>CM053276.1:96508440-97108440 GCA_028583415.1 Protea cynaroides | reverse complement strand
CTTAATTTTCAGGTCTTTCTTTCTTCCATGGCAACGGCAGTGGAAACCGAGGCGAGGAAGGTACCTCGCCCAGGTCGAGGTGGAGTCATACATGGACTCACCGAAGAAGAAGGCCGAGTTCGAGCCATAGCCGAGATCGTGAACTCCATGGTAGAGCGTTCACGAAGAGGAGAAAACGTCGACCTCAATGCCCTCAAGTCCGCCGCTTGTCGCAAGTACGGCCTTGCTCGTGCCCCGAAACTCGTTGAGATGATTGCGGCATTGCCCGAATCAGAACGTGAGTCTCTGCTCCCTTGCCTCCGAGCAAAGCCCGTCCGTACGGCTTCTGGTATTGCCATCGTTGCTGTCATGTCGAAACCCCATCGGTGTCCTCACATTGCCACCACCGGGAACATCTGTGTGTACTGCCCTGGGGGACCTGACTCTGATTTTGAGTATAGCACTCAGTCTTACACTGGGTACGAACCCACCAGTATGCGAGCAATTCGTGCCCGGTAAGCTTTCATATCCTAATTTCTCTTGAAATATTTTGGTGGGTAGCTTTTGTTCATTTCTATTCTATTTGTTGGATTTTTTCCCTATTTTCTTCTATTATTTTGTTTCTTTTCATATTTAATTAGAAATCCATTGGTGGATGGATGCCTTCTGATCAATTCTATTCATCGGAATTTTGAAATTTCTGATGCATTTTTCTTTTTTGTTTCATTATCTAGTTCTCATCAGCTTTTTTATTTTGTATATGCTGTGGACTTTGAGTATATCTGTTGTTGCTTGTTAAGCTGTTATTCAAGAACTAGACCAACAACTCAATTTGCTAATGGAACAAACGTGGGGTTTCGTGTTTGTGTTTAAAAACGCAAGTGGAGCTTTAGCAAGTGACTGTAAATAAGATATAGTTCCTCAGGCAGCTGTAAGCACTTTATCTAGTTCATACCTATAAGCAAATAGTGAATTTTGATTATAGATAGCTCCTTTATTGTTGAATATGTTGTTGAAGGTAAAAAAATTGTCGGTTTTTCAGCTTTGGATGCAGCATGTATTCTTATCTGCTGCTTCTTGTGCGAAGCTAAACACAATATAGAGTTGTTTCCTATGCCATTTATCTGGTGAAACAGAACCTAGCGAACGAATGACTCACGTGCAGGATGGGTGTTAAGTGAATTACTCACATGTAGTGTGGGTGTTAAGTGCTAATCTTTTCTATGATTCAACCTAGCTTGCAATATGAACAAGGATCTTTGCATCTTCTGGGAGTCTCTGCAATCTGAACAACATACTGGTGTGTTGAAGATAGGGAGTTAAAAATATAATTAGTACGACAGAAATTGCGATTTATTTTAGTTATGCTGTTTTGGATGTTCATTAGTGTTTCCACAATTTTTCTTTAGCTCCATTTGTCTGTCGGGGTTTTGGATGGTCATTAGTGTTTCTCCATTTTTCCTTAGGCTCTGTTTGTTTGTCGGGGTTTTGATGGCGGTGGGAATGAACATTGACGAAAAGTTTGATGACTTTCCCACAAACATGGAAAATTACATGTGTTTGAATACATGGAGCAAGAACAAATCTGGGTTTCATGTTAGTCACTTGGCTTCCCATCCCATTCATCTCAAAGTCCCATCATTTTGGTAGGATTTTTTTGGGAAGACGAGGGAAACTTACATGAGATCTCTGATTGTCTCTCTTTCTTGCTTCCCTGGCTTATCATTCTTCTTCCTTCTCTCGCTGACAGATGTGTTAGCCGGGAAACAAAGAAGGTTAAGAGAAAAGAGTGAGAGAGTGTTAACGTAATAAAATTATAACCGTACATTGTTTTGACTTAGTCAAAGTAGTTAGTGCTAGTTTATAGGACTTGGACCCCTATTAGTATATGAACTCCTAATTAGTTCATTAGTTTGCTTTATTCGTTTCCTTTATCAATTAGGTTTGTTAGTTCTTTTTCCTATTTTGAGTTTACTTTGTCTTTAGTATGTGACTTGGATTATGACTTTTAGAGTCCTAGAGAGTCCTAGATCTTATTTAATAGTTGTTTTCTACTTTCTATAAATACAAGCTACAAGGAGAGGAGTAGGACACATCGATTCTCTCCATCTTCTCTTATTTTTCTATTTTGTTACATGGCATTAGAGCAATCACCTAGGTTGTCATTTTGAGAGTCGTTTAAGGTTCTCCTTTAGTTGGGCAGTCAAGAAGCATCATATTGATAAACTTAGTGTAGCTGAGATGAGGATGTTAAGATGGATGTGTGACAAAACTAAGAAGGATAAGGTAATGAATGACTGTATTAGAACTGATTTGGGAGTAACGCCAATACATGATAAGCTATGAGAAAGTTGTTTGAGATGGTATGGCCATGTTCAACAGAGGTTGTTAGATGCTTCCGTTTGGAGAAGTGATTTGATTCAAATTGACGGGGTTAAAAGAGCTATGGGCAGACCTAAGATGACTCTAGGGGAGGTGGTGAAGAAAGACATGTATAGCTTAAGCCTTGCTTCAAGTTTGACATCGAATAGAGCTGATTGGGGGACAATAATCCATGTAGCTGACCCCATTTAGTTGGGATAAGGCTTTGTTGTTGTTGTTGTTGTTCTTGTTAAGGTTCTCCTTTAGGTATGCAGACACCACTATTTGTGCTTCTGCTACTACTATTGCTACTATTACTTGATTCATAGTGACCTATTTTTTGCTACAGTGGTGCTACTACTATTTGCTCACAGTGACCTATACTGTGCTGTTACTACTACTTGGTTCATAGTGACCTATACTGTGCTGCTAGCCTGCTAATACTACTTGATTCATAGTGAGCTATAGTGTGCTGCTATTACTACTTAGTTCACAATGACCTATACTGTGATGCTACTACTACTTGGTTTATAATGACCTATACTGTGCTGTTACTACTGCTGCTGCTTCTACTACTATTGCTGCCACTACTACTGTTTTTGCTCCTATTACTACAACTATTGCTACATTATTTCAAGCTGAAGCTCTTATGTTCCCCCATGCTCCAGCTTGAGGGGGTCTAGTGTAATAAAATTGTAAACGTAGATTGCTTTGACTTAGTTGAAGTAGTTAGTGTTAGTTTTCAAGACTTGGACTCCTATTAGTATATGGACTCCTAATTAGTTTATTAGTTTGCTTTATTAGTTTTTTTTACCAATTAGGCTTGTTAGTTTCATTTTCCTATTTTGAGTTTACTTGGTCTTTAGTTTCTGACTATGACTCTGACTTGTAGAATCTTAGATCCTATGTAATAGTTGTTTTTTATTTTCTATAAATACAAGCTATAATGAGAGGAGCAGGGCACATCGATTCTCTCCGTCTTCTCTTATTTTCTATTTTGTTACAAAGAGCTTAGAACCCAAAAGGCGTGTTGTTCAACAGACAAACAACTTGAATCACAAGATTTTTTTTTCTCTGCAACAGCGCAACTTGAGATGATAGATACTTCAGTCTTAATTGCTCTGCTTCTCTCTCAATATTGTGCATTTTTTTTCATTTCGCCATGGTTAGTGGAAATAATTTACTGGGAGAATCCAGGATTTGGATGCAATTAAGAAAGTAGAATAAAACTGTTCCAGGAATGGAGGCGATTAAATGCTTTTTAAGATTCTCACTTTTAAAAAATAGTCCTTCATTGATCGCCTACAACATAGAATATACAAAGATCCAATCTTGCTTGAAATTAGGGAGGAGAAGAGAATAGAGTGAAATGGAGAGTACAAGAAGATTCTGAGCAGAGTGGTGCAAACATATTAAGTCTCTTTAAGCTTTTATTGATCAAAATCAAACGAACAAACAAATAAAGCGAAGCATCATATCATCCATGTTTCTGAATCATTCCCTAGAGAGTTGAAGACTACTGGAAAATGACACCTAAGCTGCAATGGCAAGAGCGCTGGACCACCATGGTGGAGAGGACCTCTATTTCGGTGATCCAAGCTTGACATCAGCAATTATTTTCTGTGGTTGAGAGTGGTGGCATGGATGAAGAAGATAAGAAGATTAAGCGAGAGGAGACTGGAGAACAAGAGACGAATCAAGACGATGAAACACGCATCAGGTTCTGATCCGAGATGGAACCAAGCTTTGAGGAACAGGTGGAAATTGGAGTTGTGGAACAAGTTCTTATGCTCTCTTTGCTCGCTCCTCCCCTGCTAGTCTCTCCTCACTCCAGATTTGCTACTGTTTCACGCTTCTTTCTTCTCGCTCCATCCTCTCTCCCCCTTTCCCTTCTCTCTAGAGTCTGGAACATTCTTTCTCTCTCCTCTCTCTAGAACATATCCCACCAAATGATAATAGGGTGGGATGTTACAGTGATTCTCCCTTCAATTCCCTTCCCTTCCTTACTCTATCCTTTTCCCTGTTATTGCACCCCACCACATGTGGGACCCACTTCCAAAACCTTCCCATCCCATCCTCGTCGCTATCTGATGGGACCTTACAGTAATCTCTTGACCAAAAGGCTACTCTGAAAACAAATGATGGATTTTAGCAGGGAGTCACAATAATATGTGCAGAAATTTTAGTTACGTGTCAAATTCCTAAAAAGGCAGTTGAGGTTACTCAAAGTCTCAAATGTATATTTTTGGGTTCTGTTTATGGATTCAGAATTTATGGGTTATTAGTTTGAGTAGAACAGAAGTAATTATGATGGACTTGTATAAAGCTATTTCTGGTTTCTGAGATAAAGATTAGGGATTAGAGAAATAAAAAGAAATAGGCTGCTTTTGGGGATGGTAAATGTAACTGCCAAAAGGAAGAGAGAAAATAGAAGAAGAAGTAGCGGGAAAAAAGAACTCAGGGTCCACGTTTTCTGGACAGAACTATCTATATTCAAATTAATCTGTTTTGAACCTCCTCTGCAATTTCTGATTTCACTCAGTGTGCTGAAATGTTGTTTTACAGCACTATTTGCTTCTGCTTGCCCTCTTCCTGAATTTGTTGGAATTTATAACCTGATTGGGCAGGAAGTAATGGATATGTGCCTGTAAACTTGGATTTAGAGCTGCTCCTGTTGTCAAAGCTTTATATATTTTTTTCTTTCCCAAATTCTGACAACAAGTTAAACTGCCCTAAGTTCATTCTTTGTGGTCTTAAGTGTATTGCAAAGTAGGAGGTACAAATTCAGTTCAGTCATAATCCGTTGGAACCTAAGGCTCTCTTTTGGATCCATTTCTATTTTTGTTTTTTATCTGTTTATTAATAATCATTTTTGAAAATCATTTATGGTCAAAAATAAAAAGTTGTTTGGTAGCTACAATCAAAAATAGATTGTAGAATGAAAAATAGGTTTGATATATCTATGTCCATAATAATTTTTATAACTTTAATAAATGGATCCACCTATTGCATACCATAAAAATGGAACTAAACAACATAGATCCACCTATTGCTAACAGAAAATGGATCCACCTATTGCTAACAGAAAATGGAGCTTTTACTGCTTGAATAATAAAACATTTTGCTCCCAATGCACTACTTGCAACTTTTTTTATTGACTGAAGATTAGGAATCCAATTTATGAATTAGCCAAGTTTAATCCTATCTAATATTGTGCATTTAAATTCCTAAGGGTTGAACCTGTGCTCCATCATTCACATCCAATGAAATTGCATGGTCTGAAAGCAATGTGTTTTAACATTTTGACTCACTCTCCATTGTTTCTTCCCTCCCGGTCTGTCCCCATTAGTTGATATACGGAATTGGAAAGGAATTCCAGAACATTCAGATTGTAAATCATCTCACCTCTCAGATGAGCTAATCAAGCTACAATTCCATGTCATCTCCTCTTAGGATTGTTACACCTTAACATGCAAAACCCAACAAGGCAACGTCATCAAATTTAACCCCAGAAACAAAAATTTAGGATGACAAAGATTAAGAGAAGATAACAATGTCCTCACTCTGGAATCATTTTGAAGAGTATTTCTACAGAACTAATTCATACCATGCTTATTATTAAGACCAAGTGAAAGATGGTATCATTCTCTTCAAATTTCAGTATTTCAAATGCCGAAAAACATGTGAATAAATCCTCGAGAAATGAGGAAATCATGCATTCGGGAAGAATGAAAAGGTTGCAGGTTTTATGGCTAATGTGGATGGTTCCAACAAGGGATCTCAGATCTCAAGGAAACCAGAGTAAAATAAACTATTCAAAGGCCCTGGTTTTCAAGTACCCAGAAGTGCAATGAGAAAACCCAATAAGGCATTGACAGAGGGAGCGACAGACCCATTTCAGAAGCCCATCCACCAAAAGCAACCATTAAAGCTCGATAAAAATTACAAAGGACAAATAGAACAAGAAATAGAGAAGACAGAGACAGAAACGGACTTTCCAACCAAGAAGAGGCGGACTCCTTTCTTTTAAGATTCAGACGAGAGAAGAGGGTTTCCTTCTTGGAAGTTTTGGAGATCCGCGTTCCAGGAGGCAGACGGTATTTGCAGGGTTTTGACGAACGATTTTATAAAAGAACGTGTTATTTCCATTTTCTTCTTATTTTTAAGCTGTTGGAACGACTTTAGACCACGTGCTCATTAAAGATGCCGCAAAAAAGTCACAAATTGTTTTTTCTCAAAAATTCAACCTCTTTTTGATTTTGACCTTATTTCTATTTTTATTTCTCATAAATAGTACTTATGAATGATAAAACCCTAAAAAAGTAACAAATTGAAATAAAAATAAAAATAGATCCAAAGAGACTGTAAGTAAATCCAACCCATTCCATGTTGAACTGCCACATGAAATAATCTAATTGTGAACAGCAGTAAGTACGCTTGGGAGATACAGTGGCAGGAGATACTATATTAATTTTTGGAAATAACAATAAATACAAAAAATAAATAAAGGGGCAAAAAAAGCACCTATTGAGAAATGGATGTCAATGTGTTATGTGCCCCAATCCTTCCCCCCCACCCCCCCCAAAAAAAAAAAAAAAAAAAAATAGAGAGAATAGAGTGGGCATGACTCAAGTGCCATGTAAATAGCAACTTTCTTTCTCTTCAAATTCCCTCTCTCTCTCTCTCTTTAGAGGACCTTTGATAGTATGGAATTTTCAGTCTAACATTTCTATTGTGACATGGAACTAGATATAGAATTTTTTTTTTAATGTGGAATGCTTCTGGTCTCTATCCTCAATAAAATTCCAACAGAGCCAAAAAAATAAATAAATAAAAAATAGACAAAAAAATGACCTCAGAAGGAGATTGATGAAAGAAGGATTTGCTGAAATGCTTCTATATTGTTTGTTGTACTAATATACTATTACATAGGGTACATAAGTTTCATTTGTCTAAAAGCCAGGGACAAAAGCAATATTTTTAGAAGAGAGTGTAGCAAAGCAAAGCGGCTCAATCAAAAAGTTGGAACTTCATCAGGTTGGGTTTCTGTTGGCCTGGTTCACCGCAACGAGCATTGTTTTGGTTAGTTAAATGAGTCCAAGTACAAATCAAAGCTTAAGGTACCTGGGACCTGTTGGAAAAGATTCAGTTAGACCAAGTCCCTCCATAAAGTTCTGCCACCTGCAAATTCCAGATATTGATTTGCTCTTCAATCTTGGATATTGTCAGTTAAAACACTTTAGGTTTAGTCATTTTTGGTGTCTCTAGCATTCCAGATCATATTCAAACTCTGAAACTTCAGTTTAAGTGCTAGGAAGAAGTCCCAGTCCTACTTACCATAACCAATAAATAGCTTTTTTTTCCAGTTATTACAGCCCCCGTCACTAGATAAGTAGTTGGAGTCCTATTGGCCCCTTAAGATTAAGTTTGAATTGTATTACTGAATTTTTTAGGTCTAAAGATAAGACTCAGAACATGGATTTTACTTAGTTCATGTTTTTTTCACAGAAATAAAGTTTTCAGCATACAGTGATGCATATGAGTTTCTTCTTTAACTGTTATCTGTATTTTCAGCTAGGAGAACTCTGTTTGTGTGTTTTCCACATTATACTGGTTGTCAATCTGTCATGCTTTGGTTTTTATATAAGGATATATTTTGCATCTGAACTAATCAGAATTATTGATGTGGGTCTTGGGTTGGAAAACCCTATTGGATCTGCTAATGGGCCCACCCAAATAATATAAGCTTATTGAGCAACCAGTGGCAACTTGGTAATTAATCAGAAGTTAATAACTAGAGATGAAACAAACAGAACCTTTGGACAATAGGGCAAAGCTGGAAGCTAAACATTAACTCAAGGGCAAATCTGAAAAAGAACTTATGGAAAAGGATCAATTCAAAGAAACAATAGAACCCAAGGGTTTTGCTGTAATTTCCTGAATATATATATATATATATATATATATATATATATATATATATATATATATATATATATATATATATATATATATATATTTTGGGTAAATAGATGATTTGATTAAAACCCAAAGAAAAGAGAGCACAACACACCTCCTCTAGGAAGAACTAAGAACCCATTACAAGAACTTCAAAAAGATCTACTACAGCTTAAGAGCTGCGTCCTCTGGCTTGGATGCTCCACCCCAATCCATCGTGAGATTGATACCCGAAGAATCCTCAACAAAAAAATCGATTCGGGTACCCCCAGAAGAAGAGGTGGAAATTTTCCTAGCAAGCCAGGCCACTTCTTCTCTCTCTTCCTCCGAGGAACGGTAACCATCATCCCCCTCCCCAACAGAGAGGGGGACATCTTGAACTGGAGCGGGGGTCAGATCCAAAGGCTTAGGAGGACATGATCAGGAATCTTCGAGATGCACATCCTCCTTACCATCTGCCAACAGAAGAGGGCGGTGGAAAGCCAGAGGCACAGGGGCTAGGAGGGAGGTTTCATCAAGAGAGAGATGGGATGAGGTTGACGAAAGATGAGGGTTGGGGATCTTGATGATGTTGCCATGAAGGTGTAAGGGGGCAGCAGGCTTTGAAGACAAGCCAGAGAGGGGAGACATGAACTTGGATGGGGGGCAAGCAGTCTGAGAACAGACTGATGTTTCCTGAATATTGATTCTTCTTCAAGGCTCAAGCTCACGACAGAAACAGAGAGCGGTAATGGTCTGAATTCTGGAAGAGAGAAATCTCTCTACAGGTCACTGATTGGTCTCAAACTTCAGGGAACAAATCAATACACTCAGCCCTCCTAACCCACTTAATATCAGGTCCAATAATCAAGCATAAAGCATATGAAAATTACTTGAAACAGATCTAGCGGACATGAGAGTTGCAGGTCTGATTTTGAAGTTTGATTCTCTCAGTTTAGATGGTTTTGGCAGGTAAGGGCCTAGGGTTAGAGTCGCCATGGACCAGGGAACTCACACCCAGAATTTCACAAGAAAAGAAGATGTGAGAGAGATCGAAGGATTTTGTTGGGTTGGGGTTACTTCCCAGAACAGGACAGAACCAGAAAAATAAAGAAGAAGAGCTTAGAAGAATAGGAGGAAGGAGAAAAGAGAGGGGGAGGAACAGACCTGGACCTGGGTAGGTTCTGGCTCGCAGGGATGAACAAGAGAGAGAGAGAGAGAGAGAGAGAGAGAGAGAGAGAGAGAGGGAGCCGCATGTCATGACCCGTGACCCGCTCCGTCTACAAGGTCCATGGATGGACACATGGGTTGATAGGTTAAGCCCATATTCTAGAATTCTCTACACATGAGCTTAAGTGGGGGTTCTCTAGAAACCTCCACACTTGTATAGACTCTCTAGACTTTTCTAAGGAGGTGGGAGTATTCTAGATCTCTATACTAGAATGTTCCCAACCGTTGGATGTATAACACTTGTACAAATCTTAACCATTCATTGTACCCCTTGGTGCCTATAAATAAGGAAGGCCTCATTTGACCAAGGCACTCAAGCAAGCAAGCATTGTAAGAGTTCCTTTGCAATACAAGTTCATCTTCCATAATTCTCTATTGTGTGCTCTCTTTCTTAGTAAGGGGTTAGGCTGACTTAGTGCTTCAAGAAGGGTTGCAAGCGACTAAGTGCCGCACGGTTGGCTTAGTTACACTAAGGCCGTGACAAGTGGTATCAGAGCGTGGTTACGAGGGAGACAGTTTAGCAACATCGTCACCATGTCTAGTGTGGAAGATCACAACGTGGAAGGAGAGCATGGTCATGGAAGGGATGGCCATACCAACACAAGGAGCAAGCGGAGCAAGGACAAGTCCGTAGATATTGTGGCTGCCATGGAAGCGCGACTAACTCGAGTGGAGTTAGCCATGGCCGACACTCAAGAGAGGGTCGATGTGTTAGAAGGGTGCGAGGAAGAGCTCAAAGGTCGAGTGGATGAGCACGATGTGTCCTTACGCAACACCACAACACAGCCACAAGGGGAGCTTGATGTCTTCAAAGCTCAAGTGTTGGAGATGATGGCAAACCTACAAGCATGCGTAGACGAGGTACGAGCCGATGTAAACCTATGCAAGAGGGCAATGGTTGGGGGAGCTACGACCTCAAGAGAGGCACCTAAAGTGGATGTGCCTAAACCTATGTCCTACGATGGACAACGAGATGCCCGAGAAGTAGACAATTTCTTGTGGCACATGGAACAATATTTCAAAGCAATCTCCCTTGAAGACGAGCAGATGAAGGTACAAACTGCCACCCTTTATCTTAAAGACACAACAACTCTATGGTGGAGACGACGACACGGCGACATCGAAAGAGGTACGTGCACCATAGACACTTGGGATAGTTTCAAGAAGGAACTAAATAAACAATTTTATCCCGAGAATGCATCATTCATGGCTAGAAGGAATCTTAAAAGGCTCAAACAGACGGGGTCTATCCGAGACTATGTGAAGGCATTCTCTACACTTATGCTAGATGTCCAGGATATGACCGAGGTAGACCTCTTGTTCAACTTCATGGAAGGTCTCCAAGGTTGGGCTGCACAAGAGTTGCAATGACGGGGTGTGCAAGATATCTCCTCCGCCATAGCAGCGGCGGAGTCCATCGTTGAGTATAGGAGAGAAGATCCCCTGAAGCCCAAGAAGCCATATAGTGAGAAAGGTAGGGGAGCATTGACATCCAAAGAAACTTATCCCAAGGAAAGCATAGAAAATACCTCATCATATAGAGAGAATAAGGCAAGGGATGACAAGAAGAGTGGATATCGACGGAAGACCGTTTGTTTCCTATGCAATGGTCCACACTGGGCTAGTCAGTGCCCTAAAAAGAAAACTTTGACAGCCATGCTCGAGAAAGGAGATAAAGAAGAGGAGGCTCATATGGGTTCGCTCCAATTGGCTGCTATCCAGGCCAAGACAAAGGAGGTCAAGGCCACGCCTTCACAAAAAGGCTTGATGTACGTGGAGGCACGCATCAACGGCAAGACCACATATGCTATGGTTGACACGGGCGCAACCCACAACTTTGTCTCGACGGATGAGGCAAAGAGACTCGGTTTGAAGGTGACCAAGGAGACAGGATGGCTCAAGGCCGTCAACTCCCAAGCTTGACCCATCCATGGTGTGACTCGAGGGGTCGAGATGCACATCGGGACCTGGAAAGACACTATAGATCTATCGGTGGTGCCCATGGATGACTTCCAAGTGGTGCTGGGCATGGACTTCCTAAGAAAGGTAAATGCAATTGCTATGCCTTCCATCAGCACAGTTTGCATCATGGAAAATGGAGCTTCCTGTATGATTCCAACGGTTCAAGGAACCAAGGGTGGCCCCAAACTGCTATCGGCTATGCAGTTCGAGAAGGGGGTCAAGAAGGGGGAAATGACTTATCTCGCCGCGCTGCTCGACAAGAAGGAAGACAGACCCCTGGAGGTGTTGCCAGGGCCTATTGAGGAGGTTCTTAAGGAATTCAAGGATGTGATGCCGTCTGAGCTGCCTAAGAAACTTTCACCTAGGAGGGAGGTGGACCATGCTATCGAATTGGAACTTGGTGCCAAGCCACCTGCTAAGGCGCCTTACCGCATGTCACCACCAGAGTTGGAGGAGTTAAAGGCACAGCTAAAGGCCTTACTAGATGCAGGGTTCATTCGCCCATCCAAAGCTCCATATGGCGCACCGGTCCTCTTCCAACGAAAGCATGATGGTTCGTTGCGGTTATGCATCGACTACCGGGCCCTCAACAAGGTAACTATCAAGAACAAATATCCTATCCCTTTGATATCCGACTTATTTGATCAACTTGGTGGAGCAAAGTATCTTTCCAAGCTAGACTTACGATCGGGATACCACCAAGTACACATTGCAGAAGGGGATGAGCCTAAGACCACATGTGTGACACGCTACGGGGCGTACGAGTTCTTAGTCATGCCCTTTGGCCTCACCAACGCACCAACAACATTTTGTACACTCATGAACAAATTGTTCCACCCTTATCTAGGCAGGTTCGTAGTCATTTACCTGGATGACATCGTCATATATAGCCATACTTTGGAGGAACACGTGGAACATTTGATGATGGTCTTCAAGATACTAAGGGACAACCAACTCTACGTGAAGAAGGAGAAATGTGCATTCGCCCAAGAGGAGGTAATGTTCCTTGGTCATAAGGTTGGGGGAGGTACATTAGCTATGGATGATAGCAAGGTGCGAGCAATTAAAGAGTGGAGCGCTCCTACAAAAGTCACTGAGCTAAGATCTTTCCTTGGCTTGGTGAACTTCTATAGATGGTTCATCAAGGGATATCCTGCAAGGGCAGCCCCTTTGACGGATCTTCTTAAGAAGAATACGGCGTGGCAGTGGTCGGATGCATGCCAAAACGCCTTTGAAGAACTAAAGGAGACAGTGACAGAGGATCCCGTGCTTGCCTTGCCCGACTATGGCAAGACATTTGAAGTACACACCGATGCCTCCGACTTCGCTATTGGTGGGGTGTTGATGCAAGAAGGACACCCAATTGCCTACGAGAGCCGCAAGCTCAATGAGACCGAGCGACGCTATACGGTCCATGACAAGGAAATGACTGCGGTAATACATTGTCTTAGGACATGGCGTCACTACTTACTTGGCTCAAGGTTCGTCGTAAAGACAGACAATGTTGCCACTAGCTATTTCCAGTCTCAAAAAAAGTTAAGTCCCAAACAAGCTAGGTGGCAGGACTTCTTGGCAGAGTTCGACTTTACCTTCGAGTACAAGCCTGGTAAAGTTAATTGTGTAGCCGACGCATTGAGTAGGAAGGCAGAATTGACCTCTCTTAGTCAACCAAATGGAGAATTGATAGATTTAATCAAAGAGGGGTTAGAGCACGACCCTATGGCTAAGAGCTTGACTAACCTCGCACGGGAAGGTAAGACACGACGCTTCTGGGAAAAGACGGCTTGCTTTATGCCAAGAAGAGAAGAATCTATGTTCCTAAATGGCATAACTTACGGCGGAACCTTATCCGTGAGTGCCATGATACAAAGTGGGCAGGTCACCCAGGACAATGGCGCACACGGGCACTACTAGAAGCCGCATATTACTGGCCTCAGATGCGGGATGACATAGAGGCCTACGTAAGGACCTGTCTTGTATGTCAACAAGACAAGGTGGAACAACAACAACCAAGAGGATTGCTAGAACCACTACCCACACCAGAAAGACCATGGGAAAGTGTATCTATGGACTTCATCAGTGCACTACCTACGTCGGAAGGATGTGGCTCTATAATGGTGGTTGTTGACAGATTCTCTAAGTACGCCACATTTGTGGCAGCTCCTAGAGACTGTACCGCAGAGGAGGCAGCAAAGCTGTTCCTTAAAAACATAGTAAAGTATTGGGGTGTGCCACGCACGATCATTAGCGATCGAGATCCTCGCTTCACGGGTAAGTTCTCGACGGAGCTGTTCAAGTTGTTGGGTTCGGCTCTCCACTTTTCTACAAGCTTTCATCCACAAACTGATGGGCAGACCGAACGAGTCAACAACTTGTTAGAGATATACTTGAGGCACTTTGTGAGTGCCAACCAGAAAGACTGGGCCAAGCTGATTGATGTGGCTCAGTTCTCCTACAACCTTCAAAAGAGCGAGGCAACAAACCAAAGCCCGTTCGAAGTAGCCACTGGACAACAACCTTTGACGCCACATACACTTATGACAGAATACACAGGGAGGAGCCCTTCGGCGTTCAAGGCTGCGAAGGAGTGGCATGAAAAGATGGACGTGACCAAGTCTTACCTGGACAAAGCCACTAAGAAGATGAAGAAGTGGGCTGACAAAGACAGGCGACCAGAACACTTCATGGTAGGCGACTTGGTACTAGTAAAGCTCGTGTCATAGCAGTTCAAGTCCCTAAGGTCAGTGCACAAAGGGCTGGTTCGTCAGTATGAAGGGCCGTTTGAGATTCTAAGGAAGGTGGGCAAGGTATCCTATGAGGTAAAGCTCCCTCCCAAACTCAAAATTCATCCGGTTTTTCATGCAAGTATGTTAAAACCTTACCATGGAGACATGGAAGACCCGAGCCGTGAGACTTCTACTCGAGCACCAATGGGTGTGGTTACTTCCTATGAGAAGGAGGTTGAATGCATAATGGCGGATAGACTTATACGAAGACGAGGCGTTCCTCCTTATAGGGAGTACTTAGTCAAATGGAAGGGGCTACCAGAAAGCGAGACAAGCTGGGAACCATCAGATGCCCTTTGGCAGTTCCAAGACGTGATACAAAAGTTCCATGAGGAAAATGCGACGAGGACGTCGCCAACTTAGGTGGGGGAGAATGTCACGACCCGTGACCCGCTCCGTCTACAAGGTCCATGGATGGACACATGGGTTGATAGGTTAAGCCCATATTCTAGAATTCTCTACACATGAGCTTAAGTGGGGGTTCTCTAGAAACCTCCACACTTGTATAGACTCTCTAAACTTTTCTAAGGAGGTGGGAGTATTCTAGATCTCTATACTAGAATGTTCCCAACCGTTGGATGTATAACACTTGTACAAATCTTAACCATTCATTGTACCCCTTGGTGCCTATAAATAAGGAAGACCTCATTTGGTCAAGGCACTCAAGCAAGCAAGCATTGTAAGAGTTCCTTTGCAATACAAGTTCATTTTCCATAATTCTCTATTGTGTGCTCTCTTTCTTAGTAAGGGGTTAGGCTGACTTAGTGCTTCAAGAAGGGTTGCAAGCGACTAAGTGCCGCACGGTTGGCTTAGTTACACTAAGGCCGTGACACGCAGCTCACAAACACACAACTGACCATGTAGGTACCACAATACTAAACTTTCAATTCATTCTCCAATCTGAAAATAAAAGTCTTATTATATGTACTTTTAAAGGAAATACTTTCCTAAACTAGTTGAAATAAGCTTAGTAACTAAATAACATCTCCATGGAATAAAATCTCTGCTCAAAATAGAAATCATAAATAAGGAAACATAAAATTGAAATTTTCCTATTCTAAACCTAACCATATTTATTCCCTACCAACCTTGTCCAGACCAAAAGGTTGGCTTGGTAGTCAAAATGGTTCATGTTGGTCCATGCACGAGCAAGCTACTGCATCAATTATACTCAAGGTTTAAAATCTTGGGTTTCGGAGGAGTCTCGGTGTCCTCCGAAACCGAGATCTCGGCGAGATCTCGCCGAGACGCTGTATTTTGTTCGAGATAGCCTTTTTAGGCTGTCTGGCTGTCTCGGTGGCCAAAATATATTTTTTAGGTCTCCAACTTCAGGGGAACATCATTTTACATACATAAATACATTTAGAGCATAAAATTGTAAAAATAATGACTTTGTGGTTGTTTGGGTTTACAGCCATGTTTTGGCAGTCAACGCTAAAATCTGTTGTAAACTTAGGCTAATATTGACTATTATATTTAATCAAATATGACAAATGAGACAATAACATAATGCATTGGGGGAAAGAGAAACAAAATAACACTTCATTATAAATCATTACATCATAATTCAAATGTTCAATACTGAATGATCCCATAGTGTCGTAGATCGGGCTCACGTATATAAAAATTTCATCAGATTCTACCAATTTTTTTCTCTCTCATAGTCTCATTTAAAAATCTCATTTTTTGGCAAGAATCTAACATTCAACAGTTGATATGAAACTCCCACAGCAATCCCCGTAGTCCGAAGCACCACTCGTTGCAAGTTGAAAGTCCAAACAAAGAAAAAATGAGGAAGAAATAAGAAAATTTTCAAAAAACTAACAAAAAAGAGGAAACAACAGTTCTCGGTCGAGTTCTCAACCAAGAACAGTGAGTTTTCTCTTTTATAAAAAGAAAAAAAAAACAAAAAGCAATTTCTCGGCGAGATTTACCGAGATCTCGCCGAGAAATTGCGAGATTTACCGAGATCTCGGCGAGATCTACCGAGATCTCGGCGAGATTATGCATTTGCCGAGACGAAAAGGGTTATCGTCCCTGTTTTCGTCTCGGCTAATGTCGAGAAGGGCGAGATCGGTGAGATCTCGCCGCCGAGATTTTATTCCATGATTATACTGTTCATTGTTTGGTCAATCTAAATTTTTAGATCGAATACATTTTTATGCATATATTATTGTAGTTGACTTATAATCTTCACTTATGTGTTTCAGATACAACCCATATGTCCAGGCTAGAAGCAGAATAGACCAACTGAAGCGTCTTGGCCATAGTGTAGATAAGGTTTGGCCACAACCCTTCTCTTGGTAACCCTTTGCTTGTTCAAACAGAGCTTGATTCATACACATCAGGCGTGCTTTGTCTCTGATAAATACTGAATATTTTGCAGGTTGAATTCATCTTAATGGGTGGTACTTTTATGTCATTGCCATCTGAATATCGTGATTATTTTATACGGAATCTTCATGATGCTTTGTCTGGACATACTTCTGCCAATGTTGAGGAGGCTGTTTCATACTCCGAGCACAGTGCAACAAAGTGTATTGGCATGACAATTGAAACGTGAGTACCCCCCCCACCCCCAAAAAAAAAATGAAAAGGAAAAACCCTTATGACAAGGGTAGTAATAAGCTGAGTTCAAATGTTCAACCTGATGGTTGAAATGGAACGGTCAACTATTGCTCAATTTGGGTCACTTTGATGCAGGTAATGGGCCCAAATAGAATTATGCCCAACTGAATAAGAAAATTGAAGAAGAAATAAGAGGAAAGAGGCTTATTAACCATGAACAAAGCTTGGTTTTGATTGTTAAACCATTGGAATGAGAACCATTACCGTCAACCATAAAGATAAACTATTCATGCCACTCAAAATATTCTGTTTACAGTGATTTCTATAGACAATAACTAGAACTCTATGTCACCACACGGATTTTTTACTTCGAAGAAAGCTAATTTGATTTTAATTACAATTTTAGCAACTCATGAATGTTTAATTTCTTTTCTTGATACGAAATACTAATTAAGAAACAAAACCAAAGCAAAAATCTTAATTTAACTAAACATTCTAAAACAAAAAAACCCCCTTTA
This sequence comes from Protea cynaroides, assembly GCA_028583415.1. Taxonomy (NCBI): domain Eukaryota; kingdom Viridiplantae; phylum Streptophyta; class Magnoliopsida; order Proteales; family Proteaceae; genus Protea; species Protea cynaroides. The sequence goes on along the minus strand of CM053276.1, from coordinate 97,091,099 downwards.
GTGGACACTCCTTTAGAAAGTTGGTCATAATTTCCCAATTATAGCTTGGCATTACAAGATTTTGGTCTCATTGGATAGTTTCCACAATAAGCGCTCAAAATGGCATCAAAGTGAGTTTTGACCTTCCAAACGGAAATAACTAATTCCTGTAATCTCCCAAACTGTAAAATTGACCCAGTGGTTTTTATAGCATATCCAAGCCACTGATTTGTCATTAAGGGATGCTTCCACCTCACTCTTTTAGACTTGAAATTTGAGACAATCCTTGCTATTCTTGACAGGATAGAAATTTCCATATTCCTAACCTCATGCCATAAAACTGCCAGATACACATAATATCTGAACTTACCATTCAATTGATCTTGTCTAGTAGATTTCCTAGGTCAAATTTCGCCTTTCTTGAATAATTATAAGGTTGTATCCTTTGACTCTTTTCCATTTCTTTTGGATATCCCAATTTTTTTTCTTAAAAGAAACATAGCTGATGGGTTTCTGGTAGCCTAAAGAACTAGGTTTTAGAAACTCAGATTAGAATCGCAGTGACAAGAAAGAAACCAGACTTTAAAGAGAAACTCAATAACAGGAAATCAGAGGTTTTGGTTTGGGTGTAAAGCTCTGATCGTAGGTCACTTGAAGGGAGGGGAACAACTTAAAATTTGAGTCAAATCCGATGGTCTGATCTGGACTTATATCCTACTGAAGGTAAAATTCTTGAATCAAGATTCAGAAAGCTATATCAATATCAGGTTTAAAGGGTTTAAATCAGCAATTGAAAGTTGATCAAAACAGTAGCAGAACCTTAAGAAGAATTTTCTTCTTTGGGTAATACATAATTGTATTCACTAAGCCCAAGCAACCCTACAATATTCCCATTCCTTGAGGAATCTGGGCATACCCTCTCAAACGGGATAAGCTTTGCCCGGATTTCGAAGCCAGTACTATCTAAAATCAGGAGAAGGGTCCTTGGACTAGTAGTCCATCTCATAAGGTACCTTTCCCACCAAATGTGGTGGATGGAAAGGCGATCCTACCAATAGTGTTGCAGCAAGTGTTCCCCTTGAAGGCCCTGGTAGCCCATTTTCAATCTCTTTCAAGTTTCAGGATATATCTGATATGGCCAGCACTTGAGAAGAATCAGCTTCCATAGCTCGGACGAGAAGGGGCAGGTAAAGAATAAGTGGGCGATGCAGTGCTCCAACAGAGACAGCAATGGGAAGTAGGGGAAATGTTTTTCTGATGGGGGAAAGATTGAATCGGTACTGAGAGAGTAAGTGTAATCCACCCAAAGAAGCTAACTTTGGAACCTGATGAGCTTGTGCCAGGGAACTTTTAGGGCTCTAGATCTAAGTCCCAGACAGAAGAAGAAATCAGCACACCTAAACTTGTAGTCTTCCACAAAACAAGGTCACCACTTCCCCCTAGGCTTCCTAGACATGCCTATAAATCAGTCCAAACTGCCAAGGTTTGGGAGAAAGATGGCTCTGGTCTCCACTTTCCTTCTTGGATAATAGACGAAACTTTTGCTAACCTGTCCAGCCCGGAGCCAAACCTGATTCTTTCCCATAGGTTTGATAAGAACACCATGAGAATGCCAATTGTCAAGCCATAGGTAGGTGTAGAGGACCCGTCATCAATAGAGTATTTAATGGTGTCACCAACAATGTTCCTGTGTTTCAACATCTCCTTCCAAATCCAATGGGAATCCTTGCATAAACCCTATCCACCCAAATGCTACTTCTTCTCTCCTCTACCTTCCATTTAAGTTTTATGACACTCACCAGGTTGACTTCCTTGACTGTTCTCAAACTTCCCTCCTTTTTAGAGAGGCATGCCTTAAGAAGAAATTAGGAACATATATGGATTAACAGAATACTAACCAAGCATTAGAATCTGATGAGCATGCGCATGAAAGAGATAAAATTATTATTACTTACTTCAGTTACTTGAGTTTGATGGAAGGAAGAAGAAAAAGGGATATGAATTTTAGGAATCACCAAATGAAATCCTACCTCGAAATCACCACCAAGGGTTCGTGGAATCACCACAATGAGCCTATTGAATCACCACAGCAGGGGGGTATTCTGAATCACCATAGTACCAAAGGCAAAAGCCAACTTCATTTATTAATTTCGTGTCTAGGGTTGTAGCCCCTTGCAAACTTATATAGAAGACTCAAAAGAGGAATCAAACTAGTCCTAAAACTCCTCCAGCCAATAGCTTACTTTAGAGATAGTCTATTTCTACTAAAACTCTGCCTAAAATAAAGGAAAACAATTTAAAACAAGGCTGTACTCGTAGAAAACCTAATCCAGCTCTAGCCAAGTACTAACATTTGATCACAATAAACAATTATAAATAAAGGAACAGGACTCTTAAGGAATTAATAAATCCAGTACTTCTACCTCCTACTTGTGGTTTAGGTTCAGTAAAGTGGTCCATTACAATGAAAACTCAATGGACCAAAGACCAACCATACATAAGACCCAACCCAATGGTTATTTCCACTAGATTCAGCCCAATTATAGTCTTATCTGGGTCAATACCTCAAATGGCTAAAGATCTTACGGTTATTTTTAATAAATCAGGGTATCCTTTTTTTAGCTGCCAGGTGGGTGTTAAAGACATCTTACTAGGATCCACAGTGGGTTCTAATTCTGTCACATGCAAATGTAGGGCACGAGTGGTGATGGAGGCCACATTTTCTCAAAGTTACAGGATTTCAGAGTAAATCATTGACATCCACCCCTCCCCCTTTCCTGGAAAATATTAGACAGTGGAAGTTCCGGCATTGAGCATTTAATTTAATCAGCTGTCACCTCAAATAAAAAATTTGTAAATTCTTTGGTGTTGTGTCATTGTTATTTCACAATTTAAAAGAGCTATTAACTAATGTTCTTCCTTTTATATATTAGGAGGCCAGATTATTGCTTGGGACCTCATTTGCAGCAAATGCTTTCTTATGGTTGTACTCGGTTGGAGATAGGAGTTCAAAGTACATATGAGGATGTTGCCCATGACACTAATAGAGGGCATACCGTAGCTGCTGTAGCTGATTGTTTTTGCTTGGCAAAAGATGCTGGTTTTAAGGTGTGTACCTTCCTTAGCTCTTACAATGCGTTCTTTCAATTTGGGAATGTCAAGTAATCAAGCTCAACCACTTACAAGACTGGCAAAATATTTTTCTGTTTTCTTCACAGTAATCTTTCTCCATTTTTGTTGTCTTCGAATTTTCTTTTTTATTTTGTTCTCCATTTTATTAGTTTATATGCTTTTGCAGGTTGTTGCTCACATGATGCCTGATCTTCCAAATGTTGGTGTTGAGAGGGATTTGGAAAGTTTTCGGGAATTTTTTGAAAGTCCATCATTTAGGGCAGATGGTCTTAAAATATACCCCACACTTGTAATTCGTGGAACTGGGCTTTATGAGTTATGGAAGACTGGCAGGTACAGTTTATTAAAGAATGTAGTCCTTGACGTTGGGATTAATAATTGTGTGATTTCTCTTGTACTGGTTGGGAAGGCATGGCATGGTCATAGGTAGTCAGTGTCAAGCTCATTTTAGTTGTTTTATTTTGGATGAATAATTTTAGTTTTCTATTTACAGGTATAGAAATTACCCACCAGAGCAACTTGTGGACATAATAGCAAGGATTTTGGCCATGGTACCTCCCTGGACGCGTGTTTATAGAGTGCAGAGGGACATACCTATGCCTCTAGTTACTTCTGGAGTCGAGAAGGGAAATCTTAGGGAGCTGGCTTTGGCTCGCATGGATGACTTGGGTTTGAAATGCCGTGATGTTAGAACTCGTGAAGCTGGAATCCAGGTAGAAAGACCCAGCTGTGCTAAGTTTGGGCATGTAGTGCACAAATAAGGCATTGACAATATGATTTCCCCTCTCCTCTTCCTCCACCTTCGTTCTTTTCTAATCCTTTATGTATATTTGCTGGAAATTCAGGACATTCACCATAAGATTAAACCTGAAGAAGTGGAGCTGGTCCGACGTGATTATACAGCAAATGAGGGTTGGGAAACTTTTCTCTCATATGAAGATACACGCCAGGCATGGAATCTCTCTCTCTCTCTCTTGCTTGCATTTTGCCTCAAAAGAGTCTTTGCCTGTTCAAAAAGAGAAACAAACAAATATCTACATGATTTGGTTTTCAACCTAAGCACCTATGCAACCATTTTCCACCTACGTGTAGTTTGCATAACTAGTCAAATTGGTGGAATGTTTAATGCATAATCACATATTCTCATAGCCTGGTCCCTTTCTGCATTTCATATTATTCTTTCAGGTAGAATCTTGCAAAGTACTCCACAGGTTTTCTTCATAAATAGTAACAAAGTTTATAGAAAATGCATTCATCAAAGAGTTGTAGAATCTTATGAGGTTAATTTTTCTTTGCAATTATATGGTTTCATAATGAATAGGTTGGGATGAGACAAGGACCTGTCAATTTTGTCCTTGGAAGAGTGTTGCTTGCATTATTTCTACCTCAGCCACCCCCCCCGCGCGGGTAGTATTGTGGTGTGCGTTATGTCTATCTTTTTAGCTCTAGCATTGGTGCTTTGGTGTGTAAGAAGACGGAGAAAATTACGTGGAAAGTTTTATCGGATGAGTGATGAGAATGACAAGAACAAAGATTCTTTTTTTTTTTGGGTTTAGAAATGGGTTTGTACTTTGTTGACCTTGTAAATGGGGGATTTGGGTATTTGATTTCTACAACAGATGAATGGAGCTTTTCTTTGTACATGGCTGTGTAAATTTCATCAATGATGCTTTAGGCCTTCGGTGGAAGTGATTGCTCTAAGATGGGAGGGGTCATGAGGTTTGTTGCTAGAGAAATGTGTAGATGTAATGGAGTAGGTGCTTGTAACAATATGATAAAGGGGCAGGATGAATTTTGTACTTGGGTATCTTTTGGGATATGACGTGTGAATTAAATCAAGATATCTAAAATTGGCTGAAAGCTACCCTAGACTGTTCAGGGTATTGTAGAGAAATATTTCACAATTGGAAATTTTGTTAGGTGGTCAATTGGTTGGTCTTTGGAGTTCCTTTCTTCAGACGAGAGCTGCTTGATAGGGAGTATATGAATGCATGCTCACACATTCATAAACTCCCTATCAATCAGCTCTCCTATTTTACCACAAGTTTGATCATCAAAGCTGAAATGATTGTTAGGAATAATGGGGCAATAGCGGAGTTCACTATAATACTATGTGGTTTGAATGCAAATTGCAATTTCTGGGTATCAGAGGCACAAGTTAAAGCGGTTTGTAAGCATGGATTTTGTCTTTGGATTGAATTACTTCAATAGAGAAATTGACAAGAAGAGTATTTAAACTGCCAGAAGGTGTGTTCTATGTTTACGGGAAGAAACTGCTCTTCATTTATTCAATATTGCGATATTGCTGATTTCATAGCATCTTTAAACTGAAGATGATATTTGTTAACGATAAGAGGGAATGACCCCATTACCGTCGTCCATTCTTAATACTATTAAGAATACTGAGTCAACATCTTATCCGTTAACACTGCTTCAACACTGTTTCTTTTCTTAACAGTACTAGGAATGGACCATGGTAATTTGGTCCATTCCCTCTTATCGTTAACAATATTTATTGGATAATGTTCTATTACCTTTGACTCAAGAGTGGTTATATGACATTGACTGGTTCATTTTGCAATTACTTGGAGATTCATTGAAGGAATGAGATAGAAGACTTCCTGAAAACAAAGGTAGGGACATCTCTAAGATTTGTTTCTGATGGTGCCTCATTTCACATGGATTGGGCATTTGCTTTAACTTGAACTTTTGGAGTAGACGAGTCATGCTGACAAGTGATTGTTGGCCTTTTACTACTTGAACTTTGGCCAAACTGTGGGTATCACTTATCAGAGGTACTTCTTAAAGTGGATATATATGCGTGGGTTTTGTCATTAGATTGATTACTAAGGCTATTCAAGGGGAGAGAATTTAAACTTCCAGCAGGCGTGTTCTATGTTTACAGGAGGAAACTGCTCTTCATTTGTTCAATATTTTAACATTGCTGATATTATAGCATTTTGGAACTGAAGATGATTTTCACTGGATAGTGTTGTATTACTGATGCAGGCTGGATCCATTGGATGGGAATATTTTTTAGGGTTTATTTTAATTGGGAAAATCATTGTAATTTGATTTAGTTTTATTTCTTTCTATAAAAAGGGATGCATTTATCATTTAGTTAGAGTTTTAGGCTAATTAGGAGTCTTTTTTAATTAGGAGTCTCCTTTAATTAGGAGTCTTCTTTGATTATCATCTTTTTATTTAGAATTTTTATTTAGTAATTAATTAAATTGTAAAGTCTATTTATAGACCTTTTTATCAATGAAATGAGGATGGAGATTTGAGAAAATTTGGTTTTGGTTGCTCTTTTCCTCTCTCTTGGTTGGGTCGTCTCTCTCACGGCCGGTTCCCTTCCCCATTGCTGTGGAGGTCATCCTCCCCCTACCAATCTGTGAGTAGGTTTTCTTTCTTACCCTCTGGTTTCCCTTCTCTCTCTTAGATCCTCTTTCCCTTTCTAATCCTCTGTTTCTTCCTCCTTTACTCTTAAAGTTTTTGTCCTGGATGGGAACATCAGTTCTAACAAAATACATAGAACTCTCTTATCAAGACTCTTTTACCCTTCAAATTCTGAGCACGAGTTCCTTGGCTCTAGACGACTCAAGCCTTGAAGTTTCAGTCCCATCAGATTACCATACTGTGAGTACAGATCAGACTTCATACCTGTACATGTGTTTACCGTCAGATCAAGTTTCAGCTATTATGTATCTTGGGTGGGCCCATAGCAGACCCGATGGGGTTTCTCTCGACCCGGGTCCGCATCAATTACCTTAAGCTCAAGAGTAGTTAATGTTACAGTGACTGGTCCATTTTGCTGTCAGTTGGAGCTATATGGAAGGAATGCAATAGAAGACCTTCTGAAAACGAAGTTATGTTGATGCAGTGGTGAATTAGCCAAGGAAGAAAGATATGGATGGGAATCTGTTTAGGGATTTTTTTTATTTTATTGTGTAATTTCTCATATTGGGAAGTTTTAGATACATAGGATTTCTTTTTCGTTTCTTATGGAGAGCTGTTTTATAATGGGATTTTATTCCCACTAGGATTTTATTTCCAGTTTGGTTTTAGCATATTATGAGCCTTAGCAATTTAGGAGTCTATGTATTATTTTCTTTTAAATATTGGCATGTAACCACGAATTAATTGGGTTTGAAGAATGAAAATTTGAGTTAATTGAAATAGTGCCTGAGTAGCCAAGTAACTGTGGCTGTGATGTCTCTTTCTCTCTCCTTCACCCCTGCGAACCAGTACCAATCTTCCCCTTTGGTATGTTCCTCCCTCTTTCTTCTTCCCCTTGCTTCTATTCTTCTTTTTTCTTGGTTCGTACCTGTTCTGGCAGGAATCCTGTAGCCCTCCTAGAGTTGGTTCGATCTCCTTCAACCCCTTCTCTCTCTCTACCACTTCGGGAAATCAATCCCCGCCCTTGGGCGACCCCACCTGTCAATGTCCAGCCCCAATCGCTGCTGAAACTAAGGGGCTGTTTGATAAAACTTCAACTCTGGGATTCTTACTTCTGGTTCAAATTTCTACTTTTGCTTCAAAAGGATTCAGGAGTATATGGGAGTAGAAACATGTTTGTTAATCTAATTTAGTCATGGACTTTAGAGTGGTGATGGTGGGTAGTGGATGGTGGCACTAGTGGTGAGTGGTGATGGTTGGTGATGGTGGTGGTGGGTGGGAGGTGGTGGCGAAGGGTGGCGGTGGGTGGTGGCGGTGGTGGGTGGTGGTGGTGGTGGGTGGTGGCAGTGGGTGGTGGTGGTGGTGGCGGCGGGGGTTGGTGGTAGTGGTGGTGGTGGTAGGTGATGGTTATTGGCGATGGGTGGTGGTGGATGGTGGTGGCGGTGGCGGTGGCGGGTGGCTGGTGGTGGTGGTGATGGTGGGTAGTGGTGGTGGTGGTGGGTGAGTAGTGGTGGTTGAGGATGGTGGGTGGTGGTGGCTGGTGGTGGCGGTGCGTGGTGGTGGTGGCGGCGGTGGGTGGTGGTGGGTGGTAGGTGGTGGCTGGTGGTGGTTGTGGTGGTGGTGGTGGTTGGTGGTAGTAGTGGTGTAGGGTGGTTCTTTCTACTCCAAAATTGTACTCTGAAGTCGAAAAACATTTATTTGATGCTCCAAAAAAATGGATTCGAATCCATTTGGAGCTGGTTCACTCTAGGATTCTCTAGAATCTGAACCGGGTTACCAAACGGGATTCTGCTCCATTGATGCTCCAGAAGCTAGAATCCGGATTCTGGAGTGTTATTAAACACCCCTAAGAATCCCAAACTGAAGAACAACAGAGGTTCTTTCCCTTCCGACAATCGAGTTTCAGATCTAAAAATGAAGCCCCTTCCTTATTGTTTGAGGTGGCCATCAGACGCTTTCAGAAGGGTTTGCTGTTTTGAATCATCCCTTGAAATCTCAAGTCGATTAGATTCGAGTTGAAGTTTTCTCGATTTTTTCAAGTTTGGTTTCCACCGTTGCTGTTAGATTTGAAGGCTTGAGATGACTCATTCTTTCCCCAATTCGTGAGTTAATGTCTAATGTTTTCTTTCCAAATATATCCAACTTTTGAGTGATTTCCCTTACAATTCCTTCGAAGAATATCCTTAAACAATAAAAACCCTATTTTTTCTGTGCCCCAGCTTGTTTCCTTTCCTCCCATCACGTGAAATCTCTTTCCTTTTTTGTCTTTAGTGCAATTAAGGTTGAGGTCATCACAATTTCTAAATTACCCTTAGCTTTATTTCAAATTCTGCTTTGTCCACTATTTTCTTCCAATTTTGTCCCATCCTTTTTATTCTATTTCCTCCTATGCCCCTTCGTTTGTTAGCTTACTTTTAAGCCTTTCATTGTTACTGGAAATTAGAAAGTTGCCATCACCCTCTTATAATCAAGCATCTTATTGTTTGGGTGGGCTCATTAGTGGACCGATTTGGGTTTTTCTACCCCAGATCTTTCACTTTCTGAAGTGGATCTGTTTTCTTTTCTTACTGAGATGAGGATGTTGAAATAGATGTGTGACAAAACTATGAAGAATAAGGTAAGGAATGATCGTATTATAGCTGATTTGGAAGTAGCACCAATACATGATAAACTGCTAGAAAGTCGTTTACGATGGTATAACCATGTTCACGGGGGCCTTTAGATGTTTGAGTACGGAGGATTGATTTGATTAAGATCAAAGGATCTAAAAGAGTTAGGGGCAGACCTAAGATGATTCTAGGAGAGGTGGTGAGGAAAGACATGCATAGCTTAGGTTTTGTTTCAAGTATAACCTCAAACGAAACTGATTGGAAGGCAAGAATCCATGTAGCTGACCCTATTGAGTTGGGATAAGGCTTTGTGGTGGTGGTGGCGGTGGATGAAACAGTGTTATTAAAAAAGTTTTTGAATTTGGGATTGTCAAGGGTCCCGTCCTGTTTGGACTTTTTGCCGTCTGGGATGTCTGTTTTCCCATCCCAGACGTCTGTTCAGTGTACCAGACTAGGGATGATCAAGACAGCTGTCCGACATCCCGAACATCCAAGACTTGTCTGGGAAGGCTGTCCAAATGTCCCATGCAAACACTGGGATGAGTTAAATGTGATAGATTTATTTTAAAGAAATTACTTTCTATTCATACTTTTGCTGTTGCATTTAAAAGAAACATGGAGGAAAAGAGACAAGATGATTGAGAAAAATATATAAATAAATTGAAGACTGAGGGTTCAATCATCTCATAAATTGGGGTTTTGTTCCTTGTTAGTTGTAGCAACTTTTGTTGACATACTGTCTCATGAAGTCATAATTTCTTTATTTCTGTGTGTGAGCAGGATATTCTTGTTGGCTTGTTGCGTTTGCGAAAATGTGGCCGGAACACAACATGCCCAGAACTCATGGGGAAGTGTTCAATTGTTCGGGAACTCCACGTTTATGGAACTGCAGTTCCAGTGCATGGACGGGATGCTGATAAACTGCAGCACCAGGTAATGAGCACTGCTTTTATGTTAAAATCTCTCTCAGTGGTGGGTGGGAATGGATGTGTGTCTCCTGTTTTAGCCCAGTAGTCAGTTACCATGATTAACTGTTATTGACCTGATGATAACCAGTGTTGTGGCCGTCTGATCTGAATGTTTGGACCCTGCTGCAATAATTTGGTGAATATAATAAGATATGGTGCTTGCTGCAGGATTGTCACTTCTAAACAAATGAGATGTCATACTTGGACCCCATTTTGTTAATGACTCTTTGCTCTTAATAAAATAATATAGTAGGTGTTTTTGACCAATGTTTAAAGGACTGGATGACAGACTGTTTGGGAAAAAGCTCAGTGGTCCGGTGATCGAAACAATAGCACGCTGCTTATGCCATATGGTGCTCTGATTCAAGTCACTCTAACTAGCTTCAACTTCTTATTGAAAGTATTGAAATGTTAATCACTGGTCCACCAATTAATTGACAGTGCAGATGTTCTGAATGGTCTAACCGTCAAAACCAGATAATACACTGACAATTGAATGGTTTTCAAGAATACCCCTTGGGTCAGATCACTGTTATGGATCAATCATCTAAAAAGGTTGACCAAGAGCTGACTGTCCTTTTTTCTTGGGGACCAGACACCTGGGGTCAACCTTTTTGGTGTTCAATCCATAACAGTGATCAGACTGATGGCAAAGAGGGCTTCAACACATTCAGTTCATAGATCCCTCTTTGCTACAGGATCTCTACACAGTCCAAACCCAAATCTGAATTAAAAAACAATAGAAAAATTGACTTATCTTGAAATCAGACCCTTAGAAAATGATGAAACTCATCACAGATAATCCTTATAAGAGAAAGAAATCCAATAAGAACTGTAGAAGCTAGGAACCTCGACACCTTGCTGAAACTGATTACCGCCCACTGCTTGGCAGGTCAGATTGGATGCTGCTTGCTTTGGCTCCCCACTTTCTCTAATTTGTGTTTGATTGATTCAATAGTATCACAGATCATAAGCAGTAAACAGTAAAGTTAAAAGAAGGATTTAATGAAGCAAAGATCAAAGGAAAAAGGAAGTTTGGTTGAGTCTCACAACCGTATGAGACTCAACCCAGAAAAATTTCGAAAACTCTTCTTTTTTTCTGGATAGTCTGCTGCCAGCTTCTGAGCTTCTCTTATTTATAAGTTTGAGGATTACAAACTAGTAGGAAATCCAAAACAGAAACTTCCTTTATAGAGATTAGGAAAGCTTCTAAAACAAAGAATAGGAAAGTTTCTAAAAACAGATAATAGGAAAGTTTCTAAACAACTTTGGGAAACTAATGAAATTTTTAATTCCTAAGCAATTGAAATTTCTAACTAATTAACACTAACTTTTAGGAAAGTAAATTATATTCTTCAATAGGAAAGAATCCTACTAATTACTACTACTACTGTTGGCGGTAGTATAGGCCTCTAAATCTCGGCTGGGCTGATTAGAGTCGACTGGACTCAATGGGCCAGTCCCATTAGTTGTTTGGTACCCCTTTTCCTTGAGTAGATCCTGATCTACATCACAGACCTTCTGGTTTGGTGGCCCTTAAAATACTGCTTAAAAGCGTCAACTAACTGCATGGTGCAGACGTGAAGTGTCGGGCTGTAAACAGGTAGGGTAGGGCCTTTCCCAGACTCTCCCTAGGGGGGTAAAGAGCATTTAACCATTACCAGGATTTAGCCTTAGCCTTACCATTACCCTACAAGGTATGGGTAAAGATTGTCATTACCTGGTGGGTAAATGGCCAAGACTGGTAACCCTATGCTAAAGGATCTTTCCATCAATCTTCCTAATGAACAGTCAAAAAGGATATACCATTGTTCACGTTGTCAGTTATCCAGTAATAGAACTTAAAAGTACACAATCCATAGAATTCCATAAAAACATTCACCCCTAGAGATCATACGAGTATGATAGGACCCCCTAGAGATCATACGAGTATGGTACATGAGGCTCTGCCATTGCGGGGTCTGGGGAGGGGCTATAATGTATTCTATGTGTATATTAGATTAATTATTTATTCTTCTTAAGGAAGGTAATGGGTAGCTTAGAATCCCCTAACCTGTACCCTAGCTTTTGAGGTAAATGGAATAAAATCTTTACCCTAATCATCTCCAAATGGTCAGGTAATGCCAGGAAAGAGGTACCCATTGATGGCTCATGGATTCCCATATTTGAGTCATTTTGAGTCTTCTTTTTGGAGTTGTTTTTTTAAATTCAATTTGGTGATCAGAAGGTTTTTACTTTCTAAATGGACGAACTATACCTAGACAATTCTTTGTCAAGTCATCCTCTAGTGGTTGATGGTCTGAGCAGTGAAAGTAATGGCATTAAAGCAACTGTTTTTCATTTTTCTTATTATTTTCTTATCTGTCAGAATATGGGAATCATAGCTTTATATAGCATATGATGCTTCCTCTACCCAGGTGTTCCCTTAGTATATTTTTAACGTATTAGGCCTATGCTGAATTTTTGGGGTCGCTTCCCTTTCTTCACATTATTTGTGGTACTTTACATTTCACACCTGATCTGAGATTTCATTTAATCTTCCCATCTTTTATTGGAACAGGGCTATGGAACACTTTTGATGGAAGAGGCAGAGCGGATTGCACGTTCGGAACATAGATCAACAAAAGTAGCTGTAATTTCGGGTGTTGGAACCCGGCATTACTATAGGAAACTGGGTTACGAGCTTGAAGGGCCATACATGGTAAAATATATTGTTTAACAAATAGGAATGTGATAGTCACAATTTTCTGTTCTTTTCTCAAAGATCATGTAAAAACCAAAATCCCACATTTGTGTTCTGAAGTTGAGTATCAGAATTGAGATGAGAGAGAGCACACATCCTCACGTAGGAAGAGCTGAAGTCGATAAATATTGGGCCTTTTGACTGCGTAGAAACTAAAATTGAAAAGTTGCTCCAGAAGCAAGGATCGACAAGAGATGTCTTTCCGCGTAATACAAAGGGGGTTACATTCATATATGCTTCTGTTTTTCCAGAGCCGGTTATACTTTGGCTCCTAGCAACCCATTCATATTTTATTTTGGGACAGGTTTTATCAGTTAGCCAGGGATTTCAACTCATACTCTGTGGAAGGAGTTGTTCGTCGTGGTAAAGGAGAAAGAGTTTCAAGTTTCAAATCCAGCCTGCCCCTAATTAGAAACCAGGCTAGATATCCAGGCTTATCTGGCTAGCAGAAAACCAAGAAGATAGTATGTAAAACTCAGAATGTCAGGGGAGACTCAAGACCGAAAGATTTTCGAACACCACCAGTGTGGGGATTCTTTTCCACAACCTCTCAATTCTGTCTCCTTTTTGACCTGGTGTGCCCCCATTGAAGGTTTTTCTGATTCTTGCATGCCTGTTGGTGTGGCGTGGGAAGATTGTCGATTAATTGTTTGTTCCATCCAACTTTTGCAAGGAAGGGGGTTCAGGAGTTGAAGAACATCATAACCCAAACTGTAAAAGACTTCAGAAACAGCTATATTGCCTACACTATAAAAAGTAAGGCTCTGTATGCCACCTGATACAGAATCTCCTAAATAACAGGCAAGGGTTTTCTGCCTGGCTGCATGACTCCATGTCAGCACAGAGGCAATGGGCAGTGGGACTTCAAGCACGGGCATCCAACTAAAAGGGGGGGAGAGGGGGGAGTTGGTTATTTCACCCCACCTGTGTCTGGCTGCAGGTGAACACTGTCAGACAAATTTTACGTTAACGTTTTTATAGCCCTGCCAAACCAAAAATGAATACTTTACGTACAAGAGGGTAGTTCAGTTGGCAAGGATTAACACAAGAGGTCATAAATTCAACTATCCTTGGGCCTACTTGTCAAGAAAGGAAAAAAAATTCATCTGTGTCATGACCAAATTAACAGAATGCAAAAGTGAGATCTCGCAAGGCCACAACTTAGTAGCCTCCAAGGACAGCAGCTGAAGTACAGATTCTGCATCAGACCACACCTCTACGAGCCTTCTCTTTATAGAACTGCTGGACTGAATCCCGGTGTAATGTATCTCAGTTCCTTGTATTGATCTGGAAAAATCATATTCCAGATGAGCTGAAAGCAAATAACAATTAAGAATTAGAATTGAGGCCCATCCTAGTTCGGATAATGGATTAAACTTCAACTGGGAAACTTCTATCCTGATATTCTATAGAAGCAGGCCCAGGTCTTGAGCCACCATTGGATGCAGTTTGGTTATGTAATAAATGTCCTGAATTTATATTAAAAAAAGGGGCTAATGAAGCGACCTAAGAAGGTGGTGTTAAAGTCGAACATTGCTAAGCATGTACTTGAATATAAAGGAGAAGGAGAGAATGCTTCAAAAGCACAAGGAATTCCTCTCCTTTTGTTTTATTAACTGAAAACGAAATCAGGGGTGTCAATCAGTTGGTCTCAGTAGAGTCAATTCACACTAATTTAATACTCCACTCTGTGCCAAAACCCGTTTAGCTAGTCGGTCTTCATAGGCCAGGTTTGGACATGGTTACATTTGGTCTCATGCTAATTGGGCTAAACGGTCTAAACAGACTCTAATCGGTTTATATTGTAGGATCATTGAAATGTTTTTAGTAATGATGCTAACTCATAGTGTGCTAATTGCTCCAATCTCTTCTCATCAACACTCCTTCCAATCTAGAATCTCCAGAGTTTGATACGTCCTCCGTTTCAACTCCGATCATCCTGATATTTTGGATGCCTTACTGTTGTTGGCCAAGGATCACATCCACCCTATATGATCTGAGATTTGACGGCCGGAACTTTAGTAGACCGAACTCAATCTCAAATTTCATCTCGATTTTACTGCCCCTTTCCTCAAACCCCTCCCTTTACCCTCCGCCCCTGCCTTTTATCCATGAGATACGATCATAGCAACCAGATCTTGCTGTCTCCAATTGAAGAATTCTGATAAGAACTTCTGAGAAATTAGCATCGAAGTCAGGTGCCCATCGTTCTTGGTCGGGTGCCTATCATTCATCTAGTGAGGACGGAAGGACCGATTATTATCTAGTTGGACTTAAGCCCAGCATCCTGGTTTGGTCGAACTACCCGTTGCCGGCCAGAAATTGACACCCCTAACTGAAGTGCTAGTTCATTGGCTTAAGGGGGGGAGTGAAAGTAGATGTTTTATTATTACTCTACTAATTATTAATAGAATCTCATTGTTGTCTTCATCCGTGAAACCCTAGTCAAGAGAGCTCCAGTTCTACTATAACTAATTCCTCTGCTTTTCATTCATCGTCAAAGTTTCAGCTCAATGTAAAATCACTAGCTCAAGTTCTCGATGCAAATATGATATCAACCCCAACAACCCTTAATTTTAGAGACCAAATTTTTATTCCACTAGCTGTCATTTCTTGTCTTATAGAAATTCTCCATATTTGTTCTCCAGCTAGGACTAGATTGTGCCTTTGCAACAAACTTAGGAAGAAGATGAATCTCAGTAGTGGTTAAACAAGAGTGAAACTAGGAAGAAAAACCAGATGTGGACACAAAGTTTGAAATTGGATGTTGAGTACAACTCCAAACTCCTTTACGATGATCTGTAGGTATGTCAAAGTCAGAAGAGGGTATCCTTATCTCAGGTACAAGGTCTATAGACAAGAAGAGGCAGGAAGGGTGAAAGGAACCGGGGTACAGGATTTACCCGAGGGCGACGAGTATAAACTTGTTGGATTACGGGTGAAGGAGATGGGACAGTGAAACAGAGTGCTGAATAACATATGTAGATAGATCATCATCCAACTCAGACACAACAAATGATCCATCCTGAAATGGTGTGGACTCAAAGAAAGAAACATCTGCAGTGAAAAAAATATTTATTGGTCTCCAATGATTAGCAATAATAACCCTTTTGAGTACGTGAATACCCCACAAACAAACATTTGAGAGCCTTTTGATCCAACTTGGAGATACCGGGACTATGACTAGAATAAAACAAATACACCCACGAACTAGAGGAGGAAGCACAAATAAAAGATCAAAGGGAAACAACAGAGAATGAGGAATACCATCACCCCAAATAGAAGAGGGGATACGATTAATATGATAACACAGTTAAATAGCATCATCCCAAAAGGACTTGACCACCTTCTTTCAAAAAGAAGGGACCGAGTAACCTCCATCATATTAAAACTGAAGAGATTGATATGGAGACAAGAAGAATGAGTTTGAATGTTTTTCACCTTATCTCAATGTCTAGGAGATAGGTTATATTTATATACAATATGTTGTGTACAATCCTTGTTATTAGAATTCAAATTTTGAATTTGAATTCCTATAACTTATGTAACTTATTTACAATGAATTCCTATAACTTATGTAACTGATTTACAATCCTAACTTTCCTTTATGACATGTTCCTATAATTTGAATAATTTTTTTTATAACTCACCAAATATTTGAATTTTGAATCATAACTGATTATTCAAATATTTGAATTTTGAATCTTGAATTCAATGGAGAGGAATATCCTTAACATCCCCCCTCAAGTTGGAGAGGCTCTGTGACAAATCTTCAACTTGTCACGTAAATGAGCAAACCGAACATGAGACAATGGCTTTGTGAGAATATCGGCTATTTGATCATGTGTTGAGATGAAGCGAACTTCAATGAATTTTTGTGCAACAAGCTGACGAAAATAGTGGAAGTCCACTTCAATGTGTTTCGTTCTTGCATGGAACACAGGATTTACTGTCATATAGGTAGCTCCCAAGTTATCGCACCATAGAACTGGTGGTTTAGCAAGCTTGACACCTAGTTCACGCAAAAGGGATTGAAGCCATTGTAGTTATGTGGTCGTGTTTGCTAGGGCTCGATACTCAGCTTCAGTTGATGAGCGGGCTAGTGTTGGTTGCTTTCGTGCACTCCATGATATGAGATTTGGTCCTAGAAAAACAGCATAGCCTCCTGTGGAACGACGATCATCGACACAGCCAGCCCAGTCAGAATCACTATAAGCAGAGAGCTGGTCACATGAGCCTTGAGAGAGCAATAAGCCTTTGTTATAGGTGTCCTTTAGGTAACGTAGAATGCGTTTGACAGCTTGCCAATGAACATCTGTTGGTGCTTTCAAGAACTGCAAAGGATATATCAGGTCGAGTTAGAGTTGCATACTGTAGTGCACCGACAGTGCTACGGTATTTTGTAGCATTGGATAGTGGAACACCATCGGTTAGGGATAGCCTGGTGGAAGAAGTCATAGGGGACTGAATAGGTTTGACACCCTCCATCAAAGTTTTTGCTAGTAAATCCAAAATATATTTCTGCTGTGAAAGAATAATGCCATCCTTTGTAGGAATGACTTCGATACCCAAGAAGTAATTAAAGTGGCCAAGGTCTCTTATTGCGAATTCCTTACTCAAGGAGAGGACCACTTTATCCAAAACAGAGACATCGGAGCCCATAAGGACTATGTCATCAACATATATCAGAATGTATATGAAGCTGTTGCCATTTTTGTAAATGAAAAGTGATGTATCCGTTTTGGAGCCCTCAAAACCCAACGACACTAAGAATGTACTGAGACGATTGAACCAAGCTCGAGGTGCCTGTTTGAGCCCATATAAAGACTTGTGAAGCTTGCAAATGTGATTTGGTCTTGTGGCATCCACAAAGCCCTTAGGTTGGGACATGTACACATCCTCAGAGAGAGTGCCATGTAAAAAAGCATTGCTGACATCCAATTGTCTCAAGGCCCATTTATTACTGGTAGCAATTGCCAACACCGTGCGAACGGTTGTGGGTTTAACAACAAGACTAAAAGTCTCGATGTAGTCGATACCTTCTTGTTGATTATACCCCTTAGCCACAAGCCTGGCCTTATAGCGTTCAATGCTTCCATCAGCCTTTCTTTTAATTCGAAAAATCCACTTAGATCCGACCACATTTTGGTTGGGTGAGGGAGGAACCAAGCTCCATGTTTGATTCTGTAATAGTGCATTGAACTCTATCATCATTGCCTCACGCCAATGTGGATTTTTGTTTGCTTCAGTGAAAGTAGCAGGCTCAATCTCAGCCTGAGACAGATGAGACAGATGGGCAGATGGAAGAGGATATCGGGTTGAGGGTTTTGGGTGAGCTCGCAACTCCATGTGATGTGTGCGACGGGGAGGAACATGTGGCAGTTGGATGAGTGCTTCATTTGTAGTAGAACTGCCTGCATCACAAGTAGGAACTAAAGCTTGTAGGGGGTTGGGTGAGTTAGTGCAATTAGTATTATTGAGAATTAAACAAGGAGATTGAGATGGGGAAGGGGGAGGGGAGGGTGGTGGTACCTGTGGTGAAGGTGGGTGAGCTGGTGGAACCGTCCTAGGATTGCTAAAGGATGAAGTTGAGAGAGAAGGAAGGGATATTGTGAGCCATGGTGTAGATGAAGAGGAAGATGAATGGGGGGTAGAAGTCATGGCAAGAGGGAAAGAATCCTCAATGAAGTTGGCATGTCTAGCAATGTAAAATCTATTGGATTTAAGATCCAAGCAACGATAGCCCAAATGAAGAGGACTATAACCTAAAAAGAGACATGTCACAGTACGAAAATTTGAATTTTGATGAGTTATATGGTCTGAGTAGGGGATAAACTGTACATCCAAAAACCTAAACAAAATTGTAATCGGGTTTTTGTTGGTATAGTTTTTCCAAAGGTGAAAGGTTTTGTAAAACCGGAGTGGTTAACCGATTTATGAGAAATGTAGAAGTTTGAAAAGCATAATCCCAGTAGTGAAGAGGTATGGATGCATGGGCTAAGAGAGTCAGACCCGTATCTACAATGTGTCAAATTTTGCGTTCCGCAGCGCCGTTTTGCTCATGTGTATGAGGACAGGCAACCCGGTGCAAAATGCCACATGATTTTAGATAGGTATTTAATTTCTGAAACTCTCCCCCCCAATCAGATTGTAATGCTTTAATAGATGTTGAAAATTGATTTTCTACCAACTTCTTAAACATTTCAAATATATTCGATACAGAAGAACGATTGTGTAATGGATAATACCATGTGAACTTGGAGAAATCATCAACAAAAATAATAAAATAACGACAACTAGTAGATGAAAGTTCAGGAGCAGGACCCCATACATTGGCAAAAATTAACTGGAGAGGTGTAGTACTAATAGAACCTGTAGGGGGTAGGGGAAATTTATGTGCTTTGCCCATGTAACAGGCCTGACATTTTTTTATTTGTGTGGAGGAAGATGAGAGGTGGTGAGAAGAAATGATATTCTTAACAATGCGAGGATGAGGGTGTCCTAGCCATGCATGCTAGTGATCGGCTGTAACAGAAGCGGAACTAGAGGCTGTGAAGGCCGAAGGAGTGACAAACCTTCTGAGTTGTGGAATTTGGTAGAGTCCATCCTTAAGCGTTCCCCGGAGCAGCTCCTTGTGGGTCACCTGATCCTTAACAACAAAGAAATAAGGATGAAATTGGAAATAACAATTATTATCTTTTGTGAAATGGTGGACAGATAAAAGATTTTTGGTTATGGAGGGAACATGAAGAATGTTAGAGAAATGGAAAGAAGCATTGGGAGAAGAAGAAAAAGTAGAATTCCCAATATTACTAATACACAAACCAACACCATTTCCTACTCTCAGGGAGTCCTACCAGTGTACTTGTGAGAGATATGCAGGTTGTTCAAATCCGGAGTAATATGATGTGTCGCAGCTGTGTCGGGGAACCATGCCGACAAGGGGTCAGGAGGTATGGGAAGTAAACCCGCCATATTTGCAGAAGCATTACCACTTGGTTTATTTGGATTACCAGAGTATCGATAATAGCATTTGGATGCTGTGTGATTCGAACGATGACAAATCTGGCATTGTTGTTTTTTACCAGATTTGTTATAGTGTATACGCCGAGAGGATGAAGACAAGATCGAATGGGACATGTGCGGCGGAGCATGGTGAGATGGTGGGAAATTATGATTTGATGAAGAGGTACTGAGGTTGACCGACATAATTGATTGGGCAGTGTGGAGCCTCATTTCATGATTTAGAAGAAGTCGGTGAAGTGTGTGAAATGGTTGAGCCTCTGATTTTGTTGCCAAGGCTGCGATTATATCATTATAATCTGGGCTGAGATTACGAAAAACAATAGCATTCAGTTCTTCATCCGATAGAGGTCGATTGGAGGCAACAAGTTGATCGGAGAGATACTTAACTTCTCGAAGATATTCAAAAATTGATTTGTTCTCCTTAGAGGTGCTTTGCAGTTGCATATGAATTTGCAACACACTCGTATGAGAAAGTGTGCCAAAGGCTGATTGTAGTGTCTTCTAAACTGAGGCAGAGGTGGAGAGACCGACCACATAGGGAAGAACCTCAAGAGAGAGTGAACTAATCAACCAGCTAAGGACTAGTTGATCTTTGCGGTTCCAGTCATTGTATGCGGTATGCATCTCAGTGGCAGTGGCTTCAGGTATGATAGAAGTGGATGATGTCGTTGCTGCTGGATTAGGTGGGCAAGGTGTGGTGCCATCGATGAACCCAATAAGATCATAGCTGCGCAATAAGGGAAGCAATTGGGTTTTTCAGAGAAGGAAATTTTCAGCAGTTAGTTTGAGGGAGAGGTGATGATGGACATTAGATGGAGAATGAGCATTAGAAGGGACCGAAGAGAGAGAGATAGAAGTCATTGCATGATTGGTAGCCTGGTCGTCTGATACCATATTAAAACTGAAGAGATTGATATGGAGACAAGAAGAATGAGTTTGAATGTTTCTCACCTTATCTCAATGTCTAGGAGATATGTTATATTTATATACAATATGTTGTGTACAATCCTTGTTATTAGAATTCAAATTTTGAATTTGAATTCCTATAACTTATGTAACTTATTTACAATGAATTCCTATAACTTATGTAACCGATTTACAATCCTAACTCTCCTTTATAACATGTTTCTATAATTTGAATAATTATTTTATAAATCACCAAATATTTGAATTTTGAATCATAACTGATTATTCAAATATTTGAATTTTGAATCTTGAATTCAATGGAGAGGAATATCCTTAACACATCAAACCGCGATTCTTTCCGTTCTGTAACACCATTCTACTGTGGGGTGTCGGGATAGGAAAACTAATGGACCATACCCTATGCAACCATAAATTGAGAAAACTGGCCCAAAAAATACTATTTGGCATTATCGCTCCGCAAAAAGTAAGGGCGAAGAAATATGAAGATCTTTATAACAATCTGAGCACAAAGGAAGGAAAAAAAGCTATCTATAAAATAGCTAGGATCAAGGAAAGGAAGAGTAGAGATTCAAACCATGTTAGATGTATTAAAAGCGAAGATGGTAGAGTTTTAGTAAGGGATGAAGACATTAAAGAGAGATGAAACGATTATTTTTACAACCTACTAAATGAAGATGTCTCAATATCACCCACCATAACACTGTAGATCATAGGTATATATGCAAAACTACGGTGATAGAGTGAAAAAAAGCTTTAAGGAGGATGAATGTAGGCAAAGCACCAGGCCCAGATGAGTGATCGCTGCACTTTTTACATCAAGCCAGATGCTAAATCATATAATGGACCTACTTCTGACAGTTTCTTTATGGAAACTTGTGCTTCCAACAAATATTTTGAGACAGGGGGCAAGTTGGCAGTGGTACCTAAATGTCATGTTAACAAAAATGAACTTTCACAGAATTGTATGTTAAATAGGATTTGTAAGCTAAGTCCTACAATTGCTTCTCCCCAAGGTTAGACAAATGTAAGGGAACTTGATAATTACTTTGAGCCAGTTCAATCTTTGGTAAGGATCCAAAGGTCAAGGTCAAGACAAAAGGATCTAGAACCTCGAAACAGTGCCAGAGCAAATGCAGAAAGGCATTCAAGAAAGAAAGGAAGTTGTAGTGTTTATTCTGGTAGAATTATGAGGTCCAGAACTGCTTTCCAACAACCTAACACTATCAAAGAGTTGCTAGAATTGAATAAGGCTTCTGATTACACTGATGATAATGGTGGTGGTGCTGCACAAACAAAACCAGCGAAGTGTCCAAGTAGTGGAAATGACCTCAAGGAAACATCAAGTACAAGGTCAAGACAAAAGGCTCTAGAACTTCAAAACAGTGCCAAAGCAAGAAAGGCCTTCAAGAAAGAAAGGAAATTGTATTGTTTATTCTGGTAGAATTATAAGGTCTAGAACTGGTTGCCAACAAATTAACACTATCAAAGAGTTGCTGGAATTGAATAAGGCTTCTAATTACACTGATGATAATGGTGGTGATGCTGCACAACAAAAATAGCGAAGTGTCCAAGCAGTGGAAATGACCTCAATGAAGCATCAAGTAGGTAAGTGGATATCTTCCCATGTAGTGATGCAAATGGTATTGGTAACTTGGAAAAGTGGAATCCTGACATTGTAGAAACTAAGAATGGCAAGCCAAAGCCTGTCCTTTTCTAAATCTCACTTTGAAGGGGACTGAAAATGGAACACATAGGCGTTTGAATCGTCTGATTTAGACTTCGGATGATCAAGATATGATGAAATGAAGTTCGATCGATCCAATTTACAATAATTAGCTCAATAAATCTTTAATTTACAATAATTTGCAAGAAAGCCCCCAGAAATTTAAGCACTTTTTCAGAAAACCCATTTGTACTTATTTTCAAACTAAAATCACCATATCTTCTTCGTTTGACACCGGAATTGAGCGATTTTGGTCTGATTTCAAAGATAATTCTATGACCTACACATCTACAATAGAAGCTTGGAAGAGCCTATGAATGTATGGGGTATTTTGACTAACTAAGTTGTTCAATAAAATTATGAGCTCAAAGAAAATGTCATATGAATGGTGGAGAAGTATTATGGTTCTGATCTATAAAAACAAAAGTGATATTCAGAGATATAATAACTACAAAAGCATAAAACTAATGTCAAACTAAGAAAATATGGGAGAGAGTTATTGAAACCCACTTGAGAAAAGAAACTACCGTTACAGAGAACCAGTTTGATTTTATGCCAGGTAGATCTACGACAGAGGCCATTTACTTGCTTAAGTTGGAAAGATCTAGAGAAGGCAAGAAGGACTTCGATGTAGTTTTTATCAATATAGAAAAAACTTATGATAGAGTTCCTATGGAGTTAATCTGGCAAGTACTAGAGAAGAGAAACATTTCAAGCAAATATGTGGACATAATTAAGGATATGTATTATAATGTGATGACTAGTGTGAAAATCGCAGGGGATCAAGGTCGTGAATTTTCAATTACAATGGGGTTACATCAAGGATCAGCTTTAAGCCCTTATCTATTTGCGCTCAGTAAGGATGATCTAACCAGAGAAATTCAAGATAAAGTTCCTTGGTGTATGTTTTTCGCTGATGATATTGTTTTGGTGGATGAGACAAAAACAATTATTAATGCCATATGTTTTTCGCTGATGATATTGTTTTGGTGGATGAGACAAAAGCAATGATTAATGCCAAATTGAAGCTATGGAGATCAACATTGGAATCAAAAGGTTTTAAGATAAATAAAACAAAGACGGAGTATATGGTGTATAACTTAGTCACACAAGGGCGGATAATGAGGTGGTGAGCATTCAGGAGAGAGAGATGCAACAAAGTGATCATTTTAGGTATCTAGGTTCAATCATAAACAAAGAAAGTGATATAAATATTGATGTTTCACAGAGAATTAAAATAAGATGGATGAAGTGGAAAAATGCGTCTAAAGTGTTGTGTTATCAGCGTATTCCTTTCAAACTTAAAGAAAAATTTTAGAGGACAGTTATTCGACCGGCTATGATGTATGGTACTGAATGTTGGACAGTTAAGAAGCATCATATAGATAAATTTAGTATAGCTGAGATGAGGATGTTAAGATGAATATATGGCAAAACTAGGAAGGATAAGGTAATGAATGATCATATTAGAGCTGATTTGGGAGTAGCGCCGATATATGATAAACTACGAAAAAGTCGTTTGAAATGGTATGGTCATGTTCAAAAGAGGCCGTTAGATGCTCTTGTATGGAAGAATGATTTGATTCTGATTGAAGGATCTAAAAAAACTAGGGGCAGATCCAAGATGACTCTAGGGGAGGTGGTAAAGAAAGACATATATAGCTTAGGCCTTTGCTTCAAGTATGACATTGAAGAACTGATTGGCGGACAAGAATCCATATAGCTGACCCCATTTAGTTGGGATAAGGCTTTGTTGTTGTATTATCGCTCTGCAAAACACAAATAATGGTTTGGAATTGGGTTTGAATTTCATGAACAAAAGCACAAAAGATAAAAAATAATTCAGAGCTATTTTTCATTAAATAAATCCAACTCTTGAAATATCAATAAAAGTAACAAAACACTTGAACCCTAACTTAGACGCGACTAGACCAGGTTCCTATACATCAGAATGAACTAAAACAAAAGGGTACACAGACTGCTTATTAACTCAAGGAGAATAATTCACGTGATGGAGTTTCCTAAACTAACACGACTGACACTCTAAACTAGAAAGAGAATGAAAATGAGTATTGAGCTTCTTCAAACTCTACAAAGACGGATGACCCAACCGACAATGAATTTGATGGGAAACAGAACACTAGAACAGGCAACAGATTGAGACTCCTCAAGTAGATACAACCCTCATTGTGACAAGCCCCTACCAATCATCCTCTTGATGGATCCTGTTGATGCCATGCATGGTCATGATGGCAATTAATGACCATCCGCCTTTGATCTCCCCTATCCTCCAATTTCTCTTCCTTTAATCTTCCAACCCCAACGTCTCTATCCCTTTCTCTTTCCGATTAAATTTATTACTCCTCATTTTCCCACCGTCTCTTGATGCCCTTTCAATGTCTCTTGCTTTTTCCAACTTTTTTCAATTGCTCTTCCCCCTCTCTCTTCTCTTTTATATATTTGTAATTTGTTTTGGAAGAAAGTAGTGGATATTTGGTGAATCATTGTTTTTGGGAGTACTTGTGAGACCTCTTTGAAATAATTTGATGTCCTCCTTGTCCTGAAAGAGTCTTACACTTGGCTTGATAGAGTCCCCAAGAGACCTTTTAGTTTAAATGGTCCCCTCCCCTTGGGTTATTAGCCAATTTAAGAAAACTCAAGCAGGTTCATTGGTATGCAAGTTTCAGAATTTTGAAGTATCTTAAGGACGCATTGGCAAAGGGTTGACTTATAAACCACCAAAAAAATACAGAATTGTAGGGCATTGCGATGTGGATTGGGCTGGTGCACCTGTTGATAGAAAGTCCATTTGCAATTATTATACCTGTGAGTCTGTGGGTGGCAATCTGATTACTTGGAGGAATAAAACAAAAGTACCGTAGCAAAAACAGTACACTATTATTTTGGCCTTGTATTCTTTTCTTTATTTAAGGGCATTTTTTGTCAACAGTCTTTAACTTATTATTAATAATAAATATTGGTGTCGTATGGGGTACTGTTTCGACCCAAACAGTCAGTCTCCTTTTCTTCTCCACTTTCTTCTTCTTCTTTTTTCTGTTGTTTTCTGCTGCAGTTCATTTTCTGATAAATACAACAGAAATGAAATCAGAAACCAAAGAAATTTATGGATCGTGTACCCAACCAGAAGCTCTAGGTTTGACTCTTCTAGACTGTAAAGTGAGATTCAAAATCTATCCTTTGAGGCTTATGCTCTTGAATTAAGAATCTGAGGACAGAAATACAGTAGCAACAAAGACAATAAGCAGTCGACGTAGAGCAACAATAAATTTAATGATCAGAGGAAAAAAGAAATATTATTGCCCATGACAGGGAAAATTCACTTCCTGGATCTTTGCCATTGCAGGGAATGGAAGAAAGAGACAGCCAGCAGGGAGAGTTTTGATTGCGAGTGTGTGTGTGTGTGAGAGAGAGAAAGAGAGAGAGAGAGAGAGAGAGAGGTCAATCCAACATCAAATCACTCAAATCTACAGGAACTACAGTCACTTGGTTCAATCTGAGATCAAATAAATGCCAGATATGGAAGAAAATTGAAGGTGTTGCACCTGTGTCAACACCAGAGGTAGAATGTACAAGTTGTTTCAAATGAGAAATGCCCTAACTTGAGAAGGCTTCCCAGCAATGTGCTGAGAAAAATACAGACGCAACCTTTTTGCTCCAAAAATTTTGAACTGGGAATTGGATGGGACAAGAACATACCCCTCTCAATACTTTGCCAAACAAGTCCCTTCCAGAATCCAGACTGAGAGCAAGGCAACACCAAGAAAACTTTCCATGTACATTTCCAAATGGGCTTTAAGTTTGCAACTTCCTCATTTCAAATTGACAGTACACTCATTTGCAGTCCTCGTAATGTATAAGAGAGACCAAATACAGTATATGTAAGGAGTACTCAACACCCTGTTTCCCAGAAATGATTACACTAACATGCTATGATCCCTTGCCGCTGCATTAAGTGGATCAGACTGAAATGTCCACATTAATATCTTTGATAAGTGGAACGAAATCAGCACATTATAATCATAGTATCATAGTTGTCAAGGCATCACCTAGGCACCACATAGGCCTCAAGGCACCCTCTTGGCTCCAAGGCGATAGCACACCTTGTTTGATGTAAGAAAAACGACTGCCTTGGACGTCTAGGCATCGCCTTGTGACAGCACGCCTTATGGTGTATCCGTTTTTTGACACTTCACGAGTTTACGTTGATTTGTGAAATTTATGAATATGCCTATATTATATCCTATGATTTCTTTAATATATGTTGGTTTTTTCTCATATCAGGTCATTACTAGCATAATTACATCATATTGCATTGGTATGGCTTCTATGTTGCATATAAGCATAATTATAAGAAAAAAAATTTGTTGCTATATTACATTTAATGCACGCCTAGGCCGCTTATGTACTTAAGTGGACTTCCAAATCCTTGGATTGCCTTGTTGCCTAACAACTATGATTATAACACCAGAACTGTACATTCCACTGCCATCTGTTCAAATGGTGTGCAGAGATTCAATTAAAATTGCAACTGTTATCGCTAAACTTAGGAGCAGATCAGCAACATTACAAAGACTGAAGAGAGTAATACACTTAATTGAAGACGAGACAGAATCCAATGAAAATGGAATAGAAATGAGTGATGACACTTGGCAAGAAAAAGCATGACTGAATTCCACCTATGGTCTTTTATGCGTTTCCCTACAATAAAAAGAACATTAACCATTAATTCCTTTGGATGGGGACATTCCTACATGTCCATTCTTTTGTTCCTTTGCAAGTGGAATATGGTTGTATTTTCTTGTTCTTCTTGGTTTACTAAGCATTTTTCCTTAGGATATTGTTGACTTCTTGTGCATATGGTACTTGAGCTAAAAGGGGCCAATTAATGTGGAGTGCATATTGTTGGAAGGTGTCATAGAGCATTTGGCAAGAAAGAGATAACAGGTTTTTTACACTAAATGATGTACTGCATATTATCAAGCTAATGAAGATTAGAACAGCAGGGTAACCTTCAACATTAAAAAATATTTCATGGAATTTTGACAAACTCAATTATCCAGTGTGGACAGTAAGTACATGGTCAATGCCAGCAGCTTTGGAGATAAGCTTTCCAAACCTCCGCTGATAAAATAAATATATAGAAGTTGAACTTTGGTGGTAGCACAAGAGGTAATCCTGATTATTAGGTACCCCAAGAGGGTAGTTCAGTTGATAAAGACCAACACCTCAAAGAGGTCATGAGTTCAACTCTCCTTGCGTGCTTTCTGCCCCTCCTCAGATCCTGCAGTAACAAGAGCCTCGTGCACTGGGACGCCCTTTCTTTAATGAGCATATCAGCAATGCTTTTTAGGTCCCATTGGCTAAGGAGACGGACTTAAGGGCATTGATTCATCAATAAAGACGTGTAGATCCATCAACAAATTAACAACCAGGTGGTTGAGGGAGATCAGCTCTCAGGGTCAAACCGAGATTTATGGCTCCTTCAAAAACACCTTGTTCCACAGGTGGTTCAGTTCATGTAATGTAATGGCAGATCACAAGATGATTTGGTGAAAAATGAAGTAGATAGATCAGATATATTAATTACATAGGGCCTGTTCTTCCAAAATATGGTTGGAAAGTTTTATTCATTTGCTCTCTCCTTAGATTTATGTGATACCACTGTTGTTTGATAGGGATAGAATAAAAAACTTTCATCTGGAATTTAACGACGATCAAGACTCATGGAGATTTTGGGATTTCAATCCATCTAATGGAAGGGGCAAAAGTTACCTGTTGCACCACCCTTCCTACGGAACATAGCTCTTAGTCAATGTAGCTGTAGACCTGTAGTAGGGAGCAAGTAACGTACCAATCCATCTAATGGAGATTTGGGGAATTTTACGAATATCAAGCCTCATAGATATTTGGGATTTCAATACATCTAATGGAAGGGGCAAAAGTTACCTGTTGCACCACAAGTTCAGTGCTTTCTAGGGAATATAGCTCTTAGTCAATGTACCTGTAGACCTGTAGTAGGGAGTGAGTAACGTACCAAGCAACCACTCTTGTGCAAAAGCAGAAGAACACCTTCTTCACACCCTAGGGTTCAAAACCCTAGATTCAAAAATCAAAGAGGAGAACTAAAAAAAGGAGTTTTTCTCATGAAAGTACTCTCCATAAATTGTTGGTCGTGCTTTCCTATTGTTCGCTTAGGTTATATAGTACTTGCTTTGATTGTGGGGCCTTTTACTGGGCTTTAATACAATTGTATGGAGATTCATTTTAAAAATAATATATAATTTATGAATTGTTTAATCTACTACGAGTGTAGTTCAGACCATTAATCAAATAAAAGGCAACAAAGAAGGAAAGGAAACTATTTCCTTGGCTGTTATTCATTTTCCATTTGACTTCAGACTGTTGGGCAAACTGTGTGAGAGCCTACACCAGTTCACAAGTTGGCCTTGAGATGTGACAGTCATGTATTGTAGAACACCTACCAGAATTGGATTGGCCACAAGTAACCTGAAGCTATATGCAGGTTCTATCGTAGCCTCAATTAACCAGAATCATATGATTTGTCAGTGGGTATGCATATCAAAGTCCTAAGTTCAGGTCCACTTGTGACAGAGAACAAAAGATTTGACTCCGGAAAATATAATAGACCACATTCCCCTCTGACACAAGCACACAAACAGGTAAACAGCTCTTGTTTGACGGGACAGAATGGAGCAATAGTTGCAAGTAACTGATTTTCCAGTATTACAGCTGAACAGATAAGATCATCTGTAATATCTGTTCAGCTGTAATAAGGTGTAGCTGCTATACAAAAAAAACCTTGCAAGATCTACTAACTTAATTAAAAAGAAAAATGTAAATGGTGAGATTCTGATTGCTCATAAGACTAATGGTAATTCACTCCCTTCCATTTTTAACTTTGCACTAATCAATGTTACACAGACTTTAACCACAGATGTCTAACCATAATAATGATCAGAGGAGCAAGCAATCTCACAGCCAGTAAAAGCTAAGGACTATCCAAAAGAAAAGCATGGCACAAAATTAAGCAAAATCACTGATCTCAAATCCATTTCGCTAAATCATGCAAATATAGAACTCATTATTGCAATTAGTCAACAAGGAATGCTTTGAGCATGTATACATATCAACAAATGGAACTGAAAAGTAAAACCTCTTACATCATCATCATCATCATCATCATCCACTCTTCATCTCCTGTGAATCTTCGGAGGGCGTCTTTGCCACAATTGAGAGGGCATGTAATCCGCTTTGCAACTCCTCTTGCAACAGATTATAAATAAGTCGATGTCGCTTCACCATACTTTTCCCTTCAAACTCCTTTGAAACAACTTTTACATTAAAATGCGTCTCACCATTGCTTCCTCTAACACCCGCATGCCCAGCGTGTTGATAAGAAATATCTTCGATTTCCAGCCCAACAGGGTTAAGCGCTTCGTCCAGTCTCTGCCTTATTCTTTCTCCTCTACTACCCAAACTTGTACTCGAAGAACTTGAAGTCAAAGTGGATTCAGTTTCAGCAATTGAACTCGTATCAGATTTCGAATTCTCAAAACCCACCTCAGAATTCAAATTCACACCCAAATTTGAATCAGAATTCTGACTTTCGTAAGGATCTTTCCCACCGGCACCTTCTTCGGCCTCCATGAATACTTTGAGTGCCTTCTTTTGCATCAAATTCAACATATTCAAAAAACCATTATTCCTCGACGGAGTCAAACTCTGCTGAAGCCCAAGCAACTTCACGAAATCAGGCGAAACTTTCAGAATCTCCGAAACGGGTCTGCCAGAAAGCCCTTGAACAAGAAGGGCAGCGAGTCCCTTAGTGAGAACCGAGTCAGAATCAGCCTCGAACTGAACGTTCTTGTCTGAATCGAGGTAAGCTCTAACCCAAACCTGAGAGACACATCCCTGAACCTTGTTCTCAGTGGTCTTGAATTTCGGATCAAGAGGGGAGAGGTTTCGACCATAGAACAAGAGCTGTTCGTATTTGGCTTTGGGTTCCTTGACAGATTGGAAGAGCTTTACAATTTCTTGGAGTTTGGCTGGGAGTTCTTCGATGGGTTGAAGAGAAGCAGAGGTAACAGAAGAAGACGCAGATGAAGATGGGAGTCTAGTGGGTAATCTTTCGATTGAGATTGAAGAGAAAAAGAAGAGCTTCGATGGAATAGTCTTCGAAGTAGTTAGGGATTTGGAAGTTGGGATGTGGGGTTTCAGGGATTGTAATATTCTTGGAGAAAATAGACGGAATGAAGATGAAGAAACTGACATGGTCGAAATTGATTCGTATGGAGGAGCTCACCGATTTGGATTAATTTTGCAGAGCAACCACTCTGAAATGACTAGAGCCTTGGGGACTTCTTCCGCTCTAACGCTGCTGAACGGTTTTCATTATCTAGGTAAAATCGAAATCAAAACGGCGTCAAATTTGAAATCAGAATCGATGATTACTCGGTTTTGATTTTTTGGTTTTTAATTAAGGTTGTATTTGGTATGGTTTATTTGTATATTTATATTAATAAATTATTTATAATAAATTATTTACAATAATGATTTATGGATCATAAATAATAATTATTTAATATCATTAGACATAAAAATAAAAATAAAAATTATCATCATAATAATAAAGACCTTTTAATTTATTTATAGATTTTAGATTATATCAATTTATTTTATTTTAAATACAAATAAGTATCATAAATCATACCAATGTCATAATGTATTGTATAATACATACCAAAGAAAGTCTAAAAGATTTTGTTTATGGTTTATATTTATAATTAAATTAATGAATTATTTATAATAAATTATTTATGATAATGATTTATGAATCATAAATAATAACTATTTAATATCATTAAACATAAAAATAAAAATAAAAATTTATCATCATAATAATAAAGACCTTTAAATTTATTTATCGATTTTAGATTATATCAATTTATTTTAAATACAAATAAATATCATAAATCATACCAAACAACTACATATGTCATAATGTATTATATATACATACCAAAGAAAGTCTAAACGATTTTGTTTATCGTTTATAAATGATTTAACCCATCAGTTTATTCAATTCTCCTAATCCATTTCTAGGTGACTAATTTATCACAAAACAATCTCATCTAACAAAGCAAAAAATGAACAAGAATATCCATAAATGAAAATAGATCTACCTTGTAAACTGACATCTCCATACTCGAAAAGAAAAAAAAAAAAATTCCCCACTTTTTAAGGTTTCATTCAGTTTTTATTTATTTTTATTTTTTTTCCCCATTTGGAGATTTCCTGTTTTTATTTAATAGGTTTTTCAGGGTCTGTTTTGAGGGCTGATTTAGCAAAACATGAAGTATGTCTCATACACATACACTCTTAAAAACAAGATAACTCGATATCATGAGTGCAAGTCATGAGGGAGATAGGTGAGACTTGAGAGGAATAACAATGCATGCTGCGTACCTTTTGGGCCTGCGATATTATTGCAGTGGGAAGAGTCTACACAGAGATGAAAGAGTTTCAGACAATCACTCGGAGTCGGAGATGGAGAATAAGGCAATAAGGCAGTATGCTATACTCTATTGTAGATTCAGAGAGAGACTTAGAGAGGGTTGAGAGATCTTGGTGACTGTGTGTTATGTTTATTGTCTAGGTTAATTAGGGTTTAGTTTAGGGTTAGAGAAATAGAGAACTATTTTAAGGTTAACCAGTGTCTAATTGGTGTGAGACCGTTGGTTTATACAAACTAAAACTGCACCGAACCGATTGGGTAAAAGGCCCGATAATCCAAACCAAAATCGAACCGTTTACTAAATAGTTTTACAATTCCCGATGTAAACGGTTTGGTATGATTTCGATTATCGGTTTGTGTCCAAATATTTCACCCTATTGGGCTCAAATCCCAAAAGTTACAAATACATGCTCCAGCGGAAGCATGGTTTTAATAAGAACCCGAATCAGATCCGCTGATTCATATGGCCAATACCGATACAATATTCTGCCTACATTTTTTAACATCTTTTAGTTCAGTACCGCTCGTGTCATGTGTCACATTGTCATTGGATTAGTTTTGATTCGATATGATCCCATACCAGTTTTCAGAGTGACCGCCACGTATTCTTATACTCTAACTAAAACCATGGTTTGGTAGAAAGTAAAAGGGAGCGAAATTGTTTTTCAAGTAAGAAAATTAATTTTTTTTTCCGGGGGGGCTAATAGTCTCTCTGATTCATTTAAAACTCTTATTACACTTGGTGAGTAAGGATTTCCACACTGCCAATGTGGGAACTTTTTCTCCCATAATGTTTTAAAGTATTTAAATTACACATACAAGACCGCACTCTATGAACCCGATCTAAACCTTTAATTCATGTCGTAACAGGTCTTCCAATCATCACCGGGCTAGACGGGACGAGCGGATGACAACTAGGTACGAAAACGAACCTAAAAGTATGATATTTTTCATATCGGTCTATGGTACCGGTCGATGGTACTGGTCGACCGGTATGTCTGCGCGGATAGATTGGTGAGATCTGGAAACGGATCTCTGTGGGTCCCGCTTTTCAAATCTCCAGCCTAAGGACTTTCCTAACGTAAGGAAACTTCCTAAACTTTATCCTAGTCTATTTAAGGACCCTTAAACCTCCTTAGAACTCTTCCATTGATCCTCACAAACCCGTCAAACCCTAATACAGTCGATGAACCCTAGATTTGCATTCTAGGCTAAGGATCATTGAAACTAGGACTTGAATGGAACATAAAACAACTCTAACTCGTTGCTCAGGCCTAGAATGCATAGGAGAAATCCTAGAACCAATAGGGGGTGACCGATGGAAGGCGAACACCGAGTTGATGATTTTTCGGAGGCATACCGGTGACCATACCAGTCGCACCATATGCGACCGGTACTGTGACCGGTACCTCTCGGAGATTGGTCTGTGGGGGACCGGTCGACCATACCGGTCGCACCTTTCCCCACAGTGCCGCGACCGGTACTTGCGACCGGTAAGCACTATGAGGGGTATATATTGATCCAATTGGTTTTTCGACCAACGTAAACCCTAAGAAATTAATTCTAATTTAACCTAACATCGTGTAGGACCTTGTGATAGCGAGTTTGGATTCTGTAACACGGAGCAAGTTAGCAATCAAGCATCAGGTAAGGGAATCAGACCTAAACCCTAATAACTTAATAACAGTAAAACGTAGTTAATAATTATGATTCTGTGGAATGGTGTTTGTGCATACTCGCATGTCATCTATACTTTCAGTTATTATATTATTCATGTATACTCGCTATGCTAGGATGTGATTGTTAGGCATGTGATTGTTTTCATTGGTGTGTGGAGTGGGAAGGACCTGGGGTCTGGGATCATTCCTCACACTAGCATCTTTTCGTATCGCTTCTGTCTTAGCATGCTTGGTGCGAGTAGGGTATCAGGGGGAGGAAGTGGCACTGTGGTCTCCAGCCTGGCCACTAGACTCTAGCTCTATCTCTACGCCATAGGGAGGTGTGCTAGGGTAGGGCCTACTGTGATGACATATAGGATTGGTTAGTTGCGAGCCCGGTTTACAAGCCCTCGCCAATAGGGGCTTACGTGTTGGTATGGGTAGGGCATCAGGAAAAGTGTTGGCGGTGTTTGATCCAGACACTTTAGCTCTATCTCTATTTCATGGTGGGTGCATGTGGGACGACAGTGGTGTTTGATCCATTGGACGGATTCACGCACTCGTGTATAGAGGTGCTGTCACACCTCAATTCCGTACTATTCAGAATGGTGTGATGAACCGCTAATAAACCAACGGTTCAACCAGGATCTCGAGTAGGCTATATCCGTGTTATCTAAACTCCATACATCCATAATCATAATCAGAGTAAATACACAATAGCGGAAGTTTTATAATAAAATGAACCGAGAATCTATGTGATATTAAAATTTAAATAGCAAATTATTCTGTGTCAACTGAGACATAAATATTTAAATACTAAATACATGTCTTTAATAAATCCAAATAAATAAACCAAAAATCCAATCGAATACACATGAGTTGCACTCGCAAGAGACGTCATGTGTATCCACTTCATCTTCAGCTACCATCGCTGCAACGTTCCCGTACTCTGGAGCATTTACATAGTCTTCAACGGTAAAACCTGCATCATCAACTAAAAATATTCGACATCGAGGGGTGAGCACACATCATGGCTCAGTGAGCAAACAAAACAATGCAACAATACATATGCATGCAATCAATTTATTTTTTTGATCTGATTTATAGTTTGCACTGTGTTATAGAAAGGATAGGTGACCGTCGCACCTCTATACACGAGTGTATGAAAACGCCCAATGAAAACGGCACCGTCGCCCCACAAGCACCCAGAATGGCACAATATACACCCCATGAAGAACGGTCATGGCTGTACCCGATTGATACCATACCAACAAATAAACCCCTGCTGGCTAGGGTTGCAAACTGGGCTCGCAACTAACCAATCCTAATGCCAAAAAGTGTATCCAAGGCCTCACCCCAAGCATCCCTCAGAACATCCATAGAGATAGAGCTAAGGCCCCCGGTAGAGTCAGAGACTACAAGGACCGAGACCACCTCCCCTGATACTCTACGACATAATAGTTCTGCTAAGGTAATGGCGATACGACGACATCAATGGACATGACTTGAGTAGACAATGGCACAATATACACCCCATGAAGAACGGTCATGGTTGTACCGGTTGATATCATTCCTACCCGCACCATATACACTAGCCAAACACAAACATTCACATGTCTATTCCTATCATCATCATCATCATCATGTTATAACAGTAAAATAAATATGCATGAACAAATAATAGAAATATTGGATGACATGTTGAATGCACATACAAGCATACACGCATAGAATCAATATGGCATTGGACTCAAGAAATAAAACAGTTTATTATTAACCAGTTAGTTTAGGTCTTGTTCCCTCACCTTAGCTTGTTAATAGATCATCTTCCAAGCTTTAGAATCACCTTTATAATGTTATTATATTGCTAGAAGACCTAACAAAGTCGATAGAATTTAATTAGAATTAATTCTGAATTTAAAAACCATTCTGTTAACTGAGGGTCGGAGGTAGGGTCGGAGTCATGATCGACCTTGGGTGCGACCCTCCCCAATCTGGACTTCCCGAACACTGAGGGTCGATCCTCAGGATCACCTAGGGTCGGATGGTCATCGACCCTCTGTACGACCCTCGGTGGATCTTGGTCAATTTCCCTCCTTTTAGTCCATTCTTTGTGTTTGGGGTCCTATGGCTTTCTCCTACAGTCCATTCAATATTCATTCCATGGTCTAAAACCATGAAACATCCACCTATATAGCTTTCACGTAATCTCCCATAGTTTTCTATGGAAACCTAACCATGGATTGATGGTTTGGGTTTCTCCTAGATTATACTCTCATCATTACCTAACCTAAGGTCTGTAGAAACTCATGGAATTAGTATCCATACCTGAGAAGAATACTCCTTCTCTGCAACTCTTCTCGTTTTGGCTAAATTCTCTTCCTTGCTTCTCTTCTTCTTCTCTTCCTTTTCTTCTCTTTCTCTCAATTCAATTAGGGTTGTGAAAGGAGTGAAAGAGGCTTAGGAACGTCCTTTAAATAGAGTAGGAACATCCTAAAATAAGTCCCTTTGAGATTAGGAAAGAATCCAAATCGAAAATTAGAAAATTTCCTAATTTCAGTTTTGGCGGCAACTGAGGGTCGATGGGAGGGTCGATGATCCCGTCGACCCTAGGTTTCTAAGTTGTCCGATCCTCCCTTCAAAACTGAGGGTCTGACTTTCTGTCTTAGGGGGTCCGACCCTTCCCCTAATTTAAGTGTTTTTGGGTCGATTTAATACCTGGGATCTCGATCTCCTTCACGCCCTTGGTCCATTTGACTCGACCATGATGGGTAAACCTGGTTCAAGGTGATAAGACCGGGTTAGATTGACACGGGTCTTACAACTCCCCCTACTTATAAAAATTTCGTCCTCGAAATTGTACGTACCTTCTGAATCAAATAAGTGAGGGTATTGCTTTCGCATAGCATTTTCTTCTTCCCATGTAACTTCTTCCATGTCTCTACTTTTCCATGTGACCTTAACATAATAGATATCTCGATTGCACAGACGTTGAACCTTTCGACTGGTGATTTCTGTTGGTGTTACTTCAAATGTCAAATCATCAGTCAATTCGGTAAATCTACTGTCAAAACATGCGTTGGATCCTTGACATACTTCTTCAATAGGGAAATGTGAAATACGTTATGCACACTTGACATAGATGGTGGTAGTGCTAACTGATAAGCCACTTTCCCACGCTTAGTTAGAATCTCATACGGCCCGACATATCTTGGACTTAGTTTTCCTTTATGTCCGAACCTTTTCAATCCTCGCATAGGCGATACCTTCAAAAATACTTTATCACCTACAACGAACTCCAGATCTCTGCGTTGAGTATTTGCATATTGCTTCTGATGGTTCTGAGCTATTCTCACTCTTTCCTTGATAATGTCGACCACTCGACAAGTCT
Source organism: Protea cynaroides (assembly GCA_028583415.1). Lineage (NCBI taxonomy): Eukaryota > Viridiplantae > Streptophyta > Magnoliopsida > Proteales > Proteaceae > Protea > Protea cynaroides. Next base: position 97,053,988 of record CM053276.1, on the reverse strand, counting down.
CTTCAACAAATTCCGGTCCAACAATACTACGTTCTCCAACTTCATTCCAAAACAATGGAGTTCGACACTTTCTGCCATACAGTGGTTCATAAGGTGACATCTGTATAGTAGTCTAATAGCTATTGTTATAAGCGAACTCGATCAGTGGTAACTTTTCATCCCATGATCCTTTGAAATCAATTACACATGCTCGTAGCATATCTTCTAGAATCTGGATTGTACGCTCTGACTGTCCGTCTGTCTGTGGGTGGAATGCAGTACTGAACTTCAATATTGTACCCATAGCCTTTTGCAATCCTTCCCAAAACTTAAAAGTGAATCGTGGGTCTCTATCGGATACAATGCTCTCTGGTACACCATGTAATCGAACGATATTATCCACATACAACTTTGCTAACCTTTCTAGAGTATACTGAGGTCGTATAGGTATAAAGCGAGCTGTTTTAGTTAGACGGTCCACAATTACCCAAACTGCGTCAACTACTCGAGGAGTCAGTGGTAATCCCGTGACGAAGTCCATAGTGATGCAATCCCATTTCCATGTTGGTTCCGGTAATGGCTGTAACAGTCCTGCGGGTCTTTGTCGTTCAACCTTTACTTTCTGACAATTTAGGCATTGAGACACGAACTTAGCTACATCTGCTTTCATTCCTCTCCACCAATATAGTTTCTTTAGATCATGATACATTTTTGTACTCCCAGGATGTATCGAATAGATGGTGGTATGAGCTTCTTTCATCAGTCGGTGTCTAATGTCTACACTTTCTGTTTCGGATACACATTTTCTTCCTTTGTATTTCAGTACTTTCTCTTCGTCCAAGGTGAACTCAGGATTAGTCCTACCTTTCTCGATATCCTCTTGTACTGTTCTCAGATAAGGATCTGATTTGATAGCTGTCTTCAATTCATCCATCATATCCGGTATAATTTTCAATGTAGCGAACATATTTGAAAATTGATGAATAAACCCTTGGTTGGCTGATTCATCCATTGAATCTATCACGTACTGCTCGTTGCCATGAGTGAATACCATTCCGGTGGTACACATTGCTGCAGTTGTACTAACCTCTCCCTGTAATTTTATCATCGCCTTTCTGCTCAACGCATCCGTTACTACATTCGCTTTTCCCGGATGATACTGGATATCACAATCATAGTCTTTCAATAGTTCCAACCATCTTTTTTGTCTCATATTCAACTCCTTCTGATTAAATAAATAAGTAAGACTTTTATGGTCTGACTTAATCTGGAACTTCTCTCCGTATAGGTAATGTCTCCATATCTTGACAGCATGTACTACTGTCGCTAACTCCAAATCATGAGTGGGATAATTTTTCTCATGCGTCTTCAACTGTCTCGAGGCATAAGCAATTACTTGTTCTCCTTGCATAAGCACACATCCTAATCTCAGTCCTGACGCATCAGTGTATAAGGTAAATGTCTGTCCTGGAACAGGAATAGTCAAAATCGGAGCGGATATCAATCTGGTCTTCAATGTCTGAAAACTCTTCTCACATTTATCCGTCCATACAAACTTTTCACCTTTCTTAGTCAGACTGGTGAGAGGTACGGCAATCCGGGAATAGTCTTCCACAAATCTCTGATAATAACCAGCGAGACCCAGAAAACTTCTAATTTCTGAAACGCTCTTTGGTGCTTCCCACTTTACAATAGCCTCGATCTTGCTGGGGTCTACTTTGATACCTTCTGTGGATACTACATGGCCTAGGAAGGCGACTTCACTTAGCCAAAACTCACACTTGGTAAATTTGGCATATAACTTCTCTTTCCTTAAACGCTGTAGGGCGGCGTTTAGGTTCTTGATATGGGTTTCTTTGTCCTTGGAATATACCAATATATCATCAATGAATACTATAACCGACGTATCCAACATGTCGTGGAAAACTCGGTTCATAAGTTCCATGAAAGTTGCTGGTGCGTTTGTTAATCTGAAAGACATGACCAAGAACTCATAATGTCCGTATCTGGTCCTGAAAGCTATCTTAGGAATATCACCTTCTTTAATCTTCAACTGATGATAGTCTGATCGAAGATCGATCTTAGAAAATACCTTTGCTCCTTGCAACTGATCGAACAAGTCATCGATCCGAGGTAGTGAATATCGATTTTTGATTGTCAGTTTGTTCAACTCCCGATAGTCGATACATAATCGAACGCTACTGTCCTTCTTATTTACGAATAATACCGGTGCTCCCCATGGTGATATACTGGGTCGAATATAACCCTTGTCCAGCAATTCCTGTAGTTGCACTTTCAATTCCTTTAGTTCCGTAGGAGCCATTCTATAAGGTGCTTTTGATACTGGTGCGGCTCCCGATATAAGATCTATTACAAACTCTGTGGCTCGGTCGGGTGGTAATCCTGGTAATTCTTCAGGAAATACATCGGGATAGTCTCGCACGACATCAATATCTTCCATTCGTGGTGCTTCCTTGGTTAGGTCGACCACCGATACCAGATACCCGACTGCCCCCTTTTTAAGGCACTTCTTAGCTTTCAGTGCTGAGAGTATTCCCGAAAAACTGAATTCTGCTCCTTCTTTGTCTTTGAATGTTAGCTTCTTTTCGGCGCATAATAGGTTTGCAGAATGCCGAGCTAACCAGTCCATTCCCAAGATGACGTCAAAGTCTTCCATCTCAAGTTGTATCAAAGTTGCATCTAAGGTTTTCTCGCCAATGAAAACTGGACATGGTCCAAAACCTTTCTCTAATTCCACTTCTAACCCCATCGGTGACCGTACAAGTAATTTGTAGTCTAATGTTCTGATGGGTAAATTTATTTCTATTTCCAAATGACACAGATATAAAGGAATGAGTAGCTCCTGAATCAAAGAGTACTCTGGCGGGTACGCCATTTATAGGTACGATACCTGTGATTTATTTACTTAGTCTACATGCTCACACAACATAATTGAAATTTAACAGGTTCTAGTCATACCTGTGACCACATCGGGCGATGCGGCAGCATCCTCTGATGTCACAGCATATGTCCTTGATGTAATTGCTTCTTGGGCTTAGGGCACTCCCTTGCCATATGTCCCGTTTGGCTGCAGTTAAAACATCTCGGACCTTCAGGATTTGGCTTTGGTTGTTGTTGATTTATTGGGGTAGTCTTGGATGCAGCAGTAAAGCCTTGAGCGCGGAAGGATTTAAATGTCTTGTTGTTCCCTCCGTTGTAAGTATTTCCAGCTGGCCTTTTCATACCTCTGTTCTGGGTAAAATAACTCTCCTTTTGGCTCGATTCTATAACTCGAGCAATTTGGACAGCTTCATTATATATCTTCTTTTCCAATCCCAGAACGTGCTCTCTGATGCTTCCTCTAAGTCCCGTGACAAACCTACGGGTCTTAGTGTCTTCTTCTTGCATACTGAGTGGTGCAAAGAAAAACAACTCTTCGTAACGCTATTGATATGCATCCACTGACATCTGCCCCTGATATAAACTTAGGAACTCCTTCTCCATAGAATCTCTGAAGCTTCGTGGAAAATACTTCTCAAAGAAAGCTTCTTTATAGATAGCCCAAGTCAATAGGGCGTGCTTGGTCAATAGATAGGCCCGGGTAGATTTCCACCAATGATGTGCATCGCCTTTGAGCATGAAGGTGGCACATAATACCTTTTCTTCTTCTGTAATAGTCATCATAAGAAAGTTTCTCTCCATCTCGTCGATCCAGTGTGCTGGCCATAACGGATCAGACGGTTTACCGTTAAATTCCCTGGGCTTCATCTTCAAAAATCTCTCAACCAGTCGAGAGTGATCCATCTGATTTTGGGGGTATGCCCCAAACATAGGTTGTGGATACTGATAATTAACCTGGGCTACTTCCGGACCTGGTACCGTAATCGTGCAGCTGGTGGTTGAGGTGTTTGAGGTCTTCGGGTGGTTACCCACCGATGCTGCACTGGCTTGTCCCGTCTGCATGGGTGTAGCATGAGTGGCTTGGAACATGATTCCCATTGCAACTTGCATTTGAGCCTGTGCTTGTTGCATCTGTTGCAGTTGCTATGCCAAATTCATCACCACGGTTGCTAACTCAGGTGGTGGAGGTGGCAAATTTGTAGGATTTGTCTGATCTGAATTTTCCGATACATATATATTCTCCTGGCCCGTTTCCTCCACAGGTGGTGGTGGTGGAACTGCATTCCGGCTCTGTCTGGTTGCTCTACGTCCAGACATAATTTCTTCTGAGGTTGGTGGTGCCTAAAAATCATCAAATAGGTGAGAAAATCATTGATACTTCATGTAGGCACGCTAAGCGATATAAAATTTCAGATTCCAGCTCATTTTATAAAAAATTTACTGTCTTTCTTATGTAGGGTCGATGGTGAGGGTCGATGGTAGGTCCGACCCTTAGTATCAGACCCTGGGAATGACCTATTCTTCCCGAGAGCTGAGGGTCGATGTGAGGGTCGATGGGTGTCCGACCCTCAGTATCCGACCCTGGGTTTTCTGTCAGATTCCCTAGAGCCGAGGGTCGATGGGAGGGTCGATCCGAGGGTCGATGGTTCTGGTCGAATTGTCCGACCCTCAGACCAAAAATCAGACTTTTAAGATCCAATTCTGGGTTCATTCTTTGTTATTTCCCTACCCTGTTTCGACTCGTCTCTCTCCTCTGAGTTGCTACAGTGCCACTCCGCTATTTTGGTCAGTTTGGATCCGGGTTTCGACGTCCACATCATCCCTACAGGTATGTTCTCTCATTTTCCCCTGTTTATAGGTTTTCTTTTCTAGGTTTTTGTTCATTTAACTTGTATTTTTCAAATTAAACTTTTTCCAATCGTAAAAATATGATTTTTATTGGGGGCTTTTGTTATTGGTGTCTCGAGGAACGAAAGCCCTCAAAAAAATTTTGAGTTTCATCGGTTGGTTATCGAGAAACTTGGATTTTTGCTCTTTTGCCCTAATTTGTCGAAATTTTTGATTTCTTGAAATTTCTTCAAATTGGACCTCATTAGTTAAAATTTCCTACTGTACGTGTGTTGTATGATACGTTAGAACCTACGTAAGTCCTCCTGCCCACGTGTATGGGTGACAAGTGAGGCTTTTGGGCTACTTACGTCGTTATAATGTCAAATTTTGGATTTTTATCCATATTAACTCATTATCTGTTTTTCTTTGCAGATACCATGGCTCGTACTAAGGTACCCAGAGTTCGTGATCCGCTTCGCTTCCGCTCTAATGAAGCCGAGGTACAGTATGCCCACTACACTCGTAAGAAGGTAGAGGGTGGTCGTTTGGTAAACTTGGCTGAGCTAGCCCTGTTCAATGTGGAGAGAGCATTTGGAGATATGGGGTGGCTCCCTGTCATCACTTACGACGCGTGCACATGCCCTGATTTAGTGCGACAGTTCTATTGTAATCTCCAGGTGGTGGGGGATTACAATGATGTGGATAGGGGTCACGAGCTATGCATCACAAGCTATGTAAGGGGAGTGAACATTTCATTTGAGGCCGACCTACTGGGCATTCCCTATGATGGCCCTATGGTGTACTGTGCGCCTGGAGAGCCCCAGTTTGTTTCCATGGAGATGAGGGCACAGATCGACAGTCAGCTGCTACGACCTGATCGCTGGCAGATGAGAGCTTGTTACATGCGTCCAACTCCACGGGTCTTCTGCAAGATTATCCAGCATAATCTGATTCCACAGAGTGGCCATTACGAGAGGGTTTCTCAGCTGACCCAGTATCTGCACTAGACAGCCCGTCTGCCTACCGTACATCATCATGCGGACTATGATTAGTGCCACATTGCCTAGTCATAGGGGTAATCTACCTTATGGACGTATGATCACAGTCCTGCTTACTCGTCTGGGGGTTGATTTGGTGGATGAGAAGATTCAGGAGAAAACCCTCTCGTCGCCTCTAGATTGGGAGGCTATCTGCAAGATGGGCTGCGGGATGCCCAAGTTAGTGACGAGGAGAGGAATGAGATGGTGCACCCTCACACTCGCATCAAGATTGCTGACGCTGAGGCAGCTGCTGCCGCTGCTAGAGCTCATGCGGATCCCGCCGATGATGATGACCGCATGTATATGGATGTCGACTTGATACCACCGCCTTCACCTACGCATGCGGCTGGAGTTGGTACTTCTTCTGCGGTGGATCCTGCACCTGAGACTGGTCCTTCTCATGCGGCTGGTCCTTCACGCCCACCTCCTGATATGATGGAGATGTTGCATGAAATCAGAGAGGCTCAACGCTGATCTGATCTGCGGATGGATGAGTTGCTGGATGTGTGAGGATAGTGATGTCCACCCACGCTGAATGGACGGTGAATGATTTGGAGTCGCCACCTAGATTAAGGTCTAGGACCTAAAATGTAGTCTCATCCTGAGATAAGACTTCTATTGGCTCATGACCCAATGTATCGGCTTTGGTCCAACAGAGAATGGGTAAGCGTTCAAAGTACAGTTTGGGAAGGTGTTAGGCACCCAAAACTGCCCGATCCGAAAATTGGTCTCCTATGTGATTATAATTTCCTTAGACTCTATGGTTCTGACTGTTCATGGTCAATGGATGATGACTAGGGCTCATGGGGGATCCTATGCCAAGTTACTGAGTTCTTCTAGCTTAAGTTCAACCAAACATGTTCTCGAAGTAAGAAAACAAATAAAATAATATACAATGAACCGAACCAAAGATGGTTCGGTGATGGACTGAATCTGAGATGTCCAAAACATCTCAAATTGCCTACGTATTCCAATCCTAGAAATCAAGTCCAAAAACGTAGTTCGAAACGGAAAGTGATTAAAGCTTATGGATGTGGATTATGATTAAGCTTTCTTAGATTCAATTTATTCAAGTTGAAGTTTATGCTTGATGATGATTGAGATTGAATCTAGAGATAGCCTAAATGGATCGAAGTGAACGAGGATATGGATATGGGGAACCTAAGGATACTAAGATGGGGTACCGTACTTGGAGAGTCCTCCAAGTTGCCTACGTATTCCAGAGGTCCTCGAAATCAGGTACAACGTAGTTCGTTTCATGGGTTGTACTCTCAGGGAGTAAGGTGTGGCTCTTAGGGAGGCAGATTTGTACTCTCAGGGAGTAGGGTGTGGCTCTCAGGGAGTCAGATTTGTACTCTCAGGGAGTAGGGTGTGGGATAGTCTTGCAAGACTAAGGTGCTTACTCGCAAGCACGACTTCAAGATAGAGCCTCGCAAGGCTAAGGGGGGGTGCGTGCTTGCAAGCACGACTTCAAGATAGAGCCTCGCAAGGCTAAGGGTGCGTACTCGCAAGCACGGCTTCGGGATTGAGCCTCGCAAGGCTAAGGGTGCGTACTCGCAAGTACGGCTTCGGGATTAAGCATGCGTACTCTCAGGGAGTAGAATATGTATGTGTGACAGGGGGTCAGATTTGTACTCTCAGGGAGTAAGGTTGTACTCTCAGGGAGTTGGATTTGTACTCTCAAGGAGTAAGGTTTGTACTCTCAGGGAGTAGGGTTGTACTCTCAAGGAGTTGGATTTGTACTCTCAGGGAGTAAGGTTTGTACTCTCAGGGAGTTGGATTTGTACTCTCAGGGAGTAAGGTTTGTACTCTCAGGGAGTGATGTTTGTACTCTCAGGGAGTAAGATTTGTACTCTCAGGGAGTAAGGTTTGTACTCTCAGGGAGTAAGGTTTGTACTCTCAGGGAGTGATGTTTGTACTCTCAGGGAGTAAGGTTTGTACTCTCAGGGAGTGATGTTTGTACTCTCAGGGAGTAAGATTTGTACTCTCAGGGAGTAAGATTTGTACTCTCAAGGAGTAAGGTATGAGGGCACATTGATTGATGTGTGGAACCGTATCTGGGAGTTTCCCAGACTACCTACGTATCTCAGGGTATTGACCTGAAAATCAAGATCCGCGTAGTTCGAAATGACACTGTTCATTGGGTGACCCACTTGGGTCGAAATATGGGTGGTCCAGCTAGACCGAATGATGATCCTAGATGATCCATGGTTGGATTTTCATCACACCTATCTAGATTCTGCATCCTAGGAGAAATGAACTGAGGGGTAAGGATCGTCCTAAACTACCTTTGTCACTTACAACCCTGATTTTGGAATTGTTGGGCTAAGCTTCATGATTATTGATTAAGACTTTTATCATTTTCCATTATTACCCTTCCCATGAATGTGGGTGCCTACATGCACGTCCCCACGCTTAGGAATGTCTTCTATTAGTGTACATGCACGGCAGTTCGACTAGGGTGTAGCGAAAAGTAAGTTCTTGCCGACATAAACATCATTCAATCATGGCATTAGCAAGCAGATCAACAAGGCAGTGTGCACAAAGCTAGCATTGTTAGCATTCCAAACATGGTAGTGCATAATATGACAGCGTAATCAAGTCAACATGATAGATGCATGGATATAACAAGATAGACAATATCAGATCATCAATCTAGCGGTTATATCTCTTCAAAAAATGATGATCATGATTAACACTTAGATTTCATCAAAACAGCCAAGATCAACGGCTCAGATCTCACATCAGGTTATAATCGTGATCAATGACTTATTTCTCATAAAAAATAGCTATGATCTATGGCTTAGATCTCCTATCAAGACATAATCATGATCAGACTAAGAAATCAGTGGCTCAGATTCGTCTAAATCAAATATGATCCAGATTCAATAGTTTATATCACTCAAAATTCCCACGATGACAATCCAACGGTTCAAATCACTCAAGATCATAATCCAATCGTTCAGATTTATCAAAAACACTCATGATCAAGATTTAACGGTTTAGATTCACCAGAATCACTTACGATGGCAATCCAACGGTTCAAATCGCTTAAGATCATAATCCAACCATTCAGATTCATTTAAATCATTCCCAAAGATAATCTAACGGTTCAAATCACTCAAGATCATAATCCAACCGCTCAGATTGATTAAAAGCAATTCCAAAGACCATCTAACGGTTCAGATTGTCAAGATCACAATCCAACCATTCAGATGGATTAATATCACTTCCAAAGATAATCCAATGGTTAAAATTAATTAAAATCACATCAAAATTTTAGATCAATGGCTATGATCAACTCATGAAAATTCCAATTATATGGTCATGATCAATTCTCATAAAATTCAGATCATGTGGTTGGATCACCCACATTAAAATTCCCATTATATGGTCGGACCAATTTCATGAAATTCCCATTATATGGTTGGACCAATCACATTAAAATTCTTATTATATGGTCGGACCAATCACATTAAAATTCCCATTATATGGTCGGACCAATTTCATGAAATTCTCAATCATATGGTCAGATCAATTTCCATGATATAGATGGTTTTCAATGAGCATTAGATAGACATGATCAATGGCCATATTAAAATACATCAACTTGCAAAGAATCAATGGACGATTTCTACAAGCATGTAATGATATCAGACAAAAAATATACAATGTTCAAAAAAGAAAAAAAAAATGAATAATGTATATGCATGAAAAAAAAAAAAAATACAGTAATGAAGCATGCATAACAACGAAGAACATGTACATGCAAATCAGAAGTTGAAACCACACTTAAATAAGCATGGAGTTCATTGTAAACCGAGAAGAAAAAAGGAAGCTAACCTGGTTCGAGGTGTTGCTGATGGTCGTCACAGCAGGTCGTGGGGATTGTCGAGGGTCATCGCAAGGTGTTGTGAGGTGGTCGGGGAGTGACTGATAATGATCGCGGATGGTGTCGGAGGTAGTCGAAGATGGCGGCAAAAGGGATGTTAGGTGTTGCAATAGGAAGAAGAAGATGGGGAATGATGGTCGGACTGGGAAGTAAGGTTGCAGTGGGGTTTTTCCTTTAGACCAAGCTCAGTTCAGAGATGGTCTGTTACAGCCGAACCAACAAGAAAAAAAAAATCTCTTGTTACAGCTGAACCAGCAAGAAAAAAGTCTCTGTTACAGCCGAAAACAGCAAGAAAAAAAAGTCCCTCTTCTGTTCGGTTGAAATGGGGTTTTTATAGGAGCTGGGGGGGCTTGATGAAGAGAAGTAGAGTGAGGCTTGATGGACTGCCATAGGGATAGAGGATGCGGCTGTAGGGTGGCTGAGTTGAGAGCCGGTTTTTTTGGGGAAGGTATGGACAGCCGGCGGAGGATTTTTAGGGAATAGATTGAGATGGCTCCATGGCGGTATGGTTCTACTAGGTAAGTAGGTGGCTCAAGGTTACGGCTGAAGCCGTTTTTTTTTCTTGCTGGGCAGGTATGTTTGGCCCCCCGTAAGGTGGAACCGAATACATGGGGATGAGTTGCAGGTGAGCAACTCGATGGAGGGATTTCTGGTTGGCAGCATGGTGGGAGCAGGAGGTGGCGGTGATTCGGCTGAGTAGGTAGGAGATGGCATGGCGGTGAGGTGTTTGATGAGTAGGAGGTGTCTCGATGAAGGAGGAGGTGGCAGTATGGTTCTGCCGCTCCTCCTTTCTCCCTTCCTTCCCCTCCTTTCGTTCTCTCTCTCTCTCTCTTTCTCCCTCTCTCTCTTCCCATTCTCTCTCTCTTCCTTTCTCTCTCTCCCTCTCCCTTATCGGGTTCTTCCCTTTTATTCGGATTCATGGCCGAATATATATATATATATATATATTATATATTATATATATATATATATATATATATATATATATATATATATATATATATATATATATATATATATATAACACATACATAAAGTGCATCCACATGGGCCGACCCGACTCGATCTGGGCCGATTTGGGTTGGGTCAGGTTGGACTGGTTGAGTTCGACGGGATTGGACTAAATTGGGCTTGAGCTGGGTTGGGCTGAGTAAGAATGGACTGGATCAATTTCTCTCTCTATTATGGATCCTCTCAGCTTGCAATTCCGCATGAAAAATTTCGACGGCCTCTGTCTCAAATTTTCCACGTCCACTTTGAAGAGAACGGACAAAGGAGCATACTGGTGCTTGAATCGTCAGATTTGGATGTCAGATGAACAAAATATGAAGAATTGAAGCTTTGACGATAATTCGGCAAGCAACTTTGCATGGGACCGTTGGCGGCTTCCGCCCAAAATTCTTCACGTCCACTTTGAAGAGGACAGGTAATGGAGCATAGTGGCACTGGAATCGCTGAATTTGGATGTCGGACGATCAAGATATGGTCGAATGAAGTTCGATTGATTTAAATCACGATAATTTGCCCAATAAATCCTTAATTTATGATAATTTACGTAAAAGCCCTTGGATTTAATAAGCCAAATTCAATCCGACTAAAATCGCGACATCTTCTTCGTTTGATATCGGAATTAAGTGATTCTGGTGTCATTTTGAAGGTATTTTCATGACCTTGCTGTAGGGCCCACCAAAATCAGCTTTGAAATCACTACTTAGCGTCCAAACCTTGAATTTATCTGCAACCCTTCTGAATATGCCCATCAAGACTCTTGTACATTGGGAACATTCTGACTCAGCCCAGAAAACCATAGAGAACACAGAGTAAATTGATCGACTATTGGTTTGAGAGAGTTTCACTCGCCTCCCCTGTACTTTCCAAATTTTCATCTCCCTCCGCTCTCTTACACCAATAAATTTCTGTTTGGCTGGGGATGGCAAAAATGGGGTGCTTCCAGATACCCCTCTTTACTCGAGATTGTATCAATTGAGGGTAAAGATAAAAGAAGCACATTTTTGTTTCTTGAATCAGAGAGATGATGTCACACCCCAATTCCGCACATCTCAGAATGGTGTGATGAACCGCTAATAAATCAACGGTTCAACCAGGATCTCAAATAGGCTATCCCCGCGTTATCCAAGCTTACACATATCCATAATCATAATCAGAGTAAATACACAATAGCGGAAGTCTTATAAAAACATGAACTGAGAACTAAGATGATATCAATAATTTAATAGCAAATTATTCTGTTTTCAACTGAGACATAAATATTTAAATACCAAATACATGTCTTAATAAATCCAATAAAGAAACCTATAAAATATCTAATCAAATACACACGAGTTGCACTTGCAAGAGGAGTCGAGTCTATCCTCTTCAGCTCTAGCTTCCATTGCTGCCACGTTCCCGTACGCAGACACATTCATATAGTCTTCAATGGTATAACCTGCATCATCAACTAAAAATATTCGACGTCGAGGGGTGAGCACACATCACGGCTCAGTGAGTAGCCAAAACAATGCAACAATACATATGCATGCAAATCAATTTATATCTTTGGTCCGGTTTAAAGTTTGCAGTATGCAATAGAAAGGTTTAGGTAGCCAAAGGTCGCGTTTATTGACCCCGCCTCTATACACGAGTGTGTTACGTTACCCGAAGATCACGTTTATCGTCAACTCACATGCACCCAATCATAAACATTATATAACAAAGGTTACATTTATTGCTATATAGTGCCATACCAACACGTAAGCCCCTGTTGGCGAGGGCTGCAAACTGGGCTCACAACTAACCAATCCTAATGCCAAACAGTGTATCCAAGGTCTCACCCCAAAGATCCCTCGAATGCCCATAGAGATAGAGCTAAGGCCCCCGGTAGAGTCAGAGACTACAAGGACCGAGACCACCTCCCCTGATACTCTACAACATAATAGTTCTGCTAAAGTAATGGCGATACGATGATGCTAATGCACAAGACTTGAGTTAGAGATAGAGCTAAAGTGCTGAGACCCGCCAAAGGTTAACGTTTATTGACGTTCTCATCACACCTCCCCTGATACTCGCTCGCATCAAGTACATCAACCACATACATACAAGTACATGCCTATTCCTATCATCATCATCATCATCATGTTATAAACAATAAAGTAAATATGCATGAACAAGTAATAGAAATATTGGATGGCATGCTGTATGCACATTACAAACATGTTTGCATAGAATCAAGCATAGCATAGGACTCAAGAAATAGAAAATAGTTTTTGTTATTAACCAATTTAGTTTGGAGTTCTGGTTCCTCAGCTTAGCTTGCTAACAGATACTTTTCCAAGCTTTATAATCACCTTTATATTGTTATTGTATTGCTAGAAGACCTAACAAAGTCGATAGAATTTAATTAGAATTTATTCAGAATTAAAAACCATTCTGTTAACTGAGGGTCGGAGGTAGGGTCGGAGTCAGGATCGACCCTGGGTGCGACCCTCCCTTAACTCTGAACTTCCCGAATACTGAGGGTCGATGGTCAGGAGCACCTAGGGTCGGATGGTCATCGACCCTTGGTGCGACCCTCGGTGCACTTTGTTCTAGTTCCCTCTTTTAATCTATTTTTCGTTCTTGGGATCCTATGGCTTGCTCCTACATTCCATTCTACATTCATTCCATGGTTTGAAACCACGTATAACCCACCTAGATAGCTTTCATGCATTTTTCTATGGTTTTCCATGAAAACCTAACCATAGATTGATGGTTTGGGTTTCTCCGAGATCACATTCTCAACATTAACTAACCTAAGGTCTATAGAAACTCATGAAATTAGTATCCATACCTGAGAAGAATAATCTTTCTCTGCAACTCTTCTCTTTTGCCTTAATTTCTCTTCCTTCCCTTTCTTCTTCCTCTTTCCTTCTCCTCTCTTTCTCTCAATTCGATTAGGGTTGTGAAAGGAGTGAAAGTGGCTTAGGGACGTCCTTTAAATAGACTAGGAACATCCTAAAATAAGTCCCTCTGAGATTAGGAAAGAATCCCAATCGAAAATTAGGAAATTTTCTAATTTCAATTTCGGATACAACCGAGGGTCGATGGGAGGGTCGATGATCCCATCGACCCTAGGGCTCAAGATGTCCGACCCTCCCTTCAAAATTGAGGGTCTGACTTTCTGCTTTGGGAGGTCCGACCCTGCTTAGCTGGGTATGCGACCCTCCCTTCCAATTTAGTGTTTTTGGGTCGATTTGATACCTGGGATCTCGATCTCCTTCACGCCCTTGGTCCATTTGACTCGACCATGATAGATAAACCTGGTTCAAGGTGGTAAGACCGGGTTAGATTGACACGGGTCTTACAGATGAAAATTTTCAAAACGCATGTGAGGACAAAGATGGAAAATCTTTAGAAGTCGCCATCTAGATTTAGGTCTAGGACCTTAGAAATGTGAAATCTCACCCCAAGGTAAGACTTCGATTGACTCATGACCCTTAGATTGGAATTCTAGTCCATCAGAGATTGGGTAAGCGTCAGGTTACGGTTATGGGAAGGGGTTAGGCACCCAAACCGCCCGATCGAAATCGGTCTCCTATACCTTTCCTATGCTAGACTTTATTTGTTAAGCCAAACCAAACCAAGTGGTTTGATATCATTGAACCGAATCTGTATCCATCAGATTGCCTACGTATTACGGAATTATTCCGAAAATCAGGTTCACCATCGTAGTTCAGGTGTGATTAAAGTTTATGGATGTGATTTATGGTTGTGCATGATTAAGTTCTTTGTTCAAGTTGAAGTTTATGCTTGAAAGATTGAGAAATCCTATGGGTTAGGATCTGGATAGTCCATGTGGACTGATAGATAGTCCTAGTGGATCTAAGAATAACCCTATTTGGGTTGAAATATGGATAACCCATTTTGGGTTGGAATGTTGATAACCCTATGTGGGTCAAAATATGGATAAATATCCTAGTGGATCTATGGATAGTCCAAGTGGACTAAGGTTTGGATAAATATCCTAGTGGATCTATGGATAGTCCAAGTGGACTAAGGTGTGGATCTGAATTTGGGTTTCTCCCAAATAGCCTACGTATCCTAGGGTTTGCCCTAGGAATCAGAATCCGCGTTGTTCGTAATGGATAACCTTTTCTAGGTTAATGATTGAGAACCTATTCTAGGTTTGGGATTGAGAACCTATTCTAGGTTTAGGACTTGCCAAGGGGTAAAATCGTCTTAAATTACCCTTTTCATTCTGAATTTTAATTTTGGAAGGTTTGGCAAAGAATTCTCTTTCTTTATTAAGGTTTTATTATTCCCATTATGCCCTTCCCAAGAATGTGGGTGCCTAAATGCACGTCCCCACGCCTAGATTGTCTTCTAGAAGTGTGCAGATATGGCAGTTTGCCTAGGGTGTTGCATAAAATAAGTTATTGCCAAAAAGTAGAATATTCTATCTAAATATGGCACATAAAACATTTATGGCAAGAAATTCACATACAGTAAGATTGTTTAAAAATCTTTCAAATATGTCATGTATTCCAAATAAGGCAAGAGCCTATGTGGCATGATCTAGTATGCTATCTTCTAAGCATGACAAGATCCTAATTGCTATTTCTTTCCATATTTAGGGTTTTCTACCCTAATTATTATTTTATTTCCATTTTTTAGGGTTTTCTACCCTAATTGTTATTTTCTTTCCATTTTAGGGTTTTCTACCCTAATTATTATTTTATTTCTATTTTTTAGGGTTTTCTACCCTAATTGTTACATTCTTTCCATTTTAGGGTTTTTTACCCTAATTGTTACATTCTTTCCATTTTTTGGTTTTCTACCCTAATTATTATTTTCTTTCCATCTTAGGGTTTTCTACCCTAAATGTTACTTTCTTTCCATTTTAGGGTTTTCTACCCTAATTATTATTTTCTTTCTATTTTTTTTAGGATTTTCTACCCTAATTGTTACATTCTTTCCATTTTAGGGTTTTCTACCCTAATTGTTATTTTATTTCTATTTTTTAGGATTTTCTACCTTAACTGTTACTTTCTTTCCATTTTAGAGTTTTCTACCCTAATTATTATTTTATTTTCATTTTTTTTAGGGTTTTCTACCCTAACTGTTATTTTATTCTATTTTAGGGTTTTCTACCCTAATTATTACTTTCTTTCTATTTTAGGATTTTCTACCCTAATTGTGACAATGAACATTTAATATAGCATGTGAGTATGATCATTCCAATCATGGCAGTATGATTATTCCAATTGTTGCAGTGTGTGCATGTGTGAGCGCACAAATATGGTAATATGTGGCATCATATGTATCAAAAACCACTTGTGTGCAGGATATTCAGATTTGCTTAAATTAATCACAAATAAGATCCAATCATGCATCAATATATCAAAATCGAACTCCAATAATGTGGCTAAGATCCAATCATGCATCAATATATCAAAATCGAACTCCAATAATGTGGCTAAGATCCAATCATGCATCAATATATCAAAATCAAATTCCCATCATGTGGCCAAAATCTAATCATGCATCAATGTATCAAAAATCAAATTTCAATCATGTAGCCAAGATCCAATATATAAAAATCAAATTCCCATCATGGGGCCAAGATCTAATCATATATCAAAGATCAAATTCCAATAATGTGGCTAAGATCCAATCATGCATCAATATATCGAAATCAAATTCCCATCATGTGGCCAAGATCTAATTATGCATCAATGTATCAAAAACCAAATTTCAATCATGTGGCCAAGATCCAATCATAAAATTATAATCAGAGGATAACAACTTAATGGTAGGGACTGACTAGGATTGGACTTATGCATGTGGATGAACAACAAGGTGGGTAGGAGGGGCAAAGCCGGTGGCCTCGGGTGGTGGTGGTCACGAAGGCTTTTGGTGGGTGTATGAGTGTATGTGGGATATGAAACCAGGTGGCATCAATCAATTTTGGTGGCTGGATAATCGGATGTAGCAAGGAGGTGAGTTATGATAGTGATGTGCAGGTGTGGTGGAGTGAGTATAGAATACACAAAGTAAAGGAAAAGAAAAAAAGGAAAGGAAGCAGAGCTTACCAAACGCTACTGCTGCTACTTCTTCTTCTTCATCTTCTCTTCTCTATCTCGATCTCCTTTCGGTCTCTCCCTTCCCCTCTTTTTTTGTTTTTTTTTTCTTCTTTTTTCTCTCTTCTTCCCCTTCTTTTTCTACCAAAAAACGTGAGCCACAAAGGCCTTTCACGTTTTTTTTTTCTTTCCCCTCTTTTTTTTTCTTCTTGTCACACCCCAATTCTGATCCAACCAGAACGGTGTGAGTGAACCGTCATTGAACCAACGGTTCACACCAGGATCTCGAATAGGCCGTGTCCACCCATACAACCCAATTACACATAACCACAATCAGAATATAAATATACAGCGGAAGACTTTAAATAGAATGAACTGAGTATCTATTGATAATGTAAATAAATATCCCATTATTCAAATTCAAAGATAAAATAATAATCTTTTACATCTCTTAATAACAAACAAAAATAACTGAAATGAATAAATAAAAACCCATCACAGTACGCACGAGAAAGGGCACTCGCATGAAGCGTCATGCTCGGCCCCGTCCTGCCTGTACATCCAACACCGCAGACACCACCATACGCCGGAGCGTTTACGTAATCGTCCACAGTATAACTTCGCATCCGGATCTAAAACAATGTATATACAAAGGGTGAGCACACAACACAGCTTCAAGTAAGACAATCGGACAGTTTCACAAGATTATGCATGAGTAACAATCATTTTATGTTCGTGGTCCGGTTTTAAGTTTGCAATGTGCTATAGAAAGGTTTGGTGGCCCCCCGCACCTCTATACACGAGTGTGTGGCGTCGCACAGTAATCACACTACCACCAACCCACATGCACCCATCATGGAATAGAGATAGAGCTAAGGTATACCCGCACCTCCCCTGATACTCTACCCATACCAAGTACCTAAGCCCCTACCGGCCCCGGGGCTCGCAAACCGGGCTCGCAACTAACCAATCCTATATGTCAACAATGTATGCTCTATCCCAAGACACGGCCGTCTACGGCATAGAGATAAGAGCTAGAGCGTGTGGGCCGGGTCTGGAGACCTCCAAAACCTCACCTCCCCCCGATACCCTATCCGCAACTAACCCACTAGGATATAAACAATACGCTGGTAGACCCTATCCCAACACTACTCCCTACGGCATAGAGATAGAGCTAAAGCATCGTGGACAAGGCAAGCGTCGACTCGGAATCCTCGGTACCACCCAACGATGGTCGGGACAACATCAATATCGGAGACCAACGTACCACGATCTTCCCCTGATACCCCACCCGTACCAAGCATGTTAAGATAGAATACTACAAAAGGTGCCAGTGTGAAGAGCGATCCCAGGCCCATGCCCCACTCCACACACCAACGAAAACAATCACATGCCTAACAATCACATCCTATGAATGCACCGTCCATTAATTATTAGGTTTAGGTCAGATTCCCTTACCTGACGCTCGTTCGATTACTTGCTCCACGTCACAAGATCCAAACGACAAGTCACAGCGTCCTACATAATATTAGGGTTTCATTAGAATATATTATTTAGGGTTTCATGTTGGTCGGAAACCAACAGAGATCACAAAATACCCTCACGAGCTGACCGGTGGCATGTACGGTCGCGGCCTGTGGGAAAGACTGGCGACCGGTATGGTCAGCCGGTCCCCCGACGGATAACCTCCCGAGAGGTAGCGGTCGCAACATACCGGTCGCACTATGTGCAACCGGTATAGTCGACCGGTATGTCTCCCGGAAGACCATACATGGGTTCTTCGACTGCCGTCGACCATCCTCCATGGATTTTCAGGGTTTCTCATATCCATTCTAAGTCTAGGCTTTGAGTTAGAGTTATCCCCAACTCATTCAAGTCTCGTTTCGATGAATATCATCTCGAAACTCGAATCTAGGGTTTGACGGCAACTTAGGGTTTATTGGCCAATTTAGGGTTTTAGATCAATACCTACTTTGCATGGTATTGGTCCACCCACACCACTAACATAGGGTAAGAAGATGGATCCAAACACTTACCGTTGACAGGTGTAGCGAGAGCTTCGTCAAACGGTAATGGCGGCACCTCCTTCTTCTTCCTAGCTCCTTCTCCTCTCCAAGCTCTTTCTCTTCTCTAGGGTTTGTGAGAAACAATGGAAAGGATTTGAGGGGTTTAAGGGTGTATTTATAGGCTAGAAATAGGGTTTAGTAACCCTACTAGGATTAGGAAACTACTAGGATTCGAAATCAGGAAAACGGGACCCGTAGAGACTAATTTCTAAATTCCCGCACATAGCTGTGCAGGCCATACCGGTCGACCGGTACCATCATCCGGTACCATCGACCGGTATACCTAAAATCAGGTATATTGGTCGACTTCGGTCCGATTTCGTACCTGTTTGTTATCCGCTTGCCCCGTCTGGCTCGGTGATGATCGGAAAACCTGTCATGATACAAAACCCAAGGTTAGACCGGGTTTTCAGAGTGCGGGTCTTACACTTCTTCCCTTACTTTTCTCCCAAAACTTAGCTCAAAAGCCTTTCCACGTTTTTCTTTCTCTTTTCCCTTTTTTTTCTCTTTGGAAAAAGTCCCAAAAGAAAAACCTCTCTCTTCACGTTTTTTCCTCTTCTTTTATTCTCTTTTGAAAATCCAAAAAATCTTTTTGTTTATCTTAGAAAAGCTCACGTATTTTTTCTCTTTCTTCTTTCCCTTTTTTTTTCCAACAAAATCTTTTTGGATTCCCTTAGAAAAACTCACGTTTTTCTTCTTTCTTCTTTCCCTTTTTTTTCTCCAACAAAATCTTTTTGTTTATCTTAGAAAAACCCACGTTTTTTCCTCTTTCTTCTTTCCTTTTTTTTTTCCAACAAAATCTTTTGGATTCCTTTAGAAAAAGTGACGTTTTTCCTCTCTCCCTCTTTCCTTTTTTTTTTTCTCAAAATCTTTTGGATTTATCCCCAAAATCGAAATCTCCATTCTCTTCCACGTTTTTTCTTTCCCCTCTTTCCTTTTTCTTCTCAAAAATCTTTTGGATTATCTCCAAAATTGAAATCTCCCTTCATTTTCACGTTTCTCTCTCCCCTCTTCCCTTTTTCTTCTCAAAAATCTTTTGGATTATCTCCAAAACCAAATCTCCATTCTCTTTCACGTTTTTTTTTCTCTCCCCTCTTTCCTTTTTCTTCTAAAAAATCTTTTGGATTATCATTTACATATAATAATATATATTATACACACATATATATATATATATATATATATATATATATATATATATATATATATATATATATATATATATATATATATATATATATATATATATATATATATATTATACAATATATATAATATATAAATATTATGCACATAGATGAACTGATTCGAAATGGGTTGAGACTGACTTAGGTTGACAACTGATATGGAATTAACTGGGTTTTCTCTCCTTGTCATTTCACGGGTCATTTCCACTGTCATCCCGCATGGAATTTTCCCATGGCCTCTATTCCAAATTTTTTGCCTTCATTTTGTAGAACATTAAAAATGAGGAATATAGGAACTTGAATCACCTCATTTGGAAGTAAAATGGTCAACTTATGAATTTTTAAAGTTTAAGCGGACCAATTATCGATAATTTGACCATTCTGCATGAGATCCTTCAGAGGCTTTTATCAAAAATATTTTACGTCCACTTTGTAGAGCACTAAAAATGGAACATAATGAGACTGGAATCACCTGAATCCGATGTAGAACGGAAAAGATATGCAGCTTTGAAATTCTGACGATAATTTTGCATGCAAGCTTGCATGGGACCCACTGGTGACTTCTACCCGGGATTTTGTACGTCCACTTTGTAGAACATCATGAATGAAGAATAATGGTCTTGGAATCATCTGAATCCGATGTAGAACGGGAAAGATATGAAGCTTTGAAGTTCTAACGATCATTTTGCATGCAAGTTTGCATGGGACCCACTGGTGACTTCTACCCGGGATTTTTTACGTCCACTTTGTAGAACATCATGAATGAAGAATAATAGTCTTGGAATCATCTGAATCCGATGTCGGATGATCAAGATATGATGATTTGAAATTCAAACGATCCGACTTAGGATAATTTGCATGAAGGCCCCTGGGATTATTTATAATAATTTCAAAAACCTCCCTTATATGTATCATCCGACTAAAATGGTCATATCTTCCTCATTTGATATCGGAATTGAGCAATTCTGGTCTCGTTTCGAAGATAATTCTATGACCTATGCATCTATGCAGATAATAGACCATGACCCTGCTGTGGGGATCAGTGAAAATCACAAATTTTTGGGTTAAAGATCAGAAACCTGCCATATTGGTTCACTTATGCCGAGGGTGGCAAAAATGGGGTGCTTACAACGCAATATCATCAGATCTATCAACTTCACTTTAACAAAAATGTCATGGTAATTACATTAACATTAGGACTTAGCAAAATATGTTATCATTCACATCATGCAATCGAAAACAAATGACAGTTAGTATGCACACTTCGAATGAGACTGGGAGGATTGTTGAAAATTAAAATGATGCTCATAGGGGCTAAACTTTGTCTGATACATAGTTTTCAAAACATTCAAATACATCAGGTAAGTCTAAAAAACCCTCTGAAGAGTCCGCTGATCCCACCCAGAAGCAATAGCCTTAACCATATCGAGGTCCAATTCTTTGGGAGCTTCACAACTAGTTCCCCTTTTGCTGATGTCTCTCAACACCCCATATTGATGGACCAACCTTGCAGGTAAGGGTGTCAACGGGCCGGTCCGGGCCGGTTTCGGTCCGGGCTGAATCGGTGTCGGGTTTTATGGACACAATAACAATCGGGCTGGTCCGGTGTCGGTTTGTTATCGGGTTGGGTTTATTAAGGTGATTTCGGGCTGGTTCGGTCCGGACCGGACTTATCAAGCTTATCGGGCCTATTTTATATGTAAGATATATGACCTATTTTATTATTTCTATCTATAAAATAGAACATTCATTCTATATGCATGTAATTCAGAAATTGTAACAATTAACATACTCTTTTCAACTATAGATTCATATAATCTTTCCGATCAAGAAGTGAACTATAACGTGTAATATAATCCATCAAAATTTAAAACCATAAAATAACTGGTCCGAATGGACCTTACCGGTGTTTGGGTTAGGTATTATTGGTTCGGGCTAGTTCGGGCTTCTTAACGGGCTGGTCTGGTTTGGTTTCGGTTTGGGCTGAAACGGTGTCGGGCTTTACAAGCCGAGACCGAAACATGTCCATTAAGGTTCGGTCCGGGTTGGGTTCAGGTTATATCGGGCTGGCTCGGTCCGTGCTACCGGTCCGGGCCCATTTTTGACACCCTTACTTGCAGGTGAATAAAATGAAGTGTGTGTCAGTCCCATGATCGGAACATCTGCACTACCTGGAGTGTTTGTAATAACTTTCTCTGCATTCCACCAGCTACACTTCCATCGGATGCTTGAAATGGTCATCTGCTTTAGACGAGATGGCCAATCTATATCCACTTGATAGGTAGTAGGATCCGCTCTTTTCACCATTTGATAACGGTCAAGGTTCGATGTCCCGAGTTCTTCTACCAGACCCAACCTCTCGACCAACCAGATTTGAAGCAAATATAACGATCCATTGAATTTCTCCAAACGACATTGGCCTTGGAGGTCTGCCGCAAGATCAAGTCCCCTCAATGTCTCTGCTAATATGGTGGGTACGATATCTCTTTTGCCCTCTGCATGTCTGATGAGATCAATAATGATAGGAGACCCTGTGCCTTCTTGACTCTGCAATAATGTTCGAGCAATGATGCAATAGAGATATACTCGTCTCCTCCGTGCTTTTGCTTCGTCATCCTTAGGTTCTAACCATGCATAAGCCTCTATCATGGGTCGCAATGTCAGCCTCTGGCCCTGAACGAACATACTCACTTCCTCTTCATTCTAGCCAAAGAAATTTCTTATCCCTTGTTTGTAGTTTTTCTTTGGGGATGGTCTGAACATCATACCCTTTGGTGGAAACATGAGCCATGCTCTGAATTCCTCAATAGTAGGACACAATTCCGCACTACCAAATCTGAATACATGAGTCGTTGGGTTCCAGCATTGGATTGCTGCTTTCAGCAGACTTGGACACAACTTTATTGTCATCATTTGGAGGAGGACATCCAAATGGCTCTTCATTAAAAATGAGTGATCTTCAGTGAATTCCATACGCCAACTCTAATTTCGTAATGCTTTATCCATTTTTGCCATGTCATCTGACGAGTATAGGCTCTAGAATGCTTACTGAAATGACCTGCAGAAAATCTCGACCTGGGACAAGATTAGTATGGCAATCATTAGAACTTTCTCTTACTGCAATTGTTAGACACATTGAAAACCTTAGTGAGTTGTGCATGAAATGTGTGTATATGTATGACCTTGTCTGGACCTAAGTTTCTAAGTCACAAGTCAGGTGAGAGAAAATGAAGGCCACATTTGGCTGATATGAAGCTATCCAGATGAGATTCCCATCAGGAGGATCTTTTGGTTGTTTAGGTGGAATGGTCGATCTCTCCGAGGAGATACCACTTTATGGGCTTATAAAATAAAGGGCTCTTTGGAACCTTTGGACGCCGTTGAATGTAATGAACGATAGATAAGAGTTCCAGCCAGATTATCATTACCATTTTTCAGAATGACACACCCACTAGGGTTGATATCAAAAGATATGAAATATGGGCTTGTTATGCGACTCTTGGGAAATCCATTGGATAGATGAACGGATGAAAGAGTCCAGCTAGAAAGCAGGAAGTTCTTCCTTTAATAATGAAAAAAGGTTGGAACCAATCCTGAGTAGTAGGATGTAATAGCCTCTTTAGAGAATCCAGCCCAAACCTGTTGTGAAGTTCATCCAAAATGGTCGACTTTCATGACCAACTGCACCCTCCTTTTTTTTTTTTTTTTTTTTTGGAGAGTGATGAGGTCAAACATGATACCGCTTCAACTGATCGAGGTTGGTAAGATATTTTATCTCTTCACCGTCCAGATCCATCAGTCGAACTGCCTTTCCTGGTAAAATTTCCTTCACTATGAATGGCCCGCTCCAGTTCGTACGGAACTTACCCCTAGGGTCATGGATAGGTGCTCTTTGTTCCTTTAATACAAGATCTCCTACCGTCAGGTGACAAAATCTGACTTTCTTGTTGAAAGTTACGGCCATTCTCTATTGGTATTTCTTTGCATTATCAGCTGCTTTCATCCTCCTTTCGTCAATGAGACTCAACTCTTCATAATGGGATCGAAGCCATTCAGCCTCAGGGATTTGGGAATCCATTAGGATCCTCAAGGATGGTACTTCCATTTCTACCGGGAGTACTGCCTCCATACCATATACCAGAGAATATGGTGTGGCTCTAGTAGAAGTCCTTATAGAAGTTCTGTAGGCCCATAGTGCATATGGTAACTTATCTGCCCAGTCAGTGTGTGACTCTGCCATTTTCTGGAGGATGACCTTGACGTTCTTGTTAGCGGCCTCTACTGCTCCATTAGTTTGTGGCCGGCAAGGAGAAGAACGGTGCCTTTGGATACTGAAATTCTCACACAATTCTTGTACCTTTCCTCCGAAGTGTTGACCCTGATCTGAGATTAAAGCATGAGGCATCCCATGCTGACAGATGATATGCTCTTGAAGGAACTTGGCTACCTTATTTACAGTGAGCTTGGCATATGATTGAGCCTCCACCCACTTGGTAAAGTAGTCGATGGCTACTAAAATGAACTCATGCCCAGTTGACGCCTTTGGGTGAATCTTTTCGATCACATCTATACCCCAAGTTGAAAATGCCAGGGTGAACTGAGAGTGTGTAATTCTGTAGGTGGTATATGTATCAGATTGGCAAAGATTTGGCATTTGTGACACTTCTTCACAAACTCCGCGCAGTCTGCTTCCATTGTATTCCAATAATACCCCATTCTCATAATCTTCTTTGCGAGCATCCTGGCATTCATATGAGGTCCGCAAACTCCTTGATGTATCTGCTCAATGAGGACTTGTGCTTGTTCTTCATCGACACAGACCAATTGTACCCCATCATAGGATCTTTTATAAAGGATATCTTCACAGAGGATGAATTTTGTAGCATATCGCCTTAATGACTTCTTCTCTCCCGACGTTGCTTCCGTTGGGTATTTACCTTCTCTGATGAAGTCCACTATGGGTGCGAACCAAGGTCTACCATCAATTGTCAGTGCATCGATTTTTGCATATGCTGGTTGTCTCCTTCTTTCTATTACCAGGGGCCTTGTGTGTTCAATAGGATCATCACCGATCATTGAAGCCAAAGTGGCCAATGCATCAGCATATTTATTTGTGTCCCTTGGAGAATAGTCGAACTCGATCTCTGTGAAATTCTTTGCCAAATTGCTTGCCTGCTGCTGATAAGGTATCAATTTTTCATCTTTTGTCTTCCAATCTCCTCTAACTTGGTAAATCACAATAGATGAATCTCCATAGACTTTTATTTTCTTGATACCGATGGACAATGCTGCTTTGAGTCCCAGGATGCAAGCTTCATATTCCGCCGTATTGTTCGTGCATTCAAACTCTAAACGGAGGGAGAAAGGTACAAATTCACCTTCCGGATCTATGAGAAGTGCGCCTGCTCCGTGCCCTCGATGATTGGCTACGCCGTCAAAGAACATCATCCATGTGTCTTGCCTTAGCTCTTCTTCAGCCATGTGAACTTCCTCATCAGGAAATACATCTTTCAGGTTTCTAAAATTGTCTTCAACTGGGTGGGCAGACAGATGATCCGCGATCCGCTCCCTTTGATGGACTTCTGTGTAACATATGTGATGTCAAATTCGGATAACAATAGGAGCCATCTAGCCAATCTCCCCGTCAGTGTCGGCTTTTCAAACAGATATTTCAGAGGGTCCATTCTTGAGATAAGCACAATGGAATATGACAGCATATAATGCCTCAACCTTTTGGTTACCCAAACTAGAGCTGCACATGTCTTTTCTAGTGGTGAGTAATTGGCTTCATAGCCTGCAAACTTCTTGCTCAAGTAGTATATGGCCTTTTCTGTTCGTCCATCGTCATCATGTTGGGCTATCATTGACCCCATGGAGTCATCTAATACTGATAGGTAAAGGAGCAGTGGCTTCCCAGGGACTGGAGGGGCCAACACAGGTGGATTTAACAGATAGGTCTTGATCTTGTCGAAGGCCAACTGACATTTGGGGTTCCACTCTTTGGGTTGATTCTTCCTTAGTAGCTTGAAAATTGGATCGCACGTTGCAGTGAGGTGTGCGATGAATCGATTGATGTATTGGAGTCTCCCCAAGAAACTTCTTATCTCCTTCTCTGTAGACGGGGGTGGCATTTCAGATATTTCTTTTATCTTAGCAGGATCTATCTCAATCCCTCTCTCACTGACCATGAAACCCAACATTTTGCCTGCCGTCACCCCAAATGCACATTTTTGTGGGTTAAGCCTGAGCTTGAACTGCTTGATTCTCTCGAAGAATTTTTTCAATGCTGTGATATGGTCTCTTCTGGTAAATGATTTTACAATCATGTCATCCACATATACCTCGACCTCCTTATGGATCAGATCATGTAGCACTGTCGTGGCCATCCTTTGATAGGTCGCCCCCGCATTTTTCAGTCCAAATGGCATTATGGTGTAGCAGTAGGTACCCCAATCTGTAGTGAAAGCGGTCTTTTCCTTGTCTTCAGGCGCCATCTTGATCTGGTTATACCCCGAGAATCCATCCATGAATGACAAGAGTGCCTGGTTAGCCATGTTATCAACTAGGATATCTATCTTTGGCAGCGGAAAGTCATCCTTGGGACTGGCTTTATTTAGATTCCTGTAATCCATACACACTCTCAATCTACCATCTTTCTTAGGCACAATCACCACATTAGCCAACCATTCTGGGTATTTTGATACCTCTAAAAACCCAGCGTCAAACTGTTTCATTATATCTTCTTTGACTTTTAGTGTCCACTCGGGTTTTAAGTGCCTCAACTTATGCTTATGTGGCTTAGCATTATGGATCAGAGATATCTTATGTTGCACCACTTCCGGGTCTATCCCTGGCATATCTTCATAAGACCATGCGAACACCTCCTGGAATTCTACCAATAGCTCTGTCAATTGGACAGTTTCCTCATCTATTAGGGTCATGCCAATTTTGATTTCTCGCGGTTGCTCTTCTGTGCCTAGATTGATCATCTTGAAATCTTCACCGGCAGGTTGGGCTTTCTTCTCTTCTGAGGCTTCGATGGATTGTAGAATTTTAGGAGGAAGTTCATCACTTTCATCATCATCAAAGTTAGAGTTAAAAGAAAGGGGATTGGAAGAAGTAGACGCAGTATAATTGGAAATATTTCTTTCATTAATGCTTGAAAACAGAGGTACAGAGGAGGAGGTTCCAAATGGAACGGACTCAAAGCTTTTTAAAGACTCGACCCTAACTGAAGACTCTTGGACTATGGAACCAGACATGGCTATACTATCATGATTACATGACAACTCCTTTGGGTAGACAAAAGTATCTAAACAAGTCCAATTAGGGATTATTCCATTGATCGGAAGGATGAACTGTTGTGGATCGAGATTTCCATCATGATCTCCTCCATTGAGCATTAAAACTTGGTCTTCGCTGAACAAGTTATCGATGTTGATTGACCCCGTCTCTGAATTTTGGTCTTCTACATGCCTTTGGATCTTGATCTGCTCTAGTTCTATCCAATCAATGGTGCAGTCAAAAAATATCTCAAAGCCGGGTACTCGTCTTTGAAGGTTTTCGTCTAGCCATGGTTCGGAGAAACCACAAAATGCAAAATCCTCTCCTTCTTTGACAAAATACCCATTGAGTGTCTTTGAGTGAGGAACGACTTGTTCATCTTCATCCAACTTGCCGAATTGTGCTTGAAAGACTGGTTCATCTGTCCTTTGAGGTTGCCATTTTCTACGACCCATGCTTGTTGCCTTTCTCATACCCTTGCTGTTGCTCCCATACTTCCTCCTTTCGAGCCTCCAAAATGCATCATCGGCTCTCCTCTGCTTTTCTTCTATCAGGCTCAAATCATGCCTGGTGGGGGTATACCCCAATCCAAATCTGTACTCATTGATTAACAGAGACAACATGTTGACATTACCCTGCTGATTGAACCGAGGCCCATACCTGGGAAATAAGACATGTTAAGTAATTGACGAAATGGAAACAAAAAATGCGTACCTGAGGGATTTGGTTCTGTGGCAGCTAAGATGTTACTGATCTGAAACCCTCTGATAGGATGGTCGTGGGGTCCATGTTGTCCTGATCCCATATTACTCTGTCCGGTGGCTAGTGCATTTACAGCTGCCGAATCTGCAAATATCGTCATTGTGGTGCCATTGTGGACAAACTTGACCTTCTGATGCAAACTAGATGTTACTACGTCAGACATATGTATCCAAGGTCTGCCGAGAAGTATACTGAAGGAAGATAAATATCTATGACTTGGAATTCAGTCAGAAACTCTGCAGGTCTAACTTGTATGGGCACAGTAAAAACACCCAAGACAGCCCTCCTTGTATTATCGTATGCTCTGATGGTCATATCGGAAGGCCTGAGCTCAAATTCACTAAACCCCAAATGCTTGAAGGTGCTAACGGGAAACACATTTAGAGCTGACTCGGTGTCAATGAAAACTTGAAAGATGCTTTTACCCCGGCACTTGATGGTGATGTACAAAGGATTGTTATGATTTTTGCCTTCTGGGGGAAGATCCTCATCTCCAAAGACGATGGAGTTTACTGCATACTTTCCTCCCACTATTTTTGCCAATTCATGAAAATCAGTTGAAGTTGGGACTTGAATGCTCGCCAAAGACTTGAGGACCGCATCTCTATGAGTTTTGGAGGCCATCAGTAGCCCCCATATGGACACATTTGCTTGAGTCTTTTGAAGCTGCTTCAATACCGGGTCATGAGGTTCTGGTTGACTATTCTGACCCTTGTTTTTCTCTCTCATTAAATGAGCTGGGTTCTCAACTGCAAGGTGAGCTGGTTTGAAATTCTTACCGGTCCTGGTTTCTGCTATTTCTTCTTCATCTTCTGAGAAGACCACTTCCATTTCCACAAACTGCTTGTTCAATTGAGCTATCTCTGACTCATCTTCTGAAAAATAGATGATGAGAGGTTCCTCTGAATCTGCTTCTGCCAATGAGTACTGATGGTCTTCTGGAAATATTACCTCCATTTCCATAGATTGATCAGCCATATAAGTGTCTTCTGCTTCATCGTCCGATTGGTAGATAATGAGCGGCTCTTCTGACTCTGTCCCTGCCACTGTATGTTGAGGAATTTCTGGGAAGTATGCTTCATACTCACCCCCTACTTCTTCGATGGAAACTAAGCTCACCTCGTCACCATGTGTGGCACTTCTTCCTTTCACAAATTGGACTGTTTCAGTTAAATGCACCTCCCCCCATTCTATAAAATTCACAGTATGATGAGGAAGGGGGTTGTTTGCGATAGATGCTTGCCTTGGTTGGAGCTTGAATTTCCCAGAATCCAGTAGATCTTGTATGGCATGCCTCAAAGCAGTGCAATACTCAGTATCGTGCCCACTTTGATTATGGTACTTGCAGAACTCATTTAAACGCCAATAGGGAGGTAACGGATTCGGAACAGGACGTGTTTCCAGAATTCTGAGCTTCCCACCTTTAACCAACTTGTCCAAGAGTGATGCTTTGGTCATGCCCAGATCGGTGAACTATCTTCTAGGTCCAAACCTTTGTGTAGTAGAGGGAGGAGCTGTAGTTTCTACGATCAATGGTGATGAGCTTGTGGAGGCCACTTGCTTTGATGCTGCAGGTGGGTTAGATCCTGAACCCCTGGATGGGTATGACTTCCGATTCATCCCAAATTCTGACCTTTCTGCCTTGATTGGTAGGACATCTTCGTGATTGATGGCGTCTTCCACCTGCTGTCCCGCAACCAAAAGTCCTTCAAAAGTGAGTATAGCTTGTCCAAAGATATAGGCCTTATAGGTTTTGTTCAAGCCCCTCATCATCATTTGGACCTGATCCCTCTCGGACGATCGATCCCAAAGTTTTGCTGCCAATGACCTGAAGCGGGACAAGTATTCTGTGAATGTTTCATCTGACTTCTGTATCATGGTCTCAAGCTGCCTCCTATGGGTCTCAATCTCAGTATTGTAAGAATAGAAGTTTATGAATGCTCTGGTGCTATCTGACCACGAGTGGATTTGTGACGGATTCAGATTCATTAACCACCTATGGGCCCCTCCTGTCAGTGAGAATTGGAATGCTTGCGCCAACTGCTCATCAGTGAAACCTTGGCCTTGTTTCAGTAGGCCGGTGAAGGACCTTAGATGGGTTTTGGGATCACCCGACCCATCAAATTTTTCTGTGGTCCATTTGAATTTAGGAGGCAGCTTCACCTCCGGGAAGAAACATAAACCTTCAGCATCGATGATCTGACTCTCTACCCCTTTCAAACCTCTCAGAATCTTCTCTACTTGGCTCAACCTATCTTTGTATGGGCCATCCTCTTCTCTTGATTTCTCAACCGTGAGAGCCTTCTGTATGGTTGGGGCTTTTCTGTGCTCGATTTCTTCTACCTCCTCAGGTGTAGAGTTTGAAGGTAAATGCAGTGTCTCCACTCTTTCGGTCCCTGACTCTTGGGATTACATTTTTGCATCCATTTTCTTCATTAAGGTGGCCATCATGGCTATGGCATCTTCCATCTTTGTCATCCTAGCTTCTGCTGCCCCTTGGGTGGGATTTTGTCCTTCACTCATAGCTTCAACTGGTCTTACCGAGGCTGGGCAAATGGGTTTAGGTGTGGACTCTCTTGATAGTCTCCCAGCGATGGGATCTCTTACCCACGAGGTAGAAATGATTGTTGACTAGGGTGACTCCTGATTGGTTCCAGAAGAAAGGCCAAAGTTGACAAGTATTAGGATTCTTGGGATGGAGACAGGACAGAAAGGAATTAACATGCACAAACAGAGCTGACTCGACCATACAAATGTTAGCTCTCTTATGAAACCCCTTAAACAAACATTATTTGTACCAATTTAGTTGCTTTGAACGACCATGTGATCGGATTTGAGCCTCTTGACCAAAAACGGGTCATTGGGGTGACAAGGCCCAACCACTTGGTTTATCAAAAACAAAGAAATTGAAACAAATATGCTCGTCCTTAAACATTCATAAGGGATAAGTTAGCAAAGGCGGTTCATGACTGAACAAACTGGTAAACTCCCATTCGATCATAATATCCATGCCATGATAGAGATTTTCCGATCGTTTTTAAGACTTGATGTATCAACAATGAAAGGTTCGACACATTGAATCCTCAAGTGTGAATCCAAACATGTTGATACATCGAGAATCAAAACAGGCAGAACTTCAACGCCATAGGCATAGATGTCGTAATTGAGTTGGAATTTACATAGTCGGTTCAAAAAAAAAAGAGGGGGGGGGGGAAAAAAAAGAAAGGAAAAAGGGAGCATGAGGACCCGGGTGGGTGAGGGGGGACGAACCAAAACCCCCAAAATAACACGTTCCATAGGGGCTCACTGTCGGGTAAGTGACCGGGACTGGATCCCTAGAGTCGGAGGATAGGGCCACCAGCTGAATGGAGGTGAATGATCTGGTTCTCCAGATTAAGGTCTAGGACCTAAAATTATCTTAGTATCCTTAGGTTCCCCATATCCATTATCCATAGGTGTTCAATGGTATCCATATCCTCCCGTTCATTCCGGATCATGGCTAGGGGCGGGGGATCTCTAAAGATTTAGCTTAAGTTCAGCCAAACAGTCCTCGGAAGAAAACAAATAAAATAATATACTCCAACGGGTTCGGTGAGATAAATTGTCCAAATCATAAAAAGCTAGATTCCAATCCGAAATCAAGTCCACATCCGGAAATGATTAAATCTTATGGATGTGGATTATGATTAAGCTTTCTTAGATTCAATTTATTCAAGTTGAAGTTTATGCTTGATGATGATTGAGATTGAATCTAGAGATAGCCTAAATGATCGAAGTGAACGAGGATATGGATACGGATATGGATATGGATATGGGGAACCTAAGGATACTAAGATGGGGTACCGTACTTGGAGAGTCCTCCAAGTTGCCTATGTATTCTAGAGGTCCTGGAAATCAGGTACAACATAGTTTGTTTCATGGGTTGTACTCTCAGGGAGTAAGGTGTGGCTCTTAGGGAGTCATATTTGTACTCTCAGGGAGTAGGGTGTGGCTCTCAGGGAGTCAGATTTGTACTCTCAGGGAGTAGGGTGTGGGATAGTCTCGCAAGACTAAGGTGCTTACTCACAAGCACGACTTCAAGATAGAGCCTCGCAAGGCTAAGGGGGGGTGCGTGCTCGCAAGCACGACTTCAAGATAGAGCCTCGCAAGGCTAAGGGTGCGTACTCGCAAGCACGGCTTCGGGATTGAGCCTCGCAAGGCTAAGGGTGCGTACTCGTAAGTACGGCTTCGGGATTGAGCATGCGTACTCTCAGGGAGTAGAATATGTATGTGTGACAGGGAGTTAGATTTGTACTCTCAGGGAGTAAGGTTGTACTCTCAGGGAGTTGGATTTGTACTCTCAGGGAGTAAGGTTTGTACTCTCAGGGAGTAGGGTTGTACTCTCAGGGAGTTGGATTTGTATTCTCAGGGAGTAAGGTTTGTACTCTCAGGGAGTTGGATTTGTACTGTAAGACCCGCACTCTGAAAACCCGGTCTAACCTTGATGAAATCGGACCGAAGTCGACCAATTATACCTGATTTTAGGTATACCGGTCGATGGTACCGGATGATGGTACCGGTCGACCGGTATGGCCTGCACAGCTATGTGCGGGAATTTGGAAATTGGTCTCTGCGGGTCCCGCTTTCCTGATTTCGAATCCTAGAAGTTTCCTAATCCTAGTAGGGTTACTAAACCCTATTTCTAGCCTATAAATACACCCTTAAACCACTCAAATCCTTTCCATTGTCTCTCACAAACCCTAGAGAAGAGAAAGAGCTTGGAAAGGAGAAGGAGCTAGAAAGAAGAAGGAGGTGCCGCCATTACCGTTTGACGAAGCTCATGCTACGCCTGTCAACGGTAAGTGTTTGAATCCCTCTTCTTACCCTATGATAGTTGTGTGGGTGGATCAATACCATGCAAAGTAGGTATTGATCTAAAATCCTAAATTGGCCAATAAACCCTAAGTTGCCGTCAAACCCTAGATTCGAGTTTCGAGATGATATTCATCGAAACGAGACTTGAATGAGTTGGGGATAACTCTAACTCAAAGCCTAGACTTAGAATGGATAGGAGAAACCCTGAAAATCCATGGAGGATGATCGACGGCAGTCGAAGAACCCATGTATGGTCTTCCGGAGACATACCGGTCGACTATACCGGTTGCACATAGTGCGACCGGTATGTTGCGACCGCTACCTCTCGGGAGGTTGTTTGTGGGGACCGGGTGACCATACCGGTCGCCAGTCTTTCCCACAGAGCTGCGACCGGTATGTGCCACCGGTCAGCTCTGTGAGGGTATTTTGTGATCTTTGTTGGTTTCCGACCAACATGAAACCCTAAATAATATATTCTAATGAAACCCTAATATTATGTAAGATGCTGTGACTTGTCGTTTGGATCTTGCGACGTGGAGCAAGTTATTGAACGAGCGTCAGGTAAGGGAATCTGACCTAAACCTAATAATTAATGGACAATAAATCGTTGTTAATCATTGAATATCTATGATGTGATGTTTGTGCATATTCACATGCCATCCTTTACTTTCGTTATTATTATTATTGTTCATGCATTCATAGGATGTGATTGTTAGGCATGTGATTGTTTTTCGTTGGTGTGTGGAGTGGGGCATGGGCCGGGATCGCTCTTCACATTAACACTTTTTGTAGTATTCTATCTTAACATGCTTGGTACGGGTGGGGTATCGGGGAAGATCGTGGTACGGTGGTCTCCGATATTGATGTTGTCCCGGCCATCCTTGTGTGGTACCGAGGATTCGAGTCGACGCTGGCTTGTCCACGATGCTTTAGCTCTATCTCTATGCCGTAGGGAGTTATGTTGGGATAGGGTCTTCCCCGCGTATTGTTTCTATCCTAGTGGGTTAGTTGCGGATAGGGTATCGGGGGAGGTGAGGTGTGGTGGTCTCCGACCCGGCCCGCACGCTCTAGCTCTATCTCTATGCCGTAGACGGCTGTCTTTGGGATAGAGCTTACATTGTTGACATATAGGATTGGTTAGTTGCGAGCCCGGTTTGCGAGCCCCGGCCGATAGGGGCTTAGGTACTTGGTATGGGTAGAGTATCGGGGAGGTACGGGTATACCTTAGCTCTATCTCTATTCCATGATGGGTGCATGTGGGTTGGTGGTAGTGTGATTCTTGTGCGACGCCACACACTCGTGTATAGAAGTGCGGGGGGCCACCAAACCTTTCTATAGCACATTGCAAACTTAAAAACCGGACCACGATATAAAATTGATTGTTACTCATGCATAATCTTGTGAAACTGTTTGATTGTCTTCTCGAGGCTGTGTTGTGTGCTCACCCTTTGTACGTACATTGTTTTTAGATGTTGATGCAAGGTTACACCGTGGATGACTATGTGAACGCTCCGGCGTATGGAGGTGTGGCTGCTCTAGATGTGCAAGCAGGAGAGGACGAGCATGACGCTTCATGCGAGTGCCCTTTCTGCGTGTACCTTTGATTTGTTTTATTCATTTATTTCAGTTATTTTTTATTGGATTAAAGGGATGTAAAAGATTATTATTCTATGTGTTTGAATTTGAATAATGGGATATTTATTTAAATTATCATTAGATACTTAGTTCATTCTATTTAAAGTCTTCCGCTGTATATTTATATTCTGATTGTGGTTATGTGTAATGGTTTGTATGGGTGGACATGGCCTATTCGAGATCCTGGTGTGAACCGTTGGTTCAATGACGGTTCACTCACACCGTTCTGGTTGGATCAGAATTGGGGTGTGACATGTACTCTCAGGGAGTAAGGTTTGTATTCTCAGGGAGTGATGTTTGTACTCTCAGGGAGTAAGATTTGTACTCTCAGGGAGTAAGGTTTGTACTCTCAGGGAGTAAGGTTTGTACTCTCAGGGAGTAAGGTTTGTACTCTCAGGGAGTGATGTTTGTACTCTCAGGGAGTAAGGTTTGTACTCTCAAGGAGTAAGGTATGAGGGCACATTGATTGATGTGTGAAATCGTATCTGGGAGTTTCCCAGACTACTTACGTATCTCAGGGTATTGACCTGAGAATTAGGATCCGCGTAGTTCGAAATGGCACTATTCATTGGGTGACCCACTTGGGTCGGAATTTGGGCGGTCCAGCCGGACCGAATGATGATCCTAGATGATCCATGGTTGGATTTTCATCACACCTATCTAGATTCTGCATCCTAGGGGAAATGAACTGAGGGGTAAGGATCGTCCTAAACTACCCTTGTCACTTACAACCCTGATTTTGGAATTGTTGGGCTAAGCTTCATGATTCTTGATTAAGACTTTTATCATTTTCCATTATTACCCTTCCCATGAATGTGGGTGCTTACATGCACGTCCCCACACCTAGGAATGTCATCTATCAGTGTACATGCACGGCAGTTCGACTAGGGTGTAGCGAAAAGTAAGTTCTTGTCGACATAAACATCATTCAATCATGGCATTAGCAAGCAGATCAACATGGCAGTGTGCCCAAAGCTAGCATTGTAAGCATTCCAAACATGGTAGTGCATAATATGACAGCGTAATCAAGTCAACATGATAGATGCATGGATATAACAAAGTAGACAATATCAGATCATCAATCTAGCGGTTATATCTCTTCAAAAAATGATGATCATGATTAACACTTAGATTTCATCAAAACAGCCAAGATCAACGGCTCAGATCTCACATCAGGTTATAATCATGATCAATGACTTATATCTCATCAAAAATAGCTATGATCTATGGCTTAGATCTCCTATCAAGACATAATCATGATCAGACTAAGAAATCAGTGGCTCAGATTCGTCTAAATCAAATATGATCCAGATTCAACAGTTTATATCACTCAAAATTCCCACGATGACAATCCAACGGTTCAAATCACTCAAGATCATAATCCAACCGTTCAGATTTATCAAAAACACTCATGATCAAGATTTAACGATTTAGATTCACCAAAATCACTTACGATGGCAATCCAACGGTTCAAATCGCTTAAGATCATAATCCAACCATTCAGATTCATTTAAATCATTCCCAAAGATAATCTAACGGTTTAAATCACTCAAGATCATAATCCAACCGTTTGGATTCATAAAAAACACTCTTGATCAAGATTTAACAGTTTAGATTCACCAAAATCACTTACGATGACAATCCAATGGTTCAAATCACTTAAGATCATAATCTAACCATTCAGATTCATTTAAATCATTCCCAAAGATACTCTAACGATTCAAATCACTCAAGATCATAATCCAACCGCTCAGATTGATTAAAAGCAATTCCAAAGACCATCTAACGGTTCAGATTGTCAAGATCACAATCCAACCATTTAGATGGATTAATATCACTTCCAAAGATAATCCAATGGTTTGAATTAATTAAAATCACATCGAAATTTCAGATCAATGGCTATGATCAACTCATGAAAATTCTAATTATATGGTCATGATCAATTCTCATAAAATTCAGATCATGTGGTTGGATCACCCACATTAAAATTCCCATTATATGGTCGGACCAATTTCATGAAATTCCCATTATATGGTTGGACCAATCACATTAAAATTCTCATTATATGGTCGGACCAATCACATTAAAATTCTCATTATATGGTCGGACCAATTTCATGAAATTTCCATTATATGGTCGGACCAATTTCATGAAATTCTCAATCATATGGTCAGATCAATTTCCATGATATAGATGGTTTTCAATGAGCATTAGATAGACATGATCAATGGCCAATTTTAAAATACATCAACTTGCAAAGAATCAATGGACGATTTCTACAAGCATGTAATGATATCAGACAAAAAATATACAATGTTCAAAAAAGAAAAAAAAATGAATAATGTATATGCATGAAAAAAAAAACATACAGTAATGAAGCATGCATAACAATGAAGAACATGTACATGCAAATCAGAAGTTGAAACCACACTTAAATAAGCATGGGGTTCATTGTAAACCGAGAAGAAAAAAGGAAGCTAACCTGGTTCGAGGTGTTGCCGATGGTCGTCACAGAAGGTCGTGGGGATTGTCGAGGGTCATCGCAAGGTGTTGTGAGGTGGTCGGGGAGTGACTGATAATGATCGCGGATGGTGTCGGAGGTAGTCGAAGATGGCGGCAAAAGGGATGTTAGGTGTTGCAATAGGAAGAAGAAGATGGGGAATGATGGTTGGACTGGGAAGTAAGGTTGTAGTGGGGTTTTTCCTTTAGACCAAGCTCAGTTCAGAGATGGTCTGTTATAGCCGAACCAGCAAGAAAAAAAAATCTCCTGTTACAGCCGAACCAGCAAGAAAAAAGTCTCTGTTACAGCCGAAAACAGCAAGAAAAAAAAAGTCCCTCTTCTGTTCGGTTGAAATGGAGTTTTTATAGGAGCTGGGGGGGCTTGATGAAGAGAAGTAGAGTGAGGCTTGATGGACTGCCATAGGGATAGAGGATGCGGCTGTAGGGTGGCTGAGTTGAGAGCCGGTTTTATTGGGGAAGGTATGGACAGCCGGCGGAGGATTTTTAGGGAATAGATTGAGATGGCTCCATGGCGGTACGGTTCTGCTGGGTAAGTAGGTGGCTCAAGCCGTTTTTTTTTCTTGCTGGGCAGGTATGTTCGGCCCCCCGTAAGGTGGAACCGAATACATGGGGATGAGTTGCAGGTTAGCAACTCGATGGAGGGATTTCTGGTTGGCAGCATGGTGGGAGCAGGAGGTGGCGGTGATTCGGCTGGGTAGGTAGGAGATGGCATGGCGGTGAGGTGTTTGATGACTAGGAGGTGGCTCGATGAAGGAGGAGGTGGCAGTATGGTTCTGCCGCTCCTCCTTTCTCCCTTCCTTCCCCTCCTTTCGTTCTCTCTCTCTTTCTCCCTCTCTCTCTTCCCATTCTTTCTCTCTCTTCCTCTCCCTCTCTCCCTCTCCCTTATCGGGTTCTTCCCTTTTATTCGGATTCATGGTCGAATATATATATATATATATATATATATATATATATATATATATATATATATATATATATATATATATATACATATATATATATATATATTTTATATGTTATATTATATATATTTATATATATTATATTATTATATTATATGTATTATATAATATATAAATATATATATAATATATAAATATATATATATATATATATATATATATATAACACATACATAAAGTGCATACACATGGGCCGACCCGACTCGATCTGGGCCGATTTGGGTTGGGTCAGGTTGGACTGGTTGAGTTCGACGGGATTGGAATAAACTGGGCTTGAGCTGGGTTGGGCTGAGTAAGAATGGACTGGATCGATTTCTCTCTATTATGGATCCTCTCAGCTCCGCATGAAAAATTTCGACGACCTCTGTCTCAGATTTTCCACGTCCACTTTGAAGAGAACGGACAAAGGAGCACACTGGTGCTTGAATCGTCAGATTTGGATGTCAGATGAACAAAATATGAAGAATTGAAGCTTTGACGATAATTTGGCCAGTAACTTTGCATGGGACCCGTTGGCGACTTCCGCCCAAAATTCTTCACGTCCACTTTGAAGAGGACAGGTAATGGAGCATA
Source organism: Protea cynaroides (assembly GCA_028583415.1). NCBI lineage: Eukaryota > Viridiplantae > Streptophyta > Magnoliopsida > Proteales > Proteaceae > Protea > Protea cynaroides. The sequence goes on along the minus strand of CM053276.1, from coordinate 97,015,448 downwards.
GTGGCACTGGAATCGCCGAATTTGGATGTCGGACGATCAAGATATGGTCGAATGAAGTTCGATTGATTTAAATCACGATAATTTGCCCAATAAATCCTTAATTTATGATAATTTATAGAAAAGCCCTTGGATTTAATAAGCCAAATTCAATCCGACTAAAATTGCGACATCTTCTTCGTTTGATATCGGAATTGAGTGATTCTGGTATCATTTCGAAGGTATTTTCATGACCTTGCTGTAGGGCCCACCAAAATCAGCTTTGAAATCACCGCTTAGCGTCCAAACCTTGAATTGATCTGCAACCCTTCTGAATATGCCCATCAGGACTCTTGTACACTGGGAACACTCTGACTCAGCCCAGAAAACCATAGAGAACACAGAGTGAATTGATCGACTATTGGTTTGAGAGAGTTTCACTCGCCTCCCCTGTACTTTCCAAATTTTCATCTCCCTCCGCTCTCTTACACCAATAAAGTTCTGTTTGGCTGGGGATGGCAAAAATGGGGTGCTTACAGGATGCACAGCGTCGGACTGATCAGCGGGTGGCTGATCTCACAGCTAGTCTTCAGACGACCCAGACTCAGATAGCGTGGTTGACTACAGTCTACGCTGAGGACTATGACAGAGATCGTGAGGCACCGCCTCCTCCTTCACCTCCAACTTCTTGATTGTATTTATTTTCTTGTACTTCAGAGTAACTGTCCGGGTTGTGGACTGTACTCTGCTTTAGTTATGTATATACGTTTGTTTCTCTCACATTGTATGTAAAATTGTTTCTCCTTTAATGGATGCATTATTCTCTTTTTAAATTCGGTCTCAACCATCACTTGTGCTTATAGTGTGTTAATATTACTATTTTTACCTTTATCCTATCTCAGTTCAAAATTGTCTTGAATGTATGCTAGTTCAGCGGACAAGGCCTGAGAAGCTCAGATACCAAGTTGTCACACCCCAATTCTGCCCTATTCAGAATGGTGTGATGAAACGCTAATAAACCAATGGTTCAACCAGAATCTCGAGTAGGCTATATCCGTGTTATCTAAACTCCATACATCCATAATCATAATCAGAGTAAATACACAATAGCGGAAGTCTTATAATAAAATGAACTGAGAATCTATGTGATATTAAAATTTAAATAGTAAATTATTCTGTGTCAACTGAGACATAAATATTTAAATACCAAATACATGTCTTTAATAAATCCAAATAAATAAACCAAAAATATAATCGAATACACATGAGTTGCACTCGCAAGAGACGTCATGTGTATCCACTTCATCTTCAGCTACCATCGCTGCAACGTTCCCGTACTCTGGAGCATTTACATAGTCTTCAATGGTAAAACCTGCATCATCAACTAAAAATATTCGACGTCGAGGGGTGAGCACACATCATGGCTCAGTGAGCAAACAAAACAATGCAACAATACATATGCATGCAATCAATTTATATCTTTGGTCTGGTTTATAGTTTGCACTGTGCTATAGAAAGGATAAGTGGCCGCCGCACCTCTATACACGAGTGTGTGGAAACGCCCAATGAAAACGACACCGTCGCCCCACAAGCACCCAGAATGGCACAATATACACCCCATGAAGAACGGTCATGGCTGTACCCGGTTGATACCATACCAACAAATAAACCCCTGCTGGCTAGGGTTGCAAACTGGGCTCGCAACTAACCAATCCTAATGCCAAAAAGTGTATCCAAGGCCTCACCCCAGCATCCCTCAGAACATCCATAGAGATAGAGTTAAGGCCCCCCGGTAGAGTCAGAGACTACAAGGACCGAGACCACCTCCCCTGATACTCTACGACATAATAGTTCTGCTAAGGTAATGGCGATACGACGACATCAATGGACATGACTTGAGTAGACAATGGCACAATATACACCCCATGAAGAACGGTCATGGTTGTACTGGTTGATACCATTCCTACCCGCACCATATACACTGGCCAAACACAAACATTCACATGCCTATTCCTATCATCATCATCATCATCATGTTATAATAGTAAAATAAATATGCATAAACAAATAATAGAAATATTGGATGACTTGTTGAATGCACATACAAGCATACATGCATAGAATCAATATGACATTGGACTCAAGAAATAAAACAGTTTATTATTAACCAGTTAGTTTAGGTCTTGTTCCCTCACCTTAGCTTGTTAATAGATTCTCTTCCAAGCTTTAGAATCACCTTTATAATGTTATTATATTGCTAGAAGACCTAACAAAGTCGATAGAATTTAATTAGAATTAATTCTGAATTTAAAAACCATTCTGTTAACTGAGGGTCGGAGGTAGGGTCGGAGTCATGATCGACCCTGGGTGCGACCCTCCCCAATCTGGACTTCCCGAACACTGAGGGTCAATCCTCAGGATCACCTAGGGTCGGATGGTCATCGACCCTCTGTACGACCCTTGGTGGATCTTGGTCAATTTCCCTCCTTTTAGTCCATTCTTTGTGTTTGGGGTCCTATGGCTTTCTCCTACAGTCCATTCAATATTCATTCCATGGTCTAAAACCATGAATCATCCACCTATATAGCTTTCACGTAATCTCTCATAGTTTTCTATGGAAACCTAACCATGGATTGATGGTTTGGGTTTCTCCGAGATTATACTCTCATCATTACCTAACCTAAGGTCTGTAGAAACTCATGGAATTAGTATCCATACCTGAGAAGAATACTTCTTCTCTGCAACTCTTCTCGTTTTGGCTAAATTATCTTCCTTGCTTCTCTTCTTCTTCTCTTCCTTCTCTTCTCTTTCTCTCAATTCAATTAGGGTTGTGAAAGGAGTGAAAGAGGCTTAGGAACGTCCTTTAAATAGAGTAAGAACATCCTAAAATAAGTCCCTTTGTGATTAGGAAAGAATCCAAATCGAAAATTAGGAAATTTCCTAATTTCAGTTTCGGCGGCAACTGAGGGTCGATGGGAGGGTCGATGATCCCGTCGACCCTAGGTTTCTAAGTTGTCCGACCCTCCCTTCAAAACTGAGGGTCTGACTTTCTATCTTGGGGGGTCCGACCCTCCTTAGCTGGGTATGCGACCCTTCCCCTAATTTATGTGTTTTTGAGTCGATTTAATACCTGGGATCTCGATCTCCTTCATGCCCTTGGTCCATTTGACTTGACCATAATGGGTAAACCTGGTTCAAGGTGATAAGACCGGGTTAGATTGACACGGGTCTTACAGGTGCGGTGGCCGCCAATCCTTTCTATAGCACATTGCAAACTTAAAACCAAACCATAATGTGAATGTTACTCATGCATGATGTATGTTGCATTGTCTGATTTTCTTACTGAGCTAAGTTGTGAGCTCACCCTTGTGTACACACTATTTTTGGATGTTGATGCAGGTTACACTGTGGAGGACTACATGGATGCTCCAGTATATGGAGGTGCTGCTGCCTTGGAAGGACGAGCATGACGCTTCATGCGAGTGCCCTTTCTGCGTGTACCTCTAGGATATTTGATTTGTTTATTTTATTTATTTTCAGTTGGATTTATAATTAGGATGTAAGGATAATTATTTATGTTTTGGTATTTTAAATAATTGAATAATTTAATTATCAATAGAAGTACTCAGTTCATTTAATTTAAGACTTTCGCTGTATTTAATTATATTCTGATTATGGTTATGTGCAATGATTTGTATGAGTGGACACGGTCTTATTGAGATCCTGGTATGAACCGTTAGTTCAATGACGGTTCACTCACACTTCTGGTTCAGTCGAAATTGGGGTGTGACAACTTGGTATCAGAGCTCTTAGGCTCTGTCCAACAGACCAACATGTACTTGACTGAGTCAATGAACTGAGATACGAAAAATTAAAAGCCATAATACAAGCACACCATAAGCACCTGTGTTGGTTGAGACAGAACTTAAACAAGACAATAATGTATATATAAGAGGTGGAACCATATGTATCTATAGACAGAAGAAAAAGAGAATCTAAATGTATCCCGATAAATAAATAACATATGGTACGGTCTACAAGTAGGATAGTTGCTTGAGTATACAAAGGATATAGTATAGTAACAAGAAGGAAGCATTTGTAAAGAAAAAAAATTATAATACCGAGTTAATACTCACAAGATGTATAACTCGATGTATGATTGGGAAAGAAGGAAAATGGCTAGTAACGCCTAAATCCCTACAAAGGTAAAAGGGAAATATCTCAGACTGAATGCAACAGAGATAGGAGAACAATGGCTATACACCAAAAATGAGAATAACTATAAAAGACGATAAAACTATACTCTTGGGTGATGTGGAGACTCAGAGCTTGCTCCCACTTTTGCCCCGGAGGGGGTACCTCTGTAGCACTCATAAGTAAGGATGTAAAAATTGATGGAAAATTTGGATCCAATTCGAATTCCCATCCGTTTAGGGTTCGATTTCGAATAGTTGGGGTCGGATTAGGATGCAGATTCAGATGTCAGTCAAACGGACATGATTATATCCATTCCATTTAGCTTAGTGTTAAGATAGACGCATATAGCCGTAATGTTTATATAGCGATTTAGGGTTTCGTCTCTTATTTTCTTATTTCTTAGGGTAGACCATACATTTGTTTTTAATTAGGGTTTTCTCTCATTTTTTTGCAATTTGTATTCTAATTCCATTTTTCGGATTCGAATTGGATTTTTACCAGGTATCCGATTTAAATTTGAATTTGAATTCAAATTTGGATTGGATTCGAATAAGGTAGTTGGTAGACGAATTCGAATTCAGATAGTGGTATATCCGATTCAAATTCGATCTATTTACATCCCTACACATAAGTGCTACAAGGCCTGTAGCACCCTTAGATGGACGCCATGTGGACAAGTAAGCATCCAATGCCCAAAAAAAAAATTTGTACATTAACATATAGGAGTAGAAGTAGGAGATGAATGAAAACTTTCTTAGTTTCCTCCCATTTCAGCGTGTTCGGATCACTTGCTGGTATTGATCGACATCTGTCTTGGTGAGCTAATGGAGATAACTTCCGCCCACTAATATATCTTCTCTTTTTTTTTCTTTGTTTTTTTTAATTCCAGTTTTTTTACCCCATTACTTCCTATTTTAATGGTAAGTTAACTGAATTGGTAATTCTTTTATTTAAAATTTAAAACTTCTTCAATCGTAGACTTCTTTCCTTGTTGTGTTCAACTCTCTGTTTTTTTTTCTTTTTTGCCTCATTTGTTATGAGCTATATCGCTGATCATGGTAGCTAGTGGGTGGATTGCTTCGCGGGCCATGGCGGATGATGGAGAGGTGTTGGATGATCATGAGGAGTAAGATGATAATTTAGGAGACAAGGCTGGTTTCCATGGTAGACTTCTTGTTTGTGAGGGTGAATGTAGGTCAGGTGAAGTAGCTTCCAAGGGGAAGAAAGGGTCTCTTTAGGTTAGAAAGGGTCTCTTTAGTTCTCTTAAGGTAGACAAGATTTGCTTGTGGAAGGGACCTTGGTTGGAAATATTGATAAAGAGGGTGAAGCTAAGAACTTTCTAAATCAGTGAGTTTGGATGTTTTCGATTCAATAGATTTGGGGACAGAGTTGTTGAATTTTAAATTGATCGAGTAGCAATAGTAAGAGATCTTGTTGTTAGAAATTAGTGATCGATGTCATCACTGGTAATTAAGAGAAATCGATGTTTCAACACCCCCTTACATGTTGGTGCAAGGGCTGGACATCTCGATGTGGTGCACAACCTGATTGGCAAACTGACTTCTTCTTCACTTTTGATGTGAACATTAAATATGGAACAACAAAGTAGTTTACTTGTTGGGATCACAAAATCATAAAGGGAGTACGGCCTTGCATGAGGCTTTGCGGTATTGTCACTATGAAGTTTTTGATGAACCTCAGTTGACACTGAGGAGGGGGTGAATTAGTGTATAAATTTTTTTCCCTTGATTTTCTTGCTACCCAAGGCTGATGAAGAATCTCATGCACACAAGTGTATGCAAATCTACCTCGCTACCACTCAATGGCTAGGTTTATCAGATTTACACACTTGTTATCGTCTCAAATCGGATTGATCCTTAGCTCACCGGGACTTCCTGCAAAAGGAGAAGAGGACACCGTAGTGATGGTTGGGTGGAGACACCCTTTGGCTACTCCGATGCCTAATGACTTAGGCATCAGAGTGGCCAAAGGGTGACGCTGTGACAAGACCACCGCAACAACCAGGAGGCACCTCTACGTGCAGGGGCTGCATAGAGAGATGCTCCAGGAGCCCCTCTGCATCGAGCCTAGGGGTCGGTAAGCCATCAATCCAGGAGAACCGCGGGAGCCATACCAGGAAGGTCTCAGGGTGCAAGCTAGGCATCTTCCTCCAGCACCTCGACCGCGAGTATTCACCGTAGTGTGAGCAGAATCCCTGCCTTAGAATGATTGGGGCCACAACAACCTTGAGAGGACGTCCAAGCAAGACTAGATGTGGCCAGATTACAAAGAGCTACTGCCGAGGTTCAACCTCGCCAGGCCGAAGGTAATGTAGAAGAGGAGCTCCGAGACTTGAGGGTTCAATTACAAAGGATGGAGGAGGGTCGACCAAACCCACCTCGACAAATATACTCCACAGAGAGTGCTCTGTCCGAGCACAACATGAGGACTCGCCTCCTTCGAGGCTTCACCATGCCAACTGTTGAGGCCTATGACGGGACCATAGACCCTGAACACCACCTAGATTCATATGTGGCATAGATGGCAGTACATGCATACCTAGAAGAGATAGTCTACCTGGCGTTCCCTGTGACCCTCAAAGGAGCCGGGCGACTCTGGTATAATAGTCTGTCCGGAAGGACAATCAACTCCTTAGAAGAACTTGCTTCTAGCTTCTTAAGCCACTTCCAGAGTCGGTGAAGCTAGAGGAAGACCTCATACAACCTGAGAGACTGCGTCTAGGAGGAAAGTGAGACACTCAGAGCCTACCTCAATAGATTCAACCTCGAGGCCTTACAAGTCAGAGGCCTTGAAGACTCACTCCACAAGAGACCACACTTGAGGGTGGTGTCAAAGATCAGAACCTCATCTTCTCCTTGGCCAAAAAACCTGCCATTACCCTAGCAGAATTGCAAGCACGGTGTAAAAAGTACGCCATGGCGAACTTAAGCACCAAAAAAGATAAGGCAGTAAAGAAACCTCCACTCGCTACCTCAGAAAAGAAGAGAGGAGAAAAGCGAAGGGATTCAACCTTCAAGGGAGAACCCTTTAAAAAGCAAAAAAAAGAAAAAATAACTGGGGCAGAAGGCCCGAATTTCCAACCATATGAGGGCTATCACCCTGTTTGGAAGACTCCAGCAGAGATATTCATGGTGGAGAAATCTCAGACAACCTTCCGGAGAGTAGGCAAGATGAACGCTGAGTCTCGAAACAGGAATCCGAGGTTATTCTGCGCTTTTTACAATGAGCATGGGCACACAACCAATGAGTGCCGACACCTATGGGATGCCATTGAGGAGTTAATCTGAAATAGCAAGCTAAAAAAAAATGTGAACCGCAAAAGATCAACATCACCAGGATCAGCCTCAGAGGTCCTAGACCCCAATGACTGCCAGACAGAGGCCGAAAAGAACAAGGGTTGGAAGGACGATGATGACAGAGAAGATGGTAGGGCAGGAAGTACACCTTCCCTGGTCCGACCAACCATTGGGGCGACATATAAGATCAAAGCCGTCCCAGTACAACCGAAAAGAACAGGAAAGCAAGATGGAGGACGATTAAAGTCCTCAACCATGATTAACGAAGGCCTCGACAAAAGCCTTTGGGTCCTGTGCTATGATGAGTACATGCCTCCCGAGTCTATAAACGGGCGAGGGGGACCAAAGGCCAAAGTAATACTGGAATTTTGGGAGAGGCAGTACCAATTAGACCTCCCACGGATTGAGATCGGACTCCCCGACCATGTCACCACTGCGGACCTCGCCAGACTAGCTCAAAAGTTATAACTTGTAAGACCCGCACTCTACTAACTTGGTCTAACCGTGTCGTGCCAGGTCTTCCCATCATTCCTGGACCAAATGGACCAAGCGTGTGAAGATAGATCACAAACTAGATATGAGAATCGAGTTAAAAACAATAAAAACATACCTAAGGTCACATGCCTGAGTAGGTATGGTCGACCATAAGGAAGGGAACCAAAAATCACAAATCCAGAATCCCACGGTCGATGAATTTGACCTTACAGTCGACGGTTTATGCCACCGTATGATTGACAGTGAAAAACCCAGATCAAACTCTGAGTTTTGAAAACTTTCCTAAACTCAGGGATTACTTTCCTAATTGAAAGATGACTCTATATGGAGAGTTTTACTCTATATAAAGGACGTCCCTCAGCCCTTTTTCACTCTTTTAAAACATTAGTAAACCCTAGAGAAAGAGAAGGAAGAGAAGGAGAAGAAGAAAAAACTAAGGAAAAGAGTTTGCTAAGAAGGGATTGACTCTCTATCACAGGCAAAGGTATGAAACGAATCTCTGGAGATGTAAACTCTAAGGAATAATACTTCTATGGAGGATAGGCCATATCAACCTATTATGATCTATGTGATTTCCTTGAGAAAATCCCAAGGAGAATCATGAGGAGTGAATTTAATGATTAGGGTTGATAAGAAATTATTAATGATAGCCATAGGATGACCTTAGAATAAATCCCATTGAAGAACATAAGAATTAACTCAGAAAGAACTCAAATTTTAGGTAGACTGTGACCAGAAATCTCAAGGTCGCAGCTACGGTCGACCATAGCATGACCAGTATGATCAGAGGATCGACCATAGGCATTCGGGAAGAATTCAGAAATCATATGGTTGCAGCTACGGTCGCACCATATGCGACCGTAGGGTATCGATCGTAGACAGTAAGGTCAATACAACATGAGACTATAGGACCAATCAGGCACCTACCAGTGCTCTGTTTCGATTTTTGACTATTGTAACATGTTACATATGAACCCTAACTTAAATTCATATAACTTTTAGGTTGTTAAATCAATTCAAAGAGAATTTCAAGGCTTGGAAGGACAACGATAATTGCTAACAGGTAAGGGAACAAGACCTAAACTAATTGGATAATAACAAACTGTTTATTTTTATTGAGTCCAATGCCATGATTGATTCTATGCTTGTATGCTTGTAATGTACATCTCACATGTCATCCAATATTCCTGCTATTACTGTTCATGTATATTTAATTCTGTTTATTTATAACATGTTGATGATGACGATGCTAGGAATAGGCATGTGAATGTATGTGTGTGGTTGGTGTTTTGGATGCGAGTCGAGCATCAGGGGCAGGACGTAGCATGGTGGTCTTCAACCTCGTCACCAGACTCTAGCTCTATTTCCACTCAAGTCTTGCCCACTAACATCGTCGTATCGCCATTACCTTAGCAGAACTATTAAGTCGTAGGGCATCAGGGAAGGTAGTCTTGGACCGTATGGTCTCTGACTTTGCCGGGGGGCCTTAGCTCTATCTCTATGGACGTATTGAGGGATGCTGGGGTGAGACCTTGGATACACTGTTTGGCATAGGATTGGTTAGTTGCAAGCCCATTTTGCAAGCCCTCGCCAATAGGGGCTTACGTGTTGATATGGGTAGGGCATCAGGGGAAGTGTTATGCGGTGTTTGATCCAGACACTTTAGCTCTATCTCTATTCCATGATGGGTGCATGTGGGACGACAATGGTGTTTGATCCATTGGGTGGATTCACACAGTCGTGTATAGAGGTGCGGCGGCCACCAAACCTTTCTATAGCATATTGCAAACTTATAAACCAGACCAAAGATATGAATTGAATGCATGCATATGTTTGTTGCATTGTTTTGTTTGCTTACTGAGTCGTGATGTGTACTCACCCTTTCGACATCGAATATTTTTAGTTAATGATGCAGGTCCTACTGTTGAAAATTATATGAATGCGCCGACGTATGGACACGTTGCTGCGATTGACGTAGAAGCTAAAGAAGATGTGCATGATTCATCATGCGAGTGCAACCAATGTGTTTTTTCTTAGGTTTAGTTATAGTTTGAACATCGGATATGTAATTGGATTATTTATTTTTATGTCTTGTGGTTTTGAGATAATTAGATTAAATATTTATTTATCACTGTTAGACTCTCAGTTCATTATCTGTAAGACTTCCGCTTATTTGTTTATTACCTCTGATTATTAATGTGGAATGTGTGTGTGGTTTGATATGGTAGGTACAACCTATGCGAGATCTTGGGTGAACCGTTGGTTTATTGGCGGTTCATCACACCATTTTGGTAGACCAGAATTGGGGTGTGACATAACTGGTCATACCAGAATCATACGTGATCACCGGAGGATCGACAGCAGGCAATACATCGGCAAGGTCAGCAAAAGCCTACGCCATGGGGCTGAATGATGTAAAGTTTGCTCCAAAAAAGTCAAGGATAGGGGGCCTTTTGATCTTTGACGATGATGACCTCATAAATGTTTTGTCACCTCATAAAGATGCTTTGGTGATCACCGCAGTCATATCAAACTTCGTTGTTAGTCGGATAATGGTAGACATAAGAAGCGCTACTGACATCCTATAGTACCACACATTTCAGAAGATGAATCTCACTGATGAGATGCTGGGACCTGCCGTCCATACTCTAACTGGCTTCACCAGAGATTTAGTCTCCTTGAAAAAGAGGGATTCACCTACCCTTCATGATAAAAAAAAAAAACCATCTCGGAGGGTCATCAATGTCGAGTTTCTGGTGGTCGACCTTCGAGCCAACTACAACGTATTCCTTGGGCAGCCCTCTCTGCACCACCTCTGAAGCTGTTTGTCAACATACTACCAAGTTATCAAGTTTCCCACTGACCAAGGGACTGGAGAATGCTGAGGAGACTAGAGGATCTCGAGGCAATGCTACGACATCTAATTGGAAAGAATACCAGGAACATCGAACCTCACCAAAGGAGAAGAAACAACCAAAAAGAAAGGGAAAGCCTTGGTCTAGTCCATCATATTGGAGGATCTAAGGGATGACCCAGATCCTGAAAAAGGAGTCCCTCACTGAGGGACCCTTGCAGAAGGACTGGTCCAGATTCCAATTTCAAAGGATCAACCTGAATGTACTTTTTAAATTGGTGTCACACTGCAAGGAAAAATGAGAGACGAGCTCATTTCCTTCATTAGAGAAAATGCGAATGTATTTACATGGTCGATAGCAGATATGCCTAGCATCGACAGAAGTGTCACACCCCAATTCTGCACTATTCAGAATGATGTGATGAACCGCTAATAAACCAACGGTTCAACCAGGATCTCAAATAGGCTATCCCCGCGTTATCTGAACCTCCATACATCCATGTCATAATCAGAGTAAATACACAATAACGAAAGTCTTATTATAAAATGAACTAAGAAACTAAGATGATATTAATAATTTAATAGCAAATTATTCTATATCAACCGAGACATAAGTAAATATCAATACAAGTCTTTAATAAATCCAAATAAAGAAACCTATAAAATATCTAATCAAATACACACGAGTTGCACTCGCAAGAGGAGTCGTGTGTATCCTCTTCAGCTCCAGCTTCCATCGCCGCTACCGTCCCGTACGCAGAAGCATTTATAAAATCTTCAACCGTATAACCTGCATCATCAACTAAAAATATTCGACGTCGAGGGGTGAACACACAACACGGCTCAGTGAGTAGCCAAAACAATGCAACAATACATATGCATGTAAAAAGTCAATTTATATCTTTAGTCCGGTTTAAAGTTTGCAGTATGCAATAGAAAGATTTAGGTAGCCAAAGGTCGCGTTTATTGACCCCGCATCTATACACGAGTGTGTGACGTTACCCGAAGATCACGTTTATCGTCAACTCACATGCACCCAATCATGAACATTATATAACAAAGGTTACGTTTATTGCTATATAGTGCCATACCAACACGTAAGACCCTGTTGGCGAGGGCTGCAAACTGGGCTCGCAACTAACCAATCCTAATGCCAAACAGTGTATCCAAGGCCTCACCCCAGCATCCCTCAGAATGTCCATAGAGATAGAGCTAAGGCCCCCCGGTAGAGTCAGAGACTACAAGGACCGAGACCACCTCCCTTGATACTCTACGACATAATAGTTCTGCTAAAGTAATGGCGATACGACGATGTCAATGCACAAGACTTGAGTTAGAGATAGAGCTAAAAAAAAAAAAAAAAAAAAAAAAGAAGAAAAAAAAAAAAAAAAAAAAAAAAAAAAAAGGGGGAAGAGAAAAAAAAAAAAAAAAAAAAAAAAAAAAAAAAGAAAAAAAAAAAAAAAAAAAAAAAAAAAAAAAAAAAAAAAAAGCACTGAGACCCGCCAAAGTTTAACGTTTATTGACGTTCTCATCACACCTCCCCTGATACTCGCTCGCATCAAGCACATCAACCACACACATACAATCACATGTCTATTCCTATCATCATCATCAACATGTTATAATCAATAAAGTAAATATGCATGAACAAATAATAGAAATATTGGATGGCATGTTGTATGCACATTACAAACATATTCGCATAGAATCAAGCATAGCATAGGACTCAAGAAATAGAAAACAGTTTTGTTATTAAGCAATTAATTTGGAGTTATGGTTCCTCACCTTAGCTTGCTATAAGATACTTTTCCAAGCTTTAGAATCACCTTTACAGTGTTATTATATTGCTAGAAGACCTAACAAAGTCGATAGAATTTAATTAGAATTTATTCGGAATTAAAAACTACTTTGTTAACTGAGGATCGGAGGTAGGGTCGATGCTAGGGTCGATGGGTCTATCGACCCTTCCCTCTTTCTGGACTTCCCGAATGCTGAGGGTCGATGGTCAGGAACACCTAGGGTCGGATGGTCATCGACCCTCGGTGCGACCCTCGGTGCACTTTGGTCCAATTCCCTCTTTTAATCCATTCTTCGTGTTTTTGCTCCTACATTCCATTCTACATTTATTCCATGGTCTGAAACCATGTATAACCCACCTAGATAGCTTTCATGCACTTTCCTATGGTTTTCCATGAAAACCTAACCATAGCTTGATGGTTTGGGTTTCTCCGAAATCACACTCTCAATAATAACTAGCCTAAGGTCTGTAGAAATTCATGGAATTAGTATCCATACCTGAGGAGATAACTTTTCCTCTGAAATTCTTCTCCTTTTTGCTAAGTTCTCTTCCTTCCCTTTCTTCTTCCTCTTTTCCTTCTCCTCTCTTTCTCTCAATTCGATTAGGGTTGTGAAAGGAGTGAAAGTGGCTTAGGGACGTCCTTTAAATAGAGTAGGAACATCCTAAATAAGTCCCTCTGAGATTTGGAAAGAATCCCAATCGAAAAATATAGAAATTTCATAATTTCTATATTTGACAGAAACCGAGGGTCGATGGGAGGGTCGATGATCCCGTCGACCCTAGGGTCTTAAGCTGTCCGACCCTCCCTTCAAAACTAAGGGTCTGACTTTCTGTTTTGGGAGGTCCGACCCTGCTTAGCTGGGTATGCAACCCTTCCCCTATTTTAAGTGTTTTTGGGTCGATTTGATACCTGGGATCTCGATTTCCTTCACGCCCTTGTTCTATTTGACTCGACCATAATGGGTAAACCTGGTTCAAGGTGGTAAGACCGGGTTAGATTGACACGGGTCTTACAATAAGCCTCATGGAACACCACCTGGCCGTCGACCCCCAACATTGTCCTATAAGACAGAAAAAGAGGAACTTTGCACTTGATAGGCAGGAAATAATAAATGAGGAGGTTGAAAAACTCCTTCAAACAAGATTTATCAGAGAAGTAAAATATCCCGAGTGGCTGTCCAATGTTGTAATGGTACCTAAGTCTAGAGATAGATGGAGGATTTGTATCGACTATACCGACCTCAATAAAGCATGCCCTAAAGATTGCTTCCCCCTGCCTTGGATAGATTAATTGATAAATGCCACATCGGGGCATGAATTACTCTCATTCATGGATGCTTACTCTGGATATAACCAGATCCCTATGAGTAAGGAAGATGAAGAAAGTACAAGCTTCATCACTTGCCAAGGGACATATTGTTATAAAGTTATGCTCTTCGGCTTGAAAAATGCAGGAGCCACATACCAATGTCTGGTGAATAAGGTCTTCAAAAACCAGATAGGAAAGAACATGGAAGTGTACATGGATGATTTCCTAGTAAAGAGCCTGAAGGCGTGAACACATATTGATGACCTCCGCGAGGCCTTCGGAGTGCTACAAAAACATAATATGAAGCTGAACCCGATCAAATGTGCCTTTGGCGTACATTCGGAGAAATTTCTTGGATTCAAGTTATCCCAGTGAGGGATAGAGGCCAATCCTGATAAGATAGAAGCCATACAAGAGATGAAGCCGCCTAAAAATATAAAACAAGTGAAAGAACTGACAGGTAGGATCGTCGCCCTTGGACGTTTCATGTCGAGGTCGACAGATCGATGCATGCCATTCTTTTAAATACTCAAAGACAATAAGAAGTTCGAGTGGACTCCAGAGTGCCAATAAGCGTTCAGGGAGCTGAGAAAGTACCTGTCGACCCCACCAATATTAGTTAAACCCAAAAGAGGGGATGAGCTCTAGCTTTACTTGGCTGTCTCATCAGTGGCAATGAGCATAGTATTAGTTAAAGAAGTCGAGAAGATGCAACGGTCGATATACTATGTAACTAAAATATTGCTGGATGCAGAGACCAGGTACCAAGCTATAGAGAAGCATGCTCTGGTGCTGGTGACCGCTACAAGACCCTACTTCCAGGCTCACGCCATCGAGGTTCTGACAATGAAACCTCTGAAGAAGATCCTCGCAAGGAATGATATGTCAGGGAGGATGATCAACTGGGCCATAGAGCTCGGAGAGTTCGACCTCCACTACAAGCCAAGGACAGCGATCAAGGCCCAAGCCTTGGCTGACTTCTTGATTGAGACTACTCTGGTGGATGATCCAGAAGACCCTAATACAGCCATACAAATACGGCCATCGACCCCTGCTCCAGAACCAAACTCGCCACCCTGGACACTGTTTGTGGATGGGGCGAGCAGCAGAAATCAGGATAGGGCAAGAGTAGTGCTAATCAGCCCGGAAGGCCTCAAAATCAGGAGCTCAGTAAAGTTTGGTTTCCCTATCACCAACAATGAGGCTGAATACGAGGCGTTGATTGCAGGGCTTCAATTAGCCACCCACATCTCCACCCACAGTGACTCCCAGGTGGTGGTCAAATAGGTGACAGGAGACTACAAGGCGAAAGTCACAAAGATGAAGGCCTACCTCAGAAAGGTCAGAGAACTGCCGACGACCTTCTGAGGCTTGAAATCAAAGCATCGACCGAGAAGACAACACTGAAGCAGATGAATTATCCAAGCTTTTGAGTCATGATTTGTCATTGGCTGATAACTCTATATACTTGAGTCAGCTTGACAAGCCGAGCATCACACCAGAGGTCGAGGTTAATATGCTCACAAATGAGCCCTGTTGGATGGATCCTATCTTGGACTTCTTAAAAAATGAGATACTACCAGATGATGGTAGAGAAGTGAGAAAGACACAATCCAGGTCAAAGCGGTACATCTTATACGAAGATGTCCTATATAAGAAAGCCTTCTCTCTACCTCTGCTGAAATGCCTGCGACCTTCCGAGTCCGAAGGAGCCATCAAGGACATGCATGAGGGATTCTGTGGCAGTCATCAGGTGAGTCAGACTTTGGCACAAAAACTAATCAGGCATGGTTACTGCTTCCCCAACATTGTGAAGCAATGCGAGGAATATGTGAGAAAATACATACAATGCCAGAGAAATGCCAAGGTCCAGCGATAACCAACCACACCACTATAGCCCATAGCTAGCCCAATCCCCTTTTCCATGTGGGGATGGACATCTTAGGACCATTCCCCACGGGGCTGAAGCAGAATAAATTTCTGATTGTGGCCATTAACTACTTCATAAAATGGATAGAGGTGGAGTCGATGCCCAAGATTACAGCCTTGAAAGTGACTGAATTCCTCAAAATTTCTGTGGTCTATCAATATAGGATACCACAAGTAGTAGTTACAGACAACGGGAAGCAGTTCGATTTGAATAAATTCCAAGGCTTCTGCAAATAGTATAGAATAGCTCAGCATTTCACCTCAGTGCACCATCCCGAGTCAAATGACCAGGTTGAGGTCACCAACAGAACCATCCTCGAAGGACTAAAGAAGAGAATTGCACAAGAAGAAGTGATAAACCAAGAAATCCTAAGTGGGCTAAAGGATAAGCTGACAGAAGAGAGAAAGAGATGGGTAGAAGAGGTTCCTAGCATCATCTGGTTGTACAGAACAACCAGTAGAACACCCACAGGAGAAATTCCCTTCATGCTTAGCCATGGGGCAAAAGCTGTCATACCCATCGAGGTTGTCCACAGGTCGTTTCGAACAACCAACTTCGATGAAGAGGCAAATCGAGAAAATATGCTGGTAGGCCTCGATATCCTAGAAGAAGTAAGGGAAGCAGCCCACCTGAAGAATGTCATGTACCAGGCTCAATAGCCAAATACTACAACAAAAAAGTGAAGGAGAAATTGTTCCAAGTGGGCAACTTGGTTCTGAGGAAGGTTTCAACCTCGAAACCAACAAGACAAGGAAAGTTGGCTCCAAACTGGGAAGGACCATACAAAGTGGTCAAGACAACAAGAGTAGGGGCATACCACTTATAAAGAATGGATAGCGAGGCTGTCCCAAGGATGTGGAATGCGTCAAATTTACAAAAAATTTATTCGTAAAGTACTATAAATCAAGTACAAATCAATAAAGATGCTTGATTATAAGAAATATGGTGTACTTAATTATCTTCGACACCCTCGGCTGCCCCAAGGGCCTCGAAGCTCGGAGGGTGGATAATTATCCTAAGTTCTAAGGATAAATTCTTGGCTTCAGTACCAGTTCGAGGCACCGAATCACGGAGGGTCGACTTTGTTGACAAGAACCTCAATTGCGAAGAAGTTATCTTCGACTCCCTCGGCTACCCCAAGGGCCTCAAAGCTCAGAGGGTGGATAATTATCCTAATTTATAAGGATAAAGTTTCAGCTTCAGCACTAGTTTGAGGCACCGAAGCACAGAGGGTTGACTCTCTCGACAAGAACCTCAATTGCGAAGAAGTTATCTTAGACAACCTCGTCTCCCCCAAGGGCCTCGAAGCTTAGAGGGTGAATAATTATCCTAAGTTCTAAGGATAAAGTCTTGGATTTAGTACCAATTCAAGGTGCAAAATCATGGAGGGTCGACTCTATCGACAAGAACCTCAATTGCAAAGAAGTTATCTTCAACACCCTCAGCCGCCTCAAGGGCCTCGAAGCTCTGAGGGTGGATAATTATCCTAAGTTCTAAGGATAAAGTCTTGGCTTCAACACCAGTTCGAGGCGTTGAAGCACGGAGGGTCGACTCTCTTGACAAGAACCTCAATTGCGACGAAGTTATCTTTGACACCCTTGGCTGCTCCAAGGGCCTCGAAGCTCGGAGGGTGGATATTTATCCTAAGTTCTAAGGATAAAGTCTTGGTTTTAGCAAGGGTGGATAATTAGCCTAAGGGTTGAAGATCGAAAAATCATAAATAGAGAATGTGAAAAAAGTAAAGCACCAGTTCATTCATGAAAAACATACACACGATAGAGGAAGATGTGCTATACAACTGCAACTAGGGGTGAAACAGGGTCGGGTTGGGCCGGGTATCTGCAAACCCTACCCTACCCAAAAAAATTTCATGCTAACCCAAACCCTACCCTACCCTGTCAGGGTATTACATAACCTCAACCCTTACCCTACCCTGGCAGGGTATTACCAAACCCTACCCTACCCTGATTTACCCTGATCGGGCCGGGCCAGGTCGGGTTTACCCTGATTGACCCTAAATCAGGGTAGGGTTTACCCTGAATGACCCTAATTGAATATTATTGATATACCTAAAACAATGTTCCACAGCCAATCTCTGCACAAAGAAATGGAGTGTTACCACCTCTGTCATCACTCATCAGTGTCACCACCTTAGCTTTGAGACCATATCTCTCTGCTACCATTAATTCTGGTCCAGTCTGATTGATACTAACTAAATAACAATCAGCAAATTGAAGAAAACGGATAACAGATCCTTCAGATAGAACAAAACTGAGAATTCTTAGTAAGAACAGGAATTCTAAAACAGCAGGCTCAGTTGAGCCTCTTCTTCCTCTGGTATTTCTGCATCACAATTCCAACATAAGTCTCCATAATCACACCCCTTTTGGCATTTGAATAACCTAACTATCATGAACCACATGCTTGCCAAACTACAGTACTACCTACCTCCAAAATCAATTTAACTAGAGGACAGGTAAACAAATACTAAGTTTTAAGTTAATCGTAAGAGAAAAAAAATAAGAATAATGAAAAAGGATAGCAAGCAAAGAACCAACCACAAATAAATTAAGAAAATTGATAGGACGGAGAGAGAGACGCTGGTAATTGGTAAACAATTAGATAATGAAAAAGGATTGCAAACAAAGAACCACAAATAATTAAGTTTTATTTCATACCAAATTAAAACTCTGGTAAACAATTAGATGGAAACCTAATATTATGTGCAAAGTGCAAACTGCAAAGATTCAAAAAGACAGATAGAGAGAGAGACTAGAGGGGGAGAGAGAGAGAGAGAGAGAGAGAGAGAGAGAGAGAGAGAGAGAGATAAATACCTTATACCTAAAATCAGGCCGAAGAGGAAGAAGATGATCCGATGGGGCTGAATCCGTGAATCAGATATGGTGGCTCTACTCTGTAGATAGTGTCGTCGACTCGGCAGTAGGAGGAAGAGAGAGTGAGAGACGCTCTCGCCGTCAGCTGCCCTGTAGGAGCCATCGTCAATGCCTTCAGCTGCGTTCGCCGGTTTTAGGAGAAATAGAGAAACCGTCGGTAGGAGAAATAGAGAGCGAGAGCAGTAGGAGAAAAAGAGAGAATGAGAGAAAGTGAGAAACTGAGAAGTGAGAAATGGCCGCGCCGGCAGCTACGGTAGGAGAAGGAGTCTGAACTCTGAAGGACTGAATTTTGAAAGAGAGGCGGTATTGCGGTAGGAGAAGACCGAAAGTCTGAAAGAGAGAATGAGAGAAGATTAGGGATTTAGGGATTTAGGGTTATTTAGAAAAACAAAATGAAATAAAAAATTATTTCTGAATATATATATATATATATATATATATAAGTCAGGGTCGGGTAGGGTCGGGCCGGGCTCTACCCGAGGCCTCAACCCTTACCCGCCCTTACCCTGACAGGGTAAAAATTACCCTGTACCCTGATTGGACCCTATCAGGGTACGGGCCGGGCTAAACCCTGACCGGGTTCAGGGCGGTTTTGGGCGGGCTCGGGCTGTCAGGGCAAAACTTTCA
The DNA here is from genome assembly GCA_028583415.1 of Protea cynaroides. NCBI lineage: Eukaryota > Viridiplantae > Streptophyta > Magnoliopsida > Proteales > Proteaceae > Protea > Protea cynaroides. The sequence goes on along the minus strand of CM053276.1, from coordinate 96,996,051 downwards.
CCCCTAACTGCAACTCTACATTAAAAAAAAAGAAAAAGAGAACATCTTTCAGATATCATCAAAGCATCATGGCTAGACAAAAGGAGGGACTTGTATATCTGTTGGAGGAGTTTATTCAAATTGTTGGAGGAGTTTCTTTAACTTAGCTGGCTTGAGAGGTCGACGCAGGAGTGCGTGAGGCAGGCTGTTCTTCAGGAGTAACCTCTAGAGGCACCAAAGAGGGTTGGCCAGAAGATGAAGGCAAAGTCAGAAGAGGTGATACCCTCGGAGATGCGGTAGCCCCAAGGAGCTTCTTGAAGGCACTCACCTGTGAGAAGTCAAACTGAGGATAGCTCGCCCAGACGAAATCCTGAGTTTCTGTCAACATTGGCATCACCAGCCTCAGCAGGGACTCTGTCACAGTCTTTTTGTACTCTGCCCCAGATTTGAAGTCCTCCACGGCCTTCTTCCCTGCCTCTTGGACTCTGACCTCAAAAGCAGCCTCGAGCTTCAACAAAACAGCACTATGAGCAACAGGTTTATCCTTAATAATTTTCTCTGTGGCTTCAACAGTGATCTTGGCATTTTGAACTTCCTCCTCGAGATGTACACGAGTCTCCTTTAAACCCTCATACGACCTCCGATCCTCTCTAGCATTGTCCTCGGCATCATCCCGCTCCTGTCGAAGCGTGGTCTTCTCATTCTCGAACTCCACAAGGTCCGCCTTTAGCTTCTTTACCTCCTCCTCGAGATCTTTGGCCCGGCCCTGAGACCTCAGTGTCTCCTCTTGGTACTCCTTGGCAAGAGCATAGGTCTAGTCGTGATAAGTCTCCACGCTAGAGATCCGCTTGAGAGCCAAGTTTAGGTTAGTCTCGAGGTCGACCACAGCAGCTCGAGCCCGGTGTAGGAAATGACCAGTCTGTAACCAAATAATAAGTCAAGACATAGAAAATGGCTAAGACAGAAAGCAATAACGAAAGTGATTACCATGACATGATGGCATGCCTCACGTTGAAAAGCGTCATCAAGTGACACCTTGGCATAGTTGAACTCGTCAACTGGGAGCCTCCTAGCACGGATGAGCTCTTTTGCCACAGCAGGAGCTCACAGGGCAGACTGGCTAGTGGGTATGTTGACCTCGGGCATGAAAGGTGTCACGTCATCCTCTATGTTCTCAGGATGAGTGAACTCTTCAGACTGGTCCAGAGCATGGCCAATGACTAAACAAAGAAAAGAAAGTTAAAACCAAACAACCAGGGAGAAACAAGTGGCTAAAAAGGAAAAGGTTCAGTGGGTGTACCTCGAGGCTCTCCCTTGGTCCTGGAGGATCTCTTCTTCTTCTTCTTCCTTTTGGACTTTTCCCCAAGCTGGCGCTTCCTCTTTTTATGGGTCTGAAGCTTCGTGCCTTCCTCCTCCTCAACTTTCGGCACCTCGACACCACCTTCAGTTGCTGTAACCTCTTGCTCAGGAGAAAAGACAATGATAGGGAAGAAGCGCCAGCCACCTCGAAAGGTTCGACAAGCTCAACTGGATCCTCTAGAGAACCCTTGGAAACTTGGGCATCGGGAGCGTCGGATTCCTTTTGTAAGACCTGTATCGAACTAACCGGTCTTACCACCTTGTATCAGGTCGTCCTATCATGGTCGAGCCAAGTAGACCAAGTGCATGAAGAAACCACAAGACCAGGTATGAAATCAACCCAAAAACGGCCATTTATGAGTGTGTGGTCGCATGCCTAAACAGGTGTGACCAACCCCACCTCAAAATACTCCAACCACATGAATTTTGGTCGTGTGGTCGGACATTTCAAAAGGTAGGGTCGACGGATTCTGTGACCCCACCTTCGACCCTACGGAACCCAGTCAGAAACCGAAATTAGAAAATCTTCCTAATCCGAAGGGGGTTCTTTCCTAAACTCATTAGGGCATATTATGGAGGGTTTTCCTCTATAAATAGGACGTCCCTTAGCTTCTTTCACCCTTTTATAACTCCAATTGAAAGTAAGAGAAAGAGAAGAGAAGGAAGAGAAGGAAAATTTAAGAAGAAGACTAAGGAGGAGGAAAATTCAGAGAAAACTCTGAATCTTCAGCAAGCATAAGGTATGAATATATTTTCCATGTTAAATTGAGAGTCTAGGATAGTTCATGAAGAAGATAGGATTAGGAGAAACCCAAATCATCCATCCATGGATAAATTCTAAGAGAATCCATGGAGGAAATTATGTAGACAATGGATGGTATATAAAATAGTAGTTATGAGTCATAGAAAAATCATAGGAAGGACCATGATAATAAGCCAAAGGATTCAAACATGAAGGAATGGAATTAAGAGTCAAAGGTTGACCATAACACGTGTGGTCGCACGTGAGGTCACATGATGTCCGACCCCACAAGACACACATGTCCGACCACATGCCCTCGGGAAGTTTCCAGGGAGGGTGTGGTCGCACGTGTGGTCAGAGTATGTCCGACCCTATCCTGCGATCCCATGCCCTGTGGTCGCAGAAACTGAAACCATAAGTGCTGCCACACCTGCGACCCCTCAGTTTTTGTTAGTCTAAACACATGAGAATTAATTCTAATAAAAAATCTATCAACTTGTTAGGTTTCCAAGTGGTTTAAAAGTGAATTACAAAGCTTGAACGAGGATCTACTATCAACCAAAGGTGAGGGAACAAGACCTAAACTAATTGGCTAATAACAAGCTGTTTTACTTATTGAGTCCAATGCCATGAATGATTCTATGCTTGTATGCTTGTAATGTGCATTTCACATGTCATCTAATATTTCTGTTATTACTGCTCATGCATATTTAATTCCGTATATTTATAACATGATGATGATGATGATGCTAGGAATAGGCATGTGAATGTATGTGTGTGGTTAGTGTACTTGATGCGAGTGGGGCATCAGGGGGAGGATGTGACACTGTGATTCATCCTGGTCACCAGACTCTAGCTCTATCTCTACTCAAGTCTTGTCCACTAATATCATCTTATCGTCATTACCTTAGCAGAACTATTACGTTGAAGGACATCAGGGGAGGTGGTCTCGGATCGTGTAGTCTTTGACTCTGCCGGGGGCCTTAGCTCTATCTCTATGGACGTATTGAGGGATGCTTGGGTGAGGCCTTGGATACACTGTTTGACATTAGCATTGGTTAGTTGCGAGCCCAGTTTGTAAGCCCTCGCCAATAGAGGCTTACGTGTTGGTATGGGTAGGGCATCAGGGGAAGTGTCATGAGGTGTTTGATCCGGGCACTTTAGCTCTATCTTTATTCCATGATGGGTGCATGTGAGAAGGCATTGGTGTTTGATCTTTTGGGCAGCTTCACACACTCGTGTATAGAGGTGCGGTGGCCACCAATCCTTTCTATTGCACATTGCAAACTTATCAACCAGACCAAAGATATGAATTGAATGCATGCATATGTTTGTTGCATTGTTTTGTTTTCTCACTGAGCTCAAGTTGGAGAGCTGCCCTTGCACGCATAATTTTTTTTAGTTTCTGATGTTGCAGGTATTACGGTTGGAGATTATGTCGACACGCCAACATATAAACAGGTGGCGGCTATGATAAGCAAGCTGTAGAGGACTATTATGGTTCGTTAAGCAAGCGTTTCAACTATGGATGCGCTTAGTTTTAACTTTCGTATTTGGATATTTGTAATATGTATTAAGTTATGCTTTGGTTACTTGGAGATAACTGGAATATTAATTATTTATCATGATTAGACCTCTGTGAGGACAATGGGAAATCGATGATCCTCCTCTGGATAAATGTGTATCCTGTATCGAAGAAGATCGATTTGTTCTGTTGGAGTCGCCATCTAGATTAAGGTCTAGGACCTCTAAAAATGTAGCCTCACCCTAAGGTAAGACTTCTATTGACTCGTGACCCAATGTATCGGTTCTTTGGTCTGCAAGAGATCGGGTAAGTATTCAGGGTACGATTATGGGAAGGTGTTAGGCACCCAAACCGCCCGATCAATATCGGTCTTCTAAACTTTCCTTAAATTCTAATTTTGACTGTGCTTGGTCAACTGGATGACTAGGGTTCAATGGGGGATGTCCTAAACCAGGTTGCTAAGTTATTCTAACCTAGGGTTCAACCAATCATGTTTTCAAGTAAACAAACAAACAATGTAATGTACAATATTATACAGTGAACCGGACCAAAGATGGTTCGATCTTGGACTGAATCTGAGATGTATAAGACATCTCAAACTGCCTACGTATTCCAATCCTGGAAATCAAGTCCAAAAACGTAGTTCGAAATGGTTTGTGTGATTAATGATTATGGAAGTGATTTATGCATTTGCTTCAATTAGATTCTTTGTTGTTCAAGTTGAAATTTATGCTGGATGTATAGTTGATGGGTGGCTTTGTACCGTATTTGGGATTCCCAAATTGCCTACGTATTCTAGGGTTTCCCTAGAAATCAGGTACGACGTAGTTCAAAATTTTTGTGAGAGTCGGATTTGGAATGTGTCCCAAATTCCTTCCATTTTTGTCAATAGGATCTAGGTATGAGACCTAAATTTCTACCATTTTTATTTGGGATATGTACCAAATTCTTTCTATTTTTGTCAATAGGATCTAGGGATGAGACCTAAATTCCTACTATTTTTATTTGGGATGTGTATCAAATTCTTTCTATTTTTCTCAATAGGATCTAGGGATGAGACCTAAATTCCTACTATTTTTATTTGGGATGTGTACCAAATTCTTTCTATTTTTGTCAATAGGATTTAGGGATGAGACCTTCCTACCATTTTTATTTGGGATGTGTACCAAATTCTTTCTATTTTTGTTATTTCTATTTTTAGGTTTTTAGGGTTTCCTATCCCCTTTCATTGTGATTTTCATTTTTTAGGGTTTCATACCCTAATTATTCTCTTTATTTTAGGGTTTATTTTGCCCTAATTATTCTTTCCATTTTTAGGGTTTCACTACCCTAATTGTTCAATTCTTTCCATTTTAGGGTGTATCTTGCCCTAGTTGTTGTACAATGTAAACAATCTAACATAGCAATGTGAGCTTAAATATAGCAGTGTAAGCATCCAAATATAGCATGTTGAAAATATATTCAAATTTAGCAACAAATCAGTCAAAGATGGCAAGTGAGCATGTGAATCAATACAAACATGGTAAGTGTGCATCCAAACATGGCAGTAATCATCCAATATGGCACGTGAGCATGTGTAACAGACAAATATAGCAATAAGCATGTGTAACATTCCAAAACAACAAGAATCATGTAAGCACCCAAAGATAACATGTGAAAGCATTCCAAGTATGGCATGTGAGCAATGTGAGCATCAAATATGGCAATTATGTGGCATCATATGTATCAAAACAACTTGTATGCATGATATTTAGATTCGCTTAAATTAATCACAATGAAGATGATGAAGGTAATTCGGGAGCAGCTGTATAGATTGGTTATTGAAAAATCAAAAATGGAGATGGTAGATGTTGATGGTTGCAATCTGATTTGTATGGCTGTGGACAGATCGTGAGGAGTGGTGCATTGCTGTTGGGATTTGGGTGATTGGATGTGTATTGGGTGATGAGGGATATGGTGGTGAGTAGGTGTAAGGTGAGGGATTTGATGAGGTGTTGCGGGATGGAATTGGTACTGCAGATGTTAGCAAGCTGCCTGGCCGTGGCTGGGTTTTGATTAATGATGCAGGCTAGACAAGAGTGAAGAGATGAGATTGTGAGTGTAGCTGGACAGGTGTTTAGATGATTATGTGAGTGGAAGCTTGGGTTTGGTGCTTGGTGGGGCTAAAGCAACAATGGGTATGACACGATGGGGAATCACGGAGATGGAGTTAAGGTGATGATGACTTTCCCATGGCCAGGTAGCCGGGTGCATGAGGATTATAGGTTGCAAGCTTGGGTGGCTGAGAAGGCACGGGAGTGTGTCGGTTGGAGTAGATTAGGTGTTGCTGGGTTTATATGGGAATGGTGGATGGTTAGGTGGCTTGGTTTTGGACAGGATGGCTGGGTAATTGAAGATATGGGCAGCAAGTGGAATCAACAACATATGTATATAAAAAAACTTAATAGAAAGACAGAAACAAACCGACTTACCTCCTTCTCTCTCAATGTTCTTCTTTACTTCTTCTTCTTTTTTGTTCTTCCCCGTTCATTCTTCTCTTTCCCGCAGCTTTCCATTTTTTTCTCCTTTTTCCCCCAAAACCATGAGCCTCTCCCCTCTTCACGTTTTTTTCTTTATTTCTCCCTCTTTTTTCTCTCTTCTTCCCTTCTTTTTCTCCCAAAACCTAGCCTCCCCCCTCTTCACGTTTTTTTTTCTTTTTTTTTATTTCTCCTCCTTTTTCTCCCTCCTTCCCTTATTTTTCTCTTAAAACCAAGCTCTCAAAACCTCGCTCACGTTTTTCTCTTTACTTCTATTTTATTCTCCCTCTTTTTCTCTCTTCTTCCCTTCTTTTTCTCCCAAAACCAAGCTCTCCAAACCTTTTCACGTTTTTTCTCTTTCCCCTCTTTTTTCTCTTTTGGAAATCCTCTCAACCCCCCCCTCTCCTTCTCTCTCTCACGTCTCTTTTATTTCCCCCCTTTTTCTCTTTTGGAAAAAATCTAAAAACCCTAAATCTTCTCCCTTTTCACGTCCTCTCTCTCCCCTTTTTTTTTTCTCTTTTGGAAATCATCTAGAAACCCTAAAAAAACTCCCTTTTCACGTCCTCTCTCTCCCCCTTTTTTTTTCTCTTTTGGAAATCATCTAGAAACCCTTAAAAAACTCCCTTTTTACGTTTCCTCTCTCCCCCTTTTTTTTCTCTTTTGAAAATCATCTAGAAACCCTAAATCCCCCTTCTCTTTCACGTTTCCTCTCTCCCCTCTTTCTTTTTTCTTCTCAAAATCTTTTGGATTATCTCAAAAGCCTAAATCCCCCTTCTCTTTCACGTTTCCTCTCTCCCCTCTTTCCTTTTTCTTCTCAAAATCTTTTGGATTATCTCAAAACCCTAAATCCCCCTTCTCTTTCACGTTTCCTCTCTTCCCTCTTTCCTTTTTCTTCTCAAAATCTTTTGGATTATCATTTACATATAATAATATATATTATATACATATATACATATATATATTTAATAACATATATATATATATATATATATATATATATATATATATATATATATATATATATATATAGTATACAATATATATAATATATAAATATTATGCACATAGATGAACTGATTCGAAATGGATTGAGACTGACTTGGGTTGACTAAGTTAAACTGATTGGGCTGAGCTAGGTTGAACCAGAACTGGCTTGAACTGAGTTGACCGGATTGATTGGAATTAATTGGATTTTCTCTCTCTATTATTTCATGGGTCACTTTCGCTGTCATCCCACACGGGATTTTCTGATAACCTTTATTCCAAATTTTCTACATTCACTTTGTAGAACATTAAAAATGAGGAATATTGGAACTTGAATCACCTCATTTGGAAATAAAATGGCCAACTTATGACTTTCTGAAGTTTAAGCAAGCCAATTATCGATAATTTGGCTGATGCATGAGATCCTTCGGAGGCTTCTACCGGAAATATTTTACATCCACTTTGTAGAGCACTAAAAATGGAACATAACGAGACTGGAATCACCTGATTTGGATATGGGATGATCAAAATATGAATTTTTGAATATTAAATGACCATTTCCATATGTAATTTTGCATGAGACCCTCTGGAGACTTTTACCCAAGATTTTCCATGTCCACTTTGTAGGACATCACAAATGAAGAACAATGTCCTTGGAATCGTCTGAATCCGACGTAGAACGGAAAAGATATGAAGCTTTAAAGTTCTAACGATAATTTTACATGAAAGCTTGCATGGGACCCACTGGTGACTTCTACTCGGGATTTTTTATGTCCACTTTGTAGAACATCATGAATAAAGAATAATGGCCTTGGAATCGTCTGAATCCGATGTCGGATGATGAAGATATGATGATTTGAAATTCAAACAATCCGACTTATGATAATTTGCATGAATGCCCCTGGGATTATTTATAATAATTTCAGAAACCTCCCTTATATGTATCATCCGACTAAAATGGTCATATCTTCTTCATTTGATATCAGAATTGAGCAATTCTAATCTCATTTCGAAGATAATTCTATGACCTATGCATCCATGCAAAATTATAACCCATGACATTGCTGTGGACCCATTGAAAACTTCCTCAAATTCAGAGACCCATTGAAAACTTCCTCAAATTCAGAGACAAAAATCAAAACTTTTGATCATCTTTCTCCTTTTGTTGTCCACACGCCAGCAGGACTTTGTTTAGCTGGGATGGCAAAAATGGGGTGCTTACAGATGCCCCTCTTCGGCCGAGTTTGTGGACAATTGAGGCCGAAGACAAAAGTGGCCCATTTTTGCATTATTTTGCACTTGATCTGGGTTCTAAAATTGCTCTCCTGAATTAATGATGTAAACTTTTTTTTTTGACACTGTACAACAAAAAACTGTAGATGTCAAGCTCCTTGAGTAGCGACCTTATCAGGTCTGTGACTTTGGCTCAAGACCGCTCATGGTGTAACTGTAACTGTCAAGCTTCTTGAGTAGCGACCTCATCAGGTCTGTGGCTTTAGCTCAAGACCGTTCATGATGTAACTGTAACTGTCAAGCTTCTTGAGTAGCGACCTCATCAAGTCTGTGACTTTAGCTCAAGACCGCTCATGATATAACTGTAACTGTCAAGCTTCTTGAGTAGCGACCTCATCAGGTCTGTGACTTTAGCTCAAGACCGCTCATGATGTAACTGTAACTGTGTTTTGTGCTCTGGATTTGTAACCTCTGGATGTATAGCCTTTGAATGTATAGCCTTTGGATGTGTAGCCTTTGGATGTGTAGCCTTTGGACCGAATTTGGGGTGTCCTAAATTGCCTACGTATCCTTTGGGATTTCCGTCCCTCCGGAATCAGGTTCCACGTAGTTCGGGCTAGAGCTTTCTCTCTCTTCCCATGATCTTTCTTTCTTTTCTTTGCTTGTATCTTGTTCTCTTTTCCATTCTTATTCTGCTTTCTTCATTCTTCTTTCTTCTCTGTACTTTTACCTTTCTTTCCTTTTCTCTTTTTTTTTCCATTTTTCTTTTTCTTTTTCTTGTTCTTTTCAGTTCCTTTCTTCATCTTTCTTCATTCCCAAAATGGGTTGAACTTTCCATAAATATTGAGGTAGCCATAATGGGGCTCAGCATCAGCACTTTGTCCACTAACATTGCTCGGAATCCAAGAGGAACTGGAGATCATGATTTGATCGACTTTCCTTGACTTGACTTACTCTAGACTGAGAGAAACATGTTTCTTTTCTTTAGAGGAAAATCTTGGTATGTTTTGCATTCCTGCCAAATTTATATGGGTTTCACTTTGATTAAAGGGCAATCAGGTTTTTTTGATGAGGGGCAAATGATGACAATGATTCAATTTTATTTTATTTTTTTTCAAATTTGTATGAGTCATCTTTCTCTTACATTCAAATAAACTCAGCTAGAGTTTCAAACAGGGGGCTCAACTATACTCATGATGTTTGGATAAATGGGTGATTTTGCCTCAGTATCTAAGTTCAAGTCTGCACACATTGATAGGCAGGCAACTTTTGAGTCATCAATAGAAATAACCTTAAGGAGATGCAACCCTACACTAATCTTTAGAAAAAACGTCAAAGAATGCTTTCTCCTCTCGGTATCATTTAGATAGAAAATAAATTTCAACAAGCTATGCTCTGATGCTGAATCGGTTATAACCATGTTCGGGCCCAAATCCTTAAAGTCTGTATACAAGTATGACGACGAAGGTCCAGATGGACAGATAAGAAACTGTCCAATGGGTCTGCCATTGGGAGAGTGTTTGGTTGTTTATGTAGAATGGCTTGATCTCCACTAGGCGATGTCATTTTATTGGCTAGCAACAAAAGACTATGGAATTCTCGGACGCCGTCGAAATGATAAACGACAGATAGATATTCCAGTCAGATGTATGGAACAATATTTATGCATAACAAGACGACACATTCACAAGAAACGATACCATAAAATTTTGTGACATTTGAAGTAAGGGCATGTAATGTAGACTCTGTGGAAGACCGTCAGATTGATGGACGGGAGAGAGAGTCTTTAGCCGAAAAGAAAAATCCTCTGATGACAATAAAGTGATGAGACCACCTCTTGTATGGGCAGGATGTAGTGACCAATATAAAAAATCCAGCTCAACACACAACGTGAATCACAACAAAAAAAAAATGGTGTCTACATATCATTGTACGAGAACCAATTGTCTTATTGCTCTATAACCGAACTCGTCCATCAGCAGGGCTCCAAAGGAGTTGCCCCATGTATATGCCTTGTAATCGAACTCACTCATCATTAGTGTTTCAAAGTAGTTGCTTCATGTCTATGCACCATAGTTGAACTTGTCCACCATCATTGTTCCAATGTAGTATGCTAACCAACCTCATTATTTTGTATAGCTCTTTCTTTTTTCTTTTCTTTTTTTTTTTTTTTTTTTTTTTTTTTTTTTTTTTTTTTTTTTTTTTTTTTCTTTTTTTTTTCTCTTTTTTTTTTTTTTTTTTGAGCTCATCTTTGACTTTGAGGTTGATCTGTAACATACTTCATGTTTATAGATGTCATGCACTTGTAGAAGACTTAATCACTTGAATGGTCCTTGTCTATAGACCCATTTTTACAAAACTGAACGAACCACCTGTATGAGTCTATAAATGTTCTCTACTTTCAAGGAATATCCCAAAAAAAAATTATTTCTATAAATTGACCAAATGGGATGACATTTTGATGTACCAACTTGTATCTTTGAGAATGCTTCCATGACTTTAACTTAATCATTTGTAACTTTCACATGTGTGTTGCACTTTCATTTCTCTTAAGGCTGGTGAAGTAGAAGTTCAGGTTGTGGCTCATCATCCTCAATCGTCATCAGAATCAGAATTAGCAACGGACATGGAAGAGGAAGAAATATCAAACTGGGAAGGAATGGATTGGAAGTAGTAAAGCACTGTTGTTGATGTCTCAAATGGGATGATTATTGTTTTTTTCAGAGCATTTTGGACTGGACCGTTTACAGACACATCGGACTCGCGCCCAAACATAGATGACCTATCAGATACCAATGGTAGCCAGTTTAGACAAGTAATTCACCGAGTTACCCCAATTGGATACGACATCATTGACGCCAACTTATGATTGGTTGTAGGACCGAATCTCCGTTCAGACTTTCGCTAGTAAGGCTCATTATGCCTATCTATCGACATGTGTTTGGCCCTTTCCATCTTGAGATAAACCCCTCTTGGGTCTATTACCATTTTGATTTATGCCCCAATTCGGGTTTGACATTCACCTGGCCAATGCCTCAATTTGGGGTAAATGTATTCCAATCTTATGCCCCAGTTTGGATGTCATGAAACTCTGGCCTACTCTTATTGGTCCATCACCTTTTTGGTTTGCCCTACTTTGAATCCATTAACATTTTAATTATGCCCCAGTTTAGGGTGCACTGATATTTTTGTTGTGCCCCAATTTAGGGTATACTGACATTTTGGTTGTGCCCCAGTTTAGGCTGCACATGAAGTTCATTTTCAGGCTACCTTAATTTTGGGATATAATTGACCACATGGTCTTCCTTTTCATCCTGGATTTTGGGAGGTGGGTGGGTGGGCCATTCTTGAAGGTTCGAGGACTACTCCTTTGAGTCATGGTCACCTTGGATGATGAAAGTAATTTCAGAGTTAGGAACCAACTCTGTCAGTCAAAGTGGCTCAATCGGGTGAACGAAATGCTTTCCAATCTTAGTTTTTCCATTTAAAATTGGCAGGTATGCTAACATGGGAAAGAAACATGTAATCTCTCAGAATCTACGATTCAGCTTTCTAATCTCTTGGATTCCTTAACTCCGATCTTGGAATTTTAATTCCGCTCTGCAATATTTGGGCTCTCAATATACTGTCTTCCAACCATTCCAACACTTTGAGGTACAAAAGTCCTCCTTATGAACATGAACCGAGACATGAACTGGTGATGATGAGACCTTCTTATGAGAGGATGTAATAAGAGTGGATGCTTTGTCTACACACTCAGGTGTTCTCTTAAGTCTAGACAATTATATCCTCCCTAGTTCAACCTTTCTTTTTTTTTTTTTTTTTTTTTTTTTTTTTTTTTTTTTTTTTTTTTTTTTTTGTTTTTTTTGTTTTTTTTTAATTTTATTTTTATATAAACAATGAACGAAGGTTAAGACTCAGAAGTGACTGGACACGAGAAGGATACACGTACGCATACAAGCTGACTCGACCAAACAAAGTTAGCTCCTTCATGAAAACCGACCATTAGACATCATCTGTAACAATTTATTTGTATTTGAATAACCCCATGATTGGTCTTGGGGCCTCAAGATTCCAAATGGATCATTGTAGCACCAAGGTTCGACCAAGTGGTTCATCAAATTTCAAAAAATTGAAACGGATATGCTTATTTGTAGTTTTCATGATGGATGACAAAAGCGGTTCATGATTGAAAAAACCGGTAAATTTCTACTTGATCACAGTATCTATACCGTAATGAAGATTTTCTGATCGTTTTTGAGATTGACGTATCAATATTGAACAGATCAACACAATGAGCTTTGTACGATGGAGGGCATGTATAGACCGCCCACACTAATGTGTATGCGGGTATACATAACCCTCACGCTCCCAACAAGTGAGAGACAAGAATACTCAAGTGTGGATCCAAACATGTTGACAAGTCAAGGACAAAAATGGCCAGAACTTCGACGTCTCAGATGTAAATATTATGATCGAGTAGATTTTACCATGTTGGTTCAAAGATGGACCAAAAATAACATACATATGGCTCAAACTGGGTTAGGACAGAAAAGGCCACCTTGACGAGGACGGGGTAACCTATCACCGAATGCTCGATGAATAATGGGTCCCCATTCCCTTTATATACTATGTTGCAAGGATCCAAGCGACGTAGAGTAGCATAACGCATTCCCAGGCGGACCCAAGAAACGCTCGTTAGAAGCTGCTCGCCGGTCGTGGTCTCACAAAGTACAAGCGAAGGCTGTGTGTTTCGCCTAGCGGGCTACCCCACATGCATGGGACCCGGTTCGGCTACTCGCACGAAAGTGTGACTGAACCCATTCCCCCCAAAACAATATGTACAAATAATAAATATAGTACCCTAGATCTAGCATCAAATGTCAAGCAAATCAATATAAGGAAAGTATCGTAGGAGTCTGAATATTCATCCCTAGCGGAGTCACCACTGTGAGGACAATGGAAAATCGATTATCCTCCTCTGGATAAATGTGTATCCTGTATCGATGAAGATCGATTTGTTCTGTTGGAGTCGCCACCTAGATTAAGGTCTAGGACCTCTAAAAATGTAGCCTCACCCTAAGGTAAGACTTCTATTGACTCGTGACCCAATGTATCGATTCTTTGGTCTGCAAGAGATCGGGTAAGTATTCAGGGTACGGTTATGGGAAGGTGTTAGGCACCCAAACCGCCCGATCAATATCGGCCTCCTAAACTTTCCTTAAATTCTAATTTTGACTGTGCTTGGTCAACTGGATGACTAGGGTTCAATGGGGGATGTCCTAAACCAGGTTGCTAAGTTATTCTAACCTAGGGTTCAGCCAATCATGTTTTCAAGTAAATAAACAAACAAATGTAATGTACAATATTATACAGTGAACCGGACCAAAGATGGTTCGGTCTTGGACTGAATCTGAGATGTGTAAGACATCTCAAACCGCCTACGTATTCTAAATCCTGGAAATCAAGTCCAAAAACGTAGTTCGAAATGGTTTGTGTGATTAATGATTATGGAAGTGATTTATGCATTTGCTTCAATTAGATTCTTTGTTGTTCAAGTTGAACTTTATGCTGGATGTATGGTTGATGGGTGGCTTTGTACCGTATTTGGGATTCCCAAATTGCCTACGTATTCTAGGGTTTGCCCTAGAAATCAGGTACGATGTAGTTCAAATTTTTTGTGAGAGTCGGATTTGGAATGTGTACCAAATTCCTTCCATTTTTGTCAATAGGATCTAGGGATGAGACCTAAATTTCTATCATTTTTATTTGGGATGTGTACCAAATTCTTTCTATTTTTGTCAATAGGATCTAGGGATGAGACCTAAATTCCTACCATTTTTATTTGGGATGTGTACCAAATTCTTTCTATTTTTGTCAATAGGATCTAGGGATGAGACCTAAATTCCTATCATTTTTATTTGGGATGAGTACCAAATTCTTTCTATTTTTGTCAATAGGATCTAGGGATGAGACCTAAATTCCTACCATTTTTATTTGGGATGTGTACCAAATTATTTCTATTTTTGTTATTTCTATTTTTAGGTTTTTAGGGTTTCCTATCCCTTTTCATTGTGATTTTCATTTTTCAGGGTTTCATACCCTAATTATTCTCTTTATTTTAGGGTTTATTTTGCCCTAATTATTCTTTCCATTTTTAGGGTTTCACTACCCTAAAAAATTATTCAATTTTTTTCATTTTAGGGTGTATCTTGCCCTAGTTGTTGTACAATGTAAACAATCTAACATAGCAATGTGAGCTTAAATATAGCTGTGTAAGCATCCAAATATAGCATGTTGGAAATATATTCAAATTTAGCAACAAATCAATCAAAGATGGCAAGTGAGCATGTGAATCAATACAAACATGGTAAGTGTGCATCCAAACATGGCAGTAATCATTCAATATGGCATGTGAGCATGTGTAACAGACAAATATGACAATAAGCATGTGTAACATTCCAAAACAACAAGAATCATATAAGCACCCAAAGATAACATGTGAAAGCATTCCAAGTATGGCATGTGAGCAATGTGAGCATCAAATATGGCAATTATGTGGCATCATATGTATCAAAACAACTTGTATGCATGATATTCAGATTCGCTTAAATTAATCACAATGAAGATGATGAAGGTAATTCGGGAGCAGCTGTATAGATTTGTTATTGAAAAATCAGAAATGGAGATGGTAGATGTTGATGGTTGCAATCTGATTTGTATGGCTGTGGACAGATCGTGAGGAGTGGTGCATTGCTGTTGGGATTTGGGTGATTGGATGTGTATTGGGTGATGAGTGATATGGTGGTGAGTAGGTGTAAGGTGAGGGATTTGATGAGGTGTTGCGGGATGGAATTGGTACTGCGAGATGTTAGCAAGGCTGCCCGGCCGTGGCTGGGTTTTGATTAATGATGCAGGCTAGACAAGAGTGAAGAGATGGGATTGTGAGTGTAGCTGGACAGGTGTTTAGATGATTATGTGAGTGGAAGCTTGGGTTTGGTGCTTGGTGGGGCTAAAGCAGCAATGGGTATGACACGATGGGGAATCACGGAGATGGAGTTAAGGTGATGATGATTTTTCCATGGCCAGGTAGCTGGGTGCATGAGGATTATAGGTTGCAAGCTTGGGTGGCTGAGAAGGCACGGGAGTGTGTCGATTGGAGTAGATTAGGTGTTGCTGGGTTTATATGGGAATGGTGGATGGTTAGGTGGCTTGGTTTTGGACAGGATGGCTGGGTAATTGAAGATATGGGCAGCAAGTGGAATCAACAACATATGTATATAAAAAAACTTAATAGAAAGACAGAAACAAACCGACTTATCTCCTTCTCTCTCTATGTTCTTCTTTACTTCTTCTTCTTTTTTGTTCTTCCCCGTTCATTCTTCTCTTTCCCATGACTCTCCATTTTTTCTCCTTTTTTTCCCAAAACCGTGAGCCTCTCCCCCTCTTCACGTTTTTTTCTTTATTTCTCCCTCTTTTTTCTCTCTTCTTCCCTTCTTTTTCTCCCAAAACCTAGCCTCCCCCCTCTTCACGTTTTCTTTTTCTTTTTTTTATTTCTCCTCCTTTTTCTCCCTCCTTCCCTTCTTTTTCTCCCAAAACCAAGCTCTCAAAACCTCTCTCACGTTTTTCTCTTTACTTCTATTTTATTCTCCCTCTTTTTCTCTCTTCTTCCCTTCTTTTTCTCCCAAAACCAAGCTCTCCAAACCTTTTCACGTTTTTTCTCTTTCCCCTCTTTTTTCTCTTTTGGAAATCCTCTCAACCCCCCCCCCTCTCCTTCTCTCTCTCACGTCTCTTTTATCTCCCCCCTTTTTCTCTTTTGGAAAAAATCTAAAAACCCTAAATCTTCTCCCTTTTCACGTCCTCTCTCTCCCCCTTTTTTTCTCTTTTGGAAATCATCTAGAAACCCTAAAAAAACTCCCTTTTCACGTCCTCTCTCTCCCCCTTTTTTTTCTCTTTTGGAAATCATCTAGAAACCCTTAAAAAACTCCCTTTTTACGTTTCCTCTCTCCCCCTTTTTTTTCTCTTTTGAAAATCATCTAGAAACCCTAAATCCCCATTCTCTTTCACGTTTCCTCTCTCCCCTCTTTCCTTTTTCTTCTCAAAATCTTTTGGATTATCTCAAAACCCTAAATCCCCCTTCTCTTTCACGTTTCCTCTCTCCCCTCTTTCCTTTTTCTTCTCAAAATCTTTTGGATTATCTCAAAACCCTAAATCCCCCTTCTCTTTCACGTTTCCTCTCTCCCCTCTTTCCTTTTTCTTCTCAAAATCTTTTGGATTATCTCAAAACCCTAAATCCCCCTTCTCTTTCACGTTTCCTCTCTTCCCTCTTTCCTTTTTCTTCTCAAAATCTTTTGGATTATCATTTACATATAATAATATATATTATATACATATATACATATATATATTTAATAACATATATATATAGTATACAATATATATAATATATAAATATTATGCACATAGATGAACTGATTCGAAATGGGTTGAGACTGACTTGGGTTGACTGAGTTAAACTGATTGGGCTGAGCTAGGTTGAACCAGAACCGGCTTGGCGAGTTGACCGGATTGATTGGAATTAATTGGATTTTCTCTCTCTATTATTTCATGGGTCACTTTCGCTGTCATCCACACGGGATTTTTTGATAACCTTTATTCCAAATTTTCTACATTCACTTTGTAGAACATTAAAAATGAGGAATATTGGAACTTGAATCACCTCTTTTGAAAATAAAATGGCCAACTTATGACTTTCTGAAGTTTAAGCAAGCCAATTATCGATAATTTGGCTGATGCATGAGATCCTTCGGAGGCTTCTACCGAAAATATTTTACATCCACTTTGTAGAGCACTAAAAATGGAACATAACGAGACTGGAATCACCTGATTTGGATATGGGATGATCAAAATATGAATTTTTGAATATTAAATGACCATTTCCATATGTAATTTTGCATGAGACCCTCTGGAGACTTTTACCCAAGATTTTCCACGTCCACTTTGTAGGACATCACAAATGAAGAACAATGGCCTTGGAATCGTCTGAATCCGACGTAGAACGGAAAAGATATGAAGCTTTAAAGTTCTAACGATAATTTTGCATGAAAGCTTGCATGGGACCCACTGGTGACTTCTACTCGGGATTTTTTACGTCCACTTTGTAGAACATCATGAATGAAGAATAATGGCCTTGGAATCGTCTGAATCCGATGTCGGATGATGAAGATATGATGATTTGAAATTCAAACAATCCGACTTATGATAATTTGCATGAAGGCCCTTGGGATTATTTATAATAATTTCATAAACCTCCCTTATATGTATCATCCGACTAAAATGGTCATATCTTCTTCATTTGATATCAGAATTGAGCAATTCTGGTCTCATTTCGAAGATAATTCTATGACCTATGCATCCATGCAAAATTATAACCCATGACCTTGATGTGGACCCATTGAAAACTTCCTCAAATTCAGAGACAAAAATCCAAACTTTCGATCATCTTTCTCCTTTTATTGTCCACACGCCAGCAGGACTTTGTTTAGGTGGGATGGCAAAAATGGGGTGCTTACAACCTCAGTTCATTATTAATAAGACTTTCGCTATTTACTTTATTATCTCTGATTAATGTGAAATGTGTTTTGGTTTAACATGGTTGGCATAGCCTATACGAGATCCTGGTTGAACCGTTAATTCATAGACGGTTCATCACACCATTCTGGTTGGTTCAGAATTGGGGTGTGACACCTTTGGTGGGCTCTCGGCCATAATGACTGCAGTAAGATCCTCTAATCCGATGTCCACTGCCAATCAGAAAAGAGAGGTTAAGCACCGAATAATGCAAGAAGATGAAGTTAGTTGTAAAAATGGGACTTACCCAACCTCGTATTCCGAAGGAACTCGAGGTCGGTCAACTGCTCTAGAGTTGGGGGAGTGACGGCGCAAATTACTTCGGCGTACTCATTCAGGTCCTAGTCGATCAAAGGGACAGTATGGACCACAAAAATGATGACTTTGGAACAGTGGTTGTGAGGCCATTTGTCCTTGGGTAATGGAGTCTAGGAGACAAAAAAGAAGTTGTTCTTCCAGTGGTGATGTGAGGTGATGACATCTTTGACCAAGGCATAAGACGAGTCATTCCGATGCTGGAAGTTATATCAGCCATCCCCCGCAGTTGATGCTCCAGAGACCAAGCAAATGAACTTCTTAAAGAGGGCGACCTCGGTAGGTAAGCCACTTAGCTTCGAACAAGCCAAGAAGCTGGTAATCTCGCACCACCCGCTGGGGGTGATCTGTGAGGGTGCCAGTCCGTAGCTATCTAATAACTCAAAATAAAAAGGAGGATGAGGGAACCTAAACCCTAGCTGGAACATCTCCTCGTACACGACAATGGCGTCATTACGTGGGGTACACATCCGGTCCTCGAGCTCAGGTAACATGAAAGAGAAGTTCTCAAGAACTCTATAAAGCTCCCTAATGGCATCTAATCGAGACTGAATCATTCGACTATCGACCTTACTGGTAGCGTTGTTAATGCCGGGAGGGATTCTCGAAGAGGGAGGAGGTCTGGGATTCGCCTCTCGCTTTCGGGAAGCTTGGATAGCCCTGGCCCTCTTAACCTCATTTTCCCAACCTATCCCTATTTCATGAATAACAAGAGGAATGGAGGCAGAAATGGAAACCTGGCCACGTCGCCTGGCGGTGCCCGAGCCTGAGGCTTCCTCTTCAGGGTTAGTCTCTACCCTATCGTTGGGCTTCTTAAACTTAGTCATACTTATTTGTATGTGATGAAGATCGACGAAGAGCTATGCAAAAAAATAGGAAGAAAGAACAACAAGAAAACCAGAGACAACAGAGAAAGAGGCAAAAAGAAGAAAGAAGAGAAGATGAACAATATATAAGGACTATACATTCGGATAAAAATCCGAACGTAGGTCAT
This sequence comes from Protea cynaroides, assembly GCA_028583415.1. NCBI lineage: Eukaryota > Viridiplantae > Streptophyta > Magnoliopsida > Proteales > Proteaceae > Protea > Protea cynaroides. The sequence goes on along the minus strand of CM053276.1, from coordinate 96,976,774 downwards.
TATGGGCTAATAACCTACGAAATGGCTATAACCGTCGCGTTACAAAAGCAAGAGTACACGTGGATGCACCCTACTCGCTCTCCAACGGCCACATTTATGACGTAACAGAGCGATCGACAAAAAATAAGGTGAATGGCGAGACCTACGACTTGAATTTTGAAAATCCAGCGCAAGAGGTAACCGTTACGGTTTCTCAAAAGATAGCCTCGTAGACCTCAAATAGAAATGGAAGGGAATATTTCTCCCCCCACCTTTGAGAAGTAGGCGAGAGCAAGGGGCATCTGATACGGGAGAATATGTCTCCCCCAATCAAGTGTCCACACGTGTATGGTAGGGCCCAAGCCCTTGAGGGAGGGGCATCACTCCCATAACCAACCTTACAAGGATAAGAAAAAAGTAGCTCCTGATGAACCGGAACCACCAATCAGAATAGTGAAGAGCTTCGGAAGGCTTGCTACATAAAGGCATCGGAAGGTCACCACCATGAGGACCTCGGAGCCTCGTCGAAGTAAGGGCCTCAAGACCTCAGAGCCATAGGAGGCCTCAGAATCTTACCAGGATAGAAGCCTCGACATCATACCAAGGTCAAAGCCTCGGAACCTCGTCAATATGGGGGGCCTCAACGTCTCTCCAGTAGAGTGATCTGATAGCCTTCCAAAAGTAAACCCTGTAGTACAAATACACACTTAACATGCCAGCTGTACTGTAATGTATGAGCGGGGCCCATTCCAATAAGTATAGAGATCAAACTTCCCCCAGATATCTACCATGGAGAAGTCAACGGAATCCTGAGAGGGAGATCCTGCTATCCTTTGACTCAGTACAAGATCACTTGATCTCCAAATCAAGGGACGTAAATCACGTTTTAGGGACATTCTGCCACAACATAAGACATGTCCAACTCTCACATTCAAGTCACTCCCAACCTATAAATAGACAAAGCATAACCAGGTAAAGACACAGAAGTTTTCCTAGCACTCAAGCTCAGAGCAAGTTAACTACCCGAATCCCAATAACTTAAAGGGACAATCCTTCTTACTTGTCCCATACTACTTGTCCCTTAAATTGACTTAGGCATTGGAGTGGCCAAAGGGTGTCTCCACCTGACCATCACTATGGTGTCCTCTTCTCCTTTTGCAGGAAGTCTCAACGAGCTAAGGACCAATCTGGTTTGAGATTACAACACACCCTTTGGCCACTCCGATGCCTAAGTTAGTTTGAGGGACAAGCAGTGTGGGACAGGTAAGAAGGACTGTCCCTTTGAGTTAAGGGGATTCGGGTAGCTAACTTGCTCTGAGCTTGAGTGCTGGGAAAATGTTTGTAGTTTACCTGGGTATGCTTTGTCTATTTATAGGTTGGGAGTGACCTAGATGTGGGAGCTGGACATGTCATCTGTTTTGACGAAATGTCCTCCCTGGAGCATGACTTATGCCCATTGACTTGGAGATCAGGTGATCCTGTGTTGAGTCATCAGATGGTGGGATCTCCTTCTCAGGATTCCGTTGACTTCTTCACGACGGATATCTAGGGAGAGTTTGATCTCTATACTTATTGAAATGGGCCCCACTTAGACATTATAATACAGCTGGCATGTTGCGTGTGAATTTGAATGGCAAGGTCTGCTCTGGAGAGACGCCGAGGCTACTATGTTGGAGAACTGTCTAGACCCCCATATTGATGAGGTGTTGAGGCCTCCATCTTGATATGATGTCGAGGCTTCTGTCCTAGCGAGGCTCTGAGGCCCATATGACCGCGAGGCTCCAAGGCCTTAATGGGCACGAGGCTCAGAGGCCCTTATGATAGTGACCTTCCGAGGCCTTCATGATGGCGAGGCTCCGAAGCTCTTTACTATTCTCATTGGTCGTTCTGGTTCATTAGGAACTGCTCTTGTCTCAGCCCTTTAAGATTGGTGATGTAAATGAGACCCTCCCTACTTGAGCTTTAGTGTACACGTGTCGGAACTTGATTGGGGGAGACACATTCTCCCATATCGATACCCATCCTGCAATCCATTCTACGTACTTCACAATATATAAAAAATTACACAATCCATGATACAAGGTATTACGTGGTTCACCAACACAGTGTGTGATGGCTAGTCTATGGAGTAATGCCCAATGGGCTCTGTATATACTTAATACGCTATTTTTAGTCCTTTATAAGACAAGGGTTCTTACCCTATATTTTCCCAACATATAATTGAGAGGGCATAACGATGCTAGGGTTCAGGCAGCTATAATTGTCAGTGTCCAGCACCCACTGAACATAATATTTCAAATAATTTTTTGGGGCTTATAACATGCCCTACAATGATATCCCAAACTAGCTAGGTATTCAACAATCACCACATAGCTAGCATACAGTGTATTGAAAGCAAATAACCATACAGGGTTTAGAAATTCTTACAACCAATGCTTTCAAATAGCAAGAAATATCTCTGGAGCTCCATATTGTTCTTGAGAACCTTCAACAACTCTCAATGTTGGGAGAACTTGATTCTTTAAGCAAGCCCTTGCTCACAACCATTTCTTTTCTCCCTCATAAACTAACAATCACCATGAATGTTCAATGGAAGCTTCACCAACTTCTTACCACTCTTTTATCTACCATTGACAAGCAAGAATGAGGCTGGTAGGTAATTGAATCCTCACACACCAACAAAAACCCCCAAGTCCCTTTCTCTATATTTTTAGTGTTCTGCAACTCACTCCAACTTCATTTTGTTCTTAGTGATAGAGGATTCAAAATGGAGCACACTGGTTTTTGGATCGTTTGATTTGGATATCAGATGATCAAGTTATGATCAAAAGAGGGTAACCATATTGTTTATAAAGGAATCTTTTTGGAGCTTACCGTGCACCCGCGCCACACCTGAGCACCGTCTTCGTTGACACCTTAGAGTTGTTGTCGAGTTTTGATTGATTGCTGAGCGTATCAATTCCTATGGCCGTCAGATCTGAGCATGAGAGTCAGGATTTCCTTTTAGCCGTCAGATCGGCTTAATCCTGTCAAGTATGATCGAGTTTAATATGCACCCTTGGATTTGGATCACCTACGTCGCCATACCGTGTGCACAACCCACCAGATCAAACAAATGCTTCATGCATCTTGAATCCATCACATTAAACTACATCCGCCCAATCAAATTGTACGCGGGAGTATCTTAGTGCGCTCATTGAGATACACCGTAGCCCACCCTTTTAGTAGCTGTCCGATGTGCATCTGAGCTACGTGGATCATCCACGGCCGTCCAATTGGTTTCAAGTAGTATTTATGATAATTGCTGCGGCATCCTTCAACCCTTGATAATTGTAAGAAAGTCCTTCAAAAGTATAATATTTATCGAGCGAACCCTTGGGGCCCACAAACTTACCGAGAGCTCATTTTTTTTTATCATTTTCATGCGCTTCAACAGAAATTGCGATATTTCTTTCATCTTGACATTAGAATTCAGTGATTAAGTTGCGTTGCGAAGCTAACTTGATGATCTACATCTTTCCAACATGCTTCTTTCCATGAAATTGATGCCGAACCCTCCAAAAAAGCTTCAAAAATAAAACTTCAAAATCAACCTTGGAATGCGGATCTAAAACTTTTCGTGCATGTTCACCAGGAATCTTACACACTGTCTATCACCTTGGTTCAGCTTAGAACATCACTGAACATATGTAGAACTTGACTGAATGTCGAAGTTCGCATTGCCCAGTCAACTCAATGTAGAAACTTAGTTAACTCACTACTTGCCTTGACAATCACTCTCTAGAATTGTTGAACACATACCCAAAGTTGTCTCATCTCTGCCACTTTCACTGATACTCTCTCTCCTCATTTCATTGACTGTATGTCATCAATACTGCCACATCAGTCAAGTTGCCAACAATGACAACACATGACCAACAATTTTGGGTCCAGATTTTGATACTTGTTCCAAGTTTCCCAAGCTACTTGAATCGATTTCTTAGAGTAAGAAGTTGTTCTAGTGACCAACTGAAATTTCATGCGTTAATCATCAACTGCATGTTGTTCCTCCAATCAAAAAGAAAGAGGGTTCTGTCGGAAATGTTTAGCTGAAGCAATGGAGGATTTTGTCAGCCAATTAACTACTTGCAAAACCTTATCAAATGAGAATGGTAAAACGAGGGATGTCAATGGCTTGTACTCATAATCGATTTGCAAACATATGCAAAAATAGAGGAGATGGCAAATGATCAGCTAAAGAGGTGTACGCCAGTAAAGATGGTTTTTGATTAAAAAAGATTTTTTTTCTTCAAATAAAAAATTACCAATTTATTTCACTTGGTATTAAAATAGAAAATAATGGATAAAAAAAACAGAAATAAAAAATAAAAAATCATGAGAGATAAACTATCAATTTAGTTGACTTACCATTAAAATAGAAAATAACGGTGAAATAAAAAAAACTGGAATTAAAAAAAGAAATATATTAGTAGAGAAAGATTGGTTAGGTAAATTGAATTCCACGTGTTCTTTTATCCTAACAATCTAAAAATAAGTTAAAAAGAAGAATAAGTAAGTAATGTAAGTGGTGAGTAGCATGTGGGCCACCCACTCACATCCAACACTCGTCAATTTGTTTCTCCACATAACCATCCTACAAAACCCTCTCCACAAAACTCATATCCATTAATATCAAATTCATGCTTTCTGAAAGGGACCAAATGGGAAGAAGACAAATGATTACAGCAGCTTTTTTATGATTTAGATTGTGAGTGAATGAGCCTGAAATTCACTAACCTACCAGTCTCCACTTTCAGTCTTGATCTTCTCTGTCTTCCCTTTTATTTTTCAAAATCCAAGGACAGTAAATAAGACAGAAGTTCTTTTTTACCTTTCTCAGATTTTACACTTCCATGGTTCCTTCAGTCAATCCGTTTCTGTTTTCTCTCTCTTTCCCCATCTCTGTCTCTATGTATGTGTCTGTTTACATCTTTAAATGCAAACCGGAAAAGAAGATCTAACATGGCTAATGATTGTAACGAGGAATCTGGATATATATCTGATACGTTGAGATTCTATTTTAAAATTTCCAACTTGTAAGTAGAAGGATTGACGCCCATAGTTCGAGGCAAACCTCTATTTGCAGCCGGCATACTGGCTACCGTGTTTAATGGTGGGGTTTATGCTGGAAAATACCAATCTCCATTAATTGCAGACGACCTGGAGGTGGCGGAGGGTTTGATGGCAATGGTTTCAGCAGTGTAGTCAGGGATTTCGAAGGAGACGGGGGACGGAAGAGGCGTCGGTGAGTTCATTGCCGGGGACAAAATTGTCCAGTTCATGAGTAATTTGGTAAAAACAAAAAACTCGTTTGTTTATGGGCAATCTTGTAATTTTACCCTAGAATTTATACCCCATTCATTTTCCCCTCCATCAAAACAAATACTGGCATGACCCCGGTTTTACCAGTCTTCTGTCTTCAGTTAGTTTGATCTTGTTGTTTGAAGGTTCGGTAGGTTTGAGTGGTGATACACGTAAGAGCTGAATTTTTTCGTTTTTCAGATTACATTCGTGCTTTTCTCTTTCCTATAAACAGCGAGAAAGGAGTAAGGGACCCTTTTTCTTTCTTCTTTTTTTTTTTTTTTCGTTTGACATTTTGCTACGAACTGTGTGTCGATGGGGGGTTTCTGCTGCCCTGCTCGTGACACATGGGATCAAGCAGGAGGCCGACGCTGTATGCTGTTGCCATGTCTCTCTGATCCTGGTAAACTCTGTTCCTTTCGTTTTTCTGACATGGGTAGCTTTTGATATTGTCCATCTCTTTGAATATTTGTTTCTTTTCCGATTTGAATTGTGGGTTTCAGCTCGGCGATCTTCATTGAGTCTCAAAGTGGCTTTGGTGATGCTTCATATCGTATTTGTTGGTGTCCTCTTTCTACTTGATAGAGAATTGATAGACAAAACAAGAAAAATACCATGGTACTTGCTCTTCTTTTCTGCTTATTTGAATTATTTTTTCCTTTTTTGGAAGCTGAATGACATTTCTTCTCTTTCTCTGTTTTTTATTTTTTTTAATTTAAATTTTCCTTTTAAGTACGACCTTGTTTAGTTTTTATAAAAAATACAATAAAGCCGCCTTCTTTAATGCTTTATAGTTGATTATATCAAATCCTAAACCCTAAACCATCGTTAGGTTATCAATTATGAGGTTTGGCTTTGAAAATTGAAACACACTATCAAAATTCTCGTACTTGATTCAATAGAGTTCTTGGTTTTCTTGTTTTGATTTATGAAATAATGTCAACCACCCCCCCCCCCCCCAAAAAAAAAAAAAAAACAAAAAAAAACGGTTTCACCCAAAAAAGACTTGTGAATTAGAGAAGGTAAATGCGGATGTAAGAATGTGCTGACTAATTTAGATTGCAATATAAATTTAAGAATTTTATGAAACTCTGAGAGAACAACTAGCACTTAAACTTGGGGGCACTAACAAAGCAGTATCAAAGAATAGCAACAACTGCACTTCAATTCCCTACAAAAAAAATTTCAGATAACCATATCAGTCTTTGGATGTCTCCCTTTGCTCTTCTATGGGCTTGGCAATTCTTTGAAACTTAGTAAAATCTCAACTTTCTAATCCCCTTATTACAGAGTCTAGTCTAGAAGATAAGCGAACCCATCTAGTTACTTTAACAAACTTCAAGTCTCACTTTCTTAATTTTTAGTCAAAAGCCCCACATACTACTTTGATTCCCTCTACAAATTGAAAAAACCCTGTGAGTGTTTCCCGAATAGATAGTCGAGGGGGTCTCATGGAATCCTGTCCTCCCCTTCGGCTGGTGAATGATCTAAATTTACTGCAACAACTCGAAAAGGAAGGGATATTCGCTCTGGAATTGTTCTACTGAAATAGGTAAAAACTCCAAAATATACCCTAAATAAAGCTCCTGATTCATTTAAACTTGCAAAGTGGAAATATTGCAATAGCCTGACATCTAGATTTGGATAATAATGGCCATAAATTTGGCAAAAGAGCTTGGTATCAAAAGATTTTGGTATCATTGGAAAGTTAAAGTAGAATTGTACACAATAGAAAAATACACTGGATGGATTAGTTTGACCTTCTAAAAGTAGGAACAAAGTGATCAATTAACTCATATACTGACTCAAAATTCAGAGAATTGCTCATTTAAATCCACACATGGATGGACTCTCTTGTATAGTTGGGTTGAACATGCACAGAAACACCATGATGTATGATGGGTTGGACAATCCAAATCCTATGGTTCTGTTGGGTTGTACATGCACAGACAGTCAGAAACACCATGATGTAGCCTGTGGGTGGATTGGACAATCCATAATTTTATGGCTCTGATAGTTACCCCAAGGAATTTCTATTAGAAGGAGGTACGACCGTATGACTCACTTATGTATCATGGATTGGAAGATCGAAATCCTATAATTCTGATGAACTACCCTAAGGAGTTTCTATTGAATGTGAGAAAATTAGAATTTAGGGGAGAGAAATTAAATAAGAATCAAGGATTTGTGATTTAGAAAGGAAGAACAAAAAGATCAGTAGCTTTTCTGCTGGTCTGGAAGGCTGGAACTCAATAGAAGTTCTTTTCTGGAGATCAGTGGCCAATCAGATTTGAGAATGCACAGGAAAAGAGATAATGGAAACATAATTAGGAAGAGGGAAATAACCAATCGAGCTTACTTTCTGGTTACAAAATTTACCTAACAAAATTGAAAACAGAGTTTTAGTAGTTTTAGTACTTAGTAGTCACTGAGCTGTATGAGTGAAGAACATGGTTTAAGTGCACGGACTCAGGGATTGGATCAGTTCCATTCGATCCTGAGTTGGATCGGCCGTATCAGTCAGGTTTAGACTGAACCATACCATATGTGCCCACGTCAACCATGCTTACACTGTATCAGCTGGTCAAGTTTAGACTAAACCATGCCGTATGTGCCCGTGTCAACCATGCTTACACTGGATCAGCCAGATCGGCTGATTCTGGCCTATCCGATCCTTAAAACCATGGTGAAAAATATTCTGTTGTCCTTGCTAACAGGTCTGGACAAGAAACAAGACGAGAAAGAAAAGAAAAGAAGAAAACAGATTTGGGAGAATGAGGAGAAACCATATTCTAGAACAAGAAATAAAGAGAAGAGATGCATCATACCCTCCTAAAGATCACCAAAACTTTTATTCAGATCATAGCCAAATCATGGTAAGGTATATTCATGAGAGATAACATTAATTTAAAATCTGATTGAAGACTTCAACACCTAATTACTGTTTCAACTTATCTTAAGACAATAAATACTTTTTAAACCTCTTTTAAGGCCCATAACTAATAGGGAAAGACCTCCTTAAATATTTACTGAAATTATAAAATCTTCCCCATATTTAAATCTAGGGAAATTTACAACTACCTCCCCTGTTGTTTGCCCGAATTTCAAGTTCCTCCCAAAGATTTCGAACAATTACAACTGCCTCCCCTGAAAACAGATCATATTACAAATAAACCCAGTCCATTAGGCATCTTTTGTTAGATGCTGACGTGTAATGGCCTTTATTTTTATAATGGCTAAACTACCTCCATTAAGGGGTGAAGTATCTAGTTTACCCTCAGAACAAAACGTAAAATGAACTCTTCTCCCTCCTTCCTCATTTTGCTCCCAAACGAAGCTGCTCTTCAATCGTTTTGCTCTGCTTTCTCTCCCTGCAACTTCGGGTCGGCATCAAAGGTGAGAAGACCTATTCCAGTGGCATCCGAAATCGGAGCTGCACTCACCTCCATTCTCATTTCACTCTCGTGGCGTTTCGCGGATTGCTTGTGGCATACTTTGGTCGTTGGATCAACGATCTTTGAGATGTTCGAGGTGTCTGAGAAGTCGAGATGGAGATCAATCTGTGCCTGCACCAGTTTGCAGCTATAAATAAAGCCTGTGAATCTCGTGTTCCATTCATCCAACAGCTATCCAATTTGAATTTCAAAATCAGAAATCGACGAGACTGAGACTTCCCTCCAAAACCTTCAGTTTCAGAAGCTGATTCAGAAATGGAAAGCGGGATCACGAAAGGAGCCGGTGGCAGGGAGAGAGAAGTCTGTGCCCAAATCTGTTAAAGCCATACTGCAATTTCCGGTTGGTCGCATTGCCCATTTCTTGAAGAAAGAAAGATCGCTACGCTCAGAGGGTTGGGACTTGTGCTCCCATATATCTCGCCGCTGTCCTTGAATATTTCCAATCTATCCCGTCATCTTGGTGCCTTGTTAATGTTTACTGGTAATAACCTACGATAGATGGAGTGGAGCCATGGTTTCATGTTCAAATATGGCCTTAGATCTTCAACCAGAATCTCATGTTCAAATAAGGATAAGGCCTAGGGTTGCGATGGTTGGTGAAATTCCTCTCACCACAGGACACATACTACAGTCGCTACACAGAGAAAACTTTTGCGAAGAGCGCTCCCTAGCATTTAAATTGAAACAGAGGAGCTTCGTCTGGAATAAGCACTTACCAACAACAAGATGTGGCTTGGTATTTCATCAAAATTCTAACTAAAGAAAAATTGAAAAGCAGAAATGCCTTCTTTTTCTTCTTCTGAAAATTTTTGCTACAACTATCTTAACCACTGTTGCGATTGTCGTCGAGAATCATGAGGATCTTGCCAGAAAATCGATTGTGAAATGATTTTGAAGATAACTTTTCTAATTTTAACTTAACTAACAAGGTTAATAGTGTCATTTCATGATGGAAGTGACTTGTTACTAACAAACCATTCAAGTGTAGACTTGTCCATTGCATATTAAGTTTTATCACAGTTAGAAAAAAAAGGAACAGGTGTAATTGTTTGAAATCTTTGGGAGGAACCTGAAATTCGGGCAAACAATAGGGGAGGTAGTTGTAAATTTCCCTTAAATCTAAATTGATTATAACCTGGCTCAGAATTTGTTTTTGCTTGCTGAAGCTTATTTCTGCTGATGGCTTGCATCACACACTTATTTGAAGTTTGAACTTCTCTAGCATCAGTAGATGAGATTCCTAATTCCCCAAGGAGATGAGTGAGAACATCTTGTATGTCTTAACTACTTGCAGTAAAAAAATAATAACTAGTTCCTCATTCTTGGTCCGTTGCCATTGAAGATATGTCACAAAGAGCCATTGTATTCGTGGGTTCTAAGCATAGTTGTCAAGGCGACAAGGTGATCCAAGGCGTTCGGGGCCATCCTGGGCGCCTAAGCGCCTAAGTGACCAAGGCATTCCTAGTGTAGTTTTTTTATTTATAAAATATTAATGTTATATTAATGTTTATATATATGCAGCATTCTACATAAATAATCAACATTTAAGACAACTTAATTAATATGAGAAAACTAACAAGGAACAAATAATGAGTTAAGTAGGCAATACGTATTTATAATTAACATTTGCGTACTTGTAACAAATTTGACCGGAGTGTAACTCCTTTAATATAGATCGGATTCAAGCAATCTCGAATTCATTGCAAAGCTAGCATAATCAGCTTTCCAACAAATCTGAGATTGTTTGAATCCGAGTTATAATGAAGGAGTTACACTATTCAAACTTTGTTTGGAGTACGCGAATGCTGTTTAAAGTCGTCTGAATGTAAATTATTTTTTGGGCATCAAAGCAAGAGATTATTTTGGCGCGCTCCTGGTTTTTAGTGATGCTTTACTATAATAAGATTTATGGAACTTTTATATTTGGAAAAAAATCTAGCATTTGAAAGTTGAAAATCACCCCCGCACCAAAAAATAGGGTTTTTGTTCTTGAACTGGAGGTTAGACTTTTTATCCTTCTGGAATTTGAATTTTAGACTATTTTTATTAGATTTAAATGGGGGGCGGGGGTATTTACTTATTTATGAATAATATCTTAAGTAAATAAAATATAAAATTAAAGAAACATTTACTTAAATAATATTAATCATAAATAAGTATTGCCTAATAAATGTTGTTCCTGTCTAGCCTAATAAATTTTCTGAAGAACATTTAGAATGACACATTGAAAACAATGCAGTCGCCCAGGCACTCTGGGAGTCCAAGGCGCCCTAGGCGCGCCCAGAGTGACTGGGCGACCGCCTTTCTCATAGTCGCAAGGCATCCAAGCGCCCAGGCTCCCAAAAAAAAGCCCAGACGCCTAGGTGACGCCTTGACAACAATGGTTCTGAGTACAAATGGATGACCATCGAGTTATTTTTAACATTACGAGAATGATTAGTTAAGGTACTTACAATAGATGACTTGGGATGGGAAAATTTTGGGACTGATGTTTAGTTGTAGTTGTTTTGTGTGTTACTTTTAAGAGTTTTTCCCTTTTATATTTATTTATGGATAACAAAGTGGGCGGTTGGATTTTTACCTTGTTTTTTCTATTTCATTTTAGCGAAAAAATGTTTTATTGTGAAAAACAGCATTTGTCTTGCCATCTACTCTGTTTTTGTTTTGCAACAAGACAACAGAAAAACCGAAATCTTTGAAACATAAAAAAATTGCTTTGGGAACTTGGAAGAAACAGAAATGGGGTGGTTTTCTGTTTTGTTGAGGATTTAGAAGATCACGTGCAAATCATAAGGGTAATTTCATCTTTTGGCAATTAAACATAAGAAAGCCCTTTATCACCCGTTCTTGCTCGCACTGCTAGTTCTCATTAGAGATAAGCGGCATAAGCCTAGATATTTATTCGTTCTTTGCTATCCTTCTTGCCTTCCCCCTATCTTTGCAACCTGCTGTATGCTGGAATCCCCTTTAAATCTGTCCGCCCCACCATGACAGACCATGGAGTCTCTCTCTCTCTCTCTCTCGCTCTCTCTATCTCTCTATCTTCATATCCCATCTCTAGTCACTTGTGGATGTTGGCTTGTGGGAAAGTTCTCTTTTTGCCTCTCTCTCTCTCTCTCTCTCTCTCAATTTATGATGATGGTTAATGGATGGAGTTGCATAGTTGCAGCACTTCTCCCTTGCAATTGTACGTCGGAGATCACAGGGTTGCAGATATCTGTTGATGCATTTGCAATTCTATGGTTGGACAAGTACCCAGCTTGGGAACTCAAGCAACAAAGAATTGGGTCCAAACCAGGTTGATGGTTTAACAGGGGTGGCTAGGGTATTTTAGATTTAATTTGGGTTATTTATATCATTTATTGTTTATTTATTTTTCATGTTTATCAGTTGTTCTTAGCCAGTTAAGAGTTAGAGTTAAAGTTAATTTCAATTTTATCTTCAGTGAGTCTTTAGTATTAGATTAGAAGTCTATGCTTTGTTTCTTTATATATTGGCATGTACTCAACGATTAATTAGAGATTGATCAATGAAATATTGTGTTGGGCTGTTGCCTGTGGGGCCTGTTGGATAGCCGATCGCTACTCCTGGTTCTCCTCTCCTCTGACTTCTTCTTTATCAGGTTTGGATTTCTTCCATCTATCCTTCTTCCTTCTTCTTTTATTTATTCTGTCTTCTGTTACTGTTCTGTTCTTATTTTGTATTCTTCTTTATTTCCTCTTTCCCTCTGAGTTTCTCAATCCATCGGTACCGCAGTCACCCACGGGCCACGATTGGTTATCAATCTTCTTCCTTCCTCCCCTTATCTCCCTCCAGCTTGGGCTTGAGTTTCTCTAACCTTAGGAACTGAGAGAACCAAGCTTGAAAGCTCTGCTGAGCCAGCAACTCCTACCTGAATATGTTGCAGGAATATTTTATTAATTTTCTGGGTGGTTGTTTGGTCTGATTTCAGGTGTATTTGAGAGTGCTAGGGGTCAGGATCATGTGCCTGAAATTTCTCCTTGAAAGAGTTTGAATTGAGAGAGTTCTCTCTCCCAAACTTGAACTGGTTCTCCACCTTCACTGTTGAGAATTGTGATCTGGAGAAGAAAGCACTATTGCTATCAATGCATAAGGCACTGGTCTCAGAAATTACATAGAGGACCCTGTCTTGATATTTTGTTTCTGTTTTATCCCTTCCCAATATTAGTTTCGATACTTGTCCTCTATCCTATAAACTTACTCTTGAGGGCCTGATTTGTCTCTCAAATTACAATTCTGCCACTGGGTTCCTTGTCCCTTACTAAAGGATTTTGAACTTCCATATAATTACAGAATTTAACAATCCCTAATATTTGAGCTTATATTATTCGAGGTCAGTGTGCCCATAGCATTCCCAAAGCGGGATTTTGAGACCCAGGCTGCATCAATCCAGCTGTCTTTCTCTCTCTCTCTCTCTCTATATATATATATATATATATGTGTGTGTGGGTGTGTGGGGGGGGGGTTACAGATTCCAATCAATGGTCTTGATCACCATCTGATCCATGGTATTAGTGATGGTGGGTGGGCTATGATTTTTAGCAGATTCCAATTTGTTGGCCTTGATCATTTATATAAACAAAAAACATATTTCATTCCATACAAAAGAAGTTTTTTTATTCTTTTATTTTCAAAAATGGATTGGCCTAAAAAATCAAATAGATAAAATTTTCTTCCCAAAACAAAATTGGAAAAAACAGAAACTGTGTTTTTTATTTTTTTTCCCCGAGAAAACAGAAGTATGTTAACGTAAACTTATCCCCAAACCAGAATAACCCAGCAGAGATTAGTTCAGTGGGATCGCAGAAACAGAGAATTTAACCTGAATATGGAGAAATCTTATAAACTTAGAACAGGCAAGTCAAAATAAACTTTCGGGTAGTCTATCCTGTAACTTCTGTTAGTAGAATAGATCTGCAGATTTTGAAAAAATTCTGATTCGGATAACAGAATAGTCATAACTTCCAATATTCTAGTGCTTCTAGGAGTTTAAATAGCTGAACCAGAACCCTATGAATCAACCATATTCTTTAGTAACAATATCAGAATTTCAGAGAGCAAAGTAGCAGACTCTTATATCTCAGTTTATAGCTAAAGGAGAGTACTGATCAGAGAGATAAAAGAAGAGGAGAGCTTAACAGAAATAGAGTGAAAAACAGGGGTGCCAGGAATCCACCTGAGCCTTTACTTGGAGTTAACCAAGCACACCTGAGAATCGACTCAAGCAAAGCACTGAATCCACACACAAAAGTTGCAGAGAACTGAATACTTCAATTAATCAAATCGTGGGAGAGGCCTTATGCCTTCACAAATATTTATAACTTTCTGATAAGACTTACTTAGGCTTGAGATTGGACTCACAAGGACCCAATTCTGCACTGATGCAGAGAAGACATAGAATTGGGCTTGTTTTAGTGGTAATAGGCCTTGAGTTGGGTTGTATATATGTTGGGCCTTTAGTCCAATGGATTTTCATTGTAATGGGTCACTTTAATGAACCTAAAATATGGGAAGGAGATAGTAATACGGGATTTATTAATTACTTAAAGTTGTTGGTTTTAGTTAGAACCCTATTCCTTTATTTATAATTGTTATTAAATGTTGGGCTGGATTTGGGTCTCTATGAGTCCGATCTTTTTTAAACTGTTTTTCTTTACTTTAGGCTGAGTTTTAATAGCAGTCCTACCTCCAAAGAAAGTTATGGGCTGGAGGAGTTTTATTACTAGTTTGATTCTTGTTTTAAGTTTCTATATAAGTTTGTTAGGGGCTACAGTCCTAGACACGAATTTAATGAATGACAGAAACTTTGCTTTGTCAATCTGTGGATTTCAGACCTTTGCTTGGGTGGATTTTTGAAGTTGCTCTGTGGATTCAGAGTGTTGCATCTGTGGATTCAGGTGTACTCTTGCTGTGGATTCAGTAAGAACTGGACAGGTGGATTCCTGAACCAATATCACTGCACTTCAATTCAATATCAACTGAATAGGTCAGTATTTACTTATTCTGTTATTTCTTTTCAGTTTTTTAAGTTCTGTTTCCGCGCATCTTCTTTATTGGCTTAAAACTGTTATATTTTGATTGGTCTGAATTGCTGCATTTCTGTTTATCGTCTTCTAAAAATCTGGATTTGTTTTCAGCATAAAAATTCATTAATCTTCTTCTAGTTTCTTGAATTCCGAATCCTATAAGGACTTCTCTGAAACTCAACTTTCAGTCACTGGATGTCAAATGTGACTTCATGCATAGCCATCGGTTTCTATGCTGATTGTTGAATGCATTCATGGTTTTAAAGTTCAATCTTCAGTTAATTTCTCAGAATCCTATTCTCAGTTTACTTCCTAAATTCTTAGTTTCTGCCATGATTTCTAATTCCTATTTTCTGATTGCTCTTGGACTTTTATTACTGATATTCCTGCATACCTGGTTGTTCTAATACATCCGATCCTGATTCCCTATTTTCTGAGATAAGAGTTCTGGTTCTGTTACCCTGTTCTTGAGAATCTTATCTTCAGTAAGAATCTCCAAGATCTCAGAATGACCATTATATTAACGTGAGATTTTAGATTTTCATTATTCCCAATTAAATATACCTTCAACCAGAGTTTGAGACCTAACAGAGTTGGTGATATGAATTTATTGAAATTCTCCATAATCTGGTTTCTAAACCATCACTGCAATTCTGGAATCTGTCTGAGTTTCTGAATCTAACCTTTTAGGCTACCAGAAAGCCATCATGACTGAAAAGGAAAAACTTACCCAAAACAGAATTAGGAAAAGTTTTACTATTGCCCAGCTAAGAAGTGTGCTAATCTTCCTAGGACTCCAATAGAAAAGAAAAATGGTTGGAAAGCAATAACTCCTAATCCAGCCTTGAATATTCGTAACTAATTATAATCAGAAAATAAAATTAATTAGTAAAAGATCCCTATGGCCGGGACAGCCTGAAGATTCTTATTAAGACTAGGAATCTTGACCCATGGGCTATTTTTGCCTCTTCTTTTTGTTGTACTTAGCATCTGCGTCACAAGTCAAAATGTATCCAAATGCCCCTACAATAGTTTGTTTCAGTTAACGCTCTGTTTGTTTCCACGTAAATGGTGAAGGAAAATTTTCCTGTAAAATAGGACTTTCCACTGTTTGTTTTAGCATAAAATTCAAAAAAATGCATTGACTAAGTAGGGAAATTTTCATGCAAACTATCATTTGCACAGAAAATTTTACAACAAAACAAACATGGCCTAATGGAAAAATGTTTTTACTCATGCATATTGCTACCTAGTGTTTATGCTAAGGACTTCGCATCTCTCATGACTGATTTAGTTTTGATCGGACTGATTTATTTTGACATGGAGGCTCAGTAAGTCACTGTTTTAGTGATTTCACAATAGTTGGTTGATGATCTTGTCACATTTGTCCTATGATAACCACCATTCTTTAATTTTTCAGGTACACTGCATTATACCTGTCACTATTTGTTGCAACATTGGCTCAGTACTTCTTCACAGCTGGTTCTTCTCCAGGGTAGTTCTCCATTTAATGCTTCACAAACGTCTCAGATGGCCTTGAGTTTCAAATTGAAGTTTTAATCTTTCTTTCTTTTGTTGGCTAATATGGTATTTGTATTTTATTCGTGTACGTTATATTAGCTATGTTATTGATGCAATGAGGGCCGCTAATGAGACGCATTCTATAGCTGTGAAGACATTGATGACTTCAAAGTAAGAGCTGCTTTTCATTTATGTTCTTTGGTCTATTCATTTTTTAGGGGGTGGTGGTTTGGAACTTTGGATTTAATTATCAGGAAGAATGGGAGGAGTATAAACACTTTGGGATGGGCTTGCTTGCTTTTGAATCTGTATAATAACCTGTAATCTGTAGAAGTTATACCTGTTGGTTATAGGAAATTAGTTTATAAACTGATTCTGCAATTTTACTGCTAACTGTACTCTTCTGATGGTTAAGCAAAGACAATCTGCTTCAAGAAATGGAAGTTTGATAATTTCCGTGGAAGGAGGCCAGTCTGGAAAAAGCATTTCTAGATCTAATGCCACACCATGGACGAAGCTTGTAATGGATTTGTATCCTCCTGGATCATCCGTTAGGTAAGCAAAATTTGTCGAGTTCTTTTTATGTTATTTTTTTGGTAATATTTCTGCATTATAATATTTTATAAATGGATCACACAATGTTGATTATGTTGAGGTTTCAAGGATGATAGTTATTTTCCTCATCTATGATAAATGCCTTTAGTCTCTGCCATTGGGATATGGAAGGCATTGACTATTCTTTTTATTTCAATATACAGAATACAACTCAAAGCCCAAAATAGGTCTACCGTAGGATTTAAATCCTTTACAGTGCGGTACTGATAGACCGATAGTAGGACTCATCTTAATAATGACACTGATATGTATTATTTAGGAGGTGTTGATTATAGTTTAAATTTTAATGACCTGAATGGATAGGTTAAGGAATTTTTAGCTAGGATAGCTTTTGAGAAATTACCTATGCAAGCGATTGATTTGGTTCCAAGTTCTGGAAAGAACCAAGAACCTCTGGAGTGCTGAAAACACACCTTAAGAGCCCGATCAGAATTGACAGAATCCATAATTTTGATGTTATTTTAGGTAAACAAAAAAAAGGGATTATTCTGTTAATTTACTAGACACTACCTTATTAATTTCTAATTTCAAAAAACAAGGAGTGGAATTAAACGGTAGAACAGGGACTGGAAAACTGATCTGCAACTTCTTAAAGACAAATTGATATGCACTGAAAATCTAGGGTCTAGAGTTGCCTTGTCTTGGGAATCAAGTTCAAATCGTAAATATTAAATTAATGGAAGTTTATGTGTTTTGATGGGCTGATAGGAGAGATATCCATAAAACAGGGAACGTTAATGAGATTTAAAGATACGGAGTTACAAGCTGAAAACTAAGCTCAGGTTATAAGAGAATTAGATGACAGATACCAAGATGTCAAGTTTGGAATAAATATAGCTTACTGAATCTGGTGAAAAAAAAAGGGTCCTGCAGGAGATAGGAAGAAGAAGAAATAAGAAGGAAGAAGACGAATAGGAGACGAGGAGTAGGAGATATCAACCTGTGAAGATGGATCAAATCTGATTCAAGTTGGGAGGGAGGAGAAAGATATCAGTCAATCAGCGAGAAAGCTAGAAGCAGCCACACACAACAATGGCACATAGAACTAATAATTCTTTTAATTATTAACTGCAACTGTAACTTTTATAGGGTTTTGCTGGTTCACTTCCTTTTTATAGTTCTAGCAGCTCTTTGGGAACTTCCTTAGGAAGACTTCTTCTGGTGATTACACATTTATTTAACTCCGAAAATTCCAACGTCAAGCCACATTAGGATTCCCTATCACAATTTGAAACTGAATAAAACATTCAAAACTAAGCTGGACTCAAAACTTTTGTAAGTCTCTCTTACGCAGTGTTTCAAATCTCGGCTAGATCTCGGAAATCTCAACCTTCTCGAGATTTCAAAATTTCAGAAATCTTGACCTTTATATGTTCAAAAAACGCAGTGTCTCGGTGAGAATTTTCGAGATCTCGGAAATCTCGGACCTCGCCGAGACGGGGTTGTGATCCGAGATTTAAGACCTTGCTCTTACGAATCTTCTCAAGTATATTTTAACTCAGACTGAAACAAGAATTTCTATACCTGTCGACAGCTAAAAGGCTCACACATAATACTAAATTTCAGATTACACTAATACCACCAAAGCATAGACTAATAACCACTCTATCCATGCACAAATCAATGGCTCTTCTTGGGGCTACAACTACTACAACTACAATATGGACCAGCAACCCTGTAATTTGAAACACCATGGCTTAGGCTCATGAAACCTATCATTTTTATCAAACCAACTCATAACCTACTTGGCAACTCCATTAGTGGACTAGCGAGGAGATTCAGTTGCTTTAGATACTGTTTGCTTTTATGGTTCCTCATCCATGATTCCATATAATATCACATTGCATAAAAATAAATCTTATTTTGTTAGCAAGCTTATATCTCACGAATTATGTAACTAATAGCAGACTACTTTATGTTTTGCAGAAGTTGGACTTGCACTTATTGTAATATTGTTCAGGTACTTTTACATATTCACATATCCTTATTATAAATGTTGGTATGCTCCGATACATAACTTTGTAAGATATGTTATCAACTTCTACTTTTTTCCTTCCGGCTCCACTTATTAAGATCATCGTTTTGTAGAAGTTGAGATCTCATGTGCCAATTTGTTGTTTCTTACAATTATAAGAAAACAGAATACTATGTTTTGTAACAATTTCTCAAAGAAACAACCAGCAAGTATACAACCAGAAATTAAAAGAGAAGAAGATTGAGGAGGAGAGAAAGAGAAAGAGAGAGAGAGAGAGATTTCGACACAACAATGTGCTGTAGCCCAAATCGTTGAATAGCTCTCCTCTCTACCTTGTATTTATAGAGAAAGAAAATAAACAGATTTATAAGGAAAGTCTTTATTCTAAGAAGAGACAATAAAAAAAGATTACAATAATGAAATAAAAGGAAATAAATCTGTAATTGATTAAAGAAGGAAGAGAAAGGGGACCAGCACTAGATATTGC
Source organism: Protea cynaroides (assembly GCA_028583415.1). Lineage (NCBI taxonomy): Eukaryota > Viridiplantae > Streptophyta > Magnoliopsida > Proteales > Proteaceae > Protea > Protea cynaroides. Next base: position 96,957,355 of record CM053276.1, on the reverse strand, counting down.
TGGCGTTAGCTAGCGCCAACTATATCTAGTGGGTCCCAGTGGGTCCCTATGGGTCTATGAGCCTATGGGCCAACTTCGTAACACCCTCCCTCAAGCTGGAGTGTACAAATCGGCTAATCCAAGCTTGTAACAGTTCAACCGATATGCTAGTCCAAATAGAGGTTTAGTGATAATATCCGCAAGTTGATTTAAAGATGAAACTAATGGAGTGACAACAAGTTTCTTCAAAACCGCATCATGGACAAAATGGCAATTCACTTCTTTATGCTTTTGGTACGTTTATGAAACACTGGATTACTGGCAATATAGATCGCAACCTGATTATCACACTTTAAGGTCATAGGCTGAGAAATAGAAAATCCCAACTCTTGCAGAAGATTTTTTAGCCACATTAATTCAACAGTAGTCTGTGCCATAGCACGGTATTCAGATTCAGCACTAGATTTGGAGACAGTGGTTTGCTTCTTACTTCGCCAAGTGACGAGATTGCCACCAACGAAAGTACAATAACCTGTAGTGGAACGTCTATCACCATCTGCCCCAGCCTAATCAGCATCTAAAAACCCAACAATGTCAAGATGGCGATGTCGGGAATAAACAAGACCTGTACCTAGAGATTTCTTGAGATAGCGCAAGATACGACAAGACTCCTCCCAATGGACAACTTTAGGAGCTTGCATAAATTGACTCACCACGCCAACAGCATAAGAAAGGTCAGGTCTAGTAACAGTAAGATAAATTAACTTCCCAACCAACCGTCTATATTGATGAACATCAGAATATTCAGGATTATTACATGTTTTGAATTTCTGATGTGGATCCATAGGAGTTTCAACCTGCTTGGTGCCAAGAAGACCCGTTTCTGCAAGGAGATCGAGGACATATTTGCGTTGGGAAAGATGATACTAGTACGGCCTTGAACTACTTCAATACCAAGAAAATAGTAAAGGAGTCCTAAGTCCTTCATCTGAAAGTGGGTATTTAGGTGAGACTTAAGTTCTGTAATATCCAACTTATCATTCCCTATAATAATTATGTCATCCACATAGACAGCAATGATAGTAACAGTAGCTTGATGACGACGCACAAAAACAGAATGATTTGAATAGCAAGTAGTGAAGCCAAGACTAGTAATGGCAGTGTTAAATTTATCAAACCTCACACGAGGGGACTGCTTTAGTCCATATATTGTTTTTAGTAACTTGCAGACTTTAGCGGAATTCTCTCCCTGAGCAACATATCCTGGAGGTTGGTCCATGTATACCTCCTCATGAAGATCCCCATACAAGAATGCATTTTTTGACATCCATTTGATACAAGGGCCAATCATAATTGACAGCCATGGAAACAAGTACCCGGACCGAATTGAGACCGGCCACAGGAGAGAATGTCTCAAAATAGTCTACCCCATAGGTTTGAGTGTACCCTTGGCAACTAACCGTGCTTTCAGCCGTTCAACAGAGCCATCTGAGTTATGTTTCACAGTATAGACCCATCTGCACTTCACAACTGAGTGGTCAAGTGGGAGGTCAACAAGAGTCCAAGTCTGACGGGAGGTCAGAGCATCTATTTCATCATTCATAGCAGCATGCCACCCTGGATGGGATAAGGCTTGGGATAGGGTAGTGGGTACAAAGGTAGCAGCCAAAGAGTAAAAAAGTCGTTGTTGAGAAGTGGGTAGATGGGTAGTAGTAACGAAGTGCTCAATGGGAAAGGTAACCAAGGATTTATGTGTACAAGTTCTTTTACCTTTTCGGAGAGCAATAGGTAGGTCAGAGTCAACCGCAGAACTAGGGACAACGTCAGCAGCAGCCGGAGCAGTAGTTGTAGTAGGTGGAGCAACCTGAGTGCGACGGGTATAGACCTGTAAGGGTTGCGAAGTTTGGGGTGGGATGGAGGGGGGTTCAGAAACAGATGGGATGGAGGTGGGTTCATCATGAGAAGGAATGAGAGGTAAAGGAATATCAGTGGAAGGTAAATTGGTGGGAACAGGAATAGGGTAGTATGGCTTGTCTTCAAAAAATGTTACATGATGATTGACAAAATGGCGCCGAGTAATAGAGTCAAAACACCGGTAACTTTTCTGAGTACGAGAGTAGCCAAGGAAAACACATTTGATAGACCGGGAGATAATTTGTCCACTTTAGGATGTAGGATGTGGAAAAAACACGTACTACCGAGGAGAAATTGAAAATAAGGGAGTATTAGGATTGAGAAGTTTAAAAGGAATTTTATTGTGGAGGACAGAAGAAGGCATCCTGTTAATCAGGTAGCAAGTAGTTAAAACAGCATCACTCCAATAATACTTAGGAACATTCATATGGAGCATGAGAGACCTGGGAATATCCAAAAGATGTCTATTTTTTATGCTCAGCAACTCGATTTTGTTGAGGAGTGTAAGCACGACTGATATGGTGTATAATGCCATTGGCAAAACAGAAATCAGAGAAGGCAGACTGAACATATTCAAGGGCATTATCAGTACGTAGAACTTTGATAGGAGTATCAAATTGAGTGGCAATTTCTTTATGAAAACCCTTGAAAATATTAATAAATTCAGACCGTTCTTTTATTAAGTAGAGCCATGTCATGCGGGTATAATCGTCCACAAAGGTTACAAAATAAGAGAAACCAAGCCGATTGGGAATTCGACAAGGTCTCCAAACATCAGAATGAACTAAAGAAAACGGGGAAGATTGCCTAGGTGTATAACTAGTTGGAAAAGAGGAACGATGATGTTTCCCTAGTTCACAAGCCTCACATTGTAATGTAGAGAGTGACTTGCAACTAGGGACAAGAGCCTTTAACTTAGAAAGAGATAGATGGCCAAGCCGATGGTGCCATTGAAGAGGGGTGGAAGTAGATGTGGTAGCAATGGTGGGAACGGGTTCAGGTAGCTCCAAATAATAGATCAGCATGCTCACGCCTGCCACCAATCGACGCCTTGGTCCTGAGATCCTGAAAGGTACAATAAGAAGGAAAAAAGGTTGCAACACAATTAAGTGATTTTGTAAGTTGACTAATAGACATAAGGTTAAGAGGAAATTTGGGAACATGAAGGACAGAGGACAAGGATAAGGACGGGGTAAGGGTAATATTCCCATGTTGGGAAGCCGTGGTAGATGATCCATCGGCGAGGTAAACGGTGACAGGCTTCGGTGTATCATTAAGGGCTGTAAGGGTAGAAGGCTGTCCCTGTCATGTGACAGGTATCACCATAGTCTATAATCCAAGGGGTAGAAAGGGTGGTAGATAACAAGGCAGTTGTACCTGTGTGGGCCAGGGTGGCAGCGGGTAGTGGTCCAGTAGTCTCTAAATGTTGAATCCGACGGAGCAAGACCTCATATTGTGCATTGGATGGGGCAGATGTCTACATAGTAGGAGCCTGGATGGGATATGGGGCATCCTCAGTAGTAACATTGTTGGCAAGGGTATCAGCCCAATCAGGACGACCATTTATATCCCAACAGTTTTCCACCATGTGGTTAGTCTTGTGACAATGGGTACAATATCTATTAGCTTTTTCAGAAGATGTCCGCCCATTGCCACGTCCAGGAGGACCACGGCCACGACTACGAGTGGATCCACTGCCACGGCCTCAGCCACGGCCAACAAACAAAGCAGAAGTGTCCTTGACAGGAGAGTCACTTTGTGGGACCAATCACTGAATGCGAAAGAAGGTCTCGCTAAGGGTAGGGATAGAGGCTCCTGCAAGAAGTTGACTTTTGACACTCTGATATTCCGGGGAAAGGCAAGCCAAAAGTTTAGCAACGTAGAACTCAGATTGTTGAGCTTTGATTTTGCTCAAATCATTGGTAAGAGGCTGCACAGCCTGTATTTCTTCAATAAGCCCTTTGAAGCTTCCATAGTAGTCATTCAGGGATTTTCACCAATAGAGTAAGTGAACATTCACCAATAGAGTAAGTGAACATCCGCTCATATAGGTCATAGATGCGAGAGACATTCTTATCTTGCCCATATGTCTCTTGTAGATCAGCCCAAATGGCTTTGGCTGTATTGTGGAACATTACAGTGGGTAGGATGGAGGTATCAATACTGTTCCACAACCATGTTTGAACCTGAGAATTATCTCTTAACCAGGTATTGTACAATTTGACAGATTCACTGTCTTTCACATCACATACGGGGGGCTCATCATTTAACAGTGTGGCTTTGTCTTTAGAAAAAATAAAGGCTTTGATAGCTTGAGCCCATAACAGATAATTAGAAACTCCTTTCAACTTTATGGAGATGATCTGAGCCTCAGTGGGCTTAGGGTCAGTCATTATGATAGAGAACAAAATCCACAACCAATGTATATAAAAAAAAATGTCTTATCGGTTCAGCCAACCGATTGGCCAAAGGCTCAGTGTGGGTAAAGGTAGATGGTAATAGTAGGGTAAATGACAAGGTCCAAAGCTCGGTTCCGCCACTGAGAGGCCAAAGGAAAAGAGAAGCTCAAAGGGGGTGATGGATGTCAAGGAGAGGATAATAACCTTACCAACGGGGTTATCAAGTACAGAAGTCCACAAAGTAGTAGTATTTAGCAACAACATTCATAGATGTAATCTCGATCACCAATTAGTAGTAGTAAAACAGAAAATTGTAGTTACATAGAGGGAGCAAAAATATCAAAGGCCAATCAAACCAAGAGTTCTTTGATCAGTGATGGCCAAGGATCTAGTGCTCTGATACCATGTAACAATTTCTCAAAGAAACAACCAGTAAGTATATAACCAGAAATTAAAAGAGAAGAAGATTGAGGAGGAGAGAAAGAGAGAAGAGAGAGAGAGAGAGAGAGAGAGAGAGAGAGAGAGAGAGAGAGAGAGATTTCGACACAGCAATGTGCTGTAGCCCAAATCGTTGAATAGCTCTCCTCTCTACCTTGTATTTATAAAGAAAGAAAATAAACAAATTTATAAGGAAAGTCTTTATTCTAAGAAGAGACAATAAGAAAAGATTACAATAAGATTATAATAATAAAATAAAAGAAAATAAATCTGTAATTAATTAAAGAAGGAAGAGAAAGGGGAGCAGCACTAGATATTGCTGGCGTTAGCTAGCGCCAGCTATATCTAGTGGGTCCCAGTGGGTCTATGGGCCTATGGGCCAACTTCGTAACAGTTTTCACTGCCCAAAATTCAGTGCCATACATTATTATTAGTCATATTAACAGCCCTATAAAATTTTCTTTCGATCACACAACTCTCCAGACGCATCTTTCCACTTCCTCCACTATGCTATTATTTGTTGTGCAGCACTATCCTCTATTTCTCTGATGCAGTGGCAGGCCCACAAGATGAGATGGATTTGGATGGGAATCTTTGTATGATTTTATTTTACTTGGGATAATCTTGTAATATTTCTTTTTGGGAATCTAGATATGATTTATTTATTTCTGTGTTTATCAGCTATTAGCTAACTATTAGAGTCCTTTTAGACTAGGATTTTCTTTCCTGCTAAGTGTTAGGAGTTGATTTAATTTCCAATTTTATTAGGCTTTTATTTTGAGTTGCAAGCTTTCCTTTAAATACATGTAACCTGCAAAGGAATTAGGCAGATTTGAAGAATGAAAAACTGAATTAGTGAAGTGGTGCTCGTGTGGCCTTGGTGAGCTCTCTCTCACCCCCCCGGATCGTCCCTGTGAGCAGGAACTCTCCCTTCTCTGGTGAGTCCCCTCTCCTCCCTTCTTTCCCTTTCTCTTCTATTTCCCCTTCTCTTCTATTTCCCCTTCTTAGTCTCCTGTTGAATTTGCTGCCGCACTCTGTTTCTGGTAGTCCTTGCTGCCCACTAGAGTTGAATCGGATCCTATCAATTCATCTCCTTTCTTTCCTGAGATTCTGACTATGAGTCTCTCCACTTTGGGTGACTTTACCTGCAGACCCCTAGTCTGAGCCCTTGCTGGAAATCAGAGTTTTCCACTGAAACTCAGATCTGCTATTCCTTCTTCCACTGAACTGAGTTGCAGAATTTTCCCTCTCATTTAACCTCATCGATGGGATCCAATACCAGTGGGAAACATTAGGCCTATGAATCGCGAATCATCTCATGGAGTTTCAGGTCAGTCCGTGACCTTTGGAAGAGTTCTCCCTAGTTGAATCTGTCCTGGTCTCTGCCGCTTGACTTCTGCCTTGAGGTTGAAGACAACCTTCTCTCCCCTCCCCTTTCACATTACCTTTTCTCCTTATTTCTTCTATCTTTCCCTTCTTAGTTGGATTTCCCACATTACCCTTGCCTTTCATAACAATTCTGCCCTATCCCATTCTTTACATTTGCTTCCTAGTCTACCTTAAACTATAATTCATTTACCCTACATATTTGCTTCTCTTTAACATACCTATTGTTTCCTTACAAGTTTACCATTGCACCTCTTATTCGAGGATGTTTGTTGTTTGGGTGGGCTCATAGCTGATCCGAAAGGGTTTTCCCAATCCAGGTCCTGCGTCATTCTCTTTTCTATCTATTATTGAATTTAGGCACAATAAATTATCACTTTGATGTATCTCTTTATCGTCAATTTTTACAACTCCATTTTTAGTCCTATTTTTACTAAATTTACTCTCCATGTAATATTTTTGTTTTTACTTCATATTAAATCTTTTCTATTCCAAGGTGAATCTCCATAATTCGAATGTGGCATTTATCTTTGCTTTTGTTTCATGTATCAAAACTATATCATCAGCAAAAAGCATACACCAAGGGACTTGATCATAGATGTTTCTAATGAAAGCTGATCCTTGATGTAACCCGGTCATAATTGGGTTTTTACTCTCTTGCTCCCCCCCCCCTAGAGTTCTTACACTAGTCACTACACCATATATTAGGGTAATCTTTTGTGTCACTATGCCTAGTGAAGTAGCAGTTCACTTCACTATGATTTTTTTTAACCCTCAGAACTGTTTTTGTTGAGTTGGAATGGGGGCATAATTCTTGTAAATACACTTCTAAAAGAGTTATGTACCAGATCTGTTTACACCTTCTCTGGCAGCTTTGGCTTCCTCTCTCCTCCCTCCATCCCATCCTTCCTCCGAATCTCCCTCCCCCTTCCCTCTGGATCTCCCTTTTAGTCTTGCCTCCACCACACCCGGTCCCTTCTCTTAATGCTGGCCCAGTACCAAAAATTGGTCTTATTTTGATGATACTTAATTATGGGCTTTTGTTTTCAATGTTTATATTTGTAATGGACTAATGGGCTCAATTAAGTGGAGGTGCAAGTGTGTACACAAAATTAGTATTAGTGTGGGGCCCACTAGCTATTAATTAGTAAGTAGATAAAGTTTATCCAATTTCATGGTTAGATTTTTAGGAGGTTTATAGCTTGCGGTTATAGAGTTCCTGAATTTCAGAATTTCTCTACTCAAAGTCGTGGGCTAGTTATTTTAAGTCAATCATTTTTTTATATTATTATTTCTTTCCTTAATAGTGTAGCCTTGTTTTGAGGAAGAGTCAATCAAGGATTCCTCAACAGCCCTTACGGTTGGAGATTCCTAGTTTATCTTTTCTTCTTTATTTATTTCCTTTTTAGATAACGTTATTTGATTTTAGGGAAAATTTCACGCACCTCCCCTGAACTTTGCCTTAAAGGCAGCTACCCGCCAACTTCGACGTTAATTACAGCTTCACCCCACTCTGTTAAGAAGGTTAACGAAAATTATAAAATGACCTATTTACCCTCCTATGATAAATACCCCATTCCCTTCCATTTTTAAACTCATTCTATGTCTTCTAGTCCCTTCTCAGCAATAGTTCAAGAAAGCTTTCTTCTTTTCTGACTATTTTCTTCTCCTTTCTGGCGGCTCTCTTCCCCGGCGATTCTCTTTTCCGGAGACACTCTTTTTCCTCTTCTCCGATGGTAAGAACATCATTCGCTCCAATTTCTTTGTTTTTTCTTCTTAGTTTTTCTACCTAAACAGAGTTAGAGCGAATGGGTAAAACCTATTGGACATTGTGGATAGGGCTGGAGTGTTGGCACCGAATCTGGAGTTGGAACCGTATTTGGATTTTGAGCACAAGGAGATTGGTGGAGATGCAATTCATTTTTCCATAGCCTGATTGTGCTCAGAGTAATCTATGTTTTAAAACCGAAGAATATTACGACGCTGAGTTCTTAGTAGTGGATGTGCAATCTCTGTTTTTGTCAAACATCGTCGTTCTTTTCTATGAAACTGGAGCTTCATTCTTGGATTCCTTGAAAAATTCATTCAAATCATGCGGTTCCTAAAGGAAGATGTCTTTGGAAAGAATAGGGTCTGAACCGCCTACAGGAAGAGCTTCATTCATGGATTCACTTTGGTGGTTTTAGTTATCTAATGTGAAGCCAATTTGTCCTTCAGTTCTGTTGTTCACCATCACTCTATTTGCTTTTGGATTTCCTTGAATGGTTCCATCTCTACCTGGAAACAATGAGAGAATACTCATTTCGTTTTCTTATACAATTGGAGGTAATTTTCATCCCCATTGAGTTGCCATTTCTTATTCAAAACCTCTCTTTAGTCCGTCGAGTTATCCCATTGACTCGGATTGGAATTTCTGCTGGTTCTGTTTTGATTCTTTCAGGTTCCCCCTCCAGCTTAGCACTTGAGAGAAATGGTTCTTTGTTCGCACAGACAGTGGCTGTCCGACATTTAATTGGTCCCTCACCAGAACCGAAGTTTTTTGCTCTGCTGTGGTGAGTTATCCCTTTGGATTTTAGTTATCTCCGATCGCGTTGATCATCTTATCATATCTGTCAATCCTGGCCACAGGGAGAATTCGTCGTCAAGATTGACGGCAATAATGCTTGTACAAAAGATGTCGTGCAAGTTGTGGAGGCAATGGAATCTAGTTACGATTTCTGGAAAGAAAGCGGTATGGAGGGCAGAGGTGGAGGCAATGCATCCCAAAGCAGTGGCAACGGTGGTGACGGTCGCCTGGACAGTTTTTTTTTTTTTTTTTCCCTTTCCAGAGCATCCACAGGGAAAGGAGGATCCGTCGTGTCCAAGGGTAGTTTTAGCATTAAAAATTATATTGGAGGACACGTCAACATCTAATAGACCTCATAACGGACAGGGTCTATATGCACATACTTAGCAAATAAGGGGAGGTTCGAGTCATTAACTTCAAGTTGGGGGGTGGCTGCCTTTAAGGCAAAGAAGTTCGGGGGAGGTGCATGAAATCTTCCCTTGATTTTATAAATATATCTAAGGCTTAACAGCCCCCTCAATTTGAAAAATGGAATTTAGTTTGATTTAGTTTATTTGTGGAGGTTGGAGCCTCATCTCTCTCTCTCTCTCTCTCTCTCTCTCCTCTCCCCCCCCCCCCACCTCTGCTCCCTTCCGCAACCCTTTCTTTTTCAGGTGTCGTCTCTGTTATTGATTTTGTCTTTCAAATTGGAAGTTTGCTTTCAATCCTTTGTTTCTGAAGGATTGTGTGGTTTTCTTTGTTTTACAAGCTCTACAATTTGAAGAATTTGTAGTTTTTGAGCTTTCACCTTCCACATACATGGGACAGTTCTTCCTTTTTCTTTAAAAAAAAAGAAGAAGAAAAAAGCGATAATGTGCTTGTAGCTAATTATAGTTCTCTCTCTTATATTTTCTGCCTTTCCTTCTTTACAATTTCGTTTTGCATTTTTGAGATTCTTTATAATTTCAATGAAATCGTGTGTCCATCCAGCAAGAATTCGAGACCTTTTCTGGAGATTCTTCTCCAGGAATCAAGTTTTTATCACGCCAAACGTGAGGAATCTGCAAATAACGGCTAATTCGCTTATGAAGTTCTTTTATCTCTGAGAAATATCAGTAAATTTTCGAAATATTGCTATATAATTCATTAAAAAAATTTACTTTAATCCAATAATTATTCCTCAAAATTAATGTTTTTATTCCATTCCAAACTGAATTTTCACTTATTTTGGTTTTTCTCTCTGAAAATTAACTCTTTTTGTAAGTTTCAGACCTTGCATTTAATCCAAGTCTTCTTGATTTTACACTATCAGTTCCAAAAACCTTCAAAACTGGTCTTCAGGTAACAGTTATCTGTACATATATGAAATGCTGAAATAAGTCAGCAGCATTATACCCCACCTCAACTAGAATGGGGTGGGGCAGGGCAGGGGATGCACCCGGTGGCCTGGGTGGGCGGTGCTGCGGGGAGTGGAGGAGATAGAGAGGACGGGGTTGGGGTGCAGGATGGAGCAGTGGACATGGAGAGGGGAGAGGGAAAGGGGGCTGGAGGCGGAGCCAGAAGGGGGGGAGGGAGATGAAGAGGGAGGATGGGGCAGGGGAGGGGGAGAGTGGAAGCCAGAGCCGGAGCCAGAAAGGGCTTTGGTATAGTAATTCCTTTAAAAGCGATTTCAAAAGAATTATCCCTCCATTCCAACTAGCAAAAGCATTTGAATGGGTAAAAAAAAGTTTACTGAAGTAAACTGCTTCACTAGGTATAGTTAAGCCTAGAAGGATCTTTTTAATTATGTTCACATATTTTTAGACTGAGTAAATTCCTTACATTGGACTATTACTTTGAGCAGCTATAAGCCATCAAGGTCACTTAGTATAATGAACAGTGAGCCTATCTGGCTTAGGCTTGTAGTGAGCTTGGCTAGCTTGTGTGTAGCTTATAGCTTGAGTCCAATCCCAGTCATGAATTGGAAATTTCTTATCAGGGTTGGAGGCCTGTGATTAAAATTTTGTTTTATTATTATTATTATTTTTTTGGGGGGGGGGGGGGAAGATCCAACATAGAAATAGAACATGGGTTTGCTTGGAGAAAATGTGGTTGTTCTATTAATATAAAATGGGCTCCCCTAGAAGCTGTGATTGGTAGTGAATATCTTAAATATTATCAAAAGTCGTTGAGAAGACCTTAGAAGAGATCTGTCACGAAGTGGGTTTCCTAAGATAATGTTGCTCATGCAGGTGGATAAACAACACTGATTGGGTGGAAGGATAACATTGAGAAGTTTTCTCCTTTTCCATGTTGTGATTTATATGGAAAGAGAATTAGTTGGGTTTTTGGAAATAAATTATTAGTCCTAAAAGTTGTTATTTATGCATTAGTCCTCTAGATTAAGTAAATTCCAAGATGTCAATCTATGGAAACTATTTCTGGTGTTGCGAGGTTTTAATTTTTTTTTTTAAATATATGTCAGAATTGATTGACTACATTTTTTGTTATATACTCATTCATTTAAAATGTAGTTTTCTTTGGTGTAGAAATAGTCTAATTATATATTTTGTCCACAATACACAACAACAACAACAACAAAAAAAAAGCCTTGTCCCAATTAAAAGGGGTCGGTACATGGATCCTTGCTCTCCAATCAGCTCTATTCAATGTCATCTTAATACAAGAGCTAAGCTATGCTTGTCTTTCCTCAATACCTCACCTAGAGTCATTTTAGGTCTGCCCCTAACTCTTGTAGTTCCTTCAATCTAAAACAAATCACTCTTCATACTAAAGCGTCTAAAGGCCTCTGTTGAATATGGTCATGCCACCTCAAACGAATTTCTCGTAACTTATCATGTATCGGTGCTACTCCTAAATCAGCTCTAATATGATCATTCCTCACCTTATCATTCCTAGTTTTTTCACACATCCATCTCAACATCTTCATTTCAGCTACATTGAATTTATCTATCTAAAGCTTCTTAACTGCCCAACATTCCGCACCATACATCATATCCCGTCAAATGATTGTCCTATAACATTTTTCTTTAAGTTTTTAAGGAATACGTCGGTCACACAACACTCTAAACGCACTTCTCCACTATAGCCGTCCTATTTTTTAATTCTCTATAAAACATCATCCTCTATATTACCTTCTTTATTTTTTATTGAACCTAGATACCTAAAATAATGACATTGCGCTCTTATCAATTTTTACCTTATCCGTTTGTGTGTGACTAAAGTTACACAACATATACTCTGTCTTCGTTCTACTTATCTTAAAACTTTTTGATTCCAAGGTTAATCTCCATAACTCTAACTTAGTGTTAATCCTTGCTTTTGTTTCATCTACAAAAGCAATATCATCAGCAAAAAGTATACACCAAGGAACCTCATTTTGGATATCTCTTGAACCATCCATGATAAATGCAACAAATAATGGCTTAAAGTTGATCCTTGATGTTACCCAATTATAATTTGGATTTCACTACCTTGAGCCCACACAGACAACAACAAAGCCTTATCCCAACTAAATAGGGTCAGCTACATGGATTTTGCCCTTTAATCAGCTTTGTTCGAGGTCATACTTGAAACAAGGCTTAAGCTATGTATGTCTTTCCTTACCAACCCATTTAGGGTCATCTTAAGTTTGCCCTAATTCCTTTAGATCCTTTGATCTGAATCAAATCATTCCTCCATATTGGAGCATCTAAATGCCTTCGTTGAACATGACCATGCCATCTCAAACGAATTTCTCATAGCATATCATGTATCAGCCCTACTCCAAAATCAGCTCTAATACGTTCATTTCTTACCTTATCCTTCTTAGTCCGCACATCAATCTCTAAATCCTTAGCTTAGCTACACTGAGTTATCAATATGATGCTTTTTAACTGCCCAACATATCTTTAACTAGTCACCACACAATTTTATGCATATCTTTAACTATTTTCATATATTTACTTGAAACACTATTGTCTAGTACTTTATGGATTAACTCTATACGGACTCTATCATAAGTCTTTTCTAAGTCAATAAAGACCATACGAAGATCCTTATTGAAATCTCTAAATCATTCCATGTGTCTCCCAAGTAAAGCTTCTGTTGTGGATCTTCTTGACATAAAACCAAATTTGTTTTTCATAATAATACTTTCTTGCCTCAGATGTATTTCAATCTCTCTCTCCCATAATCTCATAGTACACCTCATTAGTTTATGCCTTCCTAGTTATTGCAGCTTTGAATATCACCTTTATTTTTATAAATCGGGACTACAATGCTTTTCTTCCATTCATTTGGCTTTTTTCTTGAGCTTATTATATTATGAAGCAATTTGATTAGCCAAGGTAATCTACAGATTCTTGAACTCTTCCTTACTTTTATTGGGACCCCATATGTACATGGTGTTTTGCCTACATTCGTCTACTTTAAAAGCTTCTTTTACTTTCGACACCCTAATTTTTTGTATATATTTACAATCTGTGGTATCTTGATGTGTAATGCAGCATTCCATGATACATTTACTTGAGATGTCTTCATTTAGTAAGATGTAGAAAAAATATTTCCATCTCTCCTTAATGTCTTCATACCTTACTGGAACTTTACCATCTGCACCTATAATATATCTAACATGATCTAAATCTCTACTTTTCAATTCTCTCATTTTAGATATCTTATAGATGACTTTTTCCCCTTCCTTTGTGCTCAGATTGTTATAAAGATCTTCATATTTCTTTGCCCCTTGCTTTTCTCACAATCTTCTTAGCTTCATTTTTGGAAAATTTATACCTTTTTAGATCCTCTACATCCTTAGTCCTTTGCCATGTCCTAAAGCTAGTTTTTGTGTTTTTATTTTTTAACCTTAATGGTTGCTTGAACCTCATCACCCCACCACCAAGACTTCCTAGGGGAATGATATTTTCCTTTGATTCGCCTAGGATATCTTTAGAAGCCTTATTAATACAAGTAGTCATCTCATTCCACATCGTATCAGTATCTTCATTGAAGTCCCATTTTCCTTGTTTGACCACTTTGTCAGTAAATGCTTTCAAGATATCTCTTTTTAAGTTCCGCCACCTTATTCTAGGACAAATAACCTCACCTTTCTTGCAATTTGGCATATTTAGACACATTTCCATGGCCAGTAATCTATGCTGAGTGGTTAGGCTCTCCTCCGGCATAACTTTACAATCCTTACATAACAACCTATCAGACCTTCTAGTTGGAAAAAAAAAGTCTATTTGGTTACTATGATGCCCACTTTTGAAGGTAATTAAATGCTCTTCTCTTTTCAAAGTATCTGTTTACAATGAATAAATAATAAGCTACAACAAAATTTAAAACCGAAGTCCCCTCATTCCTCTTTCTAAAGGCGTGTTTATGTACACCTTCGTAGCCTCTACGATCTCTCCCCACATGTTCAACCAATTGTTCACAATAAGATACTTTTAATCATAAAGAAATAATTGTTCTATAGTTACTAAGAAAGAGTTCCTCGGTCCACCCAATCAGATGCGTGTTGTTATTTTCATGTCCTCTTTTGTGATTCATGTTCTCTCAGTAAATATTTGATTCTAGCTGCTTCTTTTTTTGGTACGATGCTTTTTATTATTTATATTGACCTTTAGGCTTTCCTTTAAAAAACAGTTTCCCAGCTTGTGAATGGTGCTGAGGAAGCTTTTTGATTAAATTCTTATATGCAGCCTCCACGGGCAAAGCATTGTCATGATTGTGACAAATGTGTTCTTCAGTTTGATCATCACTGTGTTTGGCTTGGGACATGCATAGGCCAGGGTAACCATTGCCGATTTTGGTGAGTTTTGTGCAATCTCGTTCTTCAGCATTGTCGATTATCTTCTTTCTTTTCCAAAGATTTATATGATCATTTTAGAAATAATAAGTTTGTGTGTGTGTGTGTGTGTGGGGGGGGGGTTATCAATATGAAAGTATACTGCTAGGAAGCTAACCCTAAATACTGAGTTAGTTGTCATCTAATGAATGCTCATCCAATGCTGTTAGGGTCTGTAAAATACTTATATTGTTTTTTGACAAACGAACTCTTGCATGTTTTATGGCAACTGCTTTGAATGAGTTCATGTGTTAGATTTTCAACTTGTTAACAATACTATAAGGGAATGGGCCTGATCACCAGGGTCTATTCCCATTCATGATAATGGCCAGATGGCGGTAATCCCATCTCGGGATTAGTGCCATCCAGCTGGCTGGCTGACTCACATTGCTTAAGGTTGAGTCCTTATCCTTGTAGTGCTTTCCTCTTCTATGTCTCATTATGTAATTGAGACTCCACCTTATCTTGTGGAGTTCCCTTCTCTTTACTAGGACTGCTGCTATTTATCTATTTAGTTGTGGGATTCCCTGTCATGTTGACATGTGTCATCCCTATCTACTTTTATAACTAGTACTCCTTGTATTGTGGGAGTCTTAGGCCTATCTGCTTACCTTTTGGTTATCTATAAATAGTGGCTCTAGGGTGAGAGGAAAGTCACCGATCCATTCTGACTTTATTAATCAGAATCGACTCCTCTCCTTCTCGCCCATTATTCAATTCTTTCTCTCTTGGTTCCCAGTCCTTGGTTTAGTTTTTTTATTATTTAGTTACACGACTTTTCGGTTCTATTTGAGAATTCCGTTGGCAGCATTTATGTTCACCTCCTACTTTCTTTAATGAAGTATACAGCTTAATGGACAGCAGATACACCAAAAATTAGTATGGCCAAACTCCCAGTTGTCATAGATTTAGAGCATGTTAAGTATTTTCCTGTTTGGCATTCAATTAGTCCTTGTTGAACTGCAGTTCCATTTTTTTTTTTTAAGTATGGTTTGGTTTATATCAGTCAATTTTGTTGGGTCCGATATGAAATTGACCTGTAGTTTTTGCTAAATTATTCTTTTTATGCCTCAAGCTAACGTTTTGATATGAGTTCAGTTAATTTCAACTACATTTTCGTGATTTAAAAACAGAAATTCCATGAAGCATTTTTTATCTGATAAGAAATTTATTTATAGAAGAGAAGGAAGGCCCCCCCACACCCCCTCCCCCCCCCACCCCCCACCCCCCAAAGTTGTATCTCTGAATTCTTGACAAGTAGAAGTCACCAAGACACTCTGAATAGAAGCCTATTTCCCATGGAGATGTTATTATGCGGGAACAAGAATGAAGGCAGATGATAGTGAGGGATAAATTAGGGAATGGAAATAGCAAAAGAAGGTGATAAAGGGGGAACTAAAAATTGAAAGAAGCAGATATGGTCATGATAACACATTTTATATCAAGGTTGACAAGGCAATTTTGGGGGCTCAAAATTAAATAATTCCACTCCTGTAGGGAAAGGGTTCTCCTGAATCTAAAGTTTAGAATCTTATGTTAAACAGTTGAATGTGTTCATAATACATGTAGTTAACTTCAATACAGAAGATATTAGTCAACGAAATTATGGACTGGTTTATACCTAACTTTTCTGTATCTTTGTAATATGATTTGTTTATAATGAAGTTTAATAATTTTCTCACTTACCCAAAAAACAGAAGTTTAATAATTTTCTCATGAAATTACAGGTGGTACATTTTGGAAGAAACAGCATTGTGCATTTGGACTGGCATCTTGTATATTAGTTATTTGAAGGCCAATTTTTCAAGGGCCTGGTATGGTATTCTTTACAAGGAATTTTTTTGAACCTGTTTCCTGTATAACCAGTCCACCACAGACCAACCCCCCCCCCCCCCCCCCCCCCCAAAAAAAAAAAAAAAAAAAACCACACAAAAAAAAAAAAAAAAATAGAGAGAGAGTGAAAGGCATCATTATCTATCTGAAATTTGTTGCAGAGTGTAGAGCTTTTCACTCAGTTGGATAGTGTTCTGTGCCTCAAATATCATAATTGAGATGCATGACTTGTAAATTTCTATTTCCCTGATAGCCTGGTAGCTGTATCTAAGTATTTTGTTGTTTAGTTCAGTATCTAACTTTTACTTTTTAAGATTAATGCAACTCTTTATTGCTTACATGATATGGTTCTTATTAATCTTGTAATGCAATGTGTTATTAGGTGGAAAGATGGAATTGTGATATTGCTTTTGGCAACTTTGTCCATTTGCTTAGTCTTTCTGCTCTTGCTTTTGCTATTCCATAGGTAAGATTCATGTTCACTTATGGAAAATATGCTTATTTCATTTATAAATTCAAAATTTTCATTTTTTTTGTTATATATATCAGCAGCAAGCCTTTCTATTGCAATAACTCTCAAAGCACATAAAATGGTAAATGTTATTATTTATTGCTGTTATTATGTTCTATTGTTTCTGATCAACATCTAAGGAGTGTGACTCTCAAACTGGCACTCTTTCTCTGCTCAGGTGGAAATTGCTTCCCTTATTTTTTTTCCCCACTAGATACCTTTTGTCTCATCTGTTAAAATCAGCAAATAATGTTGGATAGGGCCATACTGTTTGACACTATAGTCTCCACCTTATTTTTTCATATCTTATTGTAAACTTTCTTTTTTCCTTGCAACTTTTATACCTTTGGTGGTAGATTTGGATGCTGACACCCTGTGTCCGTTAATCCATTAGTGAATAGCTCATTATAGCTTTAAGTAGATGCTTTGGTTCTTTCTTTTTCTGTAACGCATGCATCTTGAAATTAATATTGAGGCAATGATGGGGAAGCTGATGCAAATTGCAGTTGCAAGGAATAAATTAATTGGGTGAAACAGAGGAAATACAATAATAAGTATTCGGATAGGGTTCTAAACGATAAGTGATTGCTCCACTAGCCCAATGTCTTCAAATTTAAGGCTTGCAACAAGGAGTCCAATGGAACCTTTATGTGTGCAAAGCAGCATAAAGGCGACAAATGTATTAGAAGTCAGGAGTTTGTATCTTTGAGGAGGCAATGATCTTCTAATCTGAGCTGCCAAATTGTCGCAGCAGCTTCAGCTTATGGCATGTTGCTCTATTCCCACAAGAAACGCGAGATTGAGGGATTAGAAACACCATGAAGTCTACACATCTTCACAGTAATTGGCAACCCCTTATCAAGCATTTGAACTATAATAGTACTTTGTCAGGCTTTTTGGCTTAAAATACATCTGCTGAGATCCTTCTAGAATGGAACAGCCGAAATTTCAATAGCCCCCTTGTAAGAGCTTTTTACAAATTTCTGTGGCAAAAGCTCCATTTCCACTAGCTTCCAGAGCTTTCCATGAAAATCTGATGTACTAGAAAATTGTTAGTACATGTAGGAACCTATCCTAATTGGCTCGCATATGAGCAGGGGACCATAATTGGAGGGCGCTCTAAAATAAAATAGACCACCGCATTCAGAGGGATCAGACCAGATGGCTGAAAGGTTCAGACTGAACCATTAAGATTTGTCATCGTTTCACCCTTATGAAGCATCATTTTTATTAATATTTGTTACTGGTTAATGTAGCATTTGAATTAGATGGTCAAGATGTTAGGTTTGTTTTTTTCAGATAGTGTAGATTGTTGCCGAAAGTTAGTTTATGGGGAAGTTCAAAAGGATTTGTTTTCATTTGGCTGCATTGAACAAATATTGTGTATTCCACAATAATACATGACTTGTTATTAGCTCTTTGCTGACGTGAAATAGGAGCAAAAATTGTTCCTTTTTACTAGCAAATTTTGCCTTGTTGTCTACTGACTTTGGTATGCAAATATCTTCATAAATCGTTCATTCCATTCAAAAAATTAAATCCTCAAAAAGGTCTAGGACTGTTTTGAGATATAGTCTTGACTCTTGATGTTGTATTGTTACAGCTATATTGTTCTGACAAATCAGACTACCTATGAACTTGTGAGGAGACGACGAATACCATATCTGAGGTTAGTTTTACGTATTTCGTGCATTCTTGTGTGTGTATTTCTTATGTTTGCTTTTGCTGATTAATTTGGAGTAGATAAATATATCATGAAAATGTATCATGACTATATCATTGGTCTTAGTGGAAAATTTTCAGTATTCCATATTTTGACTTGGACACTGCTTGCATCGTGAAACTATATCATGACGACATGTATTGGTTTTAGTGGAAGATAAATTTGATGAATGATTTTCACTTGGAGCCCACTAAGTATTTTCTGGCAGACTGGCATTAAGATGCCCCCCAACATCCCCCCCTAACAACCCTTTTTAGGAAAGATGTTTCTTGATTTGAACATTAGATCATGTTCACGTACAAACCATTGTTTTAATAATCAGTATCTGATCGGCCGACGCCGATAATGATTTTTACAGTTCTTATTTTTAATCCTTTATGCTACATGTCACCACCCTATTGGCTGGGTTATGGCATTGGCTGATACCGTATCCGATACTGATACCGATACCGATACCTTGAACCTTGGTGCAAGCTGTCATTATTTGGAGAGGTGAAGTACACAAATATCACCAAAAATAGGGCTCCCACTTCTTCACATTTTGATGGAACCTGTCATTTCCTTGCTGATTGGTAGGCTACATAATGAAGAATCTCTTCTATACACCTTCATTATTTTTAACTTAGATGTAGCTTCAAACCATATCTTATGATAAATTATGTGGAGACATTACCTCATTTTTTATTGTTAGATTATTCCCCTACAAATAGAAGTTTGAACAAAGCCCTAAAGGTGGTATGGCAGGAAAAAGAAGATGAACAGTATGTAAATCTTGGTGAATGTTGCATTGTTAAATCTGACTCCCATGATATACTTTCCAGAGGAATAAGAATCCATGAGGGAATTTGGTTACACTAAGGCTTCATTTTTGTTTCCAATAGGGGAAATGAACTCGTCTTTTTTTTACCTATTGGAAACAAACATTGAAAAAAAAAATACTTAGAAAATGTTACATGTAAAGTTTTACATCAAAACAAGCAGAGCCTGTAGGGAAAAAGGAATTAAAAAAAAAAAAAAACACAAATATGACAAGATTCAAGCTTTACGAAGTATGAACCAAGACCCTGAAACAAGAAAAGACAGTGATCAGTGTTTGTTACATGAAGGTTTATAAGACTCGTGGGCAGAAGGAAAGATAAGTTGCAGAACTGAATTGCCTGACCCAGGCTCCCATTTATTGATCTTTTAAAAAGACATGTTATGGGATTATCATAAGTGTATATGGGCCTTGCTGTCCATATGTTATGTTTCGAGGCATGTGCAAAATATCTCTTCCGCACTTGTAAAAAACTGGAAAATTATTACAGGGATTTTTTTTTATAGGAATTATTTTTATTGAATCATCAAAGAACATGAAAAATTATTATATGCCCTTTTCCTTCAAGAGTCTTGTGCCACAGATAAGCATGTTGATGAATGAGAGTTTATTTTGAATTGAGTGAGTTGAGGAATGACACTGAAGCCTCTTATTTTTAGTTCTTTCTGTGCATTATTTTCAGAATGACATGTAAGTGAAATTAAGTTACCACTAAGGACAATATACAGTCCAAGCTGAAAATCTGACTTGACACACTTAACTCCCAACAAAAACAAAGACGACTCCTAATATGATTTTAAAAAAAAAAAAAAACACCTTTATTAGAAAGTGGCTAAATTTGACGTTTTAATAGAAAAGGGATTCAAATAAATTAAACTAAAATCCTAAGTAATCTATATAAAGCTATATATAAAATTAAGCCCATAAACAGAAATACAACCATCGCCTGTGTTTTGACTTGAGAAAAGAGACCGAAAATAAATTTATGATATTGTGTAGTTGTCCTGGTTCTGTTTATCAGCTTTGTTTATTCCAAATATAGGGCAGTTAAGTGGAGGTTGTATTTTGGTGTGGTCTCAATATTTGCCCAAAGTAAAATTTATTGGCTGAGCTGAAAGATCGATAAGTTAAATCATATGCATTATTATTGATGAATGTCTCTGCCTGTAAGATTTGGAAGTTTGCTAGATCTGGATATTTTGATCCACACTGTCGATTTCTGTAAATAAGGAGTTTTGAACTACTAGAAAGTAAGATGATTTATTTATTTATTTTTAATTTTCAGAGGGATTCCGGAAAGGGTGTATCCTTTCAGTAAAGGCATATGCACAAACATTTACAACTTCTGTTGTGCTCGAAGCAGCCTATATACCATCGAAACATTGCCCACAACGCGGGAGCTAGAAGAGAAATCAAAACCATACACATGCTTGGATGTTTTGAAGTGTCGCTGTTGTTGATCTTTGGGTGTCATATGGTTATTATGCAAATTGCTTTTACTTATTTTTCTCTCTTCTGCAAGCTCGATCGATTCATGGTTTTCCTGGTGGCTGTGGCATATGTTCTCACATGGTTTTCTTCACCCTTGAGCACTTGTTTGTTCGTGAATGTACTTTTTTGGAGAGGTTTCTGATCCTAGATTTAGTATTTGGCAAGCATGCTGAATGACTCTCATACTGGAATCAGACGACTGTAAAGCTTATGGTGGTTGTCTGATGTTACTCGTCTCAGTGCAGTAGCATTTTACTTGGTCCCACTAGTTTTCTTGCAAATTCAGTAAGTTTGTTTATTGAGCAGAGATTGCAGATCTCAGATTGTTTTGTATATGGACGTACTGAACAGCAGAATTCAGTACCTGTCGTTTGATGGGTTCCAGAATCCAGATAGATCAGAGTTGCCTGGAATTAACACAGCAATACAGTTCAATTATATTGAGCAAGCAGCTTGGAGCTAATTATTTTTATTATTTTTGTGACATATTTGCATAATTGAAAATTCTTGTATTCAAGCTAATTGAGTTACCCTTGCCTTGCAAGTAGGTTCCATCTGACAGTGGATCGTTTATATTCTGCTTCAATTTGTGTAATTTCACACTTCATTTAAGATTCGTCTAGGGTTTGATGGTTCCAATTGACTTGATCAACACTTTGTTATTGTAATCCAATTTGTCATGTTCTTTGGTCAGAACAGTTGTTAAACTAAAGAAATTTCGAAGATACTTTGCAGAAAATTATTTTTATTTATTATAGAATTGTGACAGAGAAATGAGAGCTTAAGCACAACAAATGCATTGTGATTCATTTCTTTTCACAATGAAAGTAAAAACAAAAAATTTCAACTGAAAAAATAAGTAAACCAAAATAACATATTTTTAAGGAATATTTAAGTGGGTTCATCTTTAGTACCCCCAAATTAACAATTGGCTCATCTCTCTGTCTTTCCGGATGGGAAAAAGAAAGTTGGGTTTATCATGACTTTATGTTCTTGAGGCCGATGAAAGGTTTCACATGGCACTGGTTCCGGGGACTTGGATTCCTAGCTGGTGGGAACAAAAAATTAACGGGTTGTTTGGTTAGACAAGAATTAGAGCTCTTTTTTTTTATTTTTTTTTTTTTTTTTTTTTTTATTCCAAACATTATCAAGAGCTAATATGTACTTGACACTTGACAGCGTAGCAAATATGATAATGAAATGTCATTTCATTTTCAACCAAAACATTGCTAAAAGCATTTTGAATGACATGTATATTTATCATATTCAATATAATAATAAAAATTTACTTCCATCTTTTCACCCTTCTGATATGCTTTCTGATATGCTTTTGTTAAGAGGGGCATCAAATTTCTAATTATCACTGCCCATGACATATTTGATTATTTAAAGAAAACGAAGATGAAGACATGCTTTATATAAAGCTGGATATGTCTAAAGCTTATGTTAATTAGAATGGACCTTTCACAAGCCATCTTTGAATTTCTAAGCTTCGGTAAAAAATGGGGTGATCTTATTTGTTACCTATTCAAGTGCTCTAACTCAAGCATAATTGAACGTATGAATTTTGCATGTATCCAACCTTCTAGAGGGGTTAGGAAAGATGCCCCCTTAGTCCATATATTTTTATCAAAACAATTGAAGGATTGTCTAGACTATGGTTCAAAATCTCAGTTAGATCTCGAGATCCTCGAACAAGTCTAGATAAGATCTCACACGTGACGAGATCTCGACATTTTTTACCAGTTCTCGAGATTCTCGACCAGTCTCAACATTTTTTATCATTTCTCAACATTTTCGATCAGTTCTTGACTGGTCTTGACATAATGTATAAATTATGATTGTATGGTCTATTTGACTACTTTGGATTTTTTGACTATGACAATTAACTAATTAAGTGCTATTATGTTTATTTTTCTCTTAAAATATAATTTTACTGGTTCATTTGGTCTTTTTTGATCTTCTCCTGTGTAACATTATATAAAATAACCAATATTGTCCTAGGTTTACATCTGAACCTCAAACCAACACTGTCAAACATGGGTGTAAACTCAACAATCACCATGTGATTATTTTCACAATTTTATGGTTTAAATGTGTTTATATATGCTAAAATAGGGTTTCCTTGGAGTATCAGGCTTTAAAATTATCATTTTAGGGCCGAAACACACTTTTTAAGCCTTCGTGGTTTTTTTACAGTCTCGTAGAGATCTTGTTCGAAATCTGGAAAATCTCGGTTTCTTAGAGAGTCGAGACACCCTTGAGACTCGAGATTTTGAACCCTGGTCTAGATTGCTTTAAGTCTATCAAGGATGGGGTGCACCTCACAAATGTTCTTTGCAGATGACACATTCAAATGTTGTAGGGCCAATAAAGAGGATATCCCAAATGGAACACCTAAATGGGTGATCTTTTGAAATCAGACCTGCTTCTAGGAAGATGTAGTAATTTCGAAAACTGGATAGATAGGCGAAGTCTGGATTAGCCACAACAAATTTCATTTTCAAATTCAATCATTTGGACTCACATATAAAGGCATATTTCTAGTGTAAGTCTGTGCACCCTCTTTGTGGT
This sequence comes from Protea cynaroides, assembly GCA_028583415.1. Taxonomy (NCBI): domain Eukaryota; kingdom Viridiplantae; phylum Streptophyta; class Magnoliopsida; order Proteales; family Proteaceae; genus Protea; species Protea cynaroides. The sequence goes on along the minus strand of CM053276.1, from coordinate 96,933,915 downwards.
CCTGGATTTTCTAATTGTTTGTTGTTATTTTGCCAATATGGAATGGGTTGAAACTTGACATATGAGGAGAAGTGGGTTGAAACTTGACATATGAGGAGAAGTCCTTGGGTCATCCTATTCACAACATTCAGGCGTCAACCCCTTGGAAGCAGCCACATATATTTGGTGTCAAGTGTAATTTCATAGATTGCATAGGTTGGTCTTGCATAACAACACCTATTTAAATTTCATAAAATTAGGACAATGTATTGAAACCTAATGGCACTTTTGTACATTTCTAAAGATTTTCGCACATTTGTTACTTGGTAGACACTCCTATAGTTCTATTTATTTTGTGCTGAAACTTGATTTGTAAGATGAGCACATGGATCTATGGATCTACTTGCATCCATCCTAGCCTACCACATGGCAAGTATTTATCTGTCCATAACTAGCTAAGCTTGCATCTTTAAGCATCGCTTACTTTTACTCTCTTACTTGGACTTAGATTGAGATGTAAATGGATAGTTAAAAATTCGAATTTGATTCTAATTTGTATCCATTTAGAGGTATCCACATTTGAAAAATTGCATTTCGGATATAAATTCAGATAATTTGAACATAATCGGATATGAATAGATATATCACTATTTCAAACCAGATAGCATCTAATTTGTATGAATATCCAGCTAATAATGGAAAAAATTAACTAATATATTTTTTTAAGTAATAGGAACGGACAACGTTCCGCTGCCCCTCTCACATGGGGCAGTGAAATGAGGAGGGGCAGGGTGGTCAATTCATTGCTTCATGTGAGAGGGCATAGGGGAACACTATCGGGCAATGTTCTCCCCCCTATTTATTATTAGTTAACCTTGAGGTTTCTTGAAGATTCAACAGGTTTTGGACAACAAGAAAAAAGAGACCCATGAGACCAAGGGAACTGAGAGACATGAACAAAGAGCATGTAAGAGAGAGAAAAAAAAGGAGATGAAAAACAACAGATAAATACATTGGATTTGAATTGGAAGCTATGTAGATATCCTACGGATATCGTTTTAACATAAACTGATGTGAATGTTGTCACATCCGGACCGACTGTATTCGATTTGTTTATACAGTTAGGAGTCCTTCCACTAACCATTTGGTAGTCGGTGTTGGACTAAACTCTCAATGCTCCCTTGCATGTATGGCAGTGCTAGTACGTATTGTAGACACGTGGAGCCTAAAAAAAATAAGAAAATCATGACAACCCACTCTAATACCATGCAAAGTTTCTACATCTTACAAGTTCGAACCAATAGATAGGACTCTTAAACGTATAAAAGGGCTAGAGATCATTTTCTCGTTGGTGTTGGACTAAATTCTCGACACTCCCCTGCATGTGTGGCAATAAATATTACAGACACATAAAACCTAGAGACAATGAAAACTCACTCTGATACAATGTAAGGTTTCCAGTTTCCACATCCCACAAGTTCACTTGCACATATAGTAGAATGTATTGCAAATACGTGGAGGCTAGATACGATGAAAGCCCACTCTGATACCATGAAAAGTTTCCATCCCACAAATTCGAACCAATAAATCGAAGAACTTCATTTGCTAGTTGGTGTTGGACTTAAAAACTCCCAACAACTCCCTAACCAAGTCATTTGATCGTGTCCCAAATCACTGCCTCTTTAACTTTTCATAAAAAAAGAAGTCATTCCGAATCTAAAGATAAAAAGTCTTTAAAGAGAGGTGCTTAGATTTAACGCAGATAGTATTCATTTCCTCTACTTATTCTATTTATCAAAAGGAGCTCGAATAAGCTTGCAAAGCAAGTTGAAACTACGAGGAGATCTCTTTTCAGATTTTGGAGTAAGGGTTATTCAATATCTTACTCAAGCATGAGAAGGATACAAGTTAAGAATCATCCAAAAGATGCTGTTGAAGGAAGCTTTGCTGCAAGAAAGATCCCAATCCAGTCCCCAGAGATGCATCAGAATGAGCAAGTAATATCAAAGTCCTCTCATGGACGGTTTGGTTCTCCTGCTCCATCTGCAACTCCTCATTATTTTAGCCGGCAACCGATTCAAAACGTCGACAACGGTTCTCTAAGGCTTGTGAATACTGGAACTCTTCGTATTGGAAACATGGATTGTCGACCTAATCGTGCTTCCTTGCATTCACAATCCCTTAGTTATTTTTACAGGAAAGAGATCCAGAACGTCAATGATGGTGAAAGATATTTTGAGAATAGTGGAATTACTGAAATTGGAAATATGAAATGAAACAAAAATTACATGTTTAGAGTGAGGGTATTGTGAGTTTTAGCTTCTAAATTTAATTAGAAACTTCATTATTGTATACCTCTGAATATTTCTAACCACTTCAATCCTGATCTTTTCAACAAGAACTTGTTTTTTCCATGTATTCATTCCCCTGAGTCCACTTAGCTTACCCCAAGCTGAGGCCTGGCCTGGCCTGGCCTGATCCTGACTCAAGTCCTGAAAAATCCAACACAGCCCTTGACCTTACATCTACGCAAGAGCTAGAAAGAGGCCCTAGCTCGGTTCCCTGAGAAAGGAGTTGCTACCTACTGGAGCTTCGACTAACCACCACCGGTCAATTCCGCTTTGGGGCCAGTCAACAGTTCCGTTGACATATAGACACATCTGAGATTACCAAATGCTCAGGAGTTCCTCCATTCAATCCCTTTCTTCCTTGTTGCAAGCACCCAAATCAACACATTCTAGATAAACTAAGTCTGGTACCTCAGCATGAAAGTCATACATGTAATACAACAAAAACCCATCGAATGTCTTACCTTTGGTACAAGTTTAACAAAGGATGACATAAGAGAGCGGCATCTCTCCATAAATAAATCCACAATTTTTTCCCTACAAATATGCTTTTATTGGGTTTCAGCAAGCCACAAACAAATGCCATGCAAATCCATCCAGATCTGGAAGAATACCTTTACGATGCTTGTTGAGGCATCCATCCAATTTAATTTTATCCGCCTAGAGGATTCCTATTAGCAATTCCATTATTATCTTTTCCATCTAATACAGACCTTAATAAATTCATCAGTAGCAAAAACCTTACTTTAACAGGATAGTTTTATAGGCTTTGTACTATGTTCCTCAAGTTCTAGAGCTAACAGATGCAGGTGAAACCTAATACGGTTTCTTTCCAAGACCATAATCATTTCCTGCGAACAATAATAAGTAAACTTCGTATCACTCATCACTATCAATATAATCAAGAAAGTGAATCAATCAATGAAAATAATCACTTGAAGGGCAAAAGGAGTTTGACCTCATAAATATAATCAGTTCTTGGCTCTGACGGAATTATTTTCCTTGATTCGAGCACGGTTGTCTAACTTGACAAAGCGTTTGAGTACTTCATATGGAAGAGTTTCCACATTCTTCCTTCTCAGTTCACTCAACGCTGGCCTCTTATCAAGTAAGTGCCACAACCAATCAGGGTATTCAGAGTCTGGCAAGAGCTTGGGATCAACTCCATCCTTAAGGATATTAGCACCAACCGTTGTGGTAGACTTGACCTCTTTGCTGAGTGTAGATGCCTTTGGACCAACACCAGTTGCACCACCTTTTGAACCCTTTTTTGCTTTTCCACCACCAGCCGCAAATGTCCTGCAGCTCACCAACTGAACTACCTTCTTGGAGATTATGTTTTTTAATGAAACAGTATAGCCCATAGTCATTTCTTTATTCCTGCAGCATTAAGAAAACTCTAAGAGTCAAGAAACAAACTTCCAATTGAATGGAGACTGATCTCTGCATGACTTTTTTGGGGGGTGGGGGGGTGCTTAATGATGAACTCAGGACCCCACCTTCGCATCAAATTAACCAAACTGTTTACAAAAGGGGAAGGAACACTTTAAGGAATCCCACGACATATCCTATGTCAATAAAATGTTGACATAGAGTGATAAGTGCTTAAAACAAATGCTTTTTGGTTAGAGTGTTGCCAACTTGCCATTAGGAAGCCTTTTATAGAGAAATCTATCAAGAAATAGTGATCAGGATAATACAATGTAACCCTTAACTCTATGTAAAGGACTTTTGCTTGCCCTTGAAAATTCTAAATCAGCTTTACTGGTTCATCATTGTTTTCATCGGCATTAGGACAGGTTCAAGCGTTGCCAACTTATGGAATAGACAAATATTTCCAAGGGAAATAAAATTTGGGCCTTTAATTGCAGATTTCTAGTTTATAGACCTCACGTAATGTGTAAATTATAAGAGAGAAGTAAAGTGCAAGAGAAAGAAACAAAGGGGAAAGATGAGAGATCGAAAGTATGTAGATCTCCCTCCCACGACATTGCTTTATGTCAATCAATAATAATTGTAAAGTACATAAACTCCCCTCACTCAACTAACCAAATAAAGGGAAGCTACTCGGCTACACTATGTAGCTGACCTTAAATATAAAGGAAAATAAGTACATAAAACACCACTATACCTAATGTCACCACACTAAATAGCACTAACCCATAAAACTATGTACCCCCATGGTACATAGGTCCAATCTTCAACACTCTCAAGCATAATCAGAGTCACTTGTAATAAGAAGACCTCTTATAACCCAAGGACACCTGTTAGTTTTAATCATAGATTGAAACCTCAGTGAAATCTCAAATTTTTCGACCTAGTCGAGACAAGATTCAATACTAACTCAGGAACTCTAGTCTCGACCAGATTTTGGTCGAAAATTTGACTATTTCAACCAACTCGATGGTTCTCGGTCCAACTCAATGGCGTCAGTTGGACCATGACCCAAATAGGTCTATAAAAGACTTGTTCTCAAGAGTCTCGGTCTCTCTCTCCAGTTTAGAAAGTTTGAAGAAGAAAACCACCTCATAGGTGGTTTTTCTTGTCTAATCATTACTGCACATTGCCGGGGGAGCTTGCTAGGAGTGGGGAGATCATCGTTCCATCACCAATTCAAGCATCTGGAGAGGGATTTTAACAGATTCATCTGTTTAGGGTAAGAAAATTTCCCAAAACATAAATTTTTGCAAAAACAAAATCAATACTCCGGTTGTTTGACAATTAAGCACCATTATGTTTCTTCTTCTCCTCATGCATAATTTTATTCTCTCATTTAATCTTTTTTATTTTAATTTTCTATTAGAGTAACATTGTGTAGAATAGCCACCATTACCCTAAGGTTTACAATAGGGTTCAACGTATACTGTCAAACATGGGTGTAAATCCAAACAACCACAGTAACAGTGTGTAATTTTTTTTTGTAATTTTATAATTTAAATGTGTTTATGTATGCTAAAAGAGAGTTTCCTTGAATTATCAGGCCTTAAAATGACCATTTGAGCCTCGAGACATATTTCAAACTGTCATAGAGAAAATGCAAAGTTTTGGCGAAATTTCGGTTTTCGACAAGGTCGAGAGAACCAAGATTTCGAACTATGGTTTTAATACATTATACATTACATTTGTACAAAAGAACGGAAGTAATTACGATCCAATAAAAAGGAATACGAATTCTAGGATCCTAATTATATCAACTAACAATGATTGCATATGCACATAGGCGGGCACAAATTTCTGCATGCATGCTTCTATTATCCCATTAGATCTTATGTGTAAAGCAAATGCTGTCATATTGCATTTATACAACAACAACAACAACAACAACAACAACAACAACAACAACAACAAAGCCTTATCCCAACTAAATGGGGTCGGCTATGTGGATCCTTCTCCCAATTAACTTTGTTTGAGATCATACTTGAAATAAGTCCTAAGTTATGCATGTCTTTCCTCACCACCTCACCTAGAGTCATTTTGGGTTTGCCCCCTAGCTTTTTTATTTCGTTCAATCTGAATCAAATCACTTATCTGTACTAGAGCATCTAAAGGCCTCCATTGCACGTGGACATGCCACCTCAAATAACTGTCTTATCATGTATAAGTGCTACTACCAAATTAACTCTAATATGAACATTCTTTACCTTATATTTTCTAGTTCTACCACACATCCATCTCAGCATCCTCATTTCAGCTACAAAGTTTATCTATATGATGCTTATTAACTTCCAAACATTCTGCACCATTCTTCATAGCTGGTCGAATGACTCATATAAAAAGTTTCCTTTAAGTTTTAAAGCAATGCATCGATCACACAACACTCTAGACGCACCTCTAAGCCTCACCCATCCTATTTTAATTTTCTGAGAAACATCATCCTCTATATGACCTTTTTTATTTATGATTGAGTTTAGATACCTAAAATAATCACCTTGCAACTATCTCTTCTCATCAATTTTCACCACCTCATTATTTTTCCTTGTGTGACTAAAGTTACACACCATATATACAGTCTTCGTTCTACTTATCTTAAAATCTTTTGATTCCAAAGTTTATCTTCATACCTCAAACTTGGTGTTAATCCCTACTTTTATCTCACCCACCAAAACAATATTATTAGTAAAAAAAATAAAAAAAATACACCAAGGAACCTCATCTTGAATGTCTCTGGTTAAATTTTCTATAATAAGTGCAAACAAATAAGAACATAAATCTGATCCTTGATGATACCCAATTGGGAATTCACTAACTTGATCCCTCATGGTTCTTACATAAGTCACTAACAACAATAACAATAAAAAAGTCGTATCCTAACTAAATAGGTTTGGCTACATGGATTTGTCCTCTAATCAGCTCTATTCAAGGTTATACTTGAAGCAAGGCCTAAGTTATGCATGTCTTTCCTCACCACCTCACAAACCTCACCTAGAGTTATATTAGGTATGCCCTTGGCTCTCTTAGATCCTTTGATCTGACTCAAATCACTTCTCCATACTAGAGCATCTAAAGGTCTCCATTCAATATGGCCATGCCATTTCAAACAACTTTCTCATAACTTATCATGTAGACACTACTCCAAAATCAACTCTAATACATTTATTTCTTACCTTATCCTTTCTAGTTTTTCCATACATCCATCTCAACATCTTCATCTCAGCTACACTGAGTTTATCTAAATGATGCTTCTTAACTGTCCAATATATCTTTAACTAGTCACTACACTAGTTAATACATATCTTTAACTATGTCTACATATTTACTTAGAACACTTCTCTTTTTAGTATTTCCCTACTTTTGTCTCATCCACTAAAACAATATCATCAGCAAAAAAATACACTAAGGAACCTCATCTTGAATGTCATACTGCATTTATAAGAGCTTAAAAATAAAAAAATGTTTATAAAGATATTATGTTAAGAGGTTTGGGAAGCAACCTAGATCAGTATTATGTGAGAAGATTGATGCAAACCAAATGTGTCCAAAGTCACATAGATAAGTTAAGTGATCAGTTTCTAGAGGAAAGCTAAAGTAATCATGGCTCCATTTCTAGTCACTGTTTAGCACAAATTCTTTGTAATATTCCTTTATTCCCCCTCCCCCCCTTTTCTAACAAGAAGCAAAAGCACTAGGGGTGGCAATTTGTTAGGCCAGGCCTAGCATAGGGTGTAGGGGCCTCGTTCCAAGCCCAAGCTGAAGACTAGGCCCAGCCTGGACTTTAAGCATGAGATTGAGGCTTAAGCCTGTCATATGCACAAGCTGGGCAAAATTCCATACCTACGCAGCTTTCCTTAGTATATAATTATATATCTACTCAAGTAACTTAAGTGCAGTGTAGTTGGTTAGTGTACTTAGGTTGATGTATGGGTTCAATTCAACAGCCATCCAAGACTATCTTTTTGGTCTTCCCCTAAAAAAAATTGACATTTATGCATGTTATAAGTGCATAAAGCTTGTAAAACTACTTAGAACATCAAAAGAATAAGCAAGTTGACGTTGTAACATTTGTTTCATTCACTTAATCAGAAGTCTTTATTTTCCTCGATCCAACTTCAATTCAATCAACAAGATCATCCCATATTATTCAATAAGTTGTCTTCGGTACTGATGTGGGGAACACCAATGTCATTTTCTAAAAGCCAGGATAAGGAGAAAAACAATAAATAAATAAATAAATAAGGCAGCAACAATCATCACAATATGGCATTCATTCATGAATTAATTTCCATCCAATTCAGAATCCTCCAGTCCAGTTCCTTCCAGGTAAATAGTTTTCATCCCTACTGTCAATTGAAGTCAGAACTGAGCTCCACAAACTCCAATTTTGAGTGGCAGTCGCAGCCTTGCAGGTCCAAGCTCATCTATAAAATTATAAATAATGCCACCCACAACTTGCTAATTCCTATTCCTTCTTCTGTTAAATCTCCTGTCAGTCCAAAGCATCTTGAATGCTGTCCTTGTTGGTCCTTCCTCATATCCAGGTCAGGATCAAAATCTGCTAGTAGAGATTAAAGTGCCAGTAGCAAGCCCTACCTGGACCAAGAGTGTCCCATCAGCTTTAAAAATGAGATTATTCTATTTCATCCATAGTTGTCAAGGCGTCGCCTAGGGGCCAGGCCCCCTTGTGACGCATTGAAAAATCGGGCGCCTTGGTTGCCTAGGCGCCTCATCAGGCCTCCAATGCCTTGGTTCGCCTTGACAACTATGATTTCATCTAAATTCACCTCTAAATTGTTCTAGGATAAATAAGTCATGCTAGTAGTTTCAGATTAAGCTCGGACTTAGTTTCATATGAGATTGCTGTTTGATTAGAAACAGAATTTAGGATTTTCAGGTCTATAACCAGTACCTAAGCAGGGTCTACAGACATTCACAAATTTAGATATAAAGCTGTTTACTTTCATCTTTTCAGCTCTTCTGCTTCAACCCTTTTCTGAGTTTTCAGCAAGCAAAGCTTCATCGTTTAGTAGCTTGTATCTTTAGTGGTAACAGAGCTTAGGATTTTCCCTTGCTCAATAGCTAGCAATGATGAGATGGGGAGTGGTTTTTCTTTTGGGTATATAGATCTTCGGATAAACCTCCACAAGATGATTTTAGAGGCTATCCATCAACTTATAAGATGGTTGTTCAATCACACCCAACCAATAGTTGCTGCTTTAATAATAAAGAACATTGGAGAAATTACCAGATTACCTAAGATGGGAAGATTCTTACCAAATTACCCAGCCAAATTTTGGACGACCAAATTGTCCAAATGGAAGATTGGTATTACAACAATAGCCAAAAAAGTGACAGGTCTACAGTTGAAGTTGGATTGTGTGAGTGTTTGACAATTTTACTCCTATTCTTTGCTGGAGGGAATACCATTTTCGTCTTTGAAAGAACACTTCATCTGACTGCTTATCAGATTAAGCAGTGAGAGAGAGAGAGAGAGAGAGAGAGAGAGAGAGAGAGAGAGAGCTTGGAGGGGGGAAGGTTGCAGTTATCATATTCCATTCAACAGTTTTTCATGATCAAAATTCAAGATTACTGTGATTATATCTCAAAGTCCTGAGTCTTGGAGGCCTCATCAGCATCTATTTAATCTCCTTCAACTTTTGAGATGTTGAAAAGAAATGTCCTCATCAAACGATCAATCCCTTTATGTTTTAACTTTTTTTTTTGTTTTGGATAGGTAAGGCTCAAGTAGATTTGAACTCATGACCTCTTAATTCTAAGGTTTTCATCCTTACCAACTGTGCTATCCCCTTAGGGTTTTTTATTTATTTATATGCAATAAAATCCAAGCCCACCAATCCTTTTAATATTTAACTTTCCACAGGAGGAGCAGAAAAATGAAGTAGAAAGCTCTTTGCAAACCACATCAATCCTTCGACTGCAAGACATTATGCAAAGCATTGAGCAGGTTTACATTCATGCAAACTAGCTTCAAGCATTTCAAGTGAGAACTCCCCAACACAATTAGCAAAGAAGATGGTGTTTGGGAAGGTCTAAACTATCTTTTTGTTTGCCTTCGGGCTTACTGGGAGTTGGAATCATTTTGAGCTTGCAAGTAAGATACAGATGTTGATTTTCCGTTTTTCTTTTTCCGTATCATGTATTTGCAGGTAATACAGATGATTGTTTTTCTCCACCTTTTTCTTAAGCAATTGTTTTTCTTCTCCTTTTTCTTATGAAAAACAAAAACAAGCTAGCTTAGTTGAAATGGGATGGAGGGAAGGGAAGGGGAATTTGACTTCACAAGTAGACCAGAAAGAAAATTTAAGGGATCCACTCTTCAAAATCAACCTAGTTTTAGTTCAAAACAATATTATAATTCTCACACTGTAACCCCTTTCAATTTTCCGACCTAGGAATGCTCTTAGGAGTAATGAGTCCTAATTGATATTCATAAAGATGACCACCAACTTGTAAAAAATAAATACCAGGATTTCAAATTTCCCTATAATTCTTTACCTAGCTGACAACACTATTCAATTCTTCAAATTCACGGCCTCCCCACAACAATAAATTTGATGTGTTTTGAGAGCAAAAAGTCATGTGACTTTTTTTTAAAAAAATATATACACTACATTTAGGATTATATAATCTAAAGATATATTCACAAGCTCTAACATTGTCCTCCACATTTGTAAGTCCTAAAGTCATATAAAAAGCTCTAAAATTAAACACACAGAGAGAGAGAGAGAGAGAGAGAGAGAGAGAGAGAGAGAGAGAGAGAGAGTCCTAAGCAACTAGAAGCTTATTTTATCCAACAATGTAAGTTTTGCATTCGAATCTACAATAAGAAAAATAAAGTACTAAGATTTAAAAAAATGCCATTCCAACATTAACAGATACAAACTACACAAAGAGAGAGAGAGAGAGAGAGAGAGAGAGAGAGAGAGAGAGAGAACCGTTTCGGTTCGCTTGAAGATTTCTGTAGTTCTCAAGAGTGGAAGATGAAAGAACGGACCCCTGGATTCTTTGCTTGAAATCTCCCCAGGATCATTGCTAAAAACTCAAAGTATAAAACTTTAGAACAGGAGATGGAGAGAGTACTGGTTTGAGGTGTCAGAGTCAGAAAGAACGGAAACGATTGATTCGCCAGATATGGCTACGTCTATTCGATCAGATCACGACCTTATCAATCTTTTAATACCACGTGGATGGCCGTTTAAGCCGTTCTGACATTTGGATGGATAAGTCATGCTCTACAGGAACACTATATGATTGGGAAGGAGTGTGTGCAGTCCATCCGGTCACGACTTTTACCAATGAACTGGCATTTGTGCAATCTTGATATATGCGGTAAATGATTCCAGTCGTTGGATTACTCATTCGATCGATTGTACAATTTGAGACGGGATTGGGATCCTGTAGTGAGTATTCTATCCATTCAAACTAAATTTGCATGTATTTCAATGCACTTCGAATGGATCAAGATATGGACTGATCCACTTTGAATAAGTGGAATCCTCATTCCAGGTGACCTCACTACAGAATGTTTTTCCCTTGAGACGAATCAGAGTAGCTAGACCATAGTTAGTTAAAATGAAAATGATGAAAAAACTGTAACAGAAAATTATGGATTTTAAGCCGCAAAAAAAAACACAAAACAGAAAAAATGATCAAACATTTTGAGAATGGCAAATAAAGAAAAAAATATCAAAACTAATACCACAAAAAAAAACAATATCCTCTCATAAATTAAGAAATTATTACCTAATTATATGTATCAAACACATAGAAAATTGTAAATCTATTAAATAAGAACGATGAAAGAAACAATTAAAAAAAATATTATAAAATGAGACAAAAATCACACAACCCAAAACAGAGGTCCCCACTAAACAGAACGTCTGCCCACTATATTGTTGTTTATCTCTCTCACTAAGATACTGGAATTCCATCGTTAAAGATAATTAAAAAAAAATTATTTATATACAACAGTGGAATCCCATTTGAAATTAAATACATTAAAACAATTATTTATCATTTTATCTACAACAGTGTAATCCCATTTAGAATTAAAGATATAAAAAATAATTATTATCTACAGTTCTACACTATAAAAAGGAATCGATCTTGCACAAACTGATTCAGATTTGAGAATCAGTTGAAGAGCCGATGCCATGATTAGTTCAATCATTTTTCAACAAGAAATGTTTAAGAACCAATGTCGTGAAAGAGGATCGGCTCTCTAACATTACACACTACCTGATTTAGAATCAGAATCTATATCTGATTGGGACGTTGGGTTGATTTACCGTGATCGTTCTTGTTCGTGAAGGAGGAAATCACCGTCTATGCAGTAGCTGATTCACGCTTTCACAGCCGTTGCCGCTGCCGCTTGATGTCGTGGTCTCTTGCGAATGTAATCTGTGGCATTGGTAGTGAAAGGTAATGGTTTAAGAGAGAGGGAAAGATAACATGGAGGGTGGAGGCGCCGTGGATTAGTTGCAGGGAAAAAAGAGAGGAAAGAGAGCCGTAGAGTATTGAGTTACTTGAGAATTTTGTGAGAGAAAGATGAACAGTGAAAAGAATCGTGCTTTTACTTAGGGCAAAATCGATTGGGAATTGGGATTTAGAGATTAAAACAAAATAAAAATAAAGTAAATAACAGTTAAAAGTCTAAAACGATGGTTAAAAGCACAAGTGTAATTCCAATTTTTTTTGTTTCAGCCGTTTTTATGATAAAAAAACGGATACGTATTAAACGCGTTTAAAATGTGTTTAAAACGTCAGGGGTTCTCATTTGCCCTTTTTTTTGCCGTATTTTCCAAATTAATACGGTAAAACATGTTTTAAACGGTCGAGTAATGTACAGCCATTTAAAACAGGTTTTAACTAACAGTGAAAAAAAAAAAAACCCTAAGCGTCAGTTTTGAACCGAAACCAAGAAATTGAAACGAAACTGATCGGTAAAAAAATTGATCTGAACCGAAATTAATCAATTTGGTTTTAGTTTTACATATCGTTAATTGGTTGGACTGTGGTTAAGAACTATTTAACAATTGGTTAACCAATAAAAATTAGATTAAATAAAAAAAAAAGGAAACCAATAAAATTGGTTAACTGCCTAACTATGCCTTGATATAGTGCCATGTCCATATGATATGATATTTTTAGTTTATTATTTAATGTCTAGAGTTTTATTTTTGAACTATTGTAATCGTAGAATATTCACTCGTTCCCCATAAACCATGTAAGAAACTGTTTATTGAACTGAATAATTGAAACCGATAGGAAATCAAAAAACCGATTGTTAATTGGTTTGATTTTGGTTTGGAAAACAAGAACTGGATTATTAATCAGTTCAGTTATGGTTTCTATTAATAATAACTTTGAATTGAACCAAACCAAACCGATAACAGTTTATGAACCAATTTACACGCTTAAACTAGATCAAGCTACATCTCCCTTAATAATGAACTTCATTTCTAATGAGTTAAAACGGAATTGGCAAATAAAACTTTGTTCAAGAATGGAGTGTCTGTTGCCTAAAAGCTTAGAGCTCCATGGCCGAAATGGGGACCGATGGTTTTATATCCAAGCATATCCTCATTAGCATGCACTCATATTTGCCGCTCACGATTAATTGTCTTTGTAATCGTGGGGTTTTCGAAAACAAGTCAATATTTTCTTTCCAAAAACCGTTTAATCGGGACGGCCCATGATGAAAAATATAAGAGATGATAGAAGAAACTTTGAAGCTTTCCAATGAATCGGAAGACTTATTGAACAATCCATTTGAGCACAAAAGATAAATTGGGTGATTAATCAATTTAACTGTAATGCAGCTATATGTTATTTATGCTATCCAAGTATTAAGTCTATTTATGCAAAAACCAAGAAAGCCTTATATGTAGGGAAAAAAATCCTCTCTCGCGGCAGGAACCGGAACCGCAGGAGGTTCCTGCCACTGATCCAAGGGCTGAGGATCAATCGGCATGCCTACCAATACATGGGGAGGTGGGCCGGCTAAAATCTCACCCTTAGCAGGCGGCAAGTGGGCGGGAGAGGATTTTTTGCTATATGTAGTACATTGAGTTTTACATTATTTGAGGTATTCTCTAGGAAAAGGTATTCTTTTATTTTTCTTTTGTTTTTTGGGTAAATAAGAAAAGGTATTCTTCTTTTAATAAACAGTAGCTTTTATGTCCAAGGACATTGTGATTCAGATTTGGTAGCCAATATTGTACATCATGGATGGATATTATATATTTATAGGCCATAATTTGATAAAATGGAAAAATAAGAAACAAACCATAGTTTCACTCTTCACCTGAAGTTGAATATCAATCGAGCTGTGGCAATAGTCACTTGAGAGTTTAATTGGTTGAAATATCTCCCCAAGGACTTAGGTATGTCATAGCTGATGAATCTGTATTGTGATAATCAAGCTACATAACACATGATACATAATCCAATCTTCCATGAGAGGACAAAACATACAGAAATCGGTTGCTGGGTTTACTGGTTGGGAAGAAAAAATTTGAGGACTGGTCTGTATTTTCCCCTTGTTCAACTGTCTCACTCTACCTCTCTGATCTGCCTGGTTCAAAATTCTCTCCAAGATCTGGCTTAATAAATGTAGAATAAGATCTCTCAACAAGGGACTATCACCTCGGAAGGTGCTACTAATGGCAAGCAATTTAGGTTCCTGTACTTATAATGTAAATTATTTACATGGTTGTCTTGAAAATCAGTGTTATACAGCAAGGTAGATGTTATCCCATCTACCCAGAAATTGTGTAGGGGTGTAGCTTTTCAACTAAATCATAGAATCTATTTTTTATGAAAAAATGACTTGTAAACTAAATAATATGTCAGTTACCCATAAAAATTAGTAAACTAGAATCTTTTGACTTTTGACTTTTAACTTGAGCCTTTTAAATTTACTTACATACACATAATTCTTGAAAAGTAAAAAGTACTTTCCATATTTTATGCTCTAAAATTAGATGAACCTACTCTAAAATAACAACCCTCAATTTTGCAGATATGATAAAATTGAAAACAATCTCAAGTTTACTCTATTCAGTTACTAAATTGATATGGTTCAGAACTACGTGATATTTTCTGTAAAAATAGAGAAATCCCAAATCTTCTAGGCCCTGTTTGATAACACTCCAGCTCCCATGGAGCTACTTCTGGTCTAGAGTGATTTTCTACTTCTTCTCCAGAATCAGGATTTTTAGAATAGAATATTGTTTGATAACGCTGTTCCAAAATCAAAAGACTATGTTTTCAGAATGCTGTTTGATGGTGGTGGTGGTGGTGGTGTTGGTGGCGGTGGGGGGTGGTGGTAGTGGTGCTGGTGCTGGTGGGTGGTGGCGGCAGTAGTGCTGGTGGGTGGTGGCGGTGGCGGCAGTGGTGGCAGTGGTGGTAGGTGGTGGGTGGGTGGTGGTGGTGGTGGCGACAATGGTGGAAGGTGGTGGGTGGTGGTGGCGGCATCGGTGGTAAGTGGTGGGTGGTGGTGGGTGGTGGTGGCGGCGATGGTGGAAGGTGGTGGGTGGTGGTGGCGGCGATGGTGGAAGGTGGTGGGTGGTGGTGGCTGCGACGGTGGTGGTGGTGGTGGTGGCGGCTGTGGGTGGTGGGTGGTGGTGGGGATGGTGGCGGTGGAGGGGTGGTGGTAATGATGGCAGTGCTAGTGGTGGTGGTGATGACAGTCGGAGTGGTAATAGCTCGGAGCAAAGGAAGTAAGTTTTTAGCTCCAGGTTTTTAACTCCCAAAGACATTTTGGAACGGTTCCCCAGGGAGTCAAAACTTGAACCGTGTTTATCAATCGTCATTCTACTCCGGATTAACTCCGAAGCTAAGAAGTAAGGAGCTGGAGTGTTATCAAATGGGGTCTAGTGATCAGCCCAGCATAAGCAACAATTGGTTCAAGGTGTGAATAAAGACCTGATTAGTAAAAGATCTTTTATTATACACATGAAAGTCAATCCACAAATAAACAAATATCTTCATCATTTTACAGGTGCTATTTTAGGGCTGGAAGAACTTTTCTCCATTTCATGAAATGAGGATGATTAAACCTGTCTCCAGTCTTACAACTGATAAAAAAAATTCTTTTACACTGGGCTAATAGAAGAAAAGGGGTCATGAACCCAAGCCCCCATCCTTCCTGCTGTAAAGACCTAGACCAGTAACTGGATTGAGGTCACTAGCACACAAACCTAGCCTCACCGTTCTACGTAGTGGGGCAGCAAATGCCAAGTGAGGACTCATTCAGCACTGATGAAATCAAACGCCAGATAAGCAGGTGGCAAACCTTTTGAGGTCGAAGTCAAACCCAAACTGCATGATCAACCAACAAACCATCCCCGCCCCAGCCCGGAAATCAAATGGAGGTTCTCAACAGCAAATGAGCTATACAACTTATTAGCGTAATAAAATTGTATCCGTACACTGCTTTGACTTAGTCAAAATAGTTAGTGCTAGTTTCTAGGACTTGGACTCTTATTACTATATAGATTCCTAATTAGTTTTATTAGTTTCTTTTATCAATTAGGCTTGTTACATTATTTTCTATTTTATTCAATTTGTCTTTGTTAGTTTCTATTTTCTTATTTTAAGTCTATATCTTCTTGTGTTTTTTCTATTTTCTATCAATACAGTAAAGAGAGGAGAAACGATTTCCATCTTCTTATTTTTCTATTTTCTTATTTTGAGTATTTACTTTTTGAGAGTCATTTAAAGTTTTTCATTAAGTATACAGCCACCACTATTACTGCTCCTATTACTACTACCACTACTACTTGATTCACATTGACCTATACTGTGCTACTATTAGTATTTGGTTCACAATGACCTATATTGTGCTGCTACTACTACTACTACATGATTCACAGTGACCTATATTGTGTTGTAATTACTACTGCTACTACTACTACTACTACTACTATTGCTGCCACTCCTACTCATAGTTAGTGAATACGTGTATTATACACGTATTGTATTTTAAAACGAATTTTTCCATATTTTACCGAACATACGTAGAGATTCGCATAAAGTTTTTTTAAAAATTATGAACCGTATTATACACGTTTAATACTTACATCGCGTATTAAACATGTATAATACGTTGATAGTTTTTAAAAAATTAAAAATTAAAAAGAACGTAAAAAATGGATTATACTGTTAAGGTTTCCCCCAAGCAAAACAGAGCCTTGATCCCCAAATCCCTTTCCCCTTGTTAACCAAATCCCTTCCACGGCCGTCAATGTGCGAAGATCCTACAAGCATATAAGTGGATAAGCCCATCTGGTTGGTTGTCGGCGTGCGAGGAAACCCTTCCACGGTCATCGTTGGCTTGCGCTTATCTTCTGCATCTTCTTCTAGCTTCGGTCTTCGATTTCTTCATCTTCTTCGATCTTCTGCATCTTCTCATCTTCTTCATCTTCTTCGATCTTATGCATCTTCATCTTTTTCAATTCTAATACCTGTAGTTTCTGTTCTACAACTAGGCACCAGAGAGACAAAGAGAGAGATTGAGATTACTTTAGGGATTCGAGTGAGTCTACTCTCCAAGCACAGAAAAGATTAGAGAGTCGGTGGGTCTACTTTAGGGTTTCTTTATTATAATGTTTTTTTATTCCATCCAACGGTGGGATTTCCACCCAACCTTTTGGTTTCCTAGTGAGTCGGTTATTAACAATACAGAGAATGGGCTGGCCCATTAGGATCGAACTTAATATTGGCCGAGCCTTTAGACTAGTTTCTAGAGTCTACGTATAAAAAGAGAAATTGTATTACAAACATTAAGAAAGGAAATACGATTCAATTATGCAAGTTCTTTTACCTTTTATTTTCTTATTTTTCTTATCAGTGAGTATATTTTATTTTCTATCCCACGGTGCGATTCCCACCAAATTTTGGCAATTTTTTTATTATATTTTGTTTTCTGTTCTTTAATATATTTTTTTCTTCAACTCTTTTGAATATGAGTGTGTCAACTATGGGCAAGATTAGAAAGTTTATCTAAAACGAAACCATGTTTTGATAGGTAGAATTCTATTTATATGTTATTATTTTATTTATTGAATGCTACAGATGTTTGTTGCATAGTGAATATATGTCCGTATTTTCAGTTTCGATTTTTCTATAGGGTACCGTATTAAACACGTATTAAACACATACCGTATTAATGTCATATACTGTTGTCGATGGAATCCGCAAAGGAAAAACAGACAGTATGGAACTCCTAATAAGACTCAAGAACTCCTTAAAAAGGGGGTTCCGGAGGTGTGATTAGTTGAATACATTCCCAATGACTCCAAGAACATGCATTAGTCGCAGATAGCAGATAAAATAGTGGTAAAGGAGACAGAGGAAAGATGCCACCCAGAGAGATGAAACTTTGTTCTCGAATATTTTCTTGTGTTATTGCCCTTCCCAGGTTACATATATATACTCCACAGATCATGAACCTTTCCTTTTTAGACCAGCTGGCTCCTGACAGCCACCGTTTGTGATTTAACTATTTAGGATATAGTAGGCCAGTAGACCTACGACCCCCTAGAACGAACCATTACATCATGTCAGCCACCTTTCGACCCCTTTGGATTACTTTTCGACCCCCTTAGTGGGCCAGGTTTTTCGGGGCCCCCAAACATTGTCCCTGTCATGGTTCTTTTTCCAAGTAATATTTCGTCTTTCTGTCAATTCGAATCGAGATCTTTTGAATCGGCGGGTCAGATCAGTGTATTTTGCATTAATGGTTGTTGTCGGCATTTATGGCCATTAATGGCGATCCATTAATGGCCCAGCTACCCCTGTCTATTCATTACATCCTGTCTGTGTCAGACTAGGGGGGGTCGAACTTAGACATCTTTTAATATTTACCATAATACCTTTCTTTTCAGCATCCTGGATGAACGCCACGTGGTTGTTTCCTGTGATTGGGATGAACGCCACGTGGTTGCTTTCTGTGATTGGCTTCAAGCAGGTATTTTCCCCCAACAGGACCCCCTTGTCTCCTCCACGAGTCGTTTCGTCCGGAGGAAACACATCTACCAAGGAAAATACCCTCTCATGAATGCGTGACAGTTTCTTCCGCCGCTCCTTTTTCAGTCTCATGATTTATTTGTCCCATTTTTCAAAATTTGAACGCATGTCCCCCTAAATCAGCGCATGGGCCGTTTTCACTCCCATCGAACCGTTGTTTTTCGATTGTTGATCATTCCTCATCACTAACTATCCATCGTAACCGTCCATGCGTCGCTTCCCCCTCAAGAGTTGCGCCCATCTCTTCACTGTCAGTCGCTTCGTTCGAGAATCATTACACCCTCCTAGCTGGAGCCCATCGTCCTGCGAATCTATAAGTATCTTCTCCTCTTCCTCCTTTCCTTCATTACACACTCGATCCCTGCTTAAGCTTCCACCGTGAACATCTTCTCTCATTCCTTCACCTGATTCTGCTTCCCTCGGCTACTTTGAGGCAAGTCGTCTTGTAGAATCCGGCCGTTTATCTAAGTAAGTCTTCCCTTTCCTTTTACTTTTACTTTCTATCCAACCCCCGATGGCTCAAGACAAAGCTGTTGTCGGTCGGGCCTCCAAGCCCACTCCGCGCAGATCATCTCCTCCACGATTTGCTCGGAGTGGGGAGGGTTCTAGCAGTCAACCCGAGCAGATTCCCCCAACTTCCCCCGAAGATGTCGGTCCACACTGCGTGGCTTCCTCTGTGAGGTCCTTGATGACCGATTCCAAGCTTCAAGACCTTAGGGCTACCTTTCACGTGCCTGAGTCAGTAGATTTAGTAGCCCCTACCCCAGAGGACCGGGCGTGCCATCCTTATTCCCACAAAATGGTGGTGAATCTGAACATGTTCCTCTCTGGCTTCCGCTTCCCCTGCCATCCTTTAATTTTCGAGCTCCTAGGGTTTTACGGCTTAGCCCCCACTGAACTCACTCCCAACTCTTGGGCCCATATTCATTCCTTTATCATCTTCTTTCTTAGGTACCGGGAACCCCCTACCTTAAGATTTTTTCAATTTTTGTTTGATGTGGGTGTTCTGTTCTGGCCCCACCGCCCAAACCAGCAGCAAATACCCAACGGAATTTACTACTTCTTCCGTCGAAATTTAGATATAGTCCCGGCCATGATAGAGACCACTCCCTCGTCTGTCCCCCACTGGAAAGAGAGATTCTTCGGGGCCTTGATCAGGAGGGGCCATACTCTACAAGGTAGGTGGTTTTTCCCCATCGGGACCGGTGGCAGTTTATCGACCCTTCTGTAGTAGGGGTCGCACCTCCACTGACATCGCTCGAGATGGAGACCCTCGAACGGGTGGCAGGTCGAGGGAGGGCCATCCAATTCAAGAATCTATCCAACAACCAGTTCCTATATCCGTACGGTCTGAGTAAGTTTGGAATGCTACTAACCTTAACTTTCTTTTCTACCTGCCAGCTTGATTCTAACACATTTCTTGTTACCTTGTTCTGCAGTAGAGGACTTAGATGACAACATTTGGGAAGATTTGATGGGGACCGACTTGTTTAGGCACCAACAACGAGAAAAGGAAGAGATAGCAGTTGTCGTGGCCCTCAAATTGGCGGTTCTGGAGAACGCCGCTGAAGGTGCTCCTTCTGTTCCTCCCGAAGCATCTTCACTCCCTCCGACCAGCGGCCCTTCTGAAGCAAGCCCTTCTTCCCTCGAGCCTGGGCCTTCAAATCTTCCAGCCAGATCAGAAACCCCGCAAGACCTTCCCTCTGTCGACCCCTCGCTTCAACTGAAACGGCTACCTTACCCCCCGTAATCGAGGTGGATGAGGATGGTAGGCGTACTTCTCCCCCCTCCCCCTTTTTTTTTTTTCTTTTTTTTTTGAGGTTCTAATAATTTTTCCTTTCCTCTTTTTTACAGAGAGTGGCGACGAAGACACCGCCACTATCGCCGAGACAATGCACCGGCTGAAGCGGAGGAGACTGAATCCTAGGGTTCCTCGTCGCATCTTTCCCGAGGATACTCCTCAAGATGTGCTATTGAGGATCCCACCCGGGCCCCCAGCTCTGCAAGTGCTTTTTCCTGAAGAAGCCTCCACAATCCCATCTTCCCCCACGCCCCCTGCTGAGCCGGCACCAGTCGACCCCTCCCCACCAGGCTCCCCAGGTAACGTGGGGTCTATTCCTTCTTCTCCCATTCCTTCTACGGTAGCCCCCGACTCAGGGGTTGCCGACTCTTTATCTGTTCCCTCTTCTTCTGTAACTGCCCCTTCTCCTTTAGTCTTGGCCGTTCCTTCCCAGGCCATTCCTTGCACATCTTCCCTTCCGCCTTCCGAAGAACCTTCTTCCATGGCCCCTAGCTCTTCGGGGGCTGTCGACCCCCCTTCCTTACCCTCAGGTCCATCTCCTGCTCCTGGACCAAGTTCGACTGCTGCAGGTCCTCCCATCTTTGCACCTTCCTGGAGGGTACACTCTACGGATAGCGGGCTCCGGAACCATGCCGTGGCACGGGAAGTCATTCATCACACATGGCTTCCGACAGACGCTCAGACACTTCGGCCCGTCTCCTTGGAGGTTCTTGATCGGGACCAAAGCGCAGCCATTTATCAGGTACGTCCCTCTGCCTATTTCGTTTTCTTCTTTTCTTTGTATATTACTGTTTGAATATCATTTTTGTGATATCTGTCTTGTTTCAGTTGATATGCAGGTCGAACCATTACCATAGGATGTTGTCGACTACGCTGGATAAGCTACTGGGTGTGCAAGCTGCTGCCCTGGAGAGTGAGAGGCTGATGGTCGCGGCACAGAATGAGCGTAATGCGGCCGTCGCTGCCAAGGCAGAGATGGAGGGTCAGCTAAAAGCGGCTGACGAGAGGCTCGTGGAAGCCGAGGAAAGATTCATAAAGGCAGAGGAGTTAGCCCAATAGGTGGAACTTAAGTGTCGGGTGGTGGAGGCATCTCTGGACCAGAACCGAAGGTGGCTTTCTGAAGAAAAGTCCAGATACCGTCGGTTGGATGAGCAGTACACCACTCGGGGCAAGGTGTTCGAAACCACCAAAAGGGAGCTATCAGAGGCGCGGCTGTCCAATGAGGTCATGCAAGAGCAAGCTATCGCCAACAGCAAGCTTATCATTCAGTTGGAGAAGGAAGTCATGGATCTGGAAAATGCTCGTGATGTCTGGATCGCTGAAAAGGAGAAGCTGCAGACGGAGAAGGACGAACTATCAGTCGACGTGGTCCAGGCTGCAATGACTGAAGAAGCACTAAGAAATGACTTGACCGCCTTGCAAGACACTGTTGACCGCTTGACAGAGGAACTGACTCATGCTCAGTCGTTGTAATCGAGCAACAGAGAAGAGACACTGAAGGCCCTGCTGGACTCGGAAGACATGGAGGGTCTGTTCCGGCGGGAAAGGGCTAGAGCCATTCGTGAGGCTCTAGTTGTCGTACATTCATAGTTGTCCGCCCTCTTGCCCTCCTTCGACTTCTCTCAGGTCCCGCTGATGCAAAAAGTGATCCGGGACAAGCTTGCAGGCCCTTCAAGTTTGGCTCCTCCTCCCGTGGTATCTTCCTCCACTCCTGCTCCATCGGAAGTAGCTTCTTCAACTCCTGCTCCTTCGGTCCCATCAAACAATCCTGACACAGCTTTCGATGACTTACTCCCCTCAGAGGGATGATAGCCCCTTCTTTTTTTTATTTTTTTATTTTTATTTTTTTATGTACACCACTTTACCATATATATATATATACAGTTCGTTTTCATGTCTCGTCTACTTTAATGTAAGTGATTGTTCATGCCTTATCCCTTAGGTCTTTTTTTTTTTTTTGAGACCCTTAGGTCTTTTCTTTTTTCGAGACCCTTAGGCCTTTTCTTTTTCTGAGACCCTTAGGCCTTTTCTTTTTCCGAGACCCTTAGGTTTTTTTTTTTTCGAGACCCTTAGGTCTTTTCTTTTTTCGAGACCCTTAGGCCTTTTTTTTTTCGAGACCCTTAGGTCTTTTCTTTTTCGAGACCCTTAGGTCTTTTCTTTTTTCGAGACCCTTAGGTCTTTTTTTTTTCCGAGACCCTTAGACCTTTTCTTTTTTCTAGACCCTTAGACCTTTTCTTTTTTCTAGACCCTTAGGTCTTTTCTTTTTCCAGACCCTTAGGTCTTTTCTTTTTTCGAGACCCTTAGGTATTTTTTTTTTTCGAGACCCTTAGGTCTTTTCTTTTTCGAGACCCTTAGGTTTTTTCTTTTTTCGAGACCCTTAGGTCTTTTCTTTTTTCGAGACCCTTAGACATTTTCTTTTTTCGAGACCCTTAAGCCTTAACATAAATAAACTCTTATTGAATGGGAGAATGAATATCTTACACATAGTATCTTCTAAGATTTTTGGCATGCCAAGTGCGTGGTAAGGCAGATCCCTCCATTGTTTCCAGATGATACGACCCAGGCCTTGTGACCTTTACAACCTGATACGGTCCTTCCCAATTTGGGGTCAATTTCCCCTGCTGAGTGGGGATAGTAACGGCCGTTGCTCGTAAGACTAAGTCACCCACTTGAAACGTATTCTTCTTCACCCTGGAGTTGTAATATCTTGCTGTTTTTTGTTGGTAGGCTGCCACTCGCAACCGGGTGGTCTCACGAACATCCTCTATTATATCCAGATCCATTAATAGGATATCTTTATTAGTTTCCTCCTGGAATTTCAGCACCCTATAACTCTTCTCCACCACTTCGACAGGAATGACAGCTTCAGAACCGAAAGCCAATTTGGAAGGAGTAGCTCCCGTGGCAGTCCGCTGCGTAGTTCGATATGACCAAACCACACTAGGCAATTCTTGCGCCCACTTCTGTCTCTGTTCTTCCACTCGCCTGGCTAACCCATGTAGCAGGGTGCGATTAGTAACTTCTGTCTCCCCATTAGCTTCTGGGTGTGCTACCGAGGCAAAACGGTGTCCGATATTATGATCCCGGCAAAACTCCAGAAATACTCGACTTGAGAACTGCGTGCCGTTATCAGTGATCAGTACCTGCGGGATCCCATACCTATATAGAACTTCCAATCTGAAGAACTCCTTTGCATTATGCGCCGTGACCTTCGCCATTGCCTTCACTTCGATCCATTTGGTGAAGTAGTCGATTGCCACCAATATGTACTGCAACTGCCCCTTAGCTTTCGGGAATGGTCCCAGTATGTCCATCCCCCAGACTGCGAAAGGAATAGACGCAGGGATAGGCTGCAACTGCGTAGACGGGCAGTAGGAGATGGGAGCATATTTCTGGCATGCTTCACAACTTGTAGTATACCTCTCGCAATCATTCATCATATGGGGCCAATGGTATCCCATTCTGATGATTTTGAAACACATGGTGCGCCCACACTGGTGAGCCCCACAAATTCCTTCATGGACTTCCACCATAACATACTCTGCTTTCGAAGGTGGGATACATTGAAGTAGTGGAAAAGTATGGGATTTTTTGTATAGTACCTCATCATGAATGGCATACGACCCCGCTTGAGCTTGGATGCGTCAAGCCTCCTTTTTATCCTCCGGCAAGACATTCTCCAGCAAGTAAGTGAGCAATGGATCCATCCAGCACGGCTCAACGTCGATAAGCAGAACTTCTCCCATGGGGTCGATACTAGGGTCCGGCAGGTGCTCAATATATACAGGTACATCGAAACTACTCAAATCACTTGACCTGAGGTGAGATAGTGCGTCTGCCTCCGCATTCTGATCACGCGGCATGCTGGTCATTACAAACTTCTCCAGGGGCTCGATGAGTTGCTTTACGAGGGCCAGGTATCTAGCCAAGCGGCTCTGTCGAGCCTCATAATCGCCAGTGACTTGCCTTACGACCACCTGTGAATCACCATATACTTGCAACCGAGTAACCTTTAATTTTCTCGCAAGCCTAAGTCTAGCTACGAGGGCTTCATATTCTGCTACATTGTTGGTTGTTGAGAAACCGAAACGCACTGACGTGAGTACCTTAAATCCTTCAGGGCTAATAAGTACAATGCCGGCTCCCGCATCTTCTTGGTTAGAGGCTCCGTCTATATACATGACCCAGGAGGGTTCTTCAGGGCCAAGAAAAATTTTAATCTTTGCCTCCTCGAGGGCCCGCTCTGGATTTGCTCCTTCTTCCTCACCTCCTGGCAGTGTACTCTCTATCAAGAAATCTACCAATGCTTGTGCCTTAATAGTTGTCCGTGGCTGGAACTTGATATCAAACTCCCCCAACTCAACTGCCCAATTGGTCATCCGCCCTGACACATCCGCTCTGGCCAGAAACTTGCTTATGGGTCGATCCATCAGCACAACGATGGAATGAGATTGGAAATAGGGTCGTAGCTTGCGAGCACAAACCACTACTGCCAATGCTAACTTCTTGATAGATTGGTACCTAGTTTCCGCGTCCAGTAAGACTTTGCTGACGTAGTATACCAGATGTTGAACCCGGTCCACCTCTTTAACCAATACCCCACTGACGGCACATGGCGAGACCGCCAGGTAAAGTACCAACGTATCTCCAGTCTCAGGCTTGACTAGTAAAGGTGGTGAGGAAAGGTACCTCTTGAGTCCCTGAAATGCCCCTCGCACTCAGCCGTCCACTCGAAAGGTTTCGACCCCTTCAGAGTTTTGAAGAATGGAAGACATCTATCCGTAGACCGTGATAGAAATCGCCCCAGGGCCGTGAGTCGACCCGTGAGTACTTGAACTTGCTTAGGCGTGGTTGGAGCTTTTATACTTTGGATTGCCTCGATCTTGCTGGGATTGGCCTCGATTCCTCTCTGGGAAACCATGAAGCCTAAGAATTTGCCAGACTGCACGCCAAAAGCACATTTTGCCGGGTTAAGTCGCATGGAATTTTGCCTTATTACTTTGAAAACCTCCTATAGATTTGCCAGGTGATCCTCTGCCTTTATTGTCTTGACTAGGAAGTCGTCCGCATATACCTCCATTGTTCTTCCGATTTGCTTCTCAAAGACCTTGGTGACAAGTCTTTGGTATGTTGCCCCCGCATTTTTTAGTCCGAAGGGCATTACATTGTAACAATAGGTGCATTTATTAGTAATGAAGGTAGTATTCTCTTCGTCTTCCTTGGCCATTTTTATTTGATTGTATCCTGAATAAGCATCCAGAAAGGATAGAAGCTCATGTCCTGCAGTAGCATCGATGAACTGGTCTATCCGAGGCAAGGGGTAAAAATCTTTTGGGCATGCTTTCTTAAGATCTGTAAAGTCAGTACATACTCGCCACCGCCCATCTGCTTTAGGCACTAACACAACATTCGCCAACCAGTCGCTTTTAGCAACTTTTCGACCTCCCGGTCGATATTTTTTGCTTCTCTACTGACACATCTCTTTTCTTCTGTCGTACAGGACGCTGGTGTGGATCTATCTGGAGATGGTGCTCTATGGTAGACCGTGGAATCCCTGGCATATCCTCCGGTGTCCAAGCGAAGACGTCCAAATTTGCTCTCAAGAACTCGATGAGTTCCTGCCTCTGTTTCTCTAGAATAACGGACCCCACCAGAAAGGTTTTTTCAGGCTGCTCTTCCTTGAAAGGTACAACAATAAAGTCTTCGACAGGGGTAGTCCGCTCAGTAGGAAAGTCATCACGGTACTCATCCAGTTGTATCACTTGCATAGGTTGATCTTCATCCAGGGCCGCCAGTGATGCAGCGTGACATTTCTTAGAGACCAACTGGTCTGCTTTGCAACTCCCTACCCCCCACTCGGTTGGGAACTTCATCAGCAAGTAGTACGTTGACAGGCATGCTCGCAGCTTATTTAGGCCGGTCCTTCCAAGAATACCATTATGGCTCGACCGAGTGTCGACCACCATATACTTCATGCTAATACTTACTCGGGTTGGATAAGTTCCCAACCGAGTATCGATCTGGATAGCTCCTTTTACTTGTACTACTTCACCATTGAACCCCAAAAGAGAGTACCGAATGGGTCGCAACTGCTCATCTTTGTAGCCCAACCTCCGATAAGTGTCGTAGTATAGGATCTCACATGCACTCCCCGTGTCCACCAGAATACGACTCACTTCCCACTCTTCTCCGATGGCCATCTTAATAACCAAGGGGTCTTCGTGGAGAGTAACTACATCAATTAAATCATCATCCTCGAAATAAATGTACCCATCGTACCTGAATTTTTTAGAAGATGATTCCCCCAGATCCTCTGCTTCTCCTCGAGCTTGCTTTCCTTTGGATGCTCCTTCCTCTACCGGCTCGATGACAATCGGGAGCACTTCCCGCCGCATATGTTCTGGCCACACGATCACCATCATACACTCAGGCTGACTAAGTGTGACATATTCATCATCACCCAGCCCCAAGTCTTGTTCCGGACCTGCCCGTCCCATCGTCTTTCGTGGGGGACTCTTCTCTCGAACTGTTCGGACCCCGGGTGCGGGGGGTCCACTTCTCCACTCTTGCAATCCTTCATTGCTTAGGTCGATCTGGCCCATAAATCCCCTTGGGGGTGATCTGGGTGGGGGTGGGGGTGCACGTTCGACCCTTTCTCTTCTATTTTCTGGTGCTCTGGCCGGAGGAGGTGGGGGAAGCATCATAGCGGGATCTTGTTGGGTCACGTCTGCCCTTGGGCCTACAAATTCTGTCCACCTTCCATGCTGGATAAGATCTTCCACTAGGCTCTTCAAATGACGGCATGAATTGGTGTCATGGCCGTGATCTCGATGATGCGCACAGTATAACCGTCGATTCCGCTCCTCTGGTCGAGCAATCATGGGAGGCGGTGGAACCAACAAGGCATCGCCTCTCTTAATATTCAGTATCTTTGTCATGGTTCTATTGAGGGGCGTGTATTCCTGGGTGGGTCGAATGGGGTACAACTCCTTGGCTTTTTTGCTGGTTTCTCCCTCCTTCGGAACTTTCTCCGGGGCCTCGTTCTTCTTTTTCTCAGCCAGTGTGGGGGTCACACTTGCTGGCGCAGACAACTCCGCCACTGCCTCCGCCCCCGAAGCATATCGATCACAGCGACTAAAAATCTCCGCATGGGTCCGTGGACGCTTCTTGTTGAGAGAGAAAACTAGCTGGGAGTCTCTACATGCCTTGGACAGGGTAGAAACAACCACATCCGGTTGTAGGTCCTTGATCTCTCCTGCCACTCCGAGAAAACGAGTGATGAATTGTCGTAGGGGCTCCTTATCCCCCTGCTTGACTGCCATTAAATGGGATAAATTTTTCTTTTGTACCCTACTCCCCTGAAAGTGGGAGAGGAACAGGCTGCTAAGCTCCTTGAAGGTACTTACTGACCTTGGAGGGAGGTTGTTGAACCAGGTTCTTCCAGCTTCTCGCAATGTAGATGGTAAGGCTCTGTAGCATAAGGCATCATGGTAGCCATAGATGACCATCCCTACCTTAAAGTTATTCAAGTGCCTTTCTGGATCCGTCTTACCATCATACCATCCCACATTCGGGACAATAAAGTTTGAGGGCAGGGAATGATTCATGACTTCATCCGCCAAGGCTGTCTCCGTGGCATACTCCTGCAAAGCCGCCGAGTCGACCCCCCTCTTCACTTGCTGCACGCGGTTGGTGAGTTCTTTGACGAGGCGCTCCAACCTCTCAGTGTTCTCATTCCCCGCGTGAGAGCTATCCGCTGTTGGTATTGCTGCGACCGGTACTGCGATTGATGGCGCGGCAACGGATGGCACGACCGCCACCTGTTCTGCCTGTGGGGCGTTTCTTCTAGCCTGGACCTCTTCCCGAATGCGTCGGGCTTCTTCAATTTGGGCTTGGGTTTCCTCCTGGAGTTTTCTTGCTTCCTGGTTCCTTGCTTGGAGATCTGCACGAGCCCGCCGGGCAGCATCTACGTGTGCCTGTGCATCTTCTCGGGCTCGTCTGGCCTCATCGACCCTCCTTTGGGCCTCTCGCGCTACCTCTGATTCGGTGTGTACTCCCGCTCCAGCCCATCTGGCACCTTGACTAGACCCCCTTCGTCAAGAGTTTGTCGACTGGCGGGAAACGCCCAAAGACTCCCGACTACTTTCTATGACTTCAGTGGGGTCGACCCCGGGGACAGACTGAGACAGTGGGTCCCCCCATTGTCGGCTTCGACCCTGCCGGGTATACGAGTCCACTGACGGGCTTTCCCCTCTTAGGCTGGAGGACGCAGCACGCGGCACAGAGCGCCTTGATTGTCGTGATCTTGGCGGGACTTCCGGTACATCCACCGGGGTACAGAGGCTGTTGGTACCCCTGTCGACCGCCGTTGTAGCAACTCAGTCAAAGCTGCCAACTGCTGAGCTAACATATCGAACTGCTCCCTAGAAACGTACTGGGCCGGATCCGGGTTAGATCGACCTGCTCCTTCGTTTGCTGGTTCCTCAGGAAACACGTCTTGAGGGTCTGGCACCCTCTCAGTCTCCTCCCGGTTTCTAGCTATATGAGCTTCAGCCCTTCAGGCTTGAGTTTCCCGTAAGTTGTAAGAGCTTTCTGCCCTTCCCGCTGGTGCCATACTAATGTTTCGAAACCTTGTTTAGGATAGGTAGGAAAGAAAATGAAAAATGGTGACAACAAAGGGAGATTCAAAGTAATGAAACACGTCAGGCCCCACGGTGGGCGCCAAACTGTTGTCGATGGAATCTATAAAGGGAAAACAGACAGTATGGAACTCCTAATAAGACTCAAGAGCTCCTTAAAAAGGGGGTTCCGGAGGTGTGATTAGTTGAATACATTCCCAATGACTCCAAGAACATGCATTAGTCGCAGATAGCAGATAAAATAGTGGTAAAGGAGACAGAGGAAAGATGCCACCCAGAGAGACGAAACTTTGTTCTCGAATATTTTCTTGTGTTATTGCCCTTCCCAGGTTACATATATATACTCCACAGATCATGAACCTTTCCTTTTTAGACCAGCTGGCTCCTGACAGCCACCGTTTGTGATTTAACTATTTAGGATATAGTAGGCCAGTAGACCTACGATCCCCTAGAACGGACCATTACATCATGTCAGCCACCTTTCGACCCCCTTAGTGGGCCAGCTTTTTCGGGCCCCCAAACATTGTCCCTGTCATGGTTCTTTTTCCAAGTAATATTTCGCCTTTCCACAGATTCGAATCGAGATCTTTTGAATCGGCGGGTCAGATCAGTGTATTTTGCATTAATGGTTGTTGTCGGCATTTATGGCCATTAATGGCGATCCATTAATGGCCCAACTACCCCTGTCTATTCATTACATCCTGTCTGTGTCAGACCAGGGGGGGTCGAACTTAGGCATCTTTTAATATTTACCATAATACCTTTCTTTTCAGCATCTTGGATGAACGCCACGTGGTTGTTTCCTGTGATTGGGATGAACGCCACGTGGTTGCTTTCTGTGATTGGCTTCAAACGGGTATTTTCCCCCAACATATACGTTTTTTTAAAATGGATTATTGGTCCCCGTATCAAAGTCTGACTCCGTTTAATACCCGTACGTATCTGAACTTACTAACTATGTTCCTACTACTACAACTGTTGTTTCCGCTGCTACATTGTTTCAAACTAAGCTCTCACATTCCCCCATGCGCCAGCTTTAAGGGGGGGTGTAAGCGTAATAAAATTGTGTTTGTTAGGTTCTTGAATATGCAACTTTCTTCTGTTTTATTTCCTTTTATTCATGATTAAATGTTAAAATTCATCAGACTAGCCCTACTTTAGTCTGGGGTTGGGAATTCTAGACCTGACACACTAGGCCGACATGAAATGAAGAAGGTTCTGTTGTACATCTCTTTACCCCCACTGCCCAACCAAAAACCTTATGTGTGTGTGTGTGTGTGTGTGATGCAATAAGAAAATGAATTAATAACAATTAGCAGTTTGAGACTAAAATATCAAACAATACAATTACTTAAAGTACTAAATCAAAACAACTAACCTGCACGCTGTACTCTTTTGCAGCATAGGGGAAGGAAGAACCTAATGAAATAGTGATAGTCAATCATAAATCAAATTGCAGAAAAAATGGACCAAAACCATGTTAAGCAGCAGTAAATTCACCTTTTTTAAGTCAACATTCTCAAATGTCACCTTGAAACAACATCTTTGCTGCACAGCTGGTGTCTTTGCTTTATCATCAAGGTCATCACTATTGACTGCTGCAATAACCATCTTCAGGTAAAGGGAGAAACGCAGGGACAAACTTTTCTACTAACCAATAATTCACTTGTTGTAAGATCAACTAAGGTACCAAAAGTCGGGAAACAATTTTGTCACGGAGATAAGATGTAAGCGAATAAATTATCTGTTTCCACGCCTGATGACACAGATGCACTACCAAGAGTTTCCGAAGGTGTATCATCCACTACGTGTGGAACCATTATTCCACCAGAACCAACCATATTCTGAACCTGACTTTGCTGCTGTTTCCTGGCCAACAGAAACAGAATGAGGGAAAATTTTATGATGGCTATGTGACATGTTAAATGCATAGTGTATGTAGGTAATCGTAGAATCAGCAACAAATTAACACAGGGATGTATGAGACTGCATATATCCATAACCGCAATAGGAAAGGAACAAAAGAAAAATATAGAATAAAAAATGAAGCAAAAGACATCTCATTCTGCATACGTATAGTGCTACCAATTTCTTCAGTTGCATATATATGGCACTGCCAAATATGAAATATTACATAAAGACCAAAAATACTAATGTCTGAACAGAAAACATAATAACACAACGGCTATAAAAAAATAAAAATAAAAAGAATGAGAAGAAAATAATAAGAGAACTAAATGACTCCTAGTTAGTAGTTACACAATAATGGCAACAACTAAAGAGAAACAGTACCCAGTCTTTCTGTACTGTCAAAGTTTCTTAAGGAATCAAACATCAAGCTATGGTTTTTACACCACTTGATATCGAAAGATGAAATGAATTGGCTATTTCACATTGAAGTGTTGTTTGTAATTCAATGATCAATTATGCAGCTATTATGTAGAATCTTTATGAAACAGGTAAGGTGTTTTGCCAAAGTCTAAAGTGGAAGAACGATATGACAAACCTGATTAAATTTTGAAATAATAGGAATGAGATTTTTATAAAAAGCAAAAGAATATATTTTGGAAAAAGTACAGGTACCTCCCCTCTAGTTTGATCAAATACCAGGTGCACCCCAAACCTTTTGAACAATGACAAAGACACCCCATAAAATCCAAATAAATAACAAAAACACGCACGCCGTTAACTAACGACGCAAACAGGAGGTCTAAATCTTAATACCTAAAATGCCCTAATGCTAAAGTGAATTGGCAAAAATACCCCCACTTAAGTATTACCATTATTGTTGAGGAAGAGATTGATTCTTTCTCATCTCGACTCTCTGTCTCTCTGGACTTTCGCGATCTGCAAGGAGAAGAAGAACGATCGCGAGGAGAAGAAATCTCGCCGGACAGAAATTGAACCTCCATTGAAGCACTGAATGCAAAAGAAAGAGAAGATGAACCTGAATCTCCATCGAAATCTCGCCGGACGGAAGATCCCCTGTTGGAAATCGAAGAGAAGTGTTTACCTAGGGGAAGCAACTCCGTGATTCATTACATGATAAGCTTCGAGGGATAAGGGCACCGAACAACGGGAACACCACTGTTAGCAGCGACTTGTTTGCGGATCTGAACCTGCAAGTCTGCAACTCCTACAATAGGTAAGTTATTCCCTGTCCTATGTTCTAGGGTTTTACAAAATTAATGTGTTCTAGAATTTTTTAGGGATTCTGATAATACATTTAGGGTTCATCAACACCACTGACCTGATTTGTGACATTTGGGACTTTAGGTAAGCTTATTTATCCTGCTCAAGCCATTATTTTAAATGGGATTTTGTTTGTATGTCGTAGAGCTTTCTATTGCTGTTTGTAGGTGTGGTTGGGTTTTTCCATAATGACTTTTTGTCCTAGGATTGAGATACTTTGTTGTGGCACAATGATAGTTTCACTTATCCTGCCTCTTCAATTCTGTCCTTCTTCTTTTGAGTTCTTTCATACAATGTCCTAGAGCTTTACTTGGTTTTGTCATAGTTTATTCCAGATTTGGAATGAGGATTATGAACTGGTTTCTCCTTCCATAGGTTTGGGTTTATTTCTTGGTTTCTGAAGCCAAAATAACAAATGTTATGCTTAGTATTAATTGATGCATGTTGATTTCAGAGTGCTTTATTGTGATCTGAGTGGGGATTCCCACCCATCGACCTTGGATCTGATGATCTCGTGAGGTGATTGTCACCGAAATTTGAAGACAAACTATCACCGAAGTTAACCTGCCGAAATGAAAAACCCTCGTCGGGCTCGCAGTGGAGAAACTCTTGGACAGCAATGAACTCGGTTGAGAAGCAAGAAGCTTGAAAATGTAAATGTTGAATGTAAATGTGAACTTTTAAGTCAAAAGGGAAGGTTAAAATGGTATTTTCCTTTTTAAACTGATCTTTTGGCTTTAATAAATGCAGGGATATTTTTGTCCATTGTGTGTAAAGTTTAACACCATCCAAAATAATGGGACAGTTGTAATTGTTCAAAAGGTTTGGGGTGTACTTGGTATTCGATTAAACTATAGGGGAGGTACCCATAATTTTCCAAATATTTTTAATGGACATTTGTAATAGATCAGGTATTTAAATTTGAAAGGAGAAAAAAACCTAATTTTGAAGGAGAAATTATGGAAACAAATGTTACAATCTGGATTTTGAGATGGAACTTGGTGGAAAGATAAAATTAGGTAGAATAAATGTTCTCATCCAAACAGACCAATGAGGTCTGAAACTTACAATACCTGAAATATCCTTGAAAATGTGGTTCACTGGAGGAGGTTGATATGTGGTTGTGAATATGTATCCTGCATGTCAAAACCAAAAGAATTCAAGTTCCCAACTTCCCATAACCAAAAGGGGAACCTGAGCTCCCTCCCTGTTCCTTACCAGTCTAAGTTTCCTCAACATCTTGAATCTAATAACATAACAATTATAAAAAATAAAAAATAAAAAACCCGTCAATTAATAAATGACTAGTGAGAGTAGTGACAAACAGATGGCTAAATAAAACAACCGAACAAGAAGGATCATGGCTGTACCTGCGATGCTTGTGCCTTCAGATCTTTTATATTAAAATTTTAAGCATTAAGGCCTCGTTTGTATAAATTCTACACAAAATTTTGAAGAAAAGCACAAAATTTCACTATTGATGACATAAAAAATAGCGAGGAAAAAAAAGCTCTATTAAAGAAGTCAATGGCTTTCATGTACATAAAAGGAAGCAAACTTGCAGTTATAACAGTAAGTCATAAATCAAAATAAAAAATCTTTGTGTCTCCCAAATTCCCAACAAAAATTTAGATAACATGAACACCGGCATAGGTGTCCAACGTTGCACCTGCTGCTAATAATATGGGATAATAAAGGAAGTCAATGCATTGGTGTCTGACACTAAAAAAATGAGAAGTATCCTTGCTATATGGCTTACTACATAGCTTTCAGTCAGAACCAGTCAAAATAACATATTCAGTATGACATAAAGATCCCTTTGAATCCACTAAGCTCGACTTGTAATAACAAGATCTCCTGATTCTTCAATTTCAGAGATTGGAAAATGTTGGCAACCTTTTTTCATTCATAAAAAGATTTTATTAATGAAAAATTGCTACAGTAAAATAACAACAACAAAGAAACCCAAATCCAACACTAGAAAGGGAATACATCAAAGGATAAGGATTGAGGACCCAAATACAGAGACTCTTTATCCACACATCCTAGCCAACTCTCATCCTTGATGAAAAGAAAACTCGCCTTGGGCACACAGGTTCTAGCCCTCTTAAAGAGGAAGAAATCATGCCAAGATCCTCCATCTTGATCTTGAAGCGACCAAATAACCAATTGAGAATTTCCAGGCTTCGCACAATTACCTTTAGCTCTGCACTGAGTTTCCCTGACCACTTGATCCGAGAACACCAAGATAACCATTCTCTGTGAGTCATAAGGACCCCTCCAATCCCAGCCAGGCTCAGATTCCTAACATGACTGCCATCAGTATCAAAATTAATAACATTAGGAGGAGGGGTCTCCAATCATGCTTTATCGGATCATTATCCATCCTGGACAAAAAAACAATGTCCCATGCCTCAAGTAGTCAATAAGGATATCTTGAAATGCCTCCAAGGTGGAAGCCCGTCTGGCTGTCCTCAACAGAAACAATTCGTACACGTCTTGAGGAAATCTCTGCCAACCACAGAACATCCTATTGTTCCTCTCCACAAAAATTGTTCAGATAGTCACCCAGAAAACCAACTTCCACAGGGACAGGGTATGCAGCATCTCCACCAAAATTTAGGTAACCATGAAATCTGGGAATGCACCTTTTTCTCCTCAACCTTTGGTGGACATTTTCAAGATAAGAGAAGTTAAGCTTGTATAATCAGACTATCAATGTCAATGCCAAGATGGAAACAAAAGTGATAACACAGAAATTTTGCCATCCAAGAAATCAAAGAGAGAACTTGTATTCATGATAATCTGGCTATCTTCAATCAATCATACAGATCAAGAAAACAAGTAAATACTAGCAATGTAAAAGGGGCACTGGGCACAGGCTCCAGTGTCTAGAGTGTCTCTGTTGTTAAAAAAAAAAAAAAAAAAAAACCTTATATGAAAAACTAAGCCCGAGTTTCCAATACTGACACATACATGGGCGTCTGCCGTGGCATAACTTTGAAAATCCTTACATAGACAACTAGGATTTACTAAATACTCACACATTTGATTCATCAATGAATTTTAGTGCATTTAGTATTTGTCCATACCAACAACTTGAGGCAGCAATTGACTTTAAATTTTTTATGTACAACTATAATGTAATTAACCCATTGAGATGAGTCAGATGACCAGCAGTCAAAAGGACTCTCAACTGAACTACAACCGTTTAATTCAATACAACTAAAGCTTCTTCAATTACCACAACATAAAAATGCACCCTTTTAAATCAAAGGAAGAAAGTAAATTTAAGATGTAATCCGCACAAAAACCTAAAAAATGCCATTTTCCCAAGATAAACTGCAAGATTGGTAAAGGACAAAAAAACTTTACTATGAAGCAAGGGGATCTTTGACAAAACACACGACGACAAGCCTAATCACCACAAGATGTTTGGAAAAACAGAGCATGATAGCTCCAATCACCACCAAAGCAAAAGTTAATTCTAAACAGGCATAATTCTACAGATTCTTGACTCATAAAACAAGAACAGAACTACTCTAAGAAATTATACTAATAACATCTAAGAAAATAAATCCCAACAAGCAGCTTAAGGTATGATACTATCAACTGTCAGCTATCAGGCTAGAAGGAGAAGATTGCCTGTTGCTATCATTTCCTTGTTAATGCCCTTTATAAGACATGAACAAGCATGTAAAGCATAAGTTTGTGAACTGTACCACATTGGATCTAGTATCATTAGCTAATCCCGCTAGATTCATTGTCATGCCTTTTTAAGGCACATTGGAAATATTAGCTGGAGATAATGTTAGCAAATGGTCCTTGTTCTAGACTAAGACCACACTGACAGCCCATGAGCATCGGCAAAACACCTATTCTATTAAAATTTGAATAATAACCTCATAAAGATTAGCAAGATATCATATCCCACTAGAAACCAAATTTTGTGCATCATTTAGGGGCGTACCGATTTTTTTATTGGGGGGGGGGGGGCTTATGTCACAATCCCTGCATGATTAGGAGATCCAGGATCTATGGTGGTGGTTCTGTTTGTTATCTGCTCATTCACTTGATTAAAGTTATAAATACTCCAGCTTCAAGCCCGGAGTAAGGTTTTGAGAGGCTCAATGCTTAGGATTGAGCAGCTTCAAGCCTGGAGAAAGTTGAGAAGCTCAATGCTTAGGATTGTACCAGAAAAAGGGAAAAGAAAAGGTAAAAAGAGGGCATAGAAATTAAGGTACTTGCAATGCATACTGGAATGTACTTATATAGATTCCAGATAAAAGAAGGTCTTCATCAACTTCTTTGTCCTTTGCCTTGCTTAATCATGCCATGGAACTTTTAAATGAATTAATACATTTTCTTTTTTTGTTTCTTCTTCAAATTATATTTGTTACCCTGCAATTAGTCATATCACCAAGACATCAAAATAAAGAAAATGTGACTACACTGATCAATCATCATCCACCATGTATTAGCACTATATTTTAGAACTTCCCAATAATTCTAAACCATGATAATCAAGAATGTATTTGCATATATAAATCCGAAATAGTAGTAATATATGGATTGCAAGTAAGGCCCCAAAGAAGAAGGATTTGAATCTCTTATTAACCAAGTTAACAAAACAGTGCCCAAAAACCAAAAACAACAGAGTTATTCCAATTAAAGAAACAATGACCATTATATCCTTTTAGCTATAGTAAAATCAAAACCTGGGATATTTCCTCCTGCCCATCTGAAATTTTTTTTGGTGCAAGCATATTTGCTTCTTTCATCTGTTCCAAATGAAAAATGAGCAGGCTTGTAAGCATAGGGATTAAATCAGTGACAGTGTAGAGACAATAATATCACAGAATCACAAAACATAGCAAAGATGCTTAACCTTCAATTCTTTAATCACATTTCCAAGACTTGGCAACCCCTTTATAATAGTTCGGGCAATATAGTCGTTGGACCTTGCTTGCCTAAAGAATGAATGCTTTATCAGATTTTTTGCAGCAGGTCGATTGGAAGGATTTTTTACCAAGCAATTTGCAACCATCCGCTTAAATGACTAATGACAGGGGAAAAAGTCAGTGTGGAAACATGACTATAACTGAAGAGCAAAAGGAGGAACGAATCAATGATAGACGAAAGAAAGAACCCATTTGAAGTCCACCACTATGTAGAAAGGATACCTTAGAAAACTTCCTCTCCCTATCAAGCCCTGGTGGTGCATTTTGCAGGGTCATAAGAAAAACCTACCAAAAGTAACTCCTTCCAACATTACTGGAAATTTCATGGTGTTTTAATGCTTTATGTTGATAGACATATAGAAGAATGAGTATGATATATGCACCTTCATTGGAGGATACTTTGAGAAAGGAGCATGGCCATGGGCAAGCTCCAATGCCGTTATACCAAAAGACCAAATATCTGCCCTGAAGGTTAGTCGTCCAACACACACTCTCATCAAGCCTCTCATTTATGAATAACAAAGTGAAAAAAATAAAAATAACAGTAGATATTACTAACTTGAAGTCATAACCGTGTAACTGTCCCACCACCTCAGGTGCCATCCTACAGAAAAGAATAGGGAACCTCTAATATTACAATGAACGACATCAAAATGTTTAACCACTGAACTAGCAATTCATATAGAATATGTAGAAGCCAGGAACTTAAATTTATACCAGCAAGGAGTTCCCACAAAAGTATTTCTCATGCGTTGTTTATCACCTGAATCAAAAACGGAAGCAGAAACACCAAAATCTCCTAGCTTGATTGCACCATGTGCATCAACTAGAATGTTTCCAGCCTGCAAGAGATGATAGCAGTAGAAAGATAAAACTGCATTAATGAATTAACACATGGAAACATGCATGGAGTAAAAATAGTCTATGATGGACACATGATAGAGTTACAACCAATGCAGAAAAATCCTAAAATTTTGAAGTTGCATATAGGCAGTTGAAAGAGAGAGGTGTTTTTTATGCTTCAGTTCAGGAGATAACCATGTCAACTGCTGTCTCATGGTATCTTGAGGACCAATCCAGAGATTTATAAATTATACCTCTACTATGGGAAGTTGACATGTTGGGATGGATTTGGGAGGTGGCATTGAAAAGTCTAAACTAACATCCAAGCCACCACCACCATGGTCCTAATTCTCGACGAGAAAATTTTAAGGGTCCCGAGTTTGATGCAAAAAAACAACCAATTTCTCAACCGAAATCTCGAAAGATTCGAGATTTTCAGTCCATCTCGGTTCAATTGGACACCTAAAGCCTTTATAAAAAGCACAGTTTCAACAATCTCAGTTGAAATTTCGACCAAGACATCTATATCTCGATATTTCTAGATGGGAAATTGAGGAAACTGCTGATTTGCCACATCAATGCTGTAAACCACTGGGAAATCTTGTTGGCAGTTGCCAAATCACCATCACGTCATCTGTTGCTTAACAGTGAAGACCCATTTGCAACTAATGGTGCTCTTATTGGGAGGAAGAAACCAACATCCATTTCTCATTTTTCCAAAGTGCATTTACATCCTCGGTCATAGCCGCTTTCCATTTTAGTTCACAGGAGCCTCGTGCCAAGTCTGAGGAATAGACACAAAATCCAAGGAAGCTACAAAGCCATGATAAAAAAGAGACAAAGAATCATATGAAACAAACTTGGATATAAAATATTGAGTAAATGTCCTATGCCTTTCCGAATAGCAATGGGAGGATCGAGTGAGAGATCTTGAGAAGACTGTTACCAGATAAGTCAGCAACAGGCTGAGAAGAATCTGGTTCAAACCAAGTAGAGCAGTGGTAGTTGTGGACGGTTCGATAGGCCTTTCTGGACATACACATGCAACTCTGGATCAGTAGCCTGCTCTAGGACAGTTGCTGCCTGCGTCTTGGAATTATCTGGATGCTCTTCAACCGGAACAGTAGCGAATGGATGCAGATCATCAAACAGCGGAATTGGAGACAGCATCTCTACATCTCCAAGATTCTCCCCTGGAGAAATGATAGAGGAGCGAAAAAGGCCACAATCTCTAGAAAAGACATCCATTGTAACAATTACACGACGAGAAGGCAGCCGGTAACACTTATATCCCTTCTAAGTGGCAAAGTACCCAATAAAGATGCACTTTGTGGCCCGCGCATTAAGTTTTCTAGTGGGATGATGATTGCGCCAAAACAAGTGCAGGCAAAAATCTTGGATGGAACAATAAAAGAGGATGGCCCTTGAAGCGAGATACCTTGAAGAGCCTCCATAATCAATAGGGTGTCCCAATGCACGAGGCTCTCGCTACTGCAGGCTTTGGGGAGGGCAAATCGTACGCAGCTTTACCCCCACAATATGGAGAGGCTGTTTCCAGGATTCAAAACCGTGACCACCAGGTTGAAATATGACAACAAGCACAAGATTGAAAATCCAAAACCCGAGTAGGCATTCTGTTAAGGAGATACGCCACAGCAACCACAGCATCACTCCAAAAATGAGGAGGCATATTCATGTCAAACAGTAGAGAATGAACCACCTCGAGTAGGTGTCATAGTTGTTAAGGCGACAAGGCGATCCAAGGTGTTCGGAGCCATCCTGAGAGCCTAGGCGCAGCCTAGGCGACCAAGGTTTCCCAGTGTATTTTTTTTATTTCTAAAATATTAATGCTATATTAATGTTTATATATATGCAGCATTCTATATAAATAATCAACATTTAAGACATAACTTAATTATATGAGAAAACCAACAAGGCAACAAATAATGAATAAAATATAGAACATAAAAAAACACATTTATAATAAACAAAAAATCACAAATTAATAAAGTAAGAAGTTAGAACTTAGAATATCCTAGCATATAAATAAGAAACAAGACTGCAAAGAGGAAGACTATAATGTTACTTACCTCTATGATGCCAAAATAAGTGCTTGTGCTTCTATTCCTCTAAAAGTAAGCTTGTACCCAAGGTTTGAGGTGCCAATTTCAAGGCCGGTTTCAGCTAGCCTTGAAACCAAGATATCTCAGGTTTCGACCAAAACTCAGTCGAAACCTGGTATTTTTCCCGGGACATCTCAAAGTTTGGTTTAGAGAGCCCAAAAGTGTTTTTCTTGTCTGAATTTTTTTTTGTAGCCTATTTTAACCATTTTACATATATTCTCATATTAGTTTAAATAAAAACATCTAAAATGATAATATATGGTATGGACCCAAGTTTGCTAATGTACGTTGAGACCTGGGATTGTGTCTAGAGTTAAGTAGGCAATACGTATTTATGACCAACATTTGCGTATTTCTAACAAATTTGACCTGAGCATAACTCCTTTAATATAGTTCGAACTCAAGCAATCTGGAATTCGTTGCAAAGCTAGCATAATCAGCTTTCCAACAAATCCGAGATTGTTTGAATAAGAGTTATAATGGAGTTACAAGTCGGTCAAACCTTGTTCGGAGTATGCAAATGTTGTTTAAAGTCGTCTGAATGTAAATTATTTTTGGGCATCAAAGCAAGAGATTATTTTGGCGCACTCTTGGTTTTTAGTGATGCTTTACTATAATAAGATTTATGGAATTTTTATATTTAGAAAAAAGCCTAGCATTTGGAAGTTGAAAATCGCCCTCGCACCCAAAAATACGGTTTTTGTTCTTGAACAGGAGGGCTGACTTTTTATCCTTCTGGAATTTAAATTTTAGACTATTTTTATTGGATTCAAATTTTGGGGGGCGGGGGGGTATTTGCTTATTTATGAATAGTATCTTAAGTAAATGAAACATTTACTTAAATGATATTAGTTATAAATAAGTACTACCTGATAAATGTTGTTCATGTTTAGCCTAATAAATCTTATGAAGAAAATTCAAAGATCAAGGAAAAATATGAAGAAAAAAAAAAAAAAGACACATTGAAAACAAGGTGACCTCCCAGACATTCTAGGCATCCAAGGCGCCCTAGGCGATCGCCCAGGGTGTGCCTTTCGCATGTGCATAAGGTGCCCTGGCGCCCTGGCTTATAAAAACAGCCCGGAGGCCTAGGCAACACCTTGACAACTATGGTAGGTGTCGATTCTTACGCTCAGCAACACCATTTTGAGCAGGCATGTCAACACAACTAGTTTGGTGAAGAATGCCTTGTGCAGAGAGATAGGACTGAAAGGGGTCAACCGTATACTCAGTACCATTGTCCATACGAAGAATCTTCACGTGAGCATTAAACTGGTTCCAAACCAGATTGTGAAACTCTTGAAAACAGCTAAGCACTTCATTTTTGTGGCGGAGAAAATAAATCCACGTAGTATGAGTATAACAATCAATAGAAGTAACAAACCAATAATGTCCAAAAATTGAAATAAAACAAGCAGGGCCCCAGACATCAGAGTGCATCATAACAAAGGGGGGCAGTAGTTCTTTTATTGATACTAGGATAAACAATACGAGCATGCTTGGCTAAAACACAAG
Organism: Protea cynaroides; assembly: GCA_028583415.1. NCBI lineage: Eukaryota > Viridiplantae > Streptophyta > Magnoliopsida > Proteales > Proteaceae > Protea > Protea cynaroides. Next base: position 96,892,026 of record CM053276.1, on the reverse strand, counting down.
CATCACAATGAATATTATATGGTGAACAATGCTGAAATAAAGAAGGAAAAACTTTAGCTAAAGTGCCGAGGGTGCCCCAAGCATCAGTGCCACTGACGTAACGTAAAGAGAGATGGACCACTATCAAAATGAGTATGATGTGCATGTCTAGTAGATGTAGACCCAGAAGCAAGACAATCATTATCAAGGAGATACAGACCACCACTTTCTCTACTACAGATAATCGTTTTTCCCATTATCAGATCTTAGAAAACACAAGATGAAGGAAAAAAGATGACTTTACAATTTAAATTCTGAGTAAGAATATTAATAGATAGATGGTTAATAGAAAAATTGGGGACATTTAAGATGGAGGATAAAGATAATAAAGAAGAGCAATGAATAGAACCATTCCCGGACACGAAGGAGAGAGAACCATCAACCACTACCTTATCTTTACCAGAACAAGGAGAATACTGGAAGAAAACACTGGAGGAGCCAGTCATATGGTCAGTAGCGCCGGAGTCAAGAACCCACAGACAAGAATCAAGCAAGGTACACTAACCACTAAAAGAAATACCTGAATAAGAAGTAGAGTGGGGATCAAACATGGCTAGAGTAGAGGTGGATATCGAAGAGGATTGGGTCTCTAGTTTTGTCATCAGACGTCGAAGAAGAGACATTTCATCCTGGAAAAAAGAAGCACCAGCAACATCGGCCTCAGTTGTCTCTGTATGACGAGCAAGAGAAGCAATAGAATGACCCCGACCACACCCACAGTCAATAGAACAACAAAGCCTTATCCCAACTAAATGGGGTCGGCTAAATGGATTCTTGTCCTCCAATCAGCTCTATTCGATATCCTACTTATAACAAGGCCAAAGCTATGCATGTCTTTCTTCACCACTTCCCCTAGAGTCATCTTAGGTCTGCCCCTAACGCTTTTAAATTTTTCAATCTGAATCAAATCAGTCCTCCGTATAGGAGCATCTAACGGCCTCTGTTGAACATGGCCATACCATCTCAAACAGCTTTCTCGTTGTTTATCATATATCGGCGCTACTCCCAAATCAGCTCTAATACGATCATTCTGTACCTTATCCTTCCTAGTTTTACCACACATCCATCTCAACATCTTCATCTCAGCTACACTAAGTTTATCTACATGATGTTTCTTAACTGCCCAACATTCCGCTCCATACATCATAGTCGATTGAATAACTGTCTTATAAAATTTTTCTTTAGGTTTTAAAGGAATATGTCAATCACACAACACTCCAGAGTCCAGGTTCACTTCATCCATCATATTTTAATCCTCTGTGAAACATCATCCTCTATATCTCCTTCTTTATCTATGATTAAACCTAAATACCTCAAATGATCACTTTGTTGTATCTCCCTCTCAAGAATTTTCACCATCTCATTATCTATCCTTGTGTGACTAAAGTACACACCATATACTCCGTCTTTATTCTACTTATCTTAAAACCCTTCGATTCCACTGTTGATCTCCACAGCTCCAACTTGACGTTAATCCATGCTTTTGTCTCAACTACCAAAACAATATCATCTGCAAAAAGCATCCACCAAGGAACTTCATCTTGAATGTCTCTGGTTAAATCATCAATAATGAGGGCAAATAGATAAGGTCTTTAAGCTAATCATTGATGTAACCCCATTGTGATTGGGAATTCACTATCTTGATCCCCTACAGTTTTCACACTAGTCACCACATTATAATACATATCCTTAACTATGTCCATATATCTACTTGAAATACTTCTCTTCTCTAGTACATGCTAGATTAATTCTCTAGGAACTCTGTCATAAGTTTTTTCTAGATCAATAAAGACCATATAGAGTGGAGGTCCTTCTTGCCTTTTCCACATCTTTCCATGAGTCTCCTAAGCAAGTATATAGATTCTGTCATAGATCTACTTGGTATAAAACCAAACTGGTTCTCCTAATAGGAGATTCTTTTCTCATGCGAGTTTCAATAACTCTCTCCCATAATTTCATAGTATGACACATTAGTTTTAAAATACAGGCATTGCAGCTTTGAATATCATCTTTGTTTTTATAAATTGGAACCACAATGCTTCTCCTCCATTCATTTGGCATTTTCTCTGAGCTCATAATTTAATTGAACAACTTAGTTAGCCAAGAAACTCCATACATTCCTAGGCTCTTCCAAACTTCTATTGGGACCTCATCTAAGCCTGGTGCTTTGCCTATATTCATCCTCCATATATATCTACATCCTATGGTGTCATAGTGGGTAATATAACAATCTGAGACACTATCCATTTAGCAGGCTATAGAAATAATCGATCCATATCTCTTTAATGTCTTCGTTCCTTACTAGAACTCTACCAACTGCACTTTTAATACATCTAACATGGTTTAAATCTCTACTCCTCCTTTCCCTCATTTTAGCTATATTATAGATAGCTTTTTCTCTTTCTTTTGTGCTAAGATTGTTATAAAGATCTTTATAATTCATCGCCCTTACTTTTCCCATAATCTTTTTGGCTTCATTTTTAGCAAATCTATACCTTTTTAAATCCTCTATATCCTTAGTCTTTTGCCATGTCTTAAAACTATCTTTCTTAGCTTTAATGGTTGTTTGAACCTCATCATCTCACCACCAAGACTCTCTAAGGAAATGACGTTTTCCTTTCGATACACTTAGGACATCTTTAGCAACTTTCTTAATATAAGCAGTTATCTCATTCCACATTATATTAATATCTCCCTCAAAGTCTCACATTCCTTGTTTGACCATATTATCAGTAAAAACTTTCAAGGTAATTCCTTTTAAGCCCCACCACCTTATCCTAGGGCAAAAGATCTGACCTTTCGATTCGGCATAATGAGACATATATCAATGAACAATAATCTATGTTGAGTCATTAGGCTCTCCCCAGGTATAACTTTACAATCCTAATATAACAATCTATAGGAGCTTCTAGCTAGAAAGAAATTTATTTGGCTTTTATGATATCCACTTTTGAAGGTGACTAGATGCTCCTCTCTCTTTTCAAAGTATGAATTTAAGATGGATAGATCATAAGCCGTAGCAAAATCTAAAATTAAAATTTCTTCTTCATTCCTCACTCCAAAACCATATCCTCCATGTACACCTTCATAACCTCTACAATCTCTCCCTACATGTCTATTCATATCACCCCCGATTATCATGGTTTTAAGTATCGATACAATACGCTTTGTATCCACTGATACGTATCCGTCGATAGTGGTCGATACGATACTCTTTGATATGTATTTCTTTCTTTAAAACAAAAAGTGTATCCACATGTATCGACTGTATCGAACCAATACAGGTCGATACACTTCGATACGGTTGATACACTCTTTACGTGTAGATAAACTTATGTTTCCATTCTCGCAAAAAATAAAAAACATTTACCGATACGGCTCGATACACCTCGATACGGACCGATACACCTAGATACGATCGATACGCACTTATACGACTTGATACAACTGATTTTTTTTTCCACTTTTCTGGTCTTCCTTGCTGAAAACCTACAGTTCATGGAAACCGAAGATTATAACTCATTGAATGTCATCAACTATATCTTTAATCCTTGGAAATACTTCAAGATTGCTTATTATAGTTTTTTATGCTTAAAAATTGTGTTTTGCATGTTCCCTAATTATTCCAGTGTGTATCTTGCCCCGTATCCTAGCGTATCTTAGCGTATCCACGATACAATACGATGTCTGTTAAAATTGCCCAACCGATACGCTACCTATACACTATACTTTAATCCTTGCCAATTATAATCTTTTCCCTTTGTTTAAAACCTTGCACTAGTCCATCCATGAGTTCTCAAAATTGTAGCTTACTACTCGCATCCAATCCTACTTGGGATGTGTAAGTGCTAATTATATTGACTATATCTTTCTCCATCACTAACTTGATGGCTATAATCCTATCATCGTATCTTTTAACATCCACCACATCATTCTTTAAATCTTTATCCACTATTATACTCACTTCGTTGCTATTATTTTTATCCCCCGAATACTAAAGTTTAAAGTCATTTAACTCCTTAGCTTTTTTACCCTTCCATCTAGTCTCTTGAATAAGCTATGTTAATCCTTTTTCTCTTCATAAAATCTATCAATTCTAGATTCTCACCCATTAAAGATCCTACGATACAAGATACTAATCTAATCCTAAGCTTATGGGCTAGTTTGTTTACCCGTACTCGTCCATGGTGCAAGAACCCTTGCCTATTTATCACCACATCCGAGTGCTGATGTGACGGCCCTTGCAATGAGGAAGGGACCTCAATTTTAGATTTTGCTTCGGCTTATAATTGATTCATCGTAAACACATACTTTGAAAATAAAGAGGAGCATCTAGTCACCTTCAAAGGTGGACATCATAAAAGCCAAATAGATTTCTTTCTAATTAAAAGGTCCGATAAATTGTTATGTAAGGATTGTAAATTTATACCCGGGGAGAACCTAACCATTCAACATAGATTATTGGTTATGGATATATGTCTCACTACGCCGAATAATAGGAAAGGTCAAGTTTTTTGCCCTAAGATCAGGTGGTGGAGCTTAAAAGGAAATACCTTGAAAGCGTTTACTGATAATATGGTCAAACAAGGAATGTGGAACATTGAGGGAGCACTAATACGATGTGGAACGAGATAGTTGTGTGTATTAAGAAAGTTGTTAAAGAGGTTTTAGGTGTGTCGAAAGAATAATGTCATTCTCCTAGAGAGTCTAGGTATTGGGATGATGAGGTTCAAGCAGCCATTAAAGCTAAGAAAGATAATTTTAAGGCATGGCAAAAGACTAAGGGTATAGAGGATTTAAAAAGATATAAACTTGCTAGAAATAAAGCCAAAAAGATTGTGGGAAAAATAAGGGCGAAAAAAATATGAAGATCTTTATAACAATCTGAGCACAAAGGAAGGAGAAAAAATAATCTATAAAATAGCTAAGATGAAGGAAATGAAGAGTAGAGATTTAGACCATGTTAGATGTATTAAAAGTGCAGATGGTAGAGTTCTAGTAAAGGATGAGGACATTAAAGAGAGATGGAACGATTATTTCTACAGCCTACTAGATGAAGACGTCTCAGAAAATAGTGCACTAGATTGCTATATTACTCACCATTACACTAAAGGTCATAGGTATATACGCAAAATTAGGATGACAAAAATGAAATAAGCTTTAAGGGGGATGAATGTAGGCAAAGAACCAGGCCTAGATGAGGTCCCAATAGAAATTTGGAAGGGCATAGGAATGTATGGAGTATCTTAGCTAACTAAGTTGTTCAATAAAATTATGAATTCAGGGAAAATGCTAAATGAATGGAGGAGAAGTATTGTGATTCCGATCTACAAAAACAAAGACGATATCCAGAGCTGCAATAACTATCGAGGCATAAAACTAATGAGTCATACTATGAAACTGTGGAAGAGAGTTATTGAAACCCGCATAAGAAAAGAAATTACCATTATGGAGAACCAGTTTGGTTTTATGCCATGTAGATCCACGACAGAGGCTATTTACTTGCTTAGGAGATTCATGGAAAGATGTAGAGAAAGGAAGAAGGACCTCCATATGATTTTTATCAATCTAGAAAAGACTTATGATAGAGTCCCTAAGGAGTTAATCTGGCAAATACTAGAGAAGAGATACGTTTCAAGCAAATATGTGGACATAGTTAAGGATATGTATTATAATGTGACGATTAGTGTGAAAACCATGGGGGGTCAAGGTTGTAAATTCCCAATTACAATGGGGTTACATTAAGGATCAGCTTTAAGCCCTTATTTATTTGCCCTCATTATGGATGATCTAACCAAAGACATTCAAGATGAAGTTCCTCAGTGTATGCTTTTCGTTGATGATATTGTTCTGGTGGATGAGACAAAAGCAGGGATTAATGCAATGTTGGAGCTATGGAGATCATCATTGGAATCGAAAGTTTTAAGATAAGTAGAATAAAGATGGAGTATATAGTGCGTAACTTTAGTCACACAAGGACGGATAATGAGGTGGTGAACATTATTGAGAGGGAGATATAACAAAGTGATCATTTTAGATATCTAGGTTCAATCATAAAGAAAGAAGGTGATATAGACGATAATGTTTTACAGAGGATTAAAATAGGATAGATGAAGTGGAAAAGTGCGTCCGAAGTGTTATGTGAACGGCGTATTCTTTTAAAACTTAAAGGAAAATTCTATAAGACAGTCATTCGAGCTATGATGTATGGTGCAGAACGTTGGGCAGTTAAGAAGCATCATATTGATAAACTTAGTGTAGCTGAGATGAGGATGTTAAGATGGATGTGTGGCAAAACTTGAAAGGATAAAGTAAGGAATGATGTTATTAGAGCTGATTTGGGAGTGGCGTCGATACATGATAAACTACGAAAAAGTCGTTTGAGATGGTATGGCCATGTTCAACGGAGGCCGTTAGATGTTCTTGTTCGGAGGAGTGATTTGATTCAGATTGAAGGGTCTAAAAGAGCTAAGGGCAGACCTAAGATGACTCTAGGGGAGGTGGTGAAGAAAGACGTGTATAACTTAGTTCTTGCTTCAAGTATGACATGGAACAAAGCTGATTGGCGGACAAGAATCCATGTAGCCGACCCCATTTAGTTGGGATAAGGCTTTGTTGTTGTTGTTGTTTATTAACTTAAAAGTCTAAAGTACTCTAAGATAGCTAGAAATTCACATAAACTATTTTGTCATGCCATCTTGTATTATGCTGAGTCACTCCACTAAATGCTTCAACTGAAGATGATAACTTTCATGATGAGAACAAGTGGCTTTATGTACTTAAAATAATTTTTCTATGATATGTGGCAAAGCTTCTACAGTTATTGATCTTTCAATATGTTGTTGCAATTAAATAAGAAGAAAATATATATGCAATTACTAAATATTATGAGCTTCTAGTGCTCCATTTGTTTCAATGCAAGATTATTTTGCTAGGAAACCAACTTTTAGTTATTAAGCTTATTTGTATTTCCTTCCCATTTATCTTTCTTTTATTTTCTTTTGGGGAAGGAGGGGGGAAGGGCATGAGAGATTGAGGAAAAGAATCCAGCCATATGGGGACTGTGTCCTCCACTCCTCCATGGGTATGCAACTGAACAACCGACGAAGATAAAAGCACCCCCCCCTCTGGAAATTAAGGTCCTAGAAATTTAATATTTAATTTGATTTTTTCCAAATTTTTGTATTTCGTTTCAGTAAAAGCAATTCTGTCTTTTCCTTACAATGCAATTTCCTTTTGCCTTTAGGACAATCCGTGCAAAATAATTTCAGTAAAACAAATGGAATCTCATAGAATAAATCTACAGAAATATCACTTGGTAACACATAAAAAGTTAAAAAGGGATGATAGCTATCTAATGAACAATGAGATACTTGACATAGCCCCAACGAATGGTTACTCACCTTAACATCTCGATGTAAATGCCCTTGTTGATGAAGATAGTCTAAACCCTTTAGTACTTCATGTAAAATGGTTGCAATAACCACCTCTTCCAAGCCATTAGGATAAGCAGCCTTCAATATATGAAGAAAAGAACCCCCGGCCATGAATGGCATTACAACCCACAAATAATGACCGTTAACAAAGCAACAGTGCGCCTTCAGAACATTAGGGTGCTCAACCAAGCTCATAGTCTGTACTTCCCGAGAGATTTTACTCTGCATAGAAGACCCAACTCATAAATTTGACAACTAAGATGATGTTATATCTCAAGATAAGAATATGGACATTCCCGACTGGTAAAAGCACAAAATTTGTTAGACAACATATTACCTTAGAATAATAATAATACAGGGAAGCAGGGGTTTCTCCGTAATGATTTATTGATATAAATGACAAAATCGATACTTAACAAGATTCCGAATGAGATCAGAACGGATTCATTGAAAGGAAACAGATTTTCGACTAACCAGATCAGTATCATGTTTCTCAAAATCAAGTATTTTGATGGCAACGATCTCATTGAACGGAATACAGAGCGCGCGACAAACAGAAGCACTAACTCCCTGCCCAATTTCTTCATACAGAACGTAATGCTCAGAGCCAGTAGGATACCTCTTTTTCTCCATTGCTCAAAGCTTCTCCTTAAAAATAATGATATCCCTTGAACCCCTAAAAGCAGCCAAGAATCTTAAGTCTCATACAGAAAATCAGTGCGAGAGAGACAAATGTAGCTCGGCGACAACGAAAAACCGATGGCTAAATACCAGAGACTTGAAAAAAAGACATTGTGATGGTGGATTCTGATCCCTAAACGAGGTTGTTTTGGACTTTCTCGTGAGCTACAGATCGAGAGAGACAGAGCGCGAAGTTCTCGTATCGGTGCTCAAACGAACAGTTTGGACTTTTACCAAAAAAAAACATAACGAACAGCTTGGAGGTAAAAGCCCGCCATTTACAAGCTTAGCTTTAAGGCCATGTTTGCGTGCTAAAAAAAGAAAATAAAAATTAGAATGACTTTTTCTTTTTATAGAGAACAAATTTTCAACTGAAAACGCACGTGTTTTCAGTTTGAAAGATTTCCTGTCACTTGTCCATTCGTATTAAGGGTGTCAAAACTGAGCCCGGCCCGGTAGCACGGACCGAGCCAACCCGATATAACCCAAACCCAGCCCAGATCGAGCCTTAATGGACAGGTTTTGGTCTGAGCTTGTAAAGCCCGACACCGTTTCAGCCCAAACTGAAACCAAACCGGACCGGTCCGTTAAGAAACCCGAATTAGCCCAAAACCGATAAAACCCAACCCGAACACCGATAAGGTCCTTTCGGGCCCAATTTCCTAATTTTAATGGTTTAAAATTTTAATAGATTGTGTTACACTATTAGAGTTCACTTCATGATCTAGAAGATTATGTGAATCTATAGTTGAAAAGATTATGTTAATTGTTATAATTTATTAAATTACATACATATGGAATGAATAATACTAATTTTATAGATAGAAATAATAAAATAGGCTATATAGTTTACATATAAAAGAGGCCCGATAAGCCCGATAAGCCCGATCCGGACCGAACCAACCCGAAATCACCTCAATAAACCCAGCCCGATAACAAACCGACACCGGACCAGCCCGATAGTTATTGTGTCCAGCGCAGGCCAACCCAGCCCGAACTCTTAATGGACATATTTTGGACTGGGCTTATAAAACCCGACACCGATTTAGCCCGAACCGAAACCGACCCAGACCGGCCCGTTGACTCCCTTAATTCATAAAGTGCGCCCGGGCACTTCTACTTTTTTTTTTGTGGTAAATTTCTTCTTCTATTTCTTCTTTCATTTTCATTCTTCTTCTATTTCTTCTTCTTCTTTCTTTTTCTTTCTTCTTCTTTCAACTACATTCTTCATCTTCTTAAGGGAGTCAACGGGCCGGTCTGGGTCGATTTCGGTTCGGGCTAAACCGGTGTCGGGTTTTATAAGCCCAGCCCAAAACATGTCCATTAAGAGTTCGGGCTGGGTTGGGCTGCGCTGGACACAATAACTATCGGGCTGGTCCGGTGTCGGTTTGTTATCGGATTGAGCTTATTAAGGTGATTTCGGGATGGTTCGGTTCGGACCGGGCTTATCAAGCTTATCGGGCCTATTTTATATGTAAGATATATAGCCTATTTTATTATTTCTATCTATAAAATTAGCATCATTTCTTCTATATGCATGTAATTCAATAAATTGTAACAATTAACATACTCTTTTCAATTATAGATTATATAATCTTTCCGATCAAAAAGTGAACTATAACAGTGTAATATAATCCATCAAAATTTAAAACCATTAAAATTAAGAAATTGGGCCCAGATGGACCTTACCGGTGTTTGGATTAGGTATTACTGGTTCGGGCTAGTTCGGGCTTCTTAACGGGCTGGTCCGGTCTTGTTTCGGTTTGGGCTGAAACGGTGTCGGGCTTTACAAGCTGAGACTGAAACCTGTCCATTAAGGTTCGGTCCGGGTTAGGTTCGGGTTATATCGGGCTGGCTCGGTCCGTGCTACCGGGCCAGGCCCATTTTTGACACCCTTAGTATGAATGTTTCTGGAGAGACTCTTTTCATGATTCGAATCGTGACCATCAGATTGCAATGTTACAATCTTACCGTCGTCCCAAGGCTCGCCCTCCAATGTGATATATATATATATATATATTAGGGCTAAACCCAGGCCAGCCCGATCCTATCAGGGTCGAGGATTGGGCTGAGTATTTTTAGGCCCTGGGAGGGTCAGGCTGGATTCACGGTTGATTTTTATAGAAAGCCAGGGTTGGGGTTGGGTTCCATTTGCACCCCTAGATAGGACCTTTCTTTAGCTCCAAGAGTTGATACTTTAACTAGATTATGCGTGCTAGGGATTAGGAGGCGAAGTTGTGCTCAAGAGTCATCCATGCATAGTGACTACTTGAGGCTCAGTAAGAGAGGAGATCAGCCAATTTAGAATAATTTGATCGTGTTTATTCCATAGTACCTAGGCTGGATTTGGGGTGACTGTAGGTGAAGCCGCGCGCAGTGATATTAGAAGGAGGGTAGGTGGTAAGAACTGGGTCAGAGAATGCAACTCTCCACTGACATAGCCATGAATGAAGATCATGAGCACATAGAAGTGACAAGATTAATTGAGATTTCCAGAGAACATAATTGTTGCGGTCTAGCTCAATGGGCAGATAGTGAATGATATCGTGGGAGGAGCCAATGGTAGCTGCAGAACTAAGACTTGTGGAAGAGGTTGTGGAGGCCGTTAATTATGAGAAAAAAAGATGATTGTCTAGAAAATTTTCTATAAAATTAGTATTTTTCGCGGTTTGTTTTTAAGGTAAATTAAAAAATAAAAAAAAAATAAAAAATCTTGGATGGATGGATGGATGGATGGATGGATGGATGTGTCTAATAATGTGTCTTACATGCATGATGTCAAATTACTGGTGGTGTGCTGTGGTGTGGTCCGGGTCAAAACCCAGTTTAATTTGGTTGTCAAATGAGCTAATACCTTGTGTAATTCTCATTCTATGTTCTTCCAATGGAGATTGTTCATCTTGTAGGAGTGGAACTTCCATAATCCTATGACCAATCATAACCTCCAAAGTAGAATCTTCCCCACACCCAATCAGTTTTATTCAACTCCATTTATAAAGAGCGAGAGACAATAAATATGAAATTTTGGAGATGATGACCTGAATACGCATTAATATAAAACCACCCTAGCTAGTTATCATAAGGTGGTTCTGTTTGTTTCCATGTAAAACAGTTGTCAAAGAAAATTTTCTTGTAAAATAGGATTTTTCCACTTCTTGTTTCCGTGAAGTTTACCATGACGTTGGGTAAACTGTTGTGCCATTTCTACTGGCCCTTGTGTTCACTTATACTGATTAAAGCTTACAGCAATCGTATACGTTTGAGTTTAAACTCTATTTCATAGAGATTGAGCTGGACTCTAGCTACCTACAAATCATGATCTGTATGTATATAGTGATAAGAGGTGAGGTGTGCGTTAATCTATATTTTAAAATACATAATTCAAATTTAAAATTTAACAATATTCCTTAACAGCCACCATGAAATTGAGGGTGAGCGTTGCCTCAGCATCAACTTATCACGCAATAGCTGAAACCAGATGGTGGAGTACTAGGGTTTCGTCAGGACATCTGCCAATTGATCCTTGGTTGATATGAACTAAATGGATAATTGATAATGGGCAACCAATTGTCGAACAAATTGAAAGTCTAGCTATTTCAGTATGCTTTGTTTGAGCATGAATCAAAGGGTTTGCAGTTAAGTAGGTAGCCCCTAAATTGTCACACAATAAAACCAGAGGTTGTTGAATCTGTATACTGAGCTCTTGAAGAAGGGATTTTATACAAATTACCTCGGTAGTGGCATTCAGAAGTGCTCTATATTCTGACTCAATAGAAGAACAAGCAATCCTGGCCTGTTTTCGAGCTGACCAAAAATTAAATACAACCCAAGATATATGGCATAACCACCTATGGATCTTCTGCTATCGAGACACGCTATCTAATCTGCATCACTATATGCATGTAGGCGAATAGAGGAATGTCAGCTAAGGAGCAGATCATGACTTTGAGATATAGAAGAATACACTTCACTGCTTGCCCATGATTATCTGTAGGCGCTTGTAAAAACTGACAGACATTATTAATAGGGAATACAATATCAGGCCTTGTGAGGGTCACATATTGTAGTGCCTCAAGAGTGCTCCTATATTGAGTTGGATCAAATTGAGGTTGACCCATTGATCGAGAAAGTCAGAAAGTGTTGGCCAATGGGGCATGGATGGGTTTGGCACCATCCATTCTGGATTTCCTAAAGAGATCTCCAATATATTTATGCTAGGATAGCAGGATGGCATCATCTTGGGGGGATAACTTCTATAGTAATGTAGCTTCCCCAAATCTATTATCGCAAATTCTTGACCAAGGGTAGTGACGAGTCCTTCCACCATAGGATGGTTAGAACCGGAATGACTATATCATTGACGTAAAGATGGTTCACACCCTTGTAGGGAATGAACAATTAAGTGTTAGCTTTGGAGCCTTCCAAACCCAAAGTTACCAAGTGGGTATTGTGCCTTGAGAACTAGGCTCGTGGGGCCTGTTTAAGCCGTATAAGGATTTATGGAGTTTGCAAATGTGGGTAGCTTATCTGGATTCGAGATTCCTAGCGGTTGAACCATGTATACAGTCTCATACAACGTGTCATGCGAGAAAGTGTTGCTAACATCTAGTTGATGGGTCACCCAATTATTCATTGTGGCAATGGATAGGATTGTGCATACAGTGGTATATATTTGACGACAGAACTGAAGGTCTCTGAGTAATCAAATCCTTCATGCTGGTTATATCATTTTGCCACTAAACAAGTATTGTAACACTCAATTGTACCATCACCTTTGCGTTTGATGTGAAAGACCTATTTGCATCCCACAATATTGACATGATAATTCTGTGGTTGAGTGAGGATCCAGGTGCCATTTTTTTTATCAAAGCATTGAACTCAGCGGACATTGCATCACGCAAATGCATGTGTTTGGGTGCTTCGATGAAACATGTTGGCTCCATATCAGCATGGATCTCAAATATGTGTGTGGACGACAGAGGATACCGAATTGATGGTTTTGGTTGGTGCAGTAGTTGCATGGCATGAGTCCTGGTTGGTGCCGCATTAGGTTGTGTAGATGACACTGAATCTCCTTTGTAAACTTGCATTGATTGGAATAGTCACTGGATTTTCCAAGTTAGTGGTAACATTGGTGGTATGATTAGTATATATAGGCTCAAGTGGGGGAATAAAAGGGAAGTGTGGCAGTGTTATCGTTGGAGTAGGTGTCACACCAGTTGAGCTGTCAACTGCTCCATGGGCCTCTAAAATTGGATTTGATGATGTAGAAATTATGAGCCATGGTTCGGTTGGACTAGTGGTGGGAGGATGGGCTATGAGGAGAGCCTTATATGGGTATTGAGTCTCAATAAAATTCACATGTCAAGCTAGGTAGATGCAACCTATGCTAATGTCAAGACCACGATAGCCTAACTGTTGGGGATTATATCCCATGAAAACACAAGTAGTGGATCGATAAGCAAACTTGTGGCTATTGTATGGCCGAAGGATGGGAAACACAACACAACTGAATACCTTAAGGAAGGTGTAATATGGTCTTTGCCGATAAAGAGTTCGAAAGGGGTAGTTGTTATTAAGATATGGTATGAATAGTCGCGCAATTTATCAAGAAAATGGCCGTCTCAAAGACATAGGACCAATAATTTAATGGGATTGAGGCATGTGCAAAAAATGTGAGCCCAATGTCAATAATGTGACATATTTTTTGTTCCGCAATCTCATTTTGTTCAAGTGTGAGAGCATGTTGCATGGTAGACTATTCCTTTCATTTTGAGATATTGGTTGAGTAGTTGGTACTCCCACCCCAGTCAAACTAAAACTTTTATGGTTATGGAAAAAATACTTTTCAACCCTTGTTTGAAACTAAAACAGATATAGTAGAGACTTCTAATCTTTGGGCAAGCGAATAAAACCAAGTAAGTGTGAGCCCAATGTCAATAATGTGACATATTTTTCGTTCAGCAGTCCCGTTTTGTTCATGAATATGAGGGCATGCTATACGGTGGACTATTCCTTTCATTTTGAGATATTGGTTGAGTAGTTGGTACTCCCACCCTAGTCAGATTGAAGCTTTTATGGTTATGGAAAAATTGCTTTTCAACCCTTCTTTGAAACTGAATGAATATAGTAAAGACTTCTGATCTTTTGGCAAGCGAATAAAACCAAGTAAACTTAGTTGAGTCATCAATAAATATAAGAAAACATTGATGTTCAATAGTGGAAGAAACAGGAGCAGGGCTCCACACTTCACTAAAAATTAAGTTTAGTACTGGACCATTACTGATAGTTCCAATAAGGGGTAATGGTCTCTTATGAGCTTTGCCTTAAAAAGAAAAAACAAGAAGAACATTGATTCAAACGAGAGGAGTTGCATGGTAGGGAATGAGAAGTGAAATGTCGGACTGTGCGAAGCTATGGATGTCCAAGACAGGCGTACCAATCATCTGCCGATAACTTTTTTCCCCAATATGAGCAACTATGGACAATGATTTATTGTGGTTCTGAAGGCCCATTAGCTGATATAATCCATCTTTAAGAACCCTCTGGAGTAATGGCATCTTTGTCACTTGATTCTTCACAAGAAAATGAAACGGATGAAATTGAAAGAAACAATTATTATCCTTCATAAAATGATGAACTGAGAATAAGTTTCTACTGATTTGGGGTACGTGAAGGATTTCAGAGAATTTAAATGGATGGCAATTGGGGGATGTGGAGGTTGGATAGATTCGGCATCACATGATGTGTTACGACAAACACAGCGGAAACGCAAGTAATGGCAGTATGAAATTCTAATAAACAATAAAGAATAAAGACACGAGAAATTTACGTGGTTCGATCAATGTGATCTACATCCACGGAAGAGAAGAGATTTTCACTAGATCAATAAGAAGAAGAAGATTACAAATTGCACCTTATAGAGTGACACGAATACACAAGATTGCAACCAGCTTCAACATTGAACAAGAACCTTAGTTGCTCTTCTTTTCTCTCTTCCTCTTACGTTTTGCGACTAGTTCAGAAAAAATCCTTAACTATTCCCTCTCCCACAATTATATTTATGGAAGAAAAGTAATTGAGGGAATAGGGAATCTTTTTCCGACAACTTTCCTATTTTCTTTTTGTAAAATCATTCCTATTTTCTATTATGGGCAACATTACATTTCCTTACCTATTTAGACTGGTGGGAATCCAATCAAGGATATTTGATTATCCCCTTACCAAATATAATTCAAATCTATCCTATTATGGATGGGAATCCAATCAAGGATAGATTTGATTATCCATTTACCAAATATAATTCAAATCTATCCTATTATGGGTTTGGGATAGATTTGAATTCCAAAAGATTATAAACATGGATCAGGGGTCCCTATAGTCTCTCTCCAAGTGTGCATAATCAAGAGGTCCCATACCTAAGGGGGAGGAGACTGTAGAAGATCTCTGCAGGAATCAGGTGTCAAGCAAAGGTCGAAAAACAATCTTCTACGAAAATGTATGTTCAATTTATTTTAATTAATTTTGTTTTAACTCAGATGTATTTTATATTCCATATGGGATTTATTATGAATGAAGTTTATTTGGATTTGTAATGTAATCCTACAGTGGTATCAGAGCCATCCCACATGGACTAAAATCATTGAGTATTGAAACATGAAGATATTTTTCTTGATTTCCATTTGAATTTTTGGAAAAAACAAGAGAAATTTTAAAAATCAAATATATATATTTGATTTTTAAAATCTCTCTTGTTTTTTTCCAAAAAGGATAAAAATTATCAGATCAGATCGAGGAGGTGAATATTATGGTAAGCCGGGTGATTCTACTCAACACCTTGGTCCTTTTGCCAAGTTCTTACAAGAGCATGGCATTATTGCTCAATATTCCATGCCAGGAACCCCTCAACAAAATGGAGTTGCCGAAAGAAGGAATAGGACTCTAAAAGACATGATGAGAAGTATGATTAGTAACTCAAATCTTCCAGATTTTCTGTGGGGGGAAGCTCTAAAAACTGCCACTTACATACTCAATAGGGTGCCAAGTAAATCTGTTCCCAAAACACCTTTTGAGCTATGGACTGGTAGAAAACCAAGCTTGAATCATCTACATGTTTGGGGATGCAGAGCAGAAGCCAGATTATATAATCCTCATGAAAAAGTTATGGATCCAAGGACAGTCAGTTGCCATTTTGTTGGCTATCTTGCTAGATCCAAGGGATTTAGATTTTACTGTCCCAATTCTACCAATCGGATAGTTGAGACTGTTCATGCCAAGTTCATTGAAGACTCCTGTGAATTAGTAGAACCAAGAAGCTTGGAATTTGATGAGGTCCTTGTATTTCCTAATTCAATGATTCCCAGCCCTATTATACCTACTGTTATGCATCCTTTGGTCCCACCATTGACAGAGCACCTTAAGGGGATTGAGGTACCTGAACCAGTGTTGATTACAGAACCTAAAGAGATGGTTAGGAAATCTACTAGACAACGCAAGAGTGCTATTTCTTCTGACTTCATTCTATACTTAACTGAAGGAGAATTTGACATTGGTCAAGCAATAGATCCCTTAAGTTTTAAGGATGCCATGAATAGTTCTAATGCACCGAAATGGTTGGAAGCTATGAAAGATGAATTGTCATCCATGGCTAACAACGGTATTTTGTGACTCCAGGAGAAGAATTGAGCGCTACAAGGCCAGGCTAGTAGCTAAGGGATTCACACAGAGAGAGGGAGTTGACTTCAAGGAGACATTTTCTCCAGTCTCCTCGAAGGATTCATTCAGAATTATTATGACATTCGTGGCGCATTATGATCTAGAATTACATCAGATGGATGTCAAAACAGCCTTTTTGAATGGAGACTTGATTGAGAAAGTTTACATGCGACAACCAGAAGGTTTTGAGGTACAAGGCAAGGAAGGAATGGTTTGTAAGCTCAACAAATCCATTTATGGTCTCAAACAAGCTTCTAGACAATGGTATCTAAAGTTCCACCAGATTATATCATCTTTTGGTTTTGTTGAGAGTGCTATTGATCAATGCATTTATCACAAAATCAGTGGGAGTAAGTTCATTTTTCTGGTGTTATATGTAGATGATATTTTGCTTGCCAGTAGTGATTTGGGTTTACTTGCAAAGACCAAGCAATTTTTGTCAGAGAACTTTGAAATGAAAGATATGGGTGAGGGCTCTTTTGTACTGGGTATTGAAATCAGTCGTGACAGAAGACGTAGACTATTGGGACTATCTCAAAGGGCTTATATTGATCATGTACTCAAGAGATTCAATATGTCAAACTGTTCAACTGGTGAGGCACCCATCAGCAAGGGAGACAAGTTAAACAAGACCCAGTGCCCTCGGAATGAGATTGAAAGAAGGTCTATGACTAATAAGCCTTATGCATCTGCAGTAGACAGCCTTATGTATGCACAGGTCTGCACTCGCCCTGATATCGCTTTTGCAGTAAGTGTTTTGGGACATTTTCAATCTAATGCAGGTTTGGCTCACTGGACAGCTGTGAAGAAAGTCTTGCGATATTTATAGAGGACAAAAGATTATATGCTTACCTATGGCAGCAATGATACCCTTGAGATTGTGGGTTATTTTGATGCAGATTACAGCGGATGCCCTGATGACAGGAAATCTACTTCAGGATACATTTTTATGATGGCTGGAGGAGCTATTTCTTGGAAAAGTGTGAAGCAAACAATTTTAGCATCTTCTACGATGGAGGCAGAAGTTGTAGCTTTGTTTGAAGCCACGAAGCAGGCAATTTGGCTGAGGAATTTCATTTCTAGTCTGAAGATTGTGGAAATCATCTCCAGACCATTATTAGTATATTGTGATAATCAGTCAGCTATATCTTTCTCTAAACATAATCAGAGAACTGGTGCTTCAAAGCACATTGATATCAAGTATCTGTTAATAAAGGAAAAAGTTGATGATAATCACATCATTGTAGAAAAGATTTCGACTGTAGATATGGTTGCTGATCCATTGACAAAAGCTCTACTAGTGGGAATCTTCAAGGATCATGTTTCTTGTATGGGCATAGTCGAATCTTTTGATCTAATTTTGTAAAATCATTGATACTTGATTATATTATTTTGTCTGTGGTTTTATGGACATAGTGATTAATACAATTGTTTCCTTTCATGATTTAGCATTTGCACTCTTGCTAGTATAAGTGAAAGTTTTATTTAATTTGTCAAGTCTCACTAAAGGCAGTATTAAGCCAAGTTTCAAAAGGCAGTATTAAGCCAAGTCTCACTAAAGGCAGTATTAAGCCAAGTCTCAAAAGGTAGTATTAAGCCAAGTCTCACTAAAGGCAGTATTAAGCCAAGTCTCAAAAGACAGTATTAAGCCAAGTCTCACAAAAGGCAGTATTCAGCCAAGTCTCAAAAGGTAATATTAAGCCAAGTCTCACAAAAGACAGTATTAAGCCAAGTCTCAAAAGGCAGTATTAAGCCAAGTCTCACTAAAGGTAGTATTAAGCCAGGACCCAAAAGGCAGTATTAAGCCAGAACACAAAATGCAGTATTAAGCCAAGACCCAAAAGGCAGTATTAAGCCAAGTCACAAAAAGCAGCATTAAGCCAAGTTTTAGAGGCGGTAAGCCAATGTCAAAATTAACAAGGAGACTCATGTTTGTAATAACAGAAAGTTGTATGCTGTATAATTGAGGTGTATCTTCTGCTGTTGTTCAACATTAGTCTATTTGTTGGAAGGTATGAGATTTGGGATAATCTAGTTTTTAATTAATGGTTTCCATGGCCACACCAGTTTTTAATAGCCTTGTGGAATAATGTAGCCCAAGTGGGAGATTGTAAAATCATTTCTATTTTCTATTATGGGCAACATTACATTTCCTTACCTATTTAGACTGGTGGGAATCCAATCAAGGATATTTGATTATCCCCTTACCAAATATAATTCAAATCTATCCTATTATGGATGGGAATCCAATCAAGGATAGATTTGATTATCCATTTACCAAATATAATTCAAATCTATCCTATTATGGGTTTGGGATAGATTTGAATTCCAAAAGATTATAAATATGGATCAGGGGTCCCTATAGTCTCTCTCCAAGTGTGCATAATCAAGAGGTCCCATACCTAAGGGGAAGGAGACTGTAGAAGATCTCTGCAGGAATCAGGTGTCAAGCAAAGGTCGGAAAACAATCTTCTACGAAAATGTATGTTCAATTTATTTTAATTAATTGTGTTTTAACTCAGATGTATTTTATATTCCATATGGGATTTATTATGAATGAAGTTTCTTTGGATTTGTAATGTAATCCTACACTTTTTAACTAAAAAAGGAAGATACAATATGGTCCATAAAAGACCCAAATTTCAAGCCACAAAATAACATGATGTGTTGCAACTGTGTCAGGATACCAATCCATCACCAGAGAGTGAGGAGTTAGGAGAAGACCAGTCATGTTTGCAATTTGAGCAATAGCATTGTTGGAGGAATTGAAATATCAAAAATAGCATTTACTAAATGAGTGGTTGGATCGATTACATATCTGACATCGTTCCTTTCTCTTGGATGTTTTACCATAGCTTCCCTTATTGCCAGTGTTGAAATAGCTTTATAGAGACGATGTATCAGATTGAGGAGGTGGTGCTGATAGAGCAAGACTAGTTTGATTGAGATTGGCCTCAATAATGGTAGTTGTTGTTTTCAACCATAGTTCATGGTTGTGAAGTAAACGATGAAGATTGTGAACAAATAGTGCTTCCAATTTAGTGGTAAGTGTTGCAACAATATCACTATAATCTGGGCCCAGATTTTGAAAGACGATGGCATTGAGTTCCTCATTGTCTAGTGGTTTGTTTGTAGCAACCAGTTGATCAAATATGTATTTGGCTTCATACAGGTAGGTGCCAACGGGCTTATCTTCTTTAGAAGTGTTTTGCAATTGCATATGTAATTGAAAGATACTGGAACGAGAGAGATCACCAAAGGCTGTGTGAAGAGCTTTTCATACATTGGCAGCAATGGATAGACTGATAACATAAGGTAGAGTGTTAGCTGTAATAGAGGACAATAGAAAGCTGCGAACCACATAAACTTTGCGTATCCACTGTGCATAGGCCAAGTTTGGACCAGGAGCATTAGCTATTGTGATGGTTGCTGATGGACATATTTTGATGTCATCAATATAGCCCATAAGTTATTGGTTTAAGCAAAGGAATAAGATGTATTTTCTAGAGCAAGAAGTTGTTTGTGGATAGCTTGATAGTTATTTGCAGATGAAGAGTAGATGGGGTTGAATTAAGGGTGTCAACAGGCCGGTCTGGGTCGGTTGCTGTCCTGGCTGGATCGGTGTCGGGTTTTATAAGCCTAACCCAAAACATGCCCATTAAGAGTTCAGGCTGGGTTGGGCTGCGCGGGACACAATAACTAACGGACTGGTCCGGTGTCCGTTTGTTATCGGGCTAGGCTTATTGAGGTGATTTCGAACTGGTTTGGTTCGGACCGGGCTTATCAAGCTTATCGGGCCTATTTTATATGTAAGATATATAGCCGAATTTATTATTTTTATCTATAAAATTAGCATCATTCCTTCTATATGTATGTAATTCAGTAAATTGTAACAATTAACATACTTTTTTCAACTATAGATTTATATAATTTTTCAGATTAAGAAGTAAACTATAATAGTGTAATATAATCCATCAAAATTTAAAACCATTAAAATTAAAAAACTGGGTCTAGATGGACTTTACCGGTGTTCGAGTTAGGTATTATTGGTTAGGGCTAGTTCGGCTTCTTAACGGGCCGATCCGGTCTGGTTTCGGTCTGGACTGAAATGGGTCGGGCTTTACAAGCCGAGACCAAAACCTGTCCATTAAGGTTCGGTCCGGGCTGGGTTCGGGTTATATCGGGCCGGCACGGTCCATGCTACCTGGCCGGGCCCATTTTTGACACCCTTAGGTTGAATTGTGCATTTGCATTGGAGATGAAATAGGAAGAGAGTTGCAAAAACATTGGAGAAAAACATAAAGGAAGAAACAGTAAGATTGCCTAAGCATCTGATACCACGTGAAGTTTATGATAATGATGTGTAAACTATTATGTTGTTTCTACTAGCACTCGTATTCATTTATACAGATTAAAGTTTACAACGATGGTATACATTTGAGTTTAAATTCTATCTCATAAAGATTGAGTTTGACTCTACCTATATACTTTGATTTGTAGTTATAAGAGGCGAGGTGTGCATTAGTATATATTTTGAAATACAAAATTCAAATTTAAAATCCAACGACGTACCTTAAGAGTTTTAACATAAAATACAAAGAAAGATATTAAAAATAAAAAAAATTTACATGGAACAAAATTTTCATGTAAAATATCATATAGATGGAAATCTTACAATGAAGATTGTTGGGTGTAAATAATATCACCCTATAAAAGCATGACACATGGACAACGTCAAAACCTCAACCTTTCAAGGATAAAAATGACATTTCACAAGTCTAAAAGGATACATCCATCATTACCAACAAAGAACAAGGGCAATGCTGGGCAAAATGATTTCTGACGTTGTACTCTAAAAGCGGCAATGACATCAGCATCTCCAACCCCTATAAATAGGCCCCAACAACCAAAATTAAATAACTTGAATATTTTATGAGCTCTGACAGCGCACAACTCTTTGTCCCCCACCTCGGCTAGCTCAGCTCAGCTCGGTATATTTACCATCATGACCTTTCCAATCCTACTAATCTATTCATTTATTTGGCTTTTTCCTAAGGACTGACCGATTATTTGTGGCCTAGTCTCCTAACCTAAGCATCAGAGTAGTCCCAGAGCAATAAATCCATCCCCTCCTTTTGCCTTTGTTTTGTCGTCTGCAAGTTGGTCCCATAGCAAAAGACCCAGACGTGAATTCTAGCAGCAACAAAGGCCATTAGGTAATGCCTCCGGGTTGGAACCTCTTCCACCTTTAAATGATATGAGATGGTCCCAGTTTAGATATCGTTAACTTCCTTACCCAAGAGTCCTCAGTTATATAGCAAAAATGTTTTCTTTTTGATAACCCACAAACTAGAGAGATCTTATATGGAACTGATAATTGAATAGGTTGGTATGGGATGCATTGTCCCATGTGGTTAATTTCAAAATAAAAATGAGCTTCATTTTTTTTTATTAGCATCTTTCTTTGTATTTTTCACCTCCCATTGTTTTTGACTTTTTTTCAAAATGTCTCTTTTTAGTAAAAATTTAACACTTTATTTAGCCACATTGCCATCTTCCTATAAATCGAGTCAGATAAACATCTCAACCTAGACCTCAATTTCTCCTTAACCTTAGGGTAATGACTCCATAGTCCCAACTCTTTGGAAGATAAAACTCTTAATTCTACACAACTCCAAATCTCCAACCTCCATGTTATTATCCATCCAATAATGGAATTGCCAAATCATCAGTCCACATGGCTAAAAAAATGTGTGGCAAAAAGCTTTAGTATGAACACATAAGGGATCATTTTCCTAATTTTATGGGCAGAACTTTTAAAACAAGCATCCTTGAGAAACTTATCAAACAACCCAAATACTTGCCACATGATAGATAACATTGGGTCCAAATTTTATTGAAAAGTAGACCCCTAGTAGGCTAATCCCTTGTTCACTTGTAAAATTGCATTTCTAATAAAGTTTGCCAAGTAGCGAAACAAAGCTTTTGTAATTAAACAAAAGGGTCAGACATACCTTGTCCTCCAGATCACGCAACAGAAGAAAACTTGGAAGCTTCCATGACCCCAACACGAACTCGCAATTAATAACTCCTTTTCACAAATGCGTAGGGACCCATTAGGCTTTTCTATTGATAGAAGTTCACACTCCAGATTTTAGAGCAATGATGGATGCTCTTGGGATAAATTTACCCACATAAAGTGAGAGGGAGAGATAGAGAAATGTTAGAGGATTGGAGAAGGGAGAATTTCGCAAGCATCCAAAATCCCACCTCAATATGGGTTTATAAAGGGGGAGGGGAACCCAAGGGTGTGGGCCCATTGTGGCCCGGTTTGAGTGGACTAAATAAATTCAAGCCAGAATCGACTTTTAACAACTGTGAAAAACCAAAACTGTGGGAAAGCGTGTAGTAATGATCTGAATACAATAGGTGTTTCTAAACATATACGACGATACTTATATATGAAAGAATATTTGATTAAATTAGGGTATGAAATTATTCAAATGTTTTATCTATCCAATTATTAGAATTACCCCATCATCATTCCACATGGCATGATGAAGATAGATCCATCAAAGTAGGCCATGAGATTGAGTTTTTGTCTCATAATAAATTATAGGGGAGGGGTTCTCTGAATCGAAAACGAGAGAAATCAAGGGCAGGAACGGGGAGGGTAGTGTAGGTTAAGGATGTCATTTCATACATATAGGAGGGTGGGGGGCTCTTTAATGTTGATCTCTGATGTCCACGGCAGGTGCTAGGCTTGATATATAGTATTGTATCGTATTGGAATCGATAGCCATAGATATAATACATGTATTCGATTGTATTGTATCCATATCAAATGTGACCAGAAGTGAAATTCGAGAGTTCTCAAATTGTAAGTATCATAAGATTGATAGGATAGCCATGGATACAATACATGATACCGATATTTTTAAACCTTTGATGTTAATTAGACTCCTTTTCTACTATTGTGTACTTAGACATTTCGGGTTTGAGTTGTATTAACCTTGGCCAGGCCAAACCCAGCCGAAGATGTGGCATCCTTTTTCAAAAGGTGACATTGGTGAGTATACATACATGAATAACGTATAACCCTCTGAAGCTGTTTGGTAAGCTACTCACAAAAAGATCCCTAGTTCATTCATGTGATATATACATTTCATATTACCCTTATGACCAGGGCACCATTTAATTTATTGCCATTATTTCCTTCCCATAATCCCAATGATTTTAGATATTTTGTCTAATTATTAATTCATAGTTATATCTTCAAGAGTGTATCTTATGAATTAAGAAGTTGCAACGTTCTTTTGATTGCCCTTGCCTTGTTCTAAAAAGTTTTATAGATTAGGGTAAAAAGAAATTTCAAAATAATTTGAAAGTGCTTTACTATTTACTTGTAAAATGATAGGATTTTAACTTCATTGAAAGAAGTGTAATATATTTTGAAAGAGCAAAACAAGTAAGGTTTCACCATAACCACAAGGGATATCTCACTTGGCAAGGAACCTACATCTCAGGAAGCAGAAGGTTCTGAGTTTTACTCATCTTACTTCTATGGAGCCACTCACTCAAGGGTGTTTAGAGCTCTTCATTCCTTTCGATGAAAGTTAAATGGTTCTCATTCAACACTAGAATGACCCGGTCCATACGATTGTGGGTTAGTATAGGCCTGTGGGACTAGTCAGGCTTAAAGTTTGGATTTCCGTTAACAAAAAAAGAAGAAAAAAAAATGAAGTAAAGTTACAACATGTTTTTCATCAAATTTAGGTATTTGTGCATGATTAAGGGTGGATGACTCCAAATCATTATGGAATCTCTTGTCTGGTGTATAGACAAGAAAAAGTTTTGCCTCCATTTTTTTTTCACTTATTTTGAGAAAACTAGGTAAAACTGCAAATTAAAACAATACGACAGATCTTTTTTCTAGTTCCATTGTCAGAAAACCAAGGGCTAGGGAAATGGTTAAATAGTGGGAATTTGTTGTTATCAAAGAGGTGAATTGAGAAATTGTAATTTTTTTTTTATTGTCCTTTGTATCAAATTGATTTACTTGAAATGTCATATTGATCATGCAATGCTTGTAGATTCTAGATACTGTAATTTCCTTAAAATCACATGTTGTAGGAATCAGAAATTTAGAGCATATGATCGTATAAGACATTAAGCATTTTTCTTCCTACTTCCTTTCTTGTACCTTCTCTTACATTCCATGGGAGACTAATTAACAGCGTTGCTGACTACCTAGTAAGGACGGCAGCATCCTTAACAAGTAGGACCAGCTGGCCATGTTCCACTCGCTGGTTATCGGCAATTTGTAATTCAGATGTCTTGTGTTTTTTTTTTTTTTGTGGTAAGAACGAAATTTATTTATTAGTACGTTCGGCACTCAAGGAATTTAGAGCACAATTTATCTGAGTTCAAAGATCGAAATTTGGTCAAACTGTCGTACACGCCAATGACAGAGTCCTCCTAGAATGAGAGTAAGCAATGTTATTTGACTCCCCAGAGATAAATTTGAAAATACACATTTCAAAATACAGTTGAAGGTGGACAATCTCTTTAAGGATCTCATTGCACTGAAATAATGAAGTCCCTAATTTCCCGAGTAGATAATCCACCACCTGTTAATTATTAGATTCTAGAATCAACTACTCCACCCTTTCATTGATTGCTACCAATAGAGCTGCCCGAATAACCTTGCATTTTTCACTCGTTAATGAATAGTCTTATTTTTTTACCAAAAAAAGTAAAAATAAAATAAAAATAAAAATCAGACCTCATCCGGTGTGGTTTCTGATTTTCTTAAGCATTGGTTCCAAAAAACACTTCCTTGTAAACCCAGCATTAGAGTGGATCAGTCTGTGTTATGAGGGATGCACTCCGATGCTTAAGTTAGGACTGTAAACAACAATAAAT
The DNA here is from genome assembly GCA_028583415.1 of Protea cynaroides. Taxonomy (NCBI): domain Eukaryota; kingdom Viridiplantae; phylum Streptophyta; class Magnoliopsida; order Proteales; family Proteaceae; genus Protea; species Protea cynaroides. The sequence continues at coordinate 96,866,230 of CM053276.1, read as the reverse complement.
GGGTAAGCTTTGGCAGTAGAAAGAGTAAACAGTAATAAATGTAATGTCAAAAGTGATGCAATTTGGTAGGTCTTGAGCCTAGTTATAGGATTGGGATCCGAAATTGCTATGGGAGAAAATGCCGGTGACTCAAATCCTCACACATCAATTCTGATCTTTTGGCAAGCGAATAAAACCAAGTAAACTTAGTTGAGTCATCAATAAATATAAGAAAACATTGACGTTCAATAGTGGAAGAAATAGGACTAAAAATTAAGTTTAGTATTGGACCATTACTAACAGTTCCAATAAGGGGCAATGGTCTCTTATGAGCTTTGCCTTAAAAACAAAAACAAGAAGAACAATGATTCAAACAAGAGGAGTTGCATGGTAGGGAATGAGAAGTGAAATGTCGGACTGTGCGAAGCTATGGATGTCCAAGACAGGCGTACCAAGCATCTGCCGATAACTTTTTTCCCCAATATGAGCAACTATGGACAACGATTTATTGTGGTTCTGAAGGCCCATTAGCTGATATAATCCATCTTTAAGAACCCTCTGGAGTAATGGCATCTTTGTCACTTGATTCTTCAAAAGAAAATGAAACGGGTGAAATTGAAAGAAACAATTATTATCCTTCATAAAATGATGAACTGATAATAAGTTTATAGTGATTTGGGGTACGTGAAGGATTTCAGAGAATTTAAATGGATGGCAATTGGGGGATGTGGAGGTTGGACAGATTCAGCATCACATGATGTGTTGCAACTGTGTCAGGATACCAATCCATCACCAGAGATTGAGGAGTTAGGAGAAGACCAGTCATGTTTGCAATTTGAGCAATAGCATTGTTGGAGGAATTGAAATATCAAAAATAGCATTTACTGAATGAGTGGCTGGATCGATTACATATCTGACATCGTTCCTTTCTCTTGGATGTTTTACCATAGCTTCCCTTATTGCCAGTGTTGAAATAGCTTTGTAGAGATGCTACATCAGATTGAGGAGGTGGTGGTGATAGAGCAAGACTAGTTTGACTGAGATTGGCCTCAATAATGGTAGTTGCTGTTTTCAACCATAGTTCATGGCTGTGAAGTAAACGATGAAGATTGTGAACAAATAGTGCTTCCAATTTAGTGGTAAGTATTGCAACAATATCACTATAATCTGGGCCCAGATTTTGAAAGACAATGGCATTGAGTTCCTCATTGTCTAGTGGTTTGTTTGTAGCAACCAGTTGATCAAATATGTATTTGGCTTCATACGGGTAGGCGCCAACGGGCTTATCTTCTTTAGAAGTGTTTTGCAATTGCATATGTAATTGAAAGATACTAGAACGAGAGAGATCACCAAAGGCTGTGTGAAGAGCTTTTCATACATTGGCAGCAGTGGATAGACCGATAATATAAGGTAGAGTGTTAGCTGTAATAGAGGACAATAGCAAGCTGAGAACCATATAAACTTTGCGTATCCACTGTGCATAGGCCAAGTTTGGACCAGGAGCATTAGCTATTGTGATGGTTGCTGATAGACATATTTTGATGTCATCAATATAACCCATAAGTTATTGGTTTAAGCAAAGGAATAAGATATATTTTCTAGAGCAAGAAGTTGTTTGTGGATAGCTTGATAGTTATTTGCAGATGAAGAGTAGATGGGGTTGAATTAAGGGTGTCAACAGGCCGGTCCAGGCCGGTTGCTGTCCTGGCTGAACCGGTGTCGGGCTTTATAAGCCCAGCCCAAAACATGTCCATTAAGAGTTCAGGTTGGGTTGGGCTGCGCTGGACACAATAACTAACGGATTGGTCCGGTGTCCGTTTGTTATCGGGCTAGGCTTATTGAAGTGATTTCGGACTGGTTCGGTTCGGGCCGGGCTTATCAAGCTTATCGGGCCTATTTTATATTAAGATATATAGCCGATTTTATTATTTTTATCTATAAAATCAGCATCATTTCTTCTATATATATGTAATTCAGTAAATTATAACAATTAACATACTTTTTTCAACTATAGATTCATATAATTTTTCGGATCAAGAAGTGAACTATAACAGTGTAATATAATCCATCAAAATTTAAAACTATTAAAATTAAAAAACTGGGCCCGGATGGACTTTATTGGTGTTCGGGTTAGGTATTATTGGTTAGGGCTAGTTCGGGCTTCTTAACGGGCCGGTCCGATCTGATTTCGATCTGGGCTGAAACAGTGTCGAGCTTTACAAGCCGAGACCAAAACCTGTCCATTAAGGTTCGGTCCAGGCTGGGTTCAGGTTATATCGGGCCGGCTCGGTCCATGCTACCTGGCCGAGCCCATTTTTGACACCCTTAGGTTGAATTGTGCATTTGCATTGGAAATGAAACAGGAAGAGAGTTGCAAAAACATTGGAGGAAAACATAGATGAAGAAACAGTAAGATTGCCTAAGCATCTGATACCACGTGAAGTTTATGATAATGATGTGTAAACTATTATGCTGTTTCTACTAGCACTCGTATTCATTTATACAGATTAAAGTTTACAACGATGGTATACATTTGAGTTTAAATTCTATCTCATAAAGATTGAGTTTGACTCTACCTATATACTTTGATTTGTAGTTATAAGAGGCGAGGTGTGCATTAGTATATATTTTGAAATACAAAATTCAAATTTAAAATCCAACGACGTACCTTAAGAGTTTTAACATAAAATACAAAGAAAGATATTAAAAATAAAAAAAATTTACATGGAACAAAATTTTCATGTAAAATATCATATAGATGGAAATCTTACAATGAAGGTTGTTGGTGTAAATAATATCACCCTATAAAAGCACGACACATGGACAACGTCAAAACCTCAACCTTTCAAGGATAAAAATGATATTTCACAAGTCTAAAAGGATACATCCATAATTACCAACAAAGAACAAGGGCAATACTGGGCAAAATGATTTCTGACGTTGTACTCTAAAAGCGGCAATGACATTAGCATCTCCAACCCCTATAAATAGGCCCCAACAACCAAAGTTAAATCACTTGAATATTTTATGAGCTCTGACAGCGCACAACTTTTTGTCCCCCACTTCGGCTAGCTTAGCTCAGCTCGGTATATTTACCATCATAACCTTTCCAACCCTACTAATCTATTCATTTAGTTGGCCTTTCCGTAAGGACTGGCCCATTATTTGTGGCCTAGTCTCCTAACCTAAGCATCGGAGTAATCCTAAGGCAATTAATCCACCTCTCCTTTTGCCTTTGTTTTGTCGTCTGCAAGTTGGTCCCATAGTAGAAGACCTAGATGTGAATTCTAGCAGCAACAAAGGCCATTAGGTAATGCCTCCGGGATGGAACCTCTTCCACCTTCAAATGATATGAGATGGTCCCAGTTTAGATATCGTTAACTTCCCTACCCAAGAGTCCTCAGTTATATAACAAAAATGTTTTTTTTTTTGAGAACCCACACACTAGAGAGATCTTATATGGAACTGATAATTGAATAGGTTGGTATGGGATGCATTGTCCCATATGGTTAATTTCAAAATAAAAATGGGCTTCAGTTTTTTTTTTTTATTAGCGTCTTTCTTTGTATTTTTCACCTCCCATTGTTTTTTACTGTTTTTCAAAATGTTTCTTTTTAGTAAAATTTTAACACTTTATTTAGCCACATTGTCATCTTCATATAAACCGAGTCAGATAAACATCTCAACTTAGACCTCAATTTCTCCTTAACCTTAGGGTAATGACTCCATAGTCCCAACTCTTTGGAAGATAAAACTCTTAATTCTACACAACTCCAAGTCTCCAACCTCCATGTTATTATCCATCCAATAGTGGAATTGCCAAATCATCAGTCCACAATATGGCTAAAAAAATGTGTGGCAAAAAGCTTTAATATGAACACATATGGGATCATTTTTCTAATTTTATGGGCAAAACTTTTAAACCAAGCATCTTTGAGAAACTTATCAAACAACCCAAATACTTGCCACATGATAGATAACATTGGGTCCAAATTTTATTGAAAAGTAGACCCCTAGTAAGCTAATCCTTTGTTCACATGTAAAATTACATTTCTAATAAAGTTTGCCAAGTAAAGAAACAAAGCTTTTGTAATTAAACAAAAGGGTCAGACATACCTTGTCTTCGAGATCACGCAACAGAAGAAAACTTGGAAGCTTCCACGACCCCAACACGAACTCGCAATTAATTACTCCTTTTCACAAATGCGTAGGGACCCGTTAGGCTTTTCTATTGCTAGAAGTTCACACTCCAAATTTTAGAGCAATGATGGATGCTCTTGAGATAAATTTACCCACATAAAGTGAGAGGGAGAGATAGAGAAATGTTAGAGGATTGGAGAAGGGAGAATTTCACAAGCATCCAAAATCCCACCTCAATATGGGTTTATAAAGGGGGAGGGGAACCCAAGGGTGTGGGCCCATTGTGGCCCGGTTTGAATGGACTAAATAAATTCGGACCAGAATCGACTTTTAACAACTGTGAAAAACTGGGACTGTGGGAAAGCGTGTAGTAATGATCTGAATACAATAGGCGTTTCTAAACATATACAACGATACTTATATATGAAAGGATATTTGATTAAATTAGGGTATGAAATTATTCACATGTTTTATCTATCCAATTATTAGAATTACCCCATCATCATTCCACATGGCATGATGAAGATAGATCCGTCAAAGTGGGCCATGAGATTGAGTTTTTGTCTCATAATAAATTATAGGGGAGGGGTTCTTTGAATCGAAATTGAGAGAAATCGAGGGCAGGAAAGGGGAGGGTAGTGTAGGTTAGGGATGTCATTTCATACATATAGGAGGGTGGGGCTCTTTGATGTTGATCTCTGATGTCCACGGCTGGTGCTAGGTTTGATATATATAGTATTGTATCGTATTGGTATCGATAGCCATAGATATAATACATGTATTCAATTGTATTGTATCCATATCAAATGGACAGAAGTGAAAATCGAGAGTCTCCAAATTGTAAGTATCATAAGATTGATACGATAGCCAAGGATACAATACGTGATACCGATATTTTTAAACCTTTGATGTTAATTAGACTCCTTTTCTACTATTGTGTACTTAGACATTTCGGGTTTGGGTTGTATGAACCTTGGCCAGGCCAAACCCAGCCAAAGATGTGACATCCTTTTTCAAAAGGTGACATTGGTGAGCATACATACATGAATAACGTATAACGTTCTGAAGCTGTTTGGTAAGCTACTCACAAAAAGATCCCTAGTTCATTAATGTGATGTATACATTTCATATTACCCTTATGACCAGGGCACCATTTAATTTATTGCCATTATTTTCTTCCTATAATCCCAATGATTTTAGATATTTTGTCTAATTATTAATTCATAGTTATATCTTCAAGGGTGCATCTTATGAATTAAGAAGTTGCAACGTTCTTTTGATTGCCCTTGCCTTGTTCTAAAAATTTTTATAGATTAGGGTAAAAAGAAATTTCAAAATAATTTGAAAGTGCTTTACATTTTACTTGTAAAATGATAAGATTTTAACTTCATTGAAAGAAGAAGTGTATTATATTATGAAAGAGCAAAACAAGTAAGGTTTCACCATAACCAGAAGGGGTAGTTCACTTGGCAAGGAACCTACATCTCAGAAAGCAAAAGGTTCTGAGTTTTACTCATCTTACTTCTTTGGAGCCACTCATTCAGGGGTGTTTAGAGCTCTTCATTCCTTTCGATAAAAGTTAAATGGTTCTCATTCAACACTAGAATTACTCGATCCATGTGATTGTGGGTTAGTATAGGCCCGTGGGACTAGTCAGGCTTAAAGTTTGGATTCTCGTTAACAAAAAAATGAAGTAAGGTTATAACATGTTTTTCATCAAATTTAGGTATTTGTGCATGATTAATGGTGGATGACTGCAAATCATTATGGAATCTCTTATCCGGTGTATAGACAAGAAAAACTTTTGCCTCCATTTTTTTTCACTTATTTTGAGAAAACTAGGTAAAACTGCAAATTAAAACAATAAGGCAGATCTTTTTCCTAGTTCCATTGCCAGAAAACCAAGGACTAGGGAAATGGTTAAGTAGTGGGAATTTGTTGTTGTCATCAAAGAAGTGAATTGAGAAATTGTAATCTTTTTTTTATTGGCTTTTGTATCAAATTGATTTACCTGAATTCTCATATTGATCATGCAATGCTTGTAGATTCTAGATACTGTAATTTCCTTAAAATCACATGTTGTAGGAATCAGAAATTTAGAGCATATGATCGTACAAGACTAAGCATTTTTCTTCCTACTTCCTTTCTTGTACCTTCTCTTACATTCCAAAGGAGATTAATTAACAGCGTTGCTGACTACCTAGTAAGGACGGCAGCATCCTTAACAAGTAGGACCAGCTGGCCATGTTCCACTCGCTGGTTATCAGCAATTTGTAATTCGGATGTCTTGCGTTATTTTTTTTTGGTGGTAAGAACGAAATTTATTTATTAGTACGTTCGGCACTCAAGGAATTTAGACCACAATTTATCTGAGTTCAAAGATCGAAATTTGGTCAAACTGTCGTATACGCCAACGATAGAGTCCTCCTAGAATGAGAATAAGCATTGCTATTTGATTCCCCAAAGATAAATTTGAAAATACACATTTCAAAATACAGTTGAAGGTGGACAATCTCTTTAAGGATCTCATTGCACTGAAATAATGAAATCCTTAATTTCCCGAGTAGATAATCCACCACCTGTTAATTATTAGATTCTAGAATCAACTACTCCACCCTTTCATTGATTGCTACCAATAGAGCTGCCCAAATAACCTTGCATTTTTCACTCGTTAATGAATAGTCTTATTTTTTTTACCAAAAATAGTAAAAAAAAAAAAGTAAAAATAAAATAAAAATAAAAATCAGACCACATCCGGTGTGGTTTCTGATTTTCTTAAACAGTGGTTCCAAAAAACACTTCCTTGTAAACCCGGCATTAGAGTGGATCAGTCTGTGTTATGATGGATGCACTCCGATGCTTAAGCTAGGACTGTAAACAATAATAAATGGGTAAGCTTTGGCAGTAGAAAGAATAAACAGTAATAAATGTAATGTCAAAAGTGATGCAATTTGGTAGGTCTTGAGCCTAGTTATGAGATTGGGATCCGAAATTGCTATGGGAGAAAATGCCGGCGGCTCAAATCCTCACACATCAATTTGTCAGGTGTCGATCACCCATTGATGGATATTTTTTATGCATGTTGGGTTTAGATGTTAGGAAGAAGCAATTTCACACATCCACACATAGCATCAGTTTGGGAAAACAGCCTTAACTTCCATTGTCAAATGATTACCATGAAAAGGTTAGTAATTCTATCTAGTCTCAACTTGCCAGAGATCCATGGATTTAACAGAGCTGCTTTCCTTGGTTTGTGTTCTCAACCTCTAGATAATCTTGGATTTTCGAAGTTTCATTTTATCACTTACCAATTTGGATTGAGTTGGAAGATAAACACATGAACAACATTTCTTTAAAGTTACTTACCCAAAAAAAAAAAAAAACATTTCTTTAAAGTCTTGGGGGCCTCTTTATGAAATTACTAATTCCTGTCCGTTGATTGGTGTGACATGAGAAATTCTCCTAAGTGGATAGCTTACCAAACCCTTCCTCTTTATGTAAATATGTGTGATGTAATCAATTGAATCTCAGATATTGTGAACACTAATTCCAAGGTCTTTTTTTTTCTATACGTCGAATTTCAATTCAAACATAGTTCGCAAAATGGTAAAAATACAACTTCAAGAAAATCAGGACCATGAGAGTGTATAATTGTGGCTAGAATCATGTAGGCATGCACATACATTTACGGGATGCGTGGCAATACACAAATGGATATTTGATTGAAGTAATTAATAATTAAACTCAAAACTTGACATATGACTAATCCAAACTAAATTCTTTTTATCTACAGCAGGTACATGTGTGAGTAAGTACTCTTGTAAATGACATTAAGTTTCCTCGTGACAGGAAAAATGAAACTCTGGGTTTGTCTCAAAGGGTATAAGTCATCCGTGTTCTAGAATGATTGAATGTACATGCATAACAGTTAAGTTACAGATGTTTAAATTATTGTAAGTTTAATTTATCTTGTGTGTATGTTTGCATTATATCACACATATTAGAGAACATATAATGATCAAACACCTGATGCCTGTTATGGTGGACCAGTTCTATGAATTGGCATGAAAGATTGAAAGCTAGTCTAGGAGTGTTTAACCTAGATATACTCAGCAAAGATTGTATTGTGGTCTTTAGGAATATTTAATCCCTAAGATTAGATAAAAAAAAATTCAAATAAGGAACATTGGAAATAGATGTTCAGAGTGAAATCCAAAGAAATTTGGTCTTTAAGAATGGGGTGGAGAGATATTGTATTCTCAAGATTGTTTGTACTAGTTTTGATGGTATATGATGATAATGGTGTATGAGGAAACACATGTTAGAGCTATTAGCCATCACTAATAAGCTCTAAGATATGTGAATCTCAGTAGGTAACTCATTGGAATATTATAGATGATTCACTTGATTTTCACTTCCTCACCTAAACTACAAAGTTAGATCCTGGTGATCCATAAACCTAGTGGACAGAAGATGATTTGATTTCCTTTTCACTAAGGAAGAAATTTCAAAGAATAGAGAACTCGAGAGTATTTTAGCTCCTTTGGAGTGATCAATTCTGTAGCCTATAGTATTAATAGGGTGCTAGATAAGTTGGTTTCAGTTCAAGTTGTCTTCTTGATTGGAACTGTAAAAGTAACGTAGTTTCATAACACTCGTGGGAGAGTAATTATTTTAGGATATTGAGTTATCATTTTTGAGATATCCACTCATATCTGAAGGATTCAGCAAGAACCGAATGGATGATGTTGGTTAGCAGTCACATCCAAGAAACATAAGTTTAATGAGACCACATGGAAATTGTTGTGGAGCAATTAGTTGAGGTAACAAAAATATTATCAGAGTGTAATGAGATAATTGTTGAAATTATCTTCATTCAAGTTGATGCATAGTCAAAATACCAGAGCTAGATAAGGCAATGAGGAGATATAATAGACCATGTAGATCTGTGATTTCATCTAATCACAAGTTATACCTTAAAAAAAAAAGATGTTTTGGCATTGAACAAGATGAAGATCCCAATAGTTTTGAGCAAGTTGTCAATAATAAAATTATTTTTGAGTGATTACTAGTCATAAATGATGTATCTTATTTATGAACATCAATGAGATTTGAGATTTTATGCTCTTGTCATGAGCGGCGTACTCATAGGCTCAAAATGGATATGTAAGAAAATGTGTGATTCCAGTGGGAGAATTGATACAAAGCAAAACTTGTAGCGAAGTGGAATTACACAAAGAGAATGAAAAGTATAGACTTCAAATCTTTGAGGTTTTAATTATGTATATATAGAGGTCAGTAGGAGTGGATTTATTTTAAATTCATATGTGTTGATGGTTAATCACTTGACCAGTAGTGACATGGTTTACCTGTTGAAACCATAGTTTCAATGTCTGATAAATTCGAGATGAAGAATGTGTGAGTAAGTACTTTTGTAAATGACATTGAGTTTCCTCGTGATAGGAAAAATGAAACTCTGGGTTTGTCTCAAAGGGTATAAGTCATTCGTGTTTGAGAACATCAATGAGATTTGAGATTTTATGCTCTTGTCATGCGCGGCGTACTCATAGGCTCAAAATGGATATGTAAGAAAATATGTGATTCCAGTGGGAGAATTGCTACAAAGTAAAACTTGTAGCGAAGTGGAATCACACAAAGAGAATGAAAAGTATAGACTTCAAATCTTTGAGGTTTTAATTATGTATATATAGAGGTCAGTAGGAGTGGATTTATTTTAAATTCATATGTGTTGATGGTTAATCACTTGACCAGTAGTGACATGGTTTACCTGTTGAAATCATAGTTTCAATGTCTGATAAATTCGAGATGAAGAATGTGTGAGTAAGTACTTTTGTAAATGACATTGAGTTTCCTCGTGACAGGAAAAATGAAACTCTGGGTTTGTCTCAAGGGGCATAAGTCATTCGTGTTCTAGAATGATTGAATGTACATGCATAACAGTTAAGTTGCAGATGTTTAAATCAATAAGGAGACAAATTGACAGAGTTATGTTCAAGAAATGATGTTCAGAGAGAGAGCATCTGAAGTACAGAGCTTGGTGTATGCTCAAGATTATATTTATTCTCACATAGCCTTTGTTTAGAATATTTTGAGACATTTTTAGTTGAATGCTGGTATAGCTCACTGAACAATGAGAATAGAAGGTCATGCGATACTTGCAGAGGACCAAAGATTATCTACTCATTTGTGGCAGTAGTGACACTCTTGGCTATTGTGATGTAGTGTTTGGTGATTGCATTGGTGGGATGAATCCCATCTCAGATTTTGTGTTATGATGGTAGATGTACCCTCTGGGGAAAAATGCAAAGAAGTTTATCCATGCATCACCCTCTTGGTAAGATAGATTTTATAACTATATGTGAAACTAATAAGTAGCATATTTGGTTGAAGAGTTATCTTTCATACCTTAAAATGTTGTAAGTTTTTTACTTAGGCCTATTGAGATGTGTTGAGACAGCGATTTAGCTGTGTTGTTCTCAAAGAATAATGTGAAATCTAGTAATTCAAAGCATAATAGAAATCGAATTTCAAATCTCTTTAGGTGAGAGAAAAGGTCAAAGAAATTATATCATTGTAGAGAACATTCATTAAAATATCTTGATTGTAGATTCTCTGACAAATGTTGTCAAGGGGAGTCTTCAATGGACTGTATGTTTAATATAGAAATGGTTAATTCATTAAATGTGCTTGGTTAGTGGGAAACTTTTCTCACATTGATAATTATTTATTTCATTATGTGTATTTATATTGCCCATGGTTTTGGCATAGATATTTATAACCATGATTATTTTTATATCAGCATTCATTTATTGCTATATTGCACATTCATTGACATGTCATTGACAAAAGACAGTATTAAGCCAGAACATAAAAGACAGTATTAAGCCAGGACCCAAAAGGTACTATTAAGTCAGAACTCAAAAGGCAGTATTAAGCCAAGTCTTAAAAGGCAGAATTAAGTCAGAACACAAAAGACAGTATTAAGCCAGAACACAAAAGACAGTATTAAGCCAAGACCCAAAAAGACAGTATTAAGCCAAGTCTTAAAAGGCAGTATTAAGCCAGAACACAAAAGGCAGTATTAAGCCAAGACCCAAAAATGCAGTATTAAACCAAGTCTTAAAAGGCAGTATTAAGTCAGGACACAAAATACAGTATTAAACCAGGACCCAAAAGGTAGTATTAAGCCAAGTCTTAGAAGGCGGTAGGTATTAAGCAAAAAACATAAAGACAATATTAAGCTAGGACCCAAAAAGGCAGTATTAAGTCAAGTCTCAGAAGGCGGTATTAAGCAAAAAACATAAAGACAGTATTAAGTCAGGACCCAAAAAGGGCCAAGTCTCAAAAGGCGGTATTAAGCCAAAAATATAAAGGCAGTATTAAGTCAAGTTTCAGAGGCGGTAAGCCAATGTCAAGATAAACAAGGAGACTTATGTTCGTAATAACAGAAAGTTGTATGCCGTATAATTGAGGTGTATCTTCTGCTGTTGTTCAACATTAGCCTGCTTGTTGGAAGGTATGAGGTTTGGGATAATCTGATTTTCAATTAATGGTTTCTATGGGCACACTAGTTTTTAATAGTCTTGTGGAATAATGTAACCCAAGTGGGAGATTGTAAAATCTTACTTATTCTGATTTTATTATTATGGGCAACATTATCTTACTTGCCTATTTTGACTGGTGGGAATCCAATCAAGGTTAATTGATTATCCCTTTCCAAATATAAATCAAATCTATACCATTATGAGATTGGGATAGATTTGAATTCTAAATCATTATAAATATGAAGCAGGGTCCCTATAGTCTCTCTCTCCGTGAAATCAAGAGGACCCATACCTAAGGGAGAGGAGACGGTAGAAGATATCTGCAGGAATCAGGCGAAAAGAAAATGTCGAAAAACAATCTCCAACGAGAAGGTATGTCTTATTTCTTTTAATGGATTGTGTTATTTCTCAGTTGTATTTTACATTCCATATGAGATTCATTGTATTGAATTTTATTAGGATAAAGAAAAATCCTACAGTACAACTACATCACTTATCTGCAAGTCATCCATTTCCCCGAATTCAAGTGACAATTCAAATCTTGCGAACAACTGCTTCATTTAAGAGGTGGCCCACAAAGTGAATGGCTGCGATCTGAACAATGAAATTCACTCAAGGTGTCAATCGGTTCATAAATGTTTTATCGATTTGATTCGATTCGATTCAAAGTTAATATTAATATTGTGACTATTAAATCATGCATGTAAGATTTGGGTAAATTTATACAAGTTGCAGACCATGAGCAGGTCCTTTAATGGCAGATCCCATGAGAAAGATGAAAATCATAAATATTTTGATGCATAACTGAACCGATTAGTAATTGGTTTTTGTTTTTCAAATTAAGACCAACCATTTAACAACTGGTTTATCGGTTTTTTATTGGTTTTAATTAATCGATTCACAAATGGTTTCTTAAACGGTTTATGGGAAAGAATCGAATATTGTACGACTGTAATATAGTTCACCAACAAAATACTAAACATTAAATAATAAACTACAAATATTATATCACATGGGCATGACATTATATCAAGACATAGCACATTAAAATTGATTTCTACATGAAGTTAGATAGTTAACTGGTTTTCTTCGGTTTACTAACCGATTTAAGTTGGTTTCCTTTCGGCTATATTTAATTGGTTTGTTATCAATTAACCAACAGTTAATAGTTCTAAATCGCAATCGATCCGATTAACTATGTGTAAAACCAAAATCGAACCAATTAATTTCAATTCGATTCAACTCGAATTTTTACCAGTTAGTTTCGATTCGATTTCTTGTTTTTCAGTTCAGAATCGACACCCTTAATCCATGTAAAAAAAAAACACAAATTGACACCCTTAGTCTCACGTAAAGAAACACATGTATAATGTATTGGAATATTTCAGTCCACCATTAATATGGGTAACAAGATCTACTACCATTTTTATGTTTGATATTACCATCTTAGTCCTTGACTTAGAGTTTCCAAATTCCTAAACTCATTTATGGTGTCATCTGTACAAGAAAAGGGGCTAATTCAATGTTGTACCTAAAAAATTAAAAAGGAACTCATTCAACGAGTGATATGAACCTCTAGTGGCCTGTGGGTCCAGTAGGCCCAAAATATATGTCAACCAAAACATGTTATTACACCCTTAAAATATGGGCCTCCAATAGCCTGTGGGTCCAATAGGCCTAAGTTTATGGTGTCAAAACAAGTATAAAATGTGAGAAAAATGATTTCCATATGTCCATTGGATGAACTTTTCTCACATTCCCTATACTGATGAACTACAAAATGTTATTTCTCTTTTTTTTTGAGGGGTTTTTTTATTGACACTCTTAAGGTGTCAAATAAATTGTAATTTTTTTTTTCACTTAATTTAATACATTTTTTTTCAATGAAGATAAAACATATCATTTCACATGTGTACTCAAAAATGTGTTAAGACAATGATCATTATTTTGAAAACTATTTCTTACCCTTGATTTAAAATTATTATTTTATTTTTGGAATAAAACAAAAGATAATTAAAGAAAAATTATATTTTATAAATACAACTATCAAGGTGTCATTTAGATGTTGTCTTGAATATGACATATATCGTAAGGCAAAGACATTTTATGTTTAGAGATCAAATCAATTTTTAAAAAAGATGTGTAGCGATGGTGACACTCAAGTGATGAATTGAAGCACTTTGAATGGAAAATGACTTTTTTTTTTTTTTGGGGGGACTATGACAGTAAATTGGGTCGATCATAACATTAGTGTCAGTTTTTTCCATGTGTACATGTGACCACTTAGCCAATATTTAAAAGGAAAAAAAAAAAGAGTCTATTATAAAGAAAAATCTACCACCTTAGACAATCTTGCTGATTAAATCAATCGGGAATCCAATTAAAAAAAAAATGTAAAGAAATAATTTGATAAATGGTGAATGATAAAAAAAAAAGGGTAAAAGACTTTACCTCCCCTGTAACTTACCTTATTGATCGTTGACCCCCAAAGGTTTAAAAAAAAACAGTTACCTCCCCCAAATAACTATTAAAATCCAAATAGCCACACGCGTTAAGAATATTTCATTAGATGGTAACGGTAGGAGTCCAATATTTTTTTAAAGACCAAATTACCCTTTTAGAGAGATGAACTACCTATTTTACCCTTACTATTTAATAGGGTTACTATTTTCCCATTTGCTCTCTTACATTTTTTCCGCTTTTCAAACCTTTGAATCGACTTCTTCTTCGGAGCTCTCCGCCATTGCAAATCCTTGAATATTGAAGCAATTTCTCCTAAAATCTCTCCAGATTTTCAATCTCTATTTTCACTCCTATCTTCCTCATCTTTCTCCCATTCCATTCGCCCTTAGTTGACGGTCATTTTGTCTCCTATTCTTCTTTGGTTTCTTCTCTCCTAAAATCTATCTAGATTTTCAATCTTTATTTTCACTCCTATCTTCCCTCATCTTTTTCGCATTCCAATCGTCTCCTATTATTCTTGGGTTTCTTTTCTCTTAAAATCTTTTCAGATTTTCAATCCCTATTTTTACTCATATCTTTCCTCATCTTTCTCCCATTCCAGTCGTTCTTAGTCCACGTCCATTTTATCTCTTATTCTTCTTCGGTTTGTTCTCCTACTTCTTCTCCTGGCAGATTCTGCTCTTCCCTCAATGTCGAAATAAAAAATCATGTCATTTCTCATCCCTTTCCTAACTCTCTCTCTCTTCAAACCCCGATTCTTCCTCTTCTTTTTCTGTTGCAATTGATTTCTCATAGGTTTTCTCCTCACCAAAATTCGGAGATCCCCAACCCCTTTTTTTTTTCCTCCGCCATTTTCTCTCACACCTCATTCTTCTCTCTTGATTCAATAAGTACTTTAATTAACTCACCTATTATATATATCCAAAGGAATCAGGAGGGCTATCAACAGAGAAGAGCGAAGGAGAACCAGAATATGAATTTCATATTAAGAATGAGAATTCAACATGATTAAACACAAATTAGAATACCAACTCATGAAAATCAAAACTAGTGCTTAATCAAGGAATTTTGCCTCACTGGTAGCCTGTAATCGTTCCGCTTGCATCTGAGTCTATCATATCATCTCCGTCAGAAAGAACGTGAGGGAGAATGAGAAGAAGATGAGATTAGGGTTTATTTTACTTGGATATAAAAGTGTTATATTGGTCTTTTAACAGTAATAAGATTTAAAGTATGGATAAAAGGTTGAGGGTAGAGTTGTCCATAAAAAATTTAACTTTAACACCGTTAAAAATTATGGCTATTTGGATTTTAATAGTTATTTAGGGAAGGTAACTGCCTTTTTTGAGACCTTTGGGGATCAACAGTCAATAAGGTAAGTTACAGGGAAGGTAATTATCTTTTACCAAAAAAAAAATAAAAGAAAGAAGCATTTACATTTCTATTTAAAAAAGAAGCATATACATAAATAATGTAACTTTAAAACCAGATGAGACACCAACCATGAAATAAAAAGGATATGAACTCAGAGGAGATAAAAAAAACCAGAGAATCAGAGGAAAAGACCTAAAACTATCTGTAAGAATTTGGAGGTTTTATAAAAAAAAAGGTTGTAAATTATTGTGCCAAAGATTCGAGGAAAGATTCTAGTACAAGGACTATGAAGACTTCCTAATTTCCTTCCACTACTAGTGGAGTGTCTAATAATCATGCTAAATATTGATTCTTACAGGTTGGATCCAAAAATATTCTTGAATGACGTATTAAACTCCAGGGATGAAATAAAAAAGAAATCTTTATTAATTCTATCGTTTATTTTTTTTATGAAAATTAAGAATGAATCTTTTTATCAGAGGATGAAAAAAAAAAAAAAACAGCAATCCGGATGCCTAGAAATAATTTTGAAAGTTAAGAAAACTGATTTAAAGAAAGATATGCATGGAATATAAATTTATAAATTTGTTTTATTTCTAGTAAGAAACTTATAAAGATATGAGGGGAATTTAGATTAAGGGTGTCAAAAATGAAACCGAACCGTGTATCGAAATTGAATTGAACTGTTCAAACCGAAACCATGAAACTGATTATTAAATGGTTCGATTTTGGTTTTAGAAATGATACTGTTTAATTAAACGGTTTGATTCTGATTTCCAAAATGAAATCGTTTAAACTGACTATTTGGAACCGTGAAAACCAACTAAATCTTTACTTTAATCCCATAGTGCTAAATGTCTTTATTTGTGGAAGTAAATTATATTTTAATGCTTTTCACATAGTATACTTCTAAATTGTAAGTCCACTTTCATATATGATTAAGAGTATTTTAATGATTTCCTTGGCTTTCCCTCTACTTTGTTCTTAACTCTCTTCCTCTCCCTCCCAGCAACGAACATGTTTAAAAATCGAAAAATCGAAACCAATTAATAATCGATTTTGATAAGCATTTTGAAATCATATAATAAATGATTCGGTGTTGGTTTTATTCATTACACATCAAACAGAAACCAAACCATACTGTTATATTGGAATTTAACACCCTTAATTTAGATATGGCTTGGTTGAGTGGGTGTAATAGATATAAAGATGTCTACAAGGTTCAAGTGCATGACGGTGGGAACAAGTCAACCTAGGATTGGCCCCGTTTTCCCTGAAAATTGTCTTACTTTGTTAGGATCGGCTTGGTAGATCTTGATTCTAATAGGTTGATTCAATCTAAACCCTAAGAATTAGGTTAGAGGTAGTAGGGGTGTCAATCAATTAGTCTCAGTCGGTCTTGGTCGGGCTTAATTGGTCACCATCAATTTAATACCTTGAACCATGACCGACATGTATAACTAATTGGTTCTCATTTGCGAGATGTAGACACTTTTATATTTGGTTCGGTCAGTCTCGGTCCCTAATTGGTCTTATGTTAATCGATCTATTAATAGGCTTCAATGATGCAAATCAACCGGTCCCTAATCGATTGTGCAATTTGGTCTTATGCTAATCATTCCAATCTTGCCAACCGGTCTACAACAGAAAAAAGGCACAACCCTTAATTGGTCCATGGTATACTGTAATTAGTCATTATTTATTCTACATTCATAACATAATTGTCTATTTTAAATTCCTAATTAAAAGAACATAGCACAAAGAAGCAGAATGAGAGAAATTTAGCCATTTAGGTTTTAGGCCTTTAGGTATTTAGCTTAATAGTCATTTAATCGCTTGGTCTTGTGTTCGGACCATAATCGATCTATTTGGTCATCCTTACACTGTGAACGACCGATTAATAAAATGTGGGGGGTAAACTCAACACGTTTAGTAAATAGTGCAAATCGATCCAGTTCAAAGGACATGGTGCATGCCAGAAATTGACAACCTTAAAAGGTAATACGGTCCAAGCAGATTATGGATCCTTATAGTGACGGCCCAACAACTCAGCCGCCGCCATACACAATAAGGGTCTTTCCATCATCATTGTGCCACAAATTGTCAAGTATGTTGCAAGGTCAAACTCGTTGATCTATGGCCAATTCCTGAATGAGAAATTCCACCTATGACCAGGGTGTGGCTAAATTGTTTTTATGATAAAAGTATCTGATAGTTTATTCTATTGCTTATTATTATTTCTATTCACAACATTTTGTATTGTTACTCGTATTTCTGACTTAAGCATCAGAGTGTTTTCATTTTGATCCAAGTCTGACCCTCTCTCCTGTATAGGTCTACTCACTGCAGCACAAATTTCCCTTTCAACATATCAATCAAAGATTTCAGCAGCAACAAATAGTAAATGATATTCTTATAGAATTAAAATCTAGAAGAAGATTTCTCCAATAATTAATAGAACATTTTGTTGATGATAAGTATTTGCAATTGACTGTTATCTTTTGCTGAACATATAGTCTAAAATGTTAATTACTAGCAGACAAATGTGGGTCAATACTTCGAAAAAATAACCTATCTTCTTCATATTAGCTTTATTAATGATGCATTATGGTAATGATTTTGTTTTGTCAACCATTTTTTCCTATTAACCATGGACAGATGTCAATGACTATGATTAAAAAAAAAAAAATTCCTCCTTTCTCGAATGAATTATGGCTAAACTAATTTTTCCTATGAATCATGGACAGATGTCAATGATTACGGAATTGAAAAATTTCCCTCCTTTCTTGAATGGATTATTCAATAAAATTTCCAATCAATTAGTCAATATCAGTTTTTCCATAGCTATGTTTGACACGGAAAAAGATCCTCTTCTGTTTTGCATGCATGTCTATTCCTAGCTCGACAGTTGTCTATTGGACGAAATAGGATAAAGATCTAAAGTATAAAATCTAGATTCAATTTATATCTGTATTTGTTTTGGGGTACTTAATATAAATTCATTAATTCGGATATATAAGATATTTTATAGGTTAAATTAATTATAAGGTTAGTTGGTTCAGTAGGAGTTTAGTTACAGATAAATCGATTTAAGTATGCTTAGAGATGGACCAACCTGATCCACTGTGGGACTGGTCCAGAATTGATGGTGGTATTTATAATACCAATGGTTAGGGTCCTTATAGTCACGGTGTTATTTTCTTCTTATGTTCACATATGCAGAGAGAAGGTTAAGGGATCTCGACAGACTGTGGAAGACTCTGATCCAAACATTCCAAGTATCCAAAGCAAAGAAAAAGATTGAAAATCAATCTACAGCAAGAAATATGTGTCTTATCATCTTTTTTCAATATCTATCGTATTCTAGTAATCTGTGTGTTATGTTCGTTAGGGTTCATGAGAAATTCTATGAAAAAAACCCAAAGGGGATCTAAAAAATCTTACAAGATAATCTAAAATATAATCTATCAATTTAATAATAAAAAATTTAGTAACTAATGATCTTGAACATACCCCTCACAATTGAGAGGGTGAAAAAAAATGGAAGAAAAGAATCAAATGCGTGATATCAGGATATTTGATATCCAACAGAATTCAGATTTCCATTAACATAAATTGATACGTATACGAACGTTGTTACATCTTGAACAACTAAACTGTATTTGATCTATTTACATAACTGATAAGGACTCCAATGGTTATTATTATTATTATTATTATTATTATTATTTGTGGTAAAGAGGACTCCAACAGTTAATACAACAATTTGTTGATTCTATTTATTTACAATTGACTGAAATCTTGATGAACATATATTATATATGTAAGGCACAGAATGACAAGTATGTCAAGATCAATGATTTTCTAGGTTGATGAAAAACAAATTCCCTATCAATTAGAACAGATTTGAATGACTAGATCTTTAAAATTTTTCTTTCCATTATCAGATTTTTTTTTTTTTGGGGTTTTACATCAATGTTTGATCTATCTGGCAATATGACAAAGAAATGAATCAATGATATAGTAGCCCCCAATCTTAAGTCACTATTTCTATCAAGAAAAAAAAAATCTTAACTTACTTTAAAAAAATATGGTAGATGAAATTGCACAATTCGAATAATAATTGACCAGCCACAATTCTATGCTGGCCGATCCCCATCAAGTCCAACTGATTCCCATCGATTTCGGCTTAATCTGACAAATCTCCAACCAATTTAGGGATATTTCGAATTATAAAAAGAAAAACAAATTAGTATCGATGGAGAATATTTTCTAGATCAGCACAAATATTTGCCATATGGTAAATTAATTAAAGTTGAAATTTTGGTATACGAATCTCCGACCAATTTAGGGATGTTCACATGTCGAGTTGGATTCAAATCGTCTTACACATCTCTGAGATTCGAGAGGCGTGGCGGCGATTCCACTAGATGGTCGGCTCGAACGGAGGGGTCGGATGAATCCGACCTCGACATGGCGACCATCCAGTGGGATCGCCGACACGCCTCCCGAATCTCAGGGATAAGACGATTTGGATCCTGTTGAGTTTCACTAAGAAAATTATGGAGATATGTATCCCAAAAAAAAAAAAAAAAAATTCATTCACAATGAGATCATGTATATATGGTCATGTGGGAGCATTCAAGAGAGGGTGAAATTTTTCTTTCAAGAACACAAGGTGATCATTTTGTTATTTCATTGTCTAGGAACTAAATTCACGCAACCTACACCTTATTTTTACCTCAAATAAAACTGGCCAAATGAAAAAATAAAACTGTAAAAATCAAATAAATTTTTTTTTAAAAAAAAATAGGAGAGAAAATTCTACAGGGAATAATATTGAATCTAGGTCTACAATTTAATATACACATGATCTAACACATTTCCTAAATATCTATGCAATCAAAATTATCACAGCAACTTTCCACATTTTCATATATCCAATGCAACCACCCAATAGGATTGCCTCCCCTCCCAAATCTCTGGGAAAAGAAGATGTAGATCCTATAACTTGATCCCATTGCATTGATTACCTTTTATACCCTATTAGACTAGAAATTTTTTTTACCCTGAAGTAAATTGTTTTTCACAACTATTTGACCTAAATGTTCTCTCGTGACCCCAATATAGTAAGCATAATCATCAATAAAAACTACCCACAATTTTTTTTAAAATTTTTTTATACAAATGTTCATAAAATTAATGATATTATTTTCTTTGTTAACAATTTTTTATTTGGAGATCAAAGAGAAGAATTATAATGAGAGAAAGAATGAGGTGGACTCACAACATCTTTAACAAAACATTCCTTCAGAATCACATCCGGATTTTGGGCAGGGTTGAATGCTATCCAATCAAAACCACTGTATATATATATACACACACACTATGTACTACTCTCCGGATTGGGTTAAGGCCTGGACCTGTCGTTGTCAGAAGCTATGCCGGGGCCCACCAGCCCAACAATAATTTCTCTTTCCGCTGTCGGCAAGGAATCAACAAAATTACAGACTTTACAGCTGTATTAACCAATATTCTCGTTCTCAATATTCTCGTTCCACAGTATAATCTATCATACCTCTTGAAAGGTACGGTGGGACCCATCTCCCACTATTCAACAACATCCCATCTGTCCTTTCAAAATCATTATGCCTTAGCTGGCAGTATCTGTCTTCTTAAAGTTTTAAAAGCAAAAAATTAAAAAATAAAATTAAAATTTACGGAACCTCAATGTTAATTTACTGGAATACCCTTGTTAATTATGAATAACAAAATTTCAAGAACTAATTAATATCTCTGATGGATAACAGGTGAGAAAATCCCGAAACTTTCCTTTACACTGAAATCCAAAATAATAAAAAAAAAAAAAAAAAAAAAAAACAATTTCTGTGGATAAAGCTTCCTTGACTCTCTGCCATCTCCCCAAGCAAAGAATCTTTCATTTGCTTTTTTTTTTTTTTTTTTTTTTTCAATATTTCTTAATTTTTTTTTTAATTCAATTTCCCCCAAAATAAAAAAAAAATAAGGGAGAAAACAGTCAATTTACAGATTTACCGTGATTGTAACCGTAGTAAGATAGATACCATCTAACGAACTTCTTCAATCCAGTCTGCAAATCAGTAGCAGGTCTATAACCAAGTTGAATACGCGCCTGGCTTATGTTAGCATGCGTGAACGGTACATCACCATTGCCTGGCATTTCAATAATATTTTTTTTAGCTTTCATCTTCAAATGCCTTTCAAGTATCCCAACCAGTGTCGGTACGGTTACCGGTGACGTATTCCCAAGATTGAAGATTCGATACGGTGCAGCTCCACGTTTCTTCCCTCCACTACCGGTGCTTTTTCCCGCCGTATCCAACGATCCTAAACATCCTTTCACGATATCATCAATATAAGTAAAATCTCTCGCTAGATCAACCAGATTCTTACCCCGATACACAGTTATCGGTTTCCCTTGAAGAATATTTCGGGTGAAAGAGAAATAAGCCATATCCGGTCGACCCCATGGACCATAAACTGTGAAGAACCTTAGACCGGTTATAGATAAACCGTAAATGTGGTTGTATGTGTGGGTAATCTCTTCCCCAGCTTTCTTTGTTGCTGCGTAGAGACTCGCCGGTTGATCCGTCCGGTCTGACTCGGAGAATGGTACTTTTTCGTTTAGACCGTAAACCGAACTGGATGAAGCCCATACCACAGCCGGTTGAGGGTTGGTTGATTTGCAGGCTTCTAGCAGAGTTACAAGACCTGCGACATTGCTGTGAACATAGGAGCTAGGGTTTTCCATGGCGTACCTTACACCAGCTTGAGCAGCGAGATGCATGACATGAGTGAAAGCTACGACATCAAAGAGCTTTGCAAGGAGACGAGCATCGTTGATATCTCCTTCAACAATGAAGATTCCATGGCTATTGAGGAGAGATTTTCGAGCTTTTTTCAGTGATGGATCGTAATAGTTGTTGAAATTATCGAGCCCTAGAACACCATCGCCTCTTTTTTTAAGGGCGAGAGAGACGTGAGTGCCGACGAAACCAGCGGCGCCTGTGACTAATACTGCCATGCCACCAGAACGGCGGATCTGAGCAGAGGATCTGACTTGTTTCTCCCATTGGATTCCACCCCAAGAAGCGGCTAAATAACGACTACCTGAGTCAACAAAGCTTTGGAAACTCAGATAAGAAGCTGTAAGAGCGATTAAGAAGAGAGCCCAGAGGAACATAGTGCTTGTTGAAGCGAAACATCGATGGAACTGGCGATTGATGTTATTGTGGGTTCTTTCGATCTTCACCTTACCAGGTGTTGATGGGAAGAGCTCATCCTCCAAAGACGGCATCTTATTTTGCTGTTTTTGGGTCTCTGTAATTTTCAAAATTTTGTTTTCTGATCGATCGGCTACTTTGGTTCTTCTAAAAGAAAGGAATGATTGATTGAATGAGAAGAAAAATAGAGAAGAGGAAGAAGGGAAGCAGAGAAGATAGAAGAGAGAGAGAGAGGAGAGGCTGAGATTTAGCTTTTGTCTGCACCTCCTGATTGGGGGAAGAGAAGAAAAGGTTATTTATAAGAGTGGTCGCCCACAAGAACCGAAATCAAGACGCGTGAAGCCATCAACGCGTTAACGGACAGCAAAACGTACCCTCCCTCTCATTCACTGACTCCTCTTTTTTATTGTTATTGACACCCTTTACTCTCATTGATCCAAATGCCCACTTGACGATGAGTGAGTTAGTAGTGGAAGAAGACCGTATTCTGATTTTTAAATTCTGTCTTAATTCCTAAAAAAAAATATATTATGGGAATTTTTTTATTTTCTAAAAAAAGAGAATTATTATTTTTTTAATATTTTTTTGGTATTTATTTTATCACATGAGTGGATGATATGTCTATTCTAATATTAAATAGAAAAGACATTAAATTAATCATATATCAAAATTTAAGTCTGATTTAATTAAATATTTATTTTGTGTTAGACATGTATTTCATGTATTAAATTAATCATATGTCAAAATTTAAGTTAATTTAATTAAATATCTATTTGTGTTGATATGCATCAAGTGTATGGTAATATTCTAGACATCATTGTATTCTCTTAATTTTAAATGAAAACTTTACCCCTAAAAAAAAATTTTTTTTTTTTTTTGAATGAAAACTGATCGTTTAAATTAAAATCGTCTTAAAAATAGATGGTTTAAATTTATCTTATGATTTTTGAAAGCTTCACTGTTTTACATTACATGGACAACTAACCAAATTGGGAAACAATGATGAAAAAAATGTATATAAGAACATAGGTGTTATTTTTTTTTTTTTTTTGAATACTTTGTGGGGTTGGCTTGGCTTCAAAAAAAAAAAGATAGAAAGATTGTTTCCGGACTGCATGTATTCCCACAATATGGGTTCTTGAACCGATTAACAGTCATTCTTAGAGAAGAACCTTGATTTAAGGAGAGCGAACACAATTGAAGGCATATTAAAATCTTATTGTCCCAAGAAAATTGAAATATAAAAAGAATCAATAGCTAATCACTTAAAGAAGAGAGGAAAAAAAAGAAAAAATGAATCTAAACTTCAAATAAAAACAAAGAGATAAAAATACACATTTTCCCATTATTTTTATTCAGGGTTTGGTGATAATCCCCCTCTTCCCCCCCTCCTTTGAGTTCCTTTTTGCCTTGCAAGTTATGTCAGCTTCCCTTCTATGTTGGTGGCTTTTTTTGTTGGTGGGAACCCAAGTGTTGATTTTACTCAATATGAACTATTCTAGTTATTTTTTTGGTAATAAGTAATGACCCTTCTAGCTGTGGATTAAAAAAAAAAAAATCCCCTCCTAGTTGGTTCAATTAGACCAGACAAATGGGTTGAACTTGCATTGACTTCTTGTTGCCATGTCTTGGGATTGAATCTGACCTACCCTATTAGGGGTGTTAGACATCCTACCCTATTAGGGGTGTTAGACATCCTACCCTATTACGGGTGTTAAACATAAGGATGCCGTTTATGAATCGAAACCAATAAATCGAATTGAAACTGATAGGTAAAAATTTGAATCAAATTGAACCATAAGTAATCGGTTTGTTTTTTATTTTAAAGTCTAACAATATGTTCAGTTTCAATTCTAATTGAGAAACCATTGGTTGCAAAGAGATAAACTAGTAAATCAATTGAATGTTATAATTTCTCTCTCTCTCTCTCTCTCTCTCTCTCTCTTGTGCTTTTTTATTTCTCATCGTTGCTTTATTTCTATCAAATTTGATGAACTTTTACACTCTTTCAACTAGAATTTGTTGATTCCTAGCATGGAATCCTCTCTATGTGTGTGGGTTGGTGGATGGATGAGAGGAATGTAGTGTTGTTATGCAATACCATGGAGAAAAGGCCAGAGAGAAAACTAATTAGGAACTGAATAAGCAGAACCAATTACGAATCAGATTAGGTTTGGGAAATTGAAACCCATTAATAATTGATTTTAATTTGAAAAATTAAAATCGATTAATAATTAATTAATTCGGTTTTGGTTTATGTTTAGTATATCTCGAATCGAATTGAAATCGAACTAATAAATCAAAACCAAATCGACTGACACCCCTAGTTAAACAACAAAAGTTAAGGATGACATAAGGTTCAGGTTTGATGAATTAACAACTGAAATGGAGATCGATACCCACTGATCCAACTTTGATCCCCCTCAAAAATCGACTAGACATGTTAATCATGTCTTGTATACGAATTATTAAAAGTGCCCACTCCCATTATAACCAGAACTTAATCTAATGCCTCCGAATCCAAGAGTAGAGATATTTCTCTTATATGAGGTTAATTTTCAAAATGGATCCTTAAAACCAGAGGAAGTGGTACGGTATGTGGTATCTCTTAGGTGGGTGGGTGGGTGGGTGGGTGATTGGGTATGTCATGTATGCTATTAAATTATTAATTAGAGCAAAAAGTAGATTAAGAAAATGACCATTCTTGCTTATGAGACATTTATTTGAATCTAGAGGCTAGATAATAAAATAGTAGATTAAATAGGTTGAAAATGGACCTATAAAGCTCTCTTTCATTGTGTATGATCTTTAGAGAATTGCTACCCATGCTTCTATAATTTGTGAAGGCCACAACTGCTAGGTTTATGGTTGGACATCTCATAATGTTATGGTAGATAATCATTTGAATATATTTCACATGGCAAGTAATCAGGGCCTTATATCTGACTTGAGGTGAAAATCATTTGATGTAAAATTTTATATGTAATATTTTACATGTTAAATAATTTTCAGTTTTTGTTTTCAGAAGGTAAAAAAACGACAAACATCCTTTCCATCGTCCTCAAAGATCATTAAATTTTATTTTTTTGAAACAAATATTGGAAAAAAATTTAACATGTAAAATTTGAAAAAAAATTTAACTTGCAAATAAATATTACATATCAAATTTTCATGTAAAAATTTACAACAAAACAAATGGAGCCATATGGAATGATAGAACATACAAATAAGGAATGCTCCAATTGGTCATGTTATTGCCGATTTTGGTCTGGGTTCCTGATGATGACACCTGTCACAAGAAACAAATAGATTATGTGTTTAGAGTTTTAACCAAACTCATTCTATTCCATACAGTTATCCTAGAACACAATAGAAAAAACCATAAACAATGAATATAAAGACATAACTGTCTGTAAAGAGATCGATTTCCATACACTCCAAGTCGCTCTAAGCTTTGATCGAAATTCCTCGGCTACAGCCTTCCACAGCCTCTAGAGGATATTCTAACGTCTCTTGCTAATGAATGTAGAGAGATCTAATTAATTATGGCTATGGGGACTCTAACCCAGTATTTATAGAATACTGTTGTAACCCTAAAATCCTTCCCACAATAGAATTAGGGTTACCAAAATCTATCTCATACCATGTGACGAACCAAACTTAATGCATGAATGCGAGTCCAATCTTAATTAAAAAACCTTAATCAAAATATCCCAAAATCTTTGTGGACAATAAAACATAGTATTTAAATAATCCAAAAATATAATACAATACCTTGGCTAGACACCACCTTTATCCTTTGGCTAAATACTACCTTCTTTGGTTAAATACTGCATTGTACTTTCTAGCTAAATACCGCCTAGTACTCTTTGACTAAATATTACCTCAGTAACCCCAACTGAATACTGTCTTGTTAAAATGGCTGAATATTACCCAAAATCTTTGACATGTCAAACATATATGACTATGTAAACAAAATAGCAATAATGCAAATGCTAATATAAATAAAATCATAGTTACAAAATGTGCCCATCTGACCATGAGCAATATAATCAAACATAGTAATCATTGTGAAAATACAAGCATAAATATAAAAAGTCTCCCACTGATTAAGCATATTTAGAGACTTCCATTGATTCTCAGATCTTTGACCACTTAAGCCTCTGATAAAATTAATTATTTTCAACCATTCTTATATTGGATATATCGTTCCTTGAAGACTCCCACTGACAAAACCTTCGTCAGAGAATCTATAACGATATAAATTGTTTTAACTTTTTTTCTTATTTAAAGAGATTTGATTTCTATTATACTTTGAAATACTAGATTTCTTATTATTCTTTGAGAAGAACACAGCTGAATCGCTGTCACAATACATCTCAATAGGTTTAGAAGTAGAGTCGAGTCTACAACCTCCAAGTTAGAAAATAAATTGTAACACCAGATACCTTGCTTGTTATCTTTACATAAAGTTACAAAATCCTACTACCATGACAATGAACCTTGATGTTGGTTTCCTGTCATCAATGCAAACATTATAAATTACATCAAAATAGCCTAGAGTGTCACTACTTTCATAAATGAACATGTAATCCTTGGTCTTCTGCATATACTACATGACCATCCTTTTTCCTGTTGTTCAGTAAGCTATACCAGCATTTAACTGAAAATGTCCCATAACATTCAATGAAAAAACTATATAAAATGATTATAACCTCAAGCATATATTAAGCTCCCTATTGCATTATAGATGCTGAATTCTCTTGTTAAGACCTTATCAATCGATTAAAACCTTAGATTCCTACTAGAACCACGGTGATTCAATAAAGTCTCCAAGCTACGCCAAAAGTCCCTTTTCGTAGTCTCAGAGAGGAAGATGCGTTTGGGTTGACGTACAGTGCGACTTGTCAGACATATTGGGTCATATGAGATTTCTCCGTTCTCTCCCCTGATCGAGATATTCTCCGTTTCGCCTAATAAAGCAATAAAGATTGATTGAACCATCAAAATTTAGAGCGTGAAATAGAATTATATAGAATTATTAATAAGACCAATTTTTTGGGGGATCAATATTAATATTATCGATTAGAATAATTTATGGTTGGTTTGGTTGGACTAATAAAATGAAGTTTTCAGACTCTGTTCAGAAAACTTTTATCGATTTCTTTAGTGATTTGAGCATTCGTAACTTACTGGTTATACATGCATACTGAACCGTTCGAAAACACGAACAACATTTATACTTTGAGACAAATCCATAATTTTATTTTTTCTGTCACGAGCAAACTCAATATCAGGTACAAAGGTACTTGCTCACACATTTTTACATCTCAAAATTATCAGACAGAAAAATATTGGTTTCAATTAGTAAATCAAGCCACTATAAACCAGTGATAAACCATCAACACACATGACTAGGAAGTGAATCCACTCCCACTGACCTATAGATATATACAATGGTCAATGACAATCTCAATAAAATTGAAAGAAGATAGAACCCTCTCAAACTTTCGATACCTTTACTTGGATATCTGTTTAATCTACAGATTAACTTTATAAGTCTACAAAACATATCTTCTTTATCCTTACCACAAAAGCTTGTGATTATATGTTAAAAATAGTGTATGGACTAAAATAATATGAAACAGAATAATTATGTAGTAAATAATAGTCATACATATATCAACAATATATGCATATGTAGATATATATACCTATATATATCAACTATAATCATATAGTTAAATCTGAAACATACATAAAATGAACATAACCATGCATATCTTATAAGCAGTAACTCAAAGTTTTGAAGGAAGGTTGAGTCGTGTTGGTACACTCTCTTTAAGACAGTATTTGCCCTCTATTGATGTCACACCCTAATTTCTGCACTGTTCAGAATGGTGTGATGAACCGCTAGCAAACCAACGGTTCAATCAGGATCTCGAGTAGGCTATCCCCGCGTTATCTGAACCCCCATACATCCGTAATCACAATCAGAGTAAATACACAATAGCGAAAGTCTTATAATAAAATGAACTGAGACTCTGCGGTGATATTAATAATTTAATAGCAAATTATTCTGTTTCCACTGAGACATAAATAAATATCAAATACATGTCTTTATTAAATCCAAATAAAAAAATCTAGAAAATATCTAATTGAATACACATGAGTTGCACTCGCAAGAGGAGTCATGTGTATCTACTTCAGCTTCAGCTTCCATCGCCGCTACGTTCCCGTATGCTGGAGCATTCATATAATCTTCAACGGTATAACCTGCATCATCAACTAAAAATATTCGACGTCGAGGGGTGAGCACACATCACGGCTCAGTGAGTAGACAAAACAATGCAACATTACATATGCATGCAATCAATTCATATCTTTGGTCTGGTTTAAAGTTTACAGTATGCAATAGAAATGTTTAGGTAGTCAAATGTCGCGTTTATTGACCCCGCCTCTATACACAAGTGTGTGACGCCGCCCCAAGGTAACGTTTATCGTCGACTCACAAGTACCCAATCATGAACATTATATAACAAAGGTTAACGTTTATTGCTATATAGTGCATACCAACACGTAAGTCCCTGTTAGCGAGGGCTGCAAATTGGGCTCGCAACTAACCAATCCTAATGCCAAAAAGTGTATCCAATGCCTCACCCCAAAGATCCCTCAGAATGTTCATAGAGATAGAGCTAAGGTCCCCCGGTAGAGTAAGAGACTACAAGGACCGATCCCCTGATACTCTACGACATAATAGTTCTGCTAAAGTAATGGCGATACGACGATGCTAATGCACAAGACTTGAGTTAGAGATAGAGCTAAAGTGCTGAGACCCGCCAAAGGTTAACGTTTATTGACATTCTCATCACACCTCCCCTGATACTCGCTCGCATCAAGTACACCAACCACACACATACAATCACATGCCTATTCCTATCATCATCATCATCATGTTATAAACAATAAAGTAAATATGCATGAACAAATAATAAAAATATTGGATGACATGTTGTATGCATATTACAAACATATACGCATAGAATCAAGCATGGCATTGGACTCAAGAAAATAGAAAACAGTTTGTTATTAACCAATTAGTTTAGAGTTCTGTTTCCTCACCTTAGCTTGCTAATAGATACTTTTTCAAGCTTTAAAATCACCTTTATAATGTTATTATATTGCTAGAAGACCTAACAAAGCCGATAAAATTTAATTAGAATTTATTCAAAATTTAAAAACCATTCTGTTAACTAAGGGTCGGAGGTAGGGTCGGAGTCCTGATCGACCCTGGGTGCGACCCCTCCCCAAATCCGAACTTCCCGAACACCGAGGGTCGATGGTCGGGATCACCTAGGGTCAGATGGTCATCGACCCTCGGTGCACTTTGGTCCAATTCCCTCTTTTTAGTCCATTCTTAGTGTTTGGGGTCCTATGGCTTGTTTCTACATTCTATTCAACATTCATTCCATGGTCTAGAACCATGAATCATCCACCTAAATAGCTTTCATGCATTCCCCTATGGTTTTTCATAAAAACCTAACCATGGGTTGATAGTTTGAGTTTCTCCACACTCTCATCAATATCTATCCTAAGGTCTGTAGAAACTCATGGAAGTAGTATCCATACCTGAGAAGAATACTGTTTTCTCTGCAACTGTTTTCTTTTGGCTAAATTCTCTTCCTTGCTTCTCTTCTTCTTCTTTTCCTTCTCTTCTCTTTCTCTCAATTCAATTAGGGTTGTGAAAGGAGTGAAAGAGGCTTAGGGACGTCCTCTAAATAGAGTAGGAACATCCTAAAATAAGTCCCATTGAGATTAGGAAAGAATCCCAATCAAAAATTAGGAAATTTCCTAATTTCTATTTCTTACGGTAACCGAGGGTCGATGGGAGGGTCGATGATCCCGTCGACCCTAGGGTTCAAGATGTCCGACCCTCCCTTCAAAATTGAGGGTCTGACTTTCTGCTTTGGGAGGTCCGACCTTGCTTAGCTGGGTATGCGACCCTCCCTTCAAATTAAGTATTTTTGGGTCGATTTGATACTTGGGATCTTGATCTCCTTCACGCCCTCGGTCCATTTGACTCGACCATGATGGGTAAACCTGGTTCAAGGTGGTAATACCGGGTTCGATTGATACGGGTCTTACAATTGATGCAGTAGGTCTCCTGCAAATCTGTCTCCAAGATAAAACAATCCCTATGTAGGATACCCACCCAGTGTGCACACACTGACGGATATATGCAGACCCGACGACTAAGATCAACTCCTTTGGAAGAATAATGAATTTTGACTCTTCGATTAAACAGAAGAGAGAGAGTTAGAGAGGGAGAGAGAGATAAATCTTATTGATTTCGAATGAAAATGAAGCATGGGGTCGGGCTCTATTTATAGGGCCCAAGTACCTCTTGGATGTGTCCACTGGATGGGGTGTGATATTTCAGATGGACCGTCCAGATTGATCTAGATCTCAGATCCTGAGATCAATGGTCAAGATGGCATCCTTTTATGTGTAGAGATATATCTCTACACATAAACCCTTTCTAAAAGGGTATCCGGATAAGGTGTGTCTGATTCAGACAAAAAACCCATAGTCCATAGCCCATAGCCTGTAGCCCGTAGCCTGTAGCTCGAAGCCCGTAGCCTGAAGCCTGCTGCCCTCGCCCACGCTGCGTCACAGTATGGTCGCAGTCGCGATCACGATCGCGGTCAGGTCCGGGGCCCGTGCGCATGTGTGTGAGTCAACAGAGCATTGCTTCATTTTTGGGGCTCAAAAGATAGACGACACTCCCTATAAATAAAGACCTCTCCTCCATAATCCTTAAGCAATGTGGGACTAAAAAGTCCTACATTGGAAATGCCAACTCAAAACCGAAAAAATGAAATTTCAGCCCAAAACGAAAACCAAATTTTTGGAGCTAAATCAAAAAGGCAAATTTTTGAATTTAAATCTTTTTAAACTTTTATTTGGAAAAAACCTTTTTTGACTTTTGACTTTTTTCCAACATTATAACATATAAACATCTTCTTCTAGATTTTTTTGATCAAAAGGATCTGTACATCTATCTAATGCAACTCCAAAATAAATTACACAACTAAGACTTCAAAGATTTGAAGTCAATACTTTCTCTTCTCTTTGTGTGATTCTACTTCGCTAAAAAGTCTTATTTTGTAGCAATCAATTCTCTCACTGGAATCACACATTTCTTTGTATATCAATTTTTAGCTTATGAGTACACCGCTTATTGGCAAAAACATAAAATCTCAAGTCTCGTTATTGTTCATAGAAAATAACACATCTTTTATGATTATTAAATATTCAAGAACAATTTCATTACTGACAATTTGTTCAAAACCATTGAGATCTTCATTTTGTCCATCACCAAAATTATCTATTTTGAAGTACAACATGTGATTGAATGAAATAAAAAATCTACATGGTCTAGTATATCTCTTCATTGTCTCATTTGGCTCTGCTACTATGACTGAAACATCGATCTTATTGAATATTTTTTTAATCATTTCATTACACTCTGGTAATATTTTCGTTATCTCAATTGATTGCTTCACACCCATTTCCATGTGGTCTCATCAAACTTCAAGTTTCTTGGGTTATTTTGACATCCCATAACATGACAACTCAATGACCTAAAATAATCACTCTCCCATGAGTGTTATGAAATCATG
This sequence comes from Protea cynaroides, assembly GCA_028583415.1. Lineage (NCBI taxonomy): Eukaryota > Viridiplantae > Streptophyta > Magnoliopsida > Proteales > Proteaceae > Protea > Protea cynaroides. The sequence goes on along the minus strand of CM053276.1, from coordinate 96,833,764 downwards.
TCAACTCTACAGTTACGAAAAGAAGATAACTTAAACTGGAACTGACTAACTAGTACTCTATTAATAATATAGGCTGCAATATCAATTCTTTCCCTACAGGATTAAATACATTCTCAGGACGTTGCAAACACTTGCTCAAATTTATCAAGAATAGACCAGTATCACATGATCTCCCATAATACATATCCTTTCATTCAGATTCAATAGTTTTAATTTTTTCAATAAAAATTTTTCATCTTAATTTTTATTATTTGAAAAAACACCTATGGAGTAAACTGTGACAAGAAGTCCTAGATGAAATTTCGATGTCCACCAAGTCTAATAAATCTTTGTTATAAATAACCTTTATTTACCTTAATCTTGTCATCTTTTTTTTTTAATCAATTTTCACATATATACATTTTATGATCTGTGGAAGAGGGATTTTATTATTCTTTCTAATATTTCTTTGGGCGACAATCCTAAACCCTTATGACCAGGGTGAAAGATAATAATATATAGTTTAACTTCTAAAGATAGATAATCTAAAAAGAATAAATTAAAGATTTTTATACTCCTATGGGTTTAAACTATGATTAATGCTGAAATGTCCAATCTACTGCACCTTCTTGCTCAGAAGTTTCATAATCCTTATTCTTTTTTCACTCAAGCTTATCCAGTTTTATAATCTTTGTTCATATGTCTCTTCTGAGTCATACTACAAGAATTTCATTCTATTTAAATCTATTTTATCTTGCAGTTCCTTAATGTCCAATTCTTTGTCATAAAATTTCAGACTATTGCATAAAAAAAAATATTTCTTCCTGTGGATTTCTTTATCCCTTTCGCACTTTACCTTTGTCTGGATATGTATTATGCACTATGATATTGACATTCATATTTTTTTCTTTTCTTTGAATTTCTATCCTTAGTTCTTTCATTTTAGGTTCACTATATCTTTTGAGTACTATAGATCACCAAGATCTGATTATATAGTTCTTGTGAGGAAGTAAAAATCTAAAGTGTCATCTACATAGGTTCTAATGAATTACCTATAAATGTTCACTTATATTTGAGCTTATCATTAATAGTTAACAGCTCTACCTTGTACTTTCTCACATTCCCATTACCGTCTATTATCATAAAAATTGATACTGATAGACTTGAGTAATAAAACATCTCTCCGTCTTTTCTTGAAATATAAAATTTTTCTTTGAATTTCACTAGAAATATCCTTAGTTCTTTTTTCAATGTTCCTCATTTGAAAATTACTTTACTTGATCTTAGGAATTGAACACCCTAAGAATCAGAATATAATTTTTTGTTGAGTACATTTGGATTAAATAGTCCTAGACTAGTTTTTCAATTTTTATGCCAATTGATAGAACTGACTGTCAATGATAGGCATCTTGAGGTATTTAATCATTACATATCTATAACTATATTACAATGTAAATAATTATAAGTCTACTATTAATACCAAATAAAATTAGCTAGCAAGTATTAGCTAACAGTGCAGCCAATTTATACTTTATACACACATAACTTTGGGCATATGCATTTTCTCAACCATGTGCAACTGCGGAGATAATGACTTTATTTTATAATCTTTAAGTGGACAAAACCAAAGAACAACAGTGAGGGACAGCTACCTTTGGGTAGACAGTACCATTCTTTATAATCTTAGACAACGCCACCTTTGGGTAGACAGTATCATTCTTTGCTGCATTCATAAAAGTGAAAGTTTATGTCAGTGTCACTTTTAGCTAAACACTATACTTCCTTACTGTAGCTTGTAAATGCATAAATATTAGATTTAAACATATTATAATAGAATCCAAGTGTGCCACTTTGGTGGTCACCATAAAATCCTTACACAATAGCTACAAATCCTAATTTGAATAAACTTGGACAATATCACCTTTCGGTGAACATCGTCAAACTAAAGTATTTACAAACACAGAGCTTTGAATTTGAACACAGCATAATAAAACAAGGTTGCCACTTTAGTAGTCACACTAAGTTCCACCATGATAAGAATAAATCCCAACCTACAGCTCATGTGAGATATTTATTTAACCATAAATATTTTAAAATACAACTTTATAAGTCTAAACATTTATATAAACATGCACAATAGTTCAACAATCAATTTGGTACAATAATTTTAAGAAAAAATCAGTAAAAACACTACAAACTGGGTTCACATAGGGTATTTTTCATAACAACATGCTTCTCAATGTATTTAAATGTACCAAAATATATACCAAATTGACGAGCATAAAAAATGAAGTCCAATGGAATAAATCAGAGGTCAATCTGACCTTCTTAGCTCTCAAAATCACAATTTAATATCATTTTCCTTAAAAGCAAAATCCAAACAGACCCTTAAGAAAATCCTGTCTAGGTCGGTTCGGTTCTGTTGAATCGGTCTGGGTCGGTCTGTCAGGTTGGCTTGGTTTGGATTGAACCGAACTGAATATTTAAACCCTTTTTAAAAAAAAAATATATATGCTTTGGTTCAGACCACAAACCAAAACGGTTTGGGTCAAACTGAATTGCAGTCTGGCCATACGGTTCAACCTCCTATTTATCTGGTCCGACCAAACGGGCTTTCGGGTTAATTATTCTGGTCAACGGGTTATGGAACCGGGTCAAGGTAATGGGTTAATGGGTTTGGCACCGGGTCTCTTGACCAACTCGGCAGCTTGGTCAACGGATCACTTTTAATCAGGTATTCAGTCCAGGATTCGACCTGAGACACGTGGTCCAGGGTTGACCCTAGAATCTTGGTAAGGGGACCGGTTTAGGTTTGACCCTAAAATCCAGGTTGGTCTGGCCGGTTCAGGTCGCCCTGGGCCGAATTGACCTGCCGATTTACAATTAAGGTTTTTGATTCATCGCGGATCAACTCGGTAATGAATTGGAGCCGTCAGACCAATTTTTCTTTTTTCTTTTTTAAATTCTCCCACCTGTGAGTGAGATCCACTCGCGGCTACCGCCATCGAGTGTCAGTGCGTCAGGATGCCGGCGTCGGTGATTTTTATATCGCCAGCTCCATCTCATCATTCTCTTTCCAATGATATATGGCTTGATCTGTTTTTCTGGTCAGAAAATTTTTTTCGATGGAAAAACTTGACAGATTCAATCCAAAAATCAAAATTTTTTTTTCAGTTCATTCAAATTTCATGGGTAAGAGGTAAGACTTTATAATGCTCTACCATCGATCCTAGGTCTGTATGATTTGCTCTGATACCAACTATTAGAATATTATGTGTTTAGAGTTTCAACAAAATCTATTCCATTCCATACAGTTATCCTAGAACACAATAGAAAAAACCATAAACTATGAACATAAAGACATACCTGTCTGTGAAGAGATCAATTCCCATACTTTCCAAGTCGCTCCAAGCTTTGATCAAAATCCCTCGGCTACAGCCTTCCGTAGTCTCCAGAGGATATCCTAACGTCTCTTGTTAATGGGTGCAGAGAGACCTAATTAACTATGGCTGTTGGGACTCTAATCCAATATTTATAGAATACTGCTGTAACTCTAAAACTCTTCCCACAATAGAATTAGGGTTACCAAAATCTATCTCATACCATATGATGAACCAAACCAAATCGAATCTGCTGTGTTCATTGGACTCTTACTGAATTAACTAGTTTAGGTAATTAATTAAGCTCATATAAATCTAACACAGGTTTATGGCGATAAGAAGATGAACTCGGGTATAAGTGAAGCCAAGTTTAGGTAGAGAGGGGGTCAAGTAATATGACTAATCTTAGAGAGAAATAGAGACCTTAAGATCCAAAAGTCGAACCTCTTATCTTTGTTTTTGGGGGTATGTGTAGAATGGCATAGAGTGGCATGATTTTAAATGCGTATCTTTGCAGTTGCATGGATCTCGGGGCACATTTCAAGTTCTTTGAGGAGTTTTCATCATGGAATAGGGGTCAAGGCATACATCCGTTGGTTCCATCCCTAATTGTAGAGAATTGTGTGGATATGGGAGTGTCCCTTGGCTGTTTGATGAGGAGCTAACGATCAGGTTTTACGTAAAAAACCAATCACATTGTTATACAAGGAAGTTTTCCTTTGTCCAAGGTGAATGAAATCAACTGACATGATTATGAATGACCTTCTCTTATAGACAAATTATTGAAACTGCTCACCCCATTATGCCCGAATTTAAAGGCTTCAAACCAAAGATAGAGATAAAATCTTTTGATAAACTTTGGAACAATGTTTTGAGGATCACTGATCCACTATTGAGAATCCCTAGCACTTGGTTAGGTGTTAGTTTTTCAAGCAAGAATTATTTCATTGGAATTTTTTAATCCAAAAGACGAATTCAACGACAGCCAGAGCATAGAGTCCTCTAGACATCCCTGTAAGTTTCATTAATCCAGAAGGATTTTATTACAAAGTCATAGGGCATTAAAAATGATAGCAAAATCAACTCCAAAAATTTTGGTCTAGCTCTTCACACACAGACACACACTCATATATACATATATATATATATATATATATATATATATATATATATATATATATATATATATATATATATATATATATGGGCAATAGGTCTGTAACAAAACCACATAACCTCAAACACAAAACCAGAAAAACAAAAAATGAAGAAGAGAAAAGAAGAAATTAGAAGAAGAAGAAGAAGAAGTGGAGAGCAGATCACAAAAACAGCAAGGTGCTGTAGTTGAGATCAATATCTCTCCCTCTTAGACACCAATCTTATTTATAAGCAAAAAGTATCCAATTACATAGAGAAAGTCTCCATAAATAAGATGAGACATAAAAAGAAACAAATAAAATAATAAGAAAATAAATAACAATTGAAATAAGGAAGGAAAAATAGGAGCACCAGCCAGTGTCGCTGGCTCTAATTAGAACCAGCGACATTGGTTGGTTCTTGATTTGGTTGGCTGGGCCCATGTGGGCCATATTTAACACCCTCCCTCAAGCTTGGAGTATACAGATCACCCAATCCAAGCTTGTGACAGTTTAATCGATACGTTGGTCCAAACAACGGCTTCGTAAGAATATCAGCAAATTGATTTGAAGAAGATACGAAGGGAGTAACAATCATCTTCTTCATAACGGCATCTCGAACAAAGTGACAATCAACCTCTATGTGTTTAGTATGCTCATGGAAGACTGAATTACTAGCAATATAAATAGCAGCTTGATTGTCACACATCAATGACATTGGTCTAGAGATAGGAAATCCAAGTTCTTGTAGAAGAGTTTTCAACCATAATAACTCAGCAGTAGTATGTGCCATAACACGATATTCAGCTTCAGCACTGGACTTGGATATAGTAGTTTGTTTTTTACTCCGCCAAGTAACCAGATTACCTCCAATAAAAGTATAATATCTAGTGGTGGAACGTCTATCACCATCAGCTCCTGCCCAATCAGAATCAGAATAACCAACAATGTCAAGGTGTCGATGTCGATGATAAATAAGACCAGTTCTAGGAGCTTTCTTGAGATACCGCAATATGCGACAGACTGCCTCCTAATGAGCAACTTTAGGAGCATGCATAAACTGACTAATAACTCCAACAGTAAAAGAAATATCAGGCCGAGTTACAGTTAGATAAATCAATTTCTCAATCAAGCGTCTGTATTGATGAATATCAGAATATTCAGGACTATCACAAGTTTCAAGTTTTTGATGTAGATCCATTGGTGTATCAACTGGTTTAGCTCCAAGAACTCTGGACTCAGAAAGTAAATCAAGTACATACTTTCTTTGAGACAACTAATGCTTTTACTACTGCAAACCACTTCAATCCCCAAGAAGTAATGAAGAAGACCTAAGTCTTTCATCTGAAAATGAGTATTTAGATAAGATTTAATTTCAACAATATCAGTCTTATCATTTCCTGTAATAATAATATCATCGACATACACAACAATAATGGTGACACGAGAAGAATGACGTCTCACAAAAATAGAATGATCAGAGTAACATGTAACGAAGCCAAAATTTATAATAACAGTGCTGAACTTATCAAACCATGCATGAAGAGATTGTTTTAGTCCATAAATTGCTTTAAGCAATTTACACACCTTAGTTGAGTTCCCTCCCTGAGCAACATACCCTGGAGGTTGATCCATGTAGACTTCCTCATGTAGGTCACCATACAAGAAGGCATTCTTAACATCCATTTGATAAAGAGGCCAATCTAGATTAATAGCCAAAGAAATAATAACACGAACCGAGTTGAGACGAGCAACAGGAGAAAATGTTTCAAAATAATCCACCCCATAGGTTTGAGTGAATCCTTTGGCAACCAGTCTAGCCTTTAGTCTGTCAACAGTCCCATCAGAATTATGCTTCACTGTATAAACCCATCGACAACAAACCACTGAATGACCTGCAGGGAGATCCACAAGCGTCCATGTTTGGCGTGCCAGTAAGGCATCTATTTCAGCATCCATAGCTTCCTTCCACCCTGGATGGGACAAGGCTTGGGAAAGGGTAGTAGGAACAATAGTAGTGGATAATGAGTAAACCAAATTTTAATGACAACAAGAAAGATGGGCTGTGGAAACAAAATGATCAATAGGAAAAGTACTTTTACGAGTACGAGTACCTTTACGTAGAGCAATAGGGAGATCAGAAGAGACCTCAGGATCAGGAGTAGTAGTTGACGAAGCAGCTAGTGCAGTAGTAGTTGGAGCCACTGGTTGATGTCGTGTATAAACCTGCAGGGGAGGTGGAGGGTCAATTTGTGGTTCAGATGGTAAGGTGGAGTCAGTGTGTGGTTCAGGAGCATCAGGTAAGGTAGGGACTAAAGGAATTGGTGGTTCAGATGGAGGTAAAGGAGATGGCACAAAAACGTGATAGTATGGCTTATCTTCGAAGAAGGTAACATCATGACTGACATAGTGACGTTTGGTAGTAGGATCGAAACAGGTGTACCCCTTTTGAGTACGAGAATAACTAAGAAAGATACACTTTAGAGAATGGGGGGAAAATTTTCCTAATTTAGAATGCATAATGTGAACAAAGCATGTACTACCAAAAACTCTAGGATGAACAGGAAACAAAGGAATGTTAGGATAAAGAAGACGGAATGAGACTTTGTCGTGTAAAACAGAAGAAGGCATACGATTTATGAAAAATAAGATGTCAAGACAACGTCACACCAATAAAACTGAGGGACATTTATATGAAACATTAGTGACTTGGCAATATCCAGAAGATGCCTATTTTTAGGTTTAGCAACCCCATTATGTTGAGGGGTATAGGCACAACTGGTATGATGGATTATACCATTAGCAAAACAAAAAACAGACACAGAATGTTGAACATATTCAAGAGCATTATCTGTACGTAACACTTTAATTGGAACTCCAAACTGAGTAAGAATCTCCTTATGAAACCTTTTGAAAATAGAAAGAAACTCAAAACGATCTTTTATTAAATAAAACCAGGTCATCCGGGAAAAATCATCTACAAAGGTTACAAAATAAGGGAAACCTAACTTATTGGGTACACGACAAGGGCCCCAAATATCAGAATGCACTAAAGAAAATGGAGTAGAAAACTTAGGACTAGAACTAGAAGGAAAAGACGAACGATGATGTTTTCCTAACTCACAAGTCTCACATTGTAAGGAAGTTAGAGACTTGCAACCAGGAATAAGAACCTTCATCTTAGACAAAGACAAATGACTAAGCCGTTGATGCCATTGAAGAGGAGTAGTAGTAATAGTAGTAGTTGCAGCAATAGGTAAATGTTCAGTGGGCTCCAAGTAGTACAGACCAGCATGCTCACGTCCGCCACCAATCATCTCATTGGTCTTGAGATCCTAAAAAGTACAATAAGAGGGATAAAAGGTAGCGACACAATTGAGAGATTTAGTTAGTTGACTAATAGACAAAAGATTAAGAGGAAAATTAGGTACATGTAGGACAGAGGGTAAGGACATAAACTGGTTAAGAGAAACCTTACCATACTGAGAGGCATTAGTAGAGGACCTGTAAGACCCGTGTCAATCTAACCCGGTCTTACCACCTTGAACCAGGTTTACCCATCATGGTCGAGTCAAATGGACCAAGGGCGTGAAGGAGATCGAGAACCCAGGTATCAAATCGACCCAAAAACACTTAAAATAGGGGAAGGGTCGCATACCCAGCTAAGCAGGGTCGGACCTCCCAAAACAGAAAGTCAGACCCTCAGTTTTGAAGGGAGGGTCGGACAGCTTAAGACCCTAGGGTCGACGGGATCATCGACCCTCCCATCGACCCTCGGTTTCTGTCGAATATAGAAATTAAGAAATTTCTATATTTTTCGATTGGGATTCTTTCCAAATCTCAGAGGGACTTATTTAGGATGTTCCTAGTCTATTTAAAGAACGTCCCTAAGCCACTTTCACTCCTTTTACAACCCTAATTAAATTGAGAGAAAGAGAGGAGAAGGAAAAGAGGAAGAAGAGAGGCAAGCAAGAGAACTTAGCAAAAATGAGAAGAATTTCAGAGAAGGAGTAATCTTCTCAGGTATGGATACTAATTCCATGAATTTCTACAGACCTTAGGTTAGTAATTGTTGAGAGGGTGATCTCGAAGAAACCCAAACCACCAATCTATGGTTAGGTTTCCATGGAAAACCATAGAAGAACGCATGAAAGCTATCTATGTGGGTTATACATGGTTTCAGACCATGGAATGAATGTAGAATGGAATGTAGGAGCAAGCCATAGGATCCCAAACACGAAGAATGGATTAAAAGAGGGAATTGGACCAAAGTGCACCAAGGGTCGCACCCAGGGTCGATAGACCATCCGACCCTAGGTATTCCTGACCATCGACCCTCAGCATTCGGGAAGTTCAGAAAGAGGGAAGCGTCGATAGAACCATCGACCCTAGCATCGACCCTACCTCCGACCCTCAGTTAACAACATGGTTTTTAATTCTGAATAAATTCTAATTAAATTCTATCGACTTTGTTAGGTCTTCTAGCAATATAATAACACTGTAAAGGTGATTCTAAAGCTTGGAAAAGTATCTATTAGCAAGCTAAGGTGAGGAACCTTAACTCCAAACTAAATTGGTTAATAATAAACTGTTTTTTATTTTTTTGAGTCCTATGCTATGCTTGATTCTATGTGAATATGTTTGTAATGTGCATACAGCATGCCATCCAATATTTCTATTACTTATTCATGCATATTTACTTATTTTTTTATAACATGATGATGATGATGATAGGAATAGGCATGTGCTTGTATGTGTGTGGTTGATGTGCTTGATGCGAGCGAGTAACAGGGGAGGTGTGATGAAAACGTCAATAAACGTTAATCTTTGGCGGGTCTCAACATTTTAGCTCTATCTCTAACTCAAGTCTTGTGCATTAGCATCGTTGTATCGCCATTACTTTAGCAGAACTATTATGTCGTAGAGTATCAGGGGAGGTGGTCTCCGTCCTTGTAGTCTCTGACTCTACCGGGGGGCCTTAGCTCTATCTCTATGGGCATTCTGAGGGATACTGGGGTGAGGCCTTGGATACATTGTTTGGCATTAGGATTGGTTAGTTGCGAGCCCAGTTTGCAGCCCTTGCCAATAGGGGCTTACGTGTTGGTATGACAATATATAGCAATAACCGTTAACCTTTGTTATATACTATTCATGATTGGGTGCATGTGAGTTGACGATAAACGTGATCTTCGGGTAACGTCACACACTCGTGTATAGAGACGGAGTCAATAAACGCGACCTTTGGCTACCTAAACCTTTCTATTACATACTGCAAACTTTAAAACCGGACCAAAGATATAAATTGATTTTTTTTGCATGCATATGTATTGTTGCATTGTTTTGGCTACTCACTGAGCCGTGTTGTGTGCTCACCCCTTGACGTCGAATATTTTTAGTTGATGATGCAGGTTATACGGTTGAAGATTTTATAAATGCTCTTGCGTATGGGACGGTAACGGCAATGGAAGTTGAAGCTGAAGTGGATACACACGACTCCTCTTGCGAGTGCAACTCGTGTGTATTTGATTAGACATTTTATAGGTTTCTTTATTGGATTTATTCAGACATGTATTTGATATTTAATATTTATGTCTCAGTTGAATACAGAATAATTTGCTATTAAATTATTAATATCATTTAGTTTCTCAGTTCATCTTATTATAAGATTTCCGCTATTGTGTATTACTCTGATTATGATTACGGATGTGTGTATGTTGGATAACGCGGGGATAGCCTATTTGAGATCCTGGTTGAACCGTTGGTTATTTAGCGGTTCATCACACCATTCTGGTTAGACCAAAATTGGGGTGTGACAACTTGGTATTAGAGCATCACAGGCCTTGCCCGTCGACTAACATACATTCGAGACAATTGTGAACTGAGATAGGATAAACTAAAAGATTTAATACAAACACATTGTAAGCATAAGTGATGATTGAGACCAAATTTAAAAAAAGAGAATAATGCATCTATAAAAGGGAAACAAGTTACATACAATGAGTGAGAGAAACAAAACGTATATACATAACTAAAGCAGAGTACAGTCCACAACCCGGACAGTTACTCTGTAGTACGAGAAAATAAAAGTACACTCAGGAAGCTAGAGGCGAAGGAGGAGGCGGTGCCTCACGATCTCTGTCGTAGTCCTCAGCATAGACTCTAGTCAACCAGACTATCTGAGTCTGGATCGTTTGTAGACTAGCTGTGAGACCGGCTATCCTCTGATCAGTCGCCCGCGCACCTCTAGGAGCTCTCCCATCTGCGCTCGATAAGTCGAGCAGCCAACAACTCATCCATCCTTAGATCAGATCTGCGCCGAGCATTCCCCGATCTCCTGCAAGCATCTCCATCATGGCTGAAGGTGGAAGTGAAGGATCAGCCGAATGGGAAGTACCAGCCCCAGGAGCGGGAGCCGCCGCATAAGAAGTACCAACTCCAGCCGCATGTGTAGGTGAAGGCGGTGGTATCGAGTCGACGTCCATATACATACGATCATCATCGTCGACCGGATCCACACGAGCTCTAGCAGCAGCAGCAGCCTCAGCATCAGCCATCTCGACCCGAGTGTGAGGGCGCACCATCGCGTTCCTCTCCTCATCACTAACCTCAACATCTCGCAGCCCCATCTTGCAGATAGCCTCCCAATCTAGAGGCGACGAGAAGGTCTTCTCCTGGATCTTCTCATCTACCAGATCCACCCCCAGACGGGTCAGTAGCACTGTAATCATGCGTCCATAGGGTAGATTACCCCTATGATCGGACAATGTAGCACTAATCATCGTCCGCATGATGATGTAAGGAAGGCAGACCGGCCGGCGAGTGCAGATGCTATAAATCAGAAACTGTGTCAGCTGAGAGACCCTCTCATAGAGCCCACTCTGCGGGATCAGATTATGCTGGATAATCTTACAAAAGACCCGTGGAGCTGGACGCAAGTAACAGGCTCTCATCTGCCAACGAGCAGGATGGAACAACTGGTTGTCGATCTCTGCCCTCATCTCCATCTCAACAAACTGTGCTCTCCCGGCGCACAGTTTTTCTTTAGAGAGAATGTAGGCTTTAATAGCTTGAGCCCATAAAAGGTAGTTTGACACCCCTTTTAATTTTACAGAGATGATCTGAACTTCTAAAGGCTTATAATCAGTCATCACAACCAAACAATGCAAATTAATTGTTCTACTTTCACCCGGTTCAGTCAACCGGTTGGCCAAGAAAATAAGGCTCAAAAAGAAGCAAAGGAAGATGGAGGTAGTGGGGTTACACAATATATATCTATCTTCGTAAAAAAAAAAATCTCGGTTCAGCCAACCGAGTGGCCAAAGGAATGATGGCTCAAGAGGGGTGGCGGTAAGATGATAGGTAAAGAATTGTAATGAATGTTTACCACATAGACAATAAGAAGATGATCAAGATGTTATCAATCACACATGAACAACATAGTAGTAGGTACAGCAGATCTTGATCATCTAAAACACCAAGTAAAATCAGTACATAGGTAGAGCAAAAATATCAAAGGCTTATCAAACTAAGTGTTGAAGATAGCCAAGATCTAATGCTCTGATACCATGTAACAAAACCACATAATCTCAAACACTAAACCAGAAAAACAAAGAATGAAAAAGAGAGAAGAAGAAATTAGAAGAAGAAGAAGAAGAAGTGGAGAGCAGATCACAAAAACAGCAAGGTGCTGTAGTTGAGATCAATACCTCTCCCTCTTAGACACCAATCTTATTTATAAACAAAAAGTATCCAATTACATAGAGAAAGTCTCCATAAATAAGAGGAGACATAAAAAGAAACAAATAACAATAATAAGAAAATAAATAACAATTGAAATAAGGAAGGAAAAATAGGAGCACTAGCCAGTGTCGCTGGCTCTAATTAGAACCAGCGACATTGGTTGGTTCTTGATTTGATTGGCTGGGCCCATGTGGGTCATATTTAACAAGGTCAAATGCTCAATATATGGTAGCAACAAATTTGTTACATAACCAATTCATTAGGCGAAACACCCCCCCTCCTTCAATAATTGGATTAGACATCAACTTTTTATGGTTTGATGTTACCTAAATCGGTGGTTATGACTTGTGAAGGTAAACCATCATAAAAATAAAGTTTTCTCTTGTATAAAAGGTGTCACAGTGTACAAGGCTCCTGTTACTATAGGGCTTAGAAAGGAGTAGAATGTAAATAGCCTTACCTTGTAACACGGAGAAACTGCTTCTATGAAGTTCTTCCCTTGTATAAAACCCCAAATTTATTGAGATACAAATTTCTTTGCACAATTCACATTAAAAGAACTAATTCATATCATTTGATTCTCACATAGATGGTGAAGTATTTATTCCCAATAGGAATGCAATATAAAACTGCAACCTAACGGATGAAAGGCTAATTAACTATCCGTTCACGTACACACAGTTCATGTATGAAAATTACCCAAGGTAAAGACAAGAATTGATCTGAAAACCTGATGACTATAGGTATTATTGACTTTTCCTTTGAAAATTCTCATATTTTTGGCTTTTTTTTTTTTTTTTTTTTTGGAAGAGTTTTCAGGTCAATTGCCTTTAAAATTTTCACTTATTTTGAATAGGTTAAACTTGAAATTAATGATGGGCTTTGGTTCTATTAATCAATAAAATTTGAATCTTATTTTAATATTAAATGTGAGGAATAAGGTATACATAAAGTCCACCTTAAATCCAGTGAAAACTCCAAGAAGAAACTATATCTTATGATATACGGATGGAATCATGTGAGACCCATTCATATGTGATAGCTCAGATTACCGTGAGTCATTCACACGTGGCATTCATATCACATGGGACCCACCAAATGAAAGAGAATGTACCATAGCAAACATTAAAGATTCATGTGAGGTATATAGAGAGTAAAACAAACACCAAGATTTACTCTAATTCTTAGTTACATGCAGGGGATTTGGTTTCAGTTTTTGTCTCGAGAAAACGTTAGAAAAGAATAGTAGCCTGCAGTGCTACCATTCCCGAGAAAATATATTAAACCAGTAAAGGAATCTGCCGAGAAATTCAATACTAATATTTTAATCATAACCACTATTCTTAATTTCATACGACCTTCCCCTCCAAGGACGCCAAAAAAGAGCAATAATATAGATCCCATATTTGTTTTTTTTTCTTCCTAAAATGGAAAACTAAGATTTGACACTTCTTTATTTGATATAATTTCTCTTTTTCATTATTAATCTGTTCTTCAATGTGTTCTTACAGAAATAGCAAACTAACATTGACATGGATGATCATCTTCCAAATTTTTTTTTTGTGAGTGAAGAAGATGATAGAAACTGCACAAGACCATTCTAGTCAGAGCAAATCTTAGTTTTCTTCACCAAACCCTTAGGGAAGTCCATCTCCACCATTAATTATTGTGCTCATAAGAAAAAGTAGCTTTTTTAGTAATTAAAATTGTATCTTTTTGTAGACGGCTGGTTGGTTTGTATCATTGCAATCCGTTTATAAATCGATAAGAATAATTAACATAAGACCGATTAGGGAGTGAGATTAATTGGACCGAATGTAAATGTGTTTATGTCTTGCATACGAGGATCGATTAACTAAACATGCTGGTCATGATGCATGGTATTAAATCGGTGATGACCAATTAGGTCCAATCGAAACCGCCGATTGACACCTCTTCAATAGAGATCAACGGTTGACCTTTTTTTTTTTTTTTTTGGGAGCAAACAACACATGCCAGTCTCCTTCCTTCAAATCTCTTGCTGCTCCCTATTTGGAACAATGGAATCTAACTCCCCACATCATACCCTTTTTAATATTTTCTATTGGGAGAGGGTTTTCTAAGCTGACCACACCGATGAGACAGGTCATGGGTGTCGGGTATAAATACTACCGGTCTATGGGAGCGCAACATGTGGTTGTTCCTAAGCCCCTTGCCATTGGAGTAGACCTGTCTTTACACTGAAAGATCACTTAAGAGCATATTCGACATTATCTGCTTAAGTCAGGGGCAAATCCAATCTCAGTAATTTTGGAGTTGTACAGTAACAGTACACGAAACCCACACCAAATCTCCATTAAATTTTGGAGTAACACTTCAAATTGTTAGACCTTCTTTACGAGGGTGAAAAAAGAAACAACAATTTTACAGTAATGTAAAATTCACATTTGCAAAGGATTTTTACAAGAATTCAACCATGGCATTAGTGAAACAACATTGTGTAACATTTTTTAATCTTATAAAACTTTACCCTCAACCTTTTTAGCATTTGGGAATGCTTAAACTTGAAATTTGAATAATGAGATGAGTGTGAATCATCTCAGACATGGATCCACCCATGATCTACAAGTTCTAACCAACCTGGGAGAATATAAAGATTAAAATTTCTATCATATCTTAGTTTTGGTTATGAATATAAAAAGAATTACGTGCTTAGCATGGGCAGCACTACTGGCTTTGCTAGTGTTTAGTCTTTCACTTAAGTTAATTTTAAATGATATTTTCTTATTGACATTTCTTAAAATGTCAAATAATTTGGCATTATTTTTTCCCCTCTTGTATAATATATTTATTTTTTTAAATTCTTGTCGTTTCACAAGTTCATTCGAAAAACATGAATGATAATAATGACAACTCTAGTGAGGTAATGATAAATTACTTTTAAAATGTTATAATTCCATTTTTAGATGTGGCAAGTGGCAATTTTAATCTTTAGAGTCAACTTTGAGAAAGGCATTCTAAAATTAGAATAATTTATTGAATATTAATAAGTATGATCCTATGGAAGCTAGAAATCTATTGCAACTTAATTTGACTGCGGTGCTTCCTAATTCCGTAGTTATATTCTAAAAAAATAAGAATAAGGTGTGGCTTAGTAGACATATCCAGTTGGGAGGGTTTATGTTATATATGTTGATTTACATTTTCATTTGAGTTTAAATCATGTTTGGTGCCACTTTTTAAAGATAATTAGTATTTGCTTTAGAACTCATGGCGAAATACATTTGGACTAAGAATATTTATTATTTGAAAGAAATTTCATTGTCAATGTGTTAAAATATAATTTAGGATCAACAAATAAGGATATGGTTGACCTGAGTGAGTGAGAGAGAGAGAGAGAGAGAGAGAGAGAGAGTTGTTGTAGATAAGAATATAATCTGTAAGCAACCTATGAAAAAACGTGAGTGCCACATTGAATGTAAAGGTGTTAATTCTAAACCGAAATTGAATCGAAACTAATTTATAAAACGAATCAAATCGAATTGAAATTAATAGATTCGGTTTTAGTTTTATAAAAAATTAATCGGTTCGTTGCGATTTAGAACCCTAAAACTATTGGTTATATATATATATATATATATATATATATATATATATATATATATATATATATATATATATATATATATATATATATATTTATATTTATTTATTTTTTGCTAAAAGGTCCATTTATATCATCGATAACATCAATCTGTGAGGAACCCCACCTTCGGCATTGCCATTAGTAGGGATCTCCTAGTGGGTAAAAAGAAAAAATCGCTGGAATCTATATCGAGGTCTATGGGAAGCATCCCATACAACCTCTCTAGCTACAAAAGTGGTACAATTAATCTAGACATATGATCTTCTGTCAAAAACTGCTCTTCTAGCCAGAATGTCTACCACTGTATTTATTTCTCTACAGCAATGTGTATATCTTAGATCACATGATGTAATCTTTCTTGATAGTGCCAGCTATCTCTGTCTCATATACCATGGAATTGTTCCTGTTCTCATGCTCAGTACAATTGAATTTGAGTCACTTTCTAGCCATTTTGTTGAAGCCAAATTTTTGAGCTTTCTCATTCCATGAATTGCAACTCTAAATTCTGCCTTGTAATTTGTACCCACTCCTAGGTACTCTGCAAATGCCTGAAGGACTCTGCCTGTCCTGTCCCGAATAACACCTCCAGTAGTCGATTCTCCAGGATTTCCTGAGCTATATCCATCTACATTTACTTTACACCAAGTGTTAGTAGGCAATCTCCAGTAAAGTTGAATTACCTTTGCTTCCCTGTCTTTTTTGTTGATAGATTCAAAGTCTTTGCAATATATAGTTCTTGAGCAGTTTTTATAACCCATGGATTGACTATAGTCATATCCTTGAACCCCCTGTGAATCCAGTTTATTATTTAATATTTGGAGTTTTGTTGTTGAACTATTACAATCCTATAATATTCACTTCTTCCCCTTAAACCCCATAAGAGACTGTTACAAATTGATAAATCAATAAGAAGCCGATAAATAGGTTGTTAAATTGATTCAGTTTTGGCTTGGAAAATAAGAACGATTATTTAATCCGTTTGATTTTGGTTTCTACTAATAAAAATTTAAAACCGAATCAAATCAAACCGAAAAATCATTTATCAATCAATTTACAACCTTAATTGAATGTCTCCTCAATCATGAGGCATGTATGAAAAGATAGGTATGAAGCAACAAGTAGGAATATTGATATTAATGGTGGTGGTGGTAGTACTAGTAATTGAACCTCATACCTGGTCAAGTATCTAATTTTGATAAGAGAAAGCTCTTTAATTTGTTAGTTTACCTATGTACCTAATCAGTGGCATACAATGCAATGGTACTGTTGATCACAGGTTGACACTGAGAGAGAGAGAGAGGGGGGGGGGGGGGGGGGGGGGGGGGGGATGAATCAGTATCTTCAAAAATTCTTCTTTTATAGTATCTTATAATATCTTGAAGACAAATGCTGCCCAGAGCTGATGCTTCACTCATTGACCACAACTACATAATCACTGAAACACAACTACACACATAGTCGTATGCACAACCACCTCGCTACCACAGAGTGGTCAGGTTTACCATGTTGTGCACACCCATCCTGTAGGTCATTCCATGCATCACAATATACAGAATATATAACTTACCCAAAAAAAAATATACAGAATATAAGCACATTTACACAACATTCACAATACAGAGATATACATGGTTCACCACCACAGTGTGTGATGACTAGTCCACAGAATAATACCCTACAGATTCTGTATGTACTCAATACACTTCTTTTAGCTGTACACACATCAAAGAGTTCATAAACCCAGTTTATCCAGTATAAAGTTAGGAGGATACAAATGTGCCTATAATTTAGACATCAATGTACCCGTGTTCAGTACACATTGTACACACCAAGCTTAACCCGCACCCATGAGAAGCTAACAATGCAATTTTTATAGGCTTATCATTGTCTTATAATTTTTTTCCCACTAGTTAGGTATTCAACATATTTACCTACACTAACATATATGGAAATGGAAGTAATTAAATATATAAGACACATAAATGCTTACAACCATCATTTTCGAAAAACTAGAGATGTCTCTGACGCTCCACGCTACTCACTGGAATTTTCTTTGACACACCCGTCAATACTTCCAGTGGCTCACTGCAATCTCCAACAACCCCCAATATTGGGAGAATTCAGTTCTTCATGCAAACCATTGCTCAAAAGCATTTTCTCCTTTTCACACAAGTTAACAATCACCAAGAATACTCCATGAAAGCTCTACCAACCTCAAATCCTTCTTTAATGCATCAAGGAAAACCAAAATGAGGTTGGTGAGTGATTGAATGCTCACTCACCAAGTAAAAACATCAAAAACCCCTTCTATCTCATTCTTCTATCTTCTCCACGATTTCTGCTTCAGTTCTTCACCATTAATGGCTCATTACCATTATGACTCATCAAATACTCCTCAATAAAGCCCTAACATATACTTGGAAGGTTGGTGAAAGAGATAGATTCAATAAAAACCAACCAAAACTTTTCAAGAAGCCATTTTCGCACAAAACCCTTACTTATTTTTCAGTCTTCTTCCCCAAAAAACGTTCTCAGATATTAGAGCATTCAAAATGATGAATGTGGGCTTTTGGATCATCCGATTTGGACATTGGATGGCTGAGATGTGATCAAAACAATTTCGGCCAACCAAATAATTCCAAAAAGAATCTTTAGAGATCATTTCATGCACTTGCGCTACACTGGAGCCCCGCCTCGCTGACATGTCAGACAAGCGTGTCGAGTTTCCCATTGGTCGGTTAGAGTATCTTAAATACCAGCTGATCGATCGTCTGAAAATGGAGGGAGTTACTGAGGACCGTCCGATCGGCTTCCTCCCATCAGGAGAGATCAAACTAATATCTAACCATATGATCAGGATCTTCATGCCGCAGTACTGTACCCGAATAACATGGAATCTCTGCCTCCGCTGACAATCAAAATGTGTTGTCGAGATGCGATTGGTTCGCAGGGGATCTTTGATATATGCCGCTGGATTTATCAGGTAAACGCAGGATTTGATATCGGCCGACAAATCATCTCTCATCATGTTAATGAAAATCGGTACACATAATCGCCGTTCAATCTGGATCCCTTCAGCCACGTACTGTATGCGCGCTTCACCCAATCACAAAAAAACTTCCTGCTTCGCGACTCATTGTATAAAAGTGCATGCGACCAGTAATATTTTACGCGAGAGGATCCATTTCCGCCGCGAGTCACACAGTAACTAGCTAGTTTCTGGGCCGTTATATCGGCATTTTTCTGACGAGATTCATATTGAGCCGTTGATATGGCTTATTCTCTGACATGAATTACCCAAATTGTCCCTTAAAAAACCCAAAAAACCCCCTTTGTAACCAACATCTATGCGCATAAGCTGTTCTTAGACAATTACTTTTAGAGAGATTTTCTCTATCTTGGAATAATGTCAAACAGGTGGTGGGCGAATCTAGGCTTGCGGGAGGGGCCTGTGCGGCATGCAATTGCTACGGGCCATGCATGCGGAGCTGCGCTGCTGGCGGCCACGGTTGCGGGCATGTGGCTAGCCTGGGTGCGGGGCTGGCTGCTGCCTGGGGCTGCTGTTGCTGGGTTGTGGGCCTTGCGGCATGGCTTGCTGTGGCATGTAGTTGGCTTACCTTGCTTCTGGGTGGCATTGCTGCTGCCTGGTTACATGCGGCCATGCTGCCATGATGGCATGCCACCTGACCCGTGGGTCCCACCTATAGTCTCTTTCCTCTTTCTCTCTGTAGTTTCTCCCTCTTCCTTCTCTCTTCAGCTTCTCTCTCTTCTGCTCTCCTGCCACATCAGCCATGATTGCCACATCATTAGTGGGATCCACTCTGAGACCCACACTTTCTCTCCTCTTGCCACACCATCAGTGTGACCCACACTAGTTTTAGAATACATACCCAAGGCTACCTCAGCTTTGCCAACTTGCACAGACACTCTCTCTCCTACATTGATGCTCTTTCTCGTCGTCTCTCTAACTGTATGCTTGTCCACACTGCCACATCAATCAAGTTGTCAACAATAACAACACTTAGCCAATAGGTACTAGTTTCCATGTGGTGTTAAACGTCATGATTTCTATTCAATTTAGTTGGTAATGGGGTAAGACTGAAATTGAACTGTTTATTAAACGGTTTTAAAATGCTTATCAAAATTGATTTTTTATTGAATTTGATTATTCGATTTTTAAATAGTTCCAGGCATCAATATTCCAACTTCAATGGAAATCTCGTTTCTCTTTTCTTGCTTTCTCTGTCCTTGCCCCTTCAATCTCTCTCCCCTAAAGGCTGCAAGTCCGGAACGGTTTTGGTTTTTAAAGTTTAATAATCTGTTCATTTTCAGTTTTAATTGAGAAAGGTTGGTTGCAAATCGAAAACTCGGTAAATCGATTGAATGATATAATATCTCTTATTCTCTCTTTCTCTCTTTCTCTCTTTCTCTCTCTCTCTCTCTCTCTCTTTCTCTCATATTTTATTCTCATATTCACTTTTAAGGACTATCAAATTTGATGGACTTCCACACTCCTTCAATTAGAATTTGTGGATTTCCTAGCATTGGTTCCTCTCTATGTGTGTAGATTGCTTGATGGATAGGGGAAATATTGTGTGGTTATACCATACCAATGAGAAAAGGCTGAAGGAAAAATTGATTATGAACCGAATAAGCACAACCAATAACTAATTGATTTTGATTTGGAAAATTGAAACCAACTAATAAACTGATTAATAATCGATTCGGTTTTGGTTTATGTTCAGTACATCCCGAAACTGATAAATCAAAACCGAATCAATTGAAATGGAGATGGATATCCACTGATCCAACTATGCTGGCCCCCCACCACCAAAAAAAAAAGAAGAAGACTAAACATGTTTGTTTACCTCGATATTAAAAGTGATGAAAAACACTTGGCTTGAGTCAAATTCATTGTATCAATTTAGTAGAAGTTTTCCTTCACTCTGGGGGTAGGAAACCAATTGACAAGATTAATAATGACATGACAACTCTTATAGACGAAATGTTAAAACTGCCCACTCCATTATACCCAGACCTTAATCTTATAGACGAATTGTTAAAACTGCCCACTCCATTATAACCAGACCTTAATCTAATGCATCCGACTCCTAGAGTGAAGATATTCCTCTTTACCATGAATGAAGGAAAACTACCGTTATTAATTTATATCAGATTAATTTTTAAAATAGATCCTAAGAACCAAAGGAATTAGAACCGAAGGAATTGATATGGTGTGTGGTGTCTCTTAGGTGGATGGGTGGGTGGTTGGGTATGTCATGTGTGTCATTAATTAGAGCAAAAGTAGACTAAGAAAATGATCATTCTTGCTTATGACACATTTATTTTAACTTAGAGGTTACATAATAAAATAGTAGATTAAATAGGTTGAAAATGGACCTATAATGCTCTTTTTCATTGTGTATGATCTTTAGAGAAATGCTACCCATGCTTTTATAATATGTGGAGGCCACACCTTCTAGGTTTAAGGTTGGACATCTCATAATGTTAAGGTAGGTACTCAGTTGAAAATATTTCACATGGCAAGTAATTGGGGCCTTACATTCAAATTTAGGAGAAAAACATATATTTAATGTAACATTTCACATGTTAAATAAATTTTCAATGCTTGTTTTTAGGAGGTAAAAGAATGACAAACAATCTTTCCCTCATTCTGAGAAATCATTATATTTTACTTTTTTTGGATTAAACAACAGAAAAATTTTAACATATAAAATTTTCATGTCAACTTTTACATCAAAAGAAAGGGAGCCATATCGAATGACATAACTTACAAACAAACGAGGAACGAAAAATCAATCACACTGTTATATGAGGAAGTTTTCCTTCATCTAGGTGAACGAAATCAATTAATATGATCATGAGTGACCTTTACTTATAGACAAATTAACAAAACTGCTCACCCTACCCCAATTTAAGGGCTTCAAACCCAAGATAAAGATAGAATATTTTGATAAGCTTTAGAACAATGTTTGGAGGATCAGTACTGGTCCATTATTGAGAGTCCCTAGCACTCAGTTAGGTGTCAGTTTTTTCAAGCAGGAGTTAAAATTTCATTGAATATTTTTTTAATCCACAAGATGAAATCAACCACAGCCAGATTATGGGGTCCTTTAGACAGACATCTTCATAAGTTTTAAATCCATTAGGATTTTATCATATCAAGTCATAGTGGATTAAAAATGGTTGCGAAATCAACTTCACATATGTGGTCTAGAACTTCAAAATATAAGGGTAATAGTATTTTTTTTTTCTTTTTGTTTGTGTGAAGAAGGGCAATAGCTCAAAAGCTTAATATATGGTGGCAAAAAAATTGTTCCATAACCAATTCATAAAGTGACCTCCCTTCCCTTTAGTAGTTGGATTAGATAGATCAATCTTCTATGGTTTCAGTGCACGAGACTCTGTTATTGTAGAATCTAGGAAGAAGGTAGAATGAACACAGTCTTACCTTCGCAACGCAGAGAGACTATTTCCGTGAGGTTTTCCATTGTATAAAATCCCCAAATTTATTGAGATAGAAATTTCTTTGCACGGTTCCATAAAATGGAATTAATTCATATCCTTTGATTCTCACACAGAAGGTGAAGTGTTTATTCCCAACATGAACGTAATCCAAAACTGCATCCTAATGGATGAAGGGCTAATAAACTGACCATGCACATACACAGTCTATGTATGGAAATTACCAAAGTAAAACAGGAATTGATCTGAAAACCTGATGACGATGGGTACTATTGACTCTTCCCTAAAAATTCTCATGTTTCATTTTTTTTTTTTTTTTTTTTGGAAAAGTTTTCAGGTCAGCTGCCTTTAAAAATTTCACTTTCTTAATCAATTTCCAAGGTTTAATTTTAAACTTTCACTTTCTAAATGAATTTCCGGCGTGTAATTTTGCCGCATAGAGGACTTTGAAGAGATTAAACTTGAAAACTAAGGGTGTCAATGGCCGGTCCGGGTCGGTTTCAGTTCGGACCATAGATGTCAGGTTTTATAGGATTTGATCGAAACATATTCATTATGAGGTTAGGCTGGATGGACTGCACTGTGTAACTAACGGACCGGTCCAATTTTGGGTTGTTATCCGGCTTAGCTTATTGGGTTCGTATCCGTTGGTTCGTGCCAGTTGTGACTAAAAACCCGGTAGAAAACCCATTATTGAAAAAGCTGAAGTAGTGAAACTAGGGGTTCATATTTTGTCTGATCTGGACCATTATCGGGTTTGGGCTCGTTGGTATGATTTTTTGAACTAACCTGGACCAAACCGAGTTGGTAGGATATACCTCAACTGAAAACATGTCTAAAAACAATTTGATCTAAATTAGTTTCGAGTTAATTCGAAACCGACTCGATCCCAAGATTGACCCCTTACTATCTCCCACAAAATTTGAATCTTATTTTAATATTGAATGTAAGGAATAAGGTTATACAAGAGTCCTTCCAAAATCCCAAGTAGACAATCCAAGAAGAAACTACCTCTTCTGGTATCCAAACCCGGAATAAATACGGGTGAAATCATGCGAGATCCATTCACGTGTGATGATTACCACGGGTCATCACACGTGGCATTCATATCATATGGGACCCACCAAATGAAAGAGAATGTACCAAAGCAAACATTAAAGATTTATGTGAGGAGTATAGAGAGTAAAATAGACGCGCATAGAAATCTTCTCATGCCCCTCATGTTGGTACGAGAAAATCCAATGGCTGAAGTTTACTGTGTGCATATACCGATGTATTGATATACACGCATAGTGAATGACAGCCATTAAATTTCTTCATGCCAACATAAGGGGCATGAGAGGATTTGAATCCACCAACATATACTCTAATTCTTAGGAAGATGTAGGGGATTTGCCTCCAGTTTTTGTCTTGAGAAAACTTGAGAGAAGAATAGCATCCTGCAGAGCTACTAATTCCCGAGAAAAGATATTCAAACCAATAAAGGAATTTGTCGTCGACCTGGATCCTCTGTGGTGACTGCCGCTTCACAGTGAGATCTTGACTGTTAGGAGTGCATCAAAACACATGCCGATGTACTGTGAACAGTCAGGATCCTCACTGCCAGACAGCATCACTACAAAGGATCCTAACGTGAAATTTGTGAGGTAGCTATTACCTGGTTTGGCTTGCATGCATTCGTGTATGCTTCGTTTATTATCTACTGACCATAGACAATAGACTAGGGGTGTCAATTTTTTACCTGTATTGTGTCTTTTGAATCAAACTGACTGATAACAACTCAGATCGATTTACACTTTTTATTAAAAGTGTCGGGCCTAGGTCTAAACCAATTATTAATCAGGCATTCATGGTGCAGGGGTGTAGCCCGATGGATGCCCGACCAATTAAAGAACCATTAAGTTGCCTAAAGCCCTAAACCCTAAATGTCTCTCATTTCTCCATCTTTCATTTTCTTTTTCATATTGTTCCATCCTCTCTCTCTCTCAATCCTTTTGCAATGCGAAGGCTGCTACTGTTCCCTCCTCATTTTGATTTTAAATCGTTAGCACTTGTCACGTTGTCTCTGCTAGCTCCCTATTCATTTTCATTTTGATTTATTAGCACTTGTCACTTAGCACTGACTTATTTACACTTCAAAATTTGACGCCTGCACATAGCTCTGTATTCATGTTAACTCATTTTCTTGGTTTCCATCGCTTTTGTCTTTGAAATGTCCGATTGCATGCATTTATCGATATTTTTTATTTTAGGATTTCTTATGTTGTGGTCCATGAGGATCTATTTTTTTGTAAATGGGTCTTATTTTATTCAATACTAATATTTTAATCATAACCCACTATTTTTAATTTCATGCGACTTCCCCTGTAAGGAAGCAGAAAAGAACAATAATATAGATCCCATATTTTGCATGTTTTTTTTTCTTGAAATGGGAAACTGAGACTTGAAATTTCTTGATATGGCTTCTCCGGATTATTAATTTGTTCTTCAATGTTTTTTTTGTAGAAATAGCATACTAACATTGATGTGGATGATCATATTCCAAACATTTCTTTGCGAGTAAAGAAGATAAAAGCTGCAACAAGACCATTCTAGCTAGAGCAAATCTTAGTTTCTTTCATTGAACCCTTAGGGGGAAGTTAATCTCCATCATTAATTTTTATATTTGTAAAAAAGAATAGCTTTTTTAGTAGTTGAAATAATGTCTTTTTATATAGTGTCTATTTGTATACGGCTGGTTGGTTTGCATCATTGCAATCTATTTATAAACCGATAAGACCAATTAGAATAAGAGCGATTAGGGACCAAGATTGATCGGACCGAATGTAAATGTGTCTATATCTTGCATATGAGGATCGATTAATTAAACAAGTTGGTTATGGTGCAAGGTATTAAATTGGTGGTGACCAATTATGTCTGACCGAAACCGACAATTGACACCCTTACAATAGAGATCAATGGGGGGTTTTTTTTTTTCCGTGTGTCTGTGTCGATAGAGCAAACAACACATGGCAATCTCCTTCCTTGAATCTCTTGCTATTCCCTGGTAGGAATGATGGAATCTAACTGCCCACATCATTCATTTTCTTAATATATTCTATTGGGAGAGAGTTTTCTGAGCTGACTACCCCTACAATAGAGATCAATGTGTGTGTGTGTGTGTGTCGTTAGAGCAAACGACACATGTCAATCTCCTTCCTTGAATCTCTTGCTACTCCTTGTCAAGGAATCAAGTATCAACACGATATGCATCGTATCGGCTGTTACGTATCGGTATCGACGCTAGTCGAGAGATACAAGGCGATACGTATCCCATTTTTAAAAAAATGCAGAGTATCATAGTGTGTCGATCGTATCGAGCCGTATTGGTTCGATACTGCTCATTACGATCGATAAATAGCATTTGTATCGATATAGTTTTTAAATTAGTTTAAAAAAAAATAATGTATCAACCAGTATCGAACCGATACGGCTCGATACTGGTCGATACAGCCCATATGTATTGAGCAGTATCAAAAGAGCCAAAATCACTTGTCTGTTCATCATTTCCAACAGCCGAACTCATTCTTCTCTCTAAAACTCGATTTTCCTCTGAAATTTCTTCAACATAGCATAGGGCTTTGATTCTTAGTCTTAAAACGACTGAAAAGGAGGCATTGAACACTTTTTTTATGAAGATTAGAAGCTAAAATCATCTCTTCAAGCTCCATCGGTAGAAAACCCTAACGGTATGACTTTGAACTTCAATTTTTTTTATATTAATTCAATTTTTGTGTTGTTTTTTCCATGAATCAGTGAAGTATGGTCCTATTTGATGAATGCATATTACAATCATGGATTTAAACATTGATTAGAGATTCAATTTGAGAAATTTTTGAAGAAAAGTTAAAATTTTGATTTTTTTTTCCAAAAATTATTCTTTTGGTCTTCTACTACTTATATAAGATGTGTAGACTACTGATCTACCATCTTTGCTGTTCAATGGTAATTTTCGAGTTTTTTTAATTTTTTTTAATATAAATATAAATTATATAATACCTCTCAGTTCTCTCTCTCTGCTCTTTGCTCTCTCTCTCTCTCTCTGCTCTCTGCTCTTTGTTCTCTCCTCTGTTCTCACTTCTCAGCATTTTTTTTATTTTTTGGTTAAAAAAATAGATATATAAATTATATAATATAATACCTCTTAGCTCTCTACTCTCTGCTCTCTGCTCTCTCTCTCTCTCTGCCCTCTCTCTTTGCTCTCTCTCTCTCTCTGCTCTCTATGCTCTCAATTTCTCTTATTTTATTTTTTTATTAAATCATTTGATTTCATATTGAGAAAAATGGAAAACTGTGTCTTAATTGGACGAGCTTAATTGGGTCTGGATTTGGACTGAAACGACCATATATGTTATCTTGTATATGCGGTAATATGGACCATAATGGACCATAGGAGAACCTGGTCTAGCATTTTTTTTTAATTTTTTTAATTTTTTTTTTGTGAATAGCCTGGTCTAGCATACATGGTCTAGGAATAGAACCTTAGGAGATACTCCTCCATTAATTTAATGTGCATGATCTATAAATTGATGATTAAGTTTTCTAATCATTAACCCTTTAAAATTGATTCAATTCAAAACACAGTTGTCTAAAATATAGTCCATATTCTTGATTACTAATACAAGTGAACTCTTAATACCTTTCATTTGACACTAAGTCAACAAATTTTCAGTTTCAACCGGCATCAAGTAACATATTAACTGTTGATAGTTAAAGAGAAAAAAAAATTGCCAAATATGTGGAAGACTGTAGTGCTGGGATATATTGAAATGAAAAATAAGTGGAACACCATCCCAAATAGAATGTGGGCCTAGGCAAGTCAACACATGCTCTCCACCTTAACTAGGACAAAGCATGGGTAGGAAAAAAATACAGTTTTCACAAGGTCTATCTAAGGAAGAAGGTCCAAACAAACATTAAGATTACTGAAGAATGCAAATGCCTGAATGCCTTGCCCTGAAGCCAAATCAAGCACCTGTTTCCATTAAAACCTAATGCCTATGTCATTTGTCCCTTTCATCTTCTTGGTCTTTGCAGAAGTTGCATTCTATTTTGGGGAATATGACATTAATTAATCCAAGCTCTATGTGTATCGGTACTAATTTAACTGAAGAAAAATAGAGAAAACTTCACAGATGGGCATCTCTACATAAATTTGTGTAAAACATAATTTCCTTCTTGATAGTTTTTTTTTTGGCCACATTGAAACAAAATGTGGGCTTGCGAAAGAGCCTGCCCTTCAGCTTGAGCTCTTGAGCATTGTCATCATTGTCCTCGGAATGCCTGCCAAAATATAGGCTGTGTTTGGTTTCTTTTACATGGAGAATGTTGATTGGTTGGACTATTCTGGAATTTGTTATGATATTTATTTTTAGACTATTTTGAATAATACCCTAATTTGGGCTGAATGGTTCTGCTTATGTACTAGAAAAAATCTAAGGTATAAAACTATTAGATTACATTTTCATTTTGCTGCATGTGTTTGTTGCCCTTGGATTCTAGTGTTAGTTAGTGTTTCATTAAAATTCTCACTTCAATTCAATTCTCATTTTAGATGTCACATCATTGCTTGTAAAATTTAATTCATCCATCATATCATTGAAAACAATCTAATTATTATTTAAATGAAAATAGTTTGCTAGGTTTGACATTTTATATTAACCTCGTATGTCGTATCACACTTGTGATGTATAGGAATATGACGAACAAAGACGTGGGTTGGTTGTATTGCACTAAAATCAACGATAATAGATTGACGATAAAGTGTAATTTCTGTGGCATTGAACATCATGATGGTGGGGTTATACGGCAAAAGCAACACATGGCAGAGAGTTTTGTCAATGTCAAAAAGTGCTCAAAATGTCCAGTGGAGGTGAGTGGGGCAATGGCAAAGCACTTAACTGAAGGAAAAGAAAAAGAAAAACAGAGGAAGGATGATGCAGAGAGAATAACATAAAACCTTATGGAGGATGAGGGTCACTTAAATTTAGAGGATTATGAAGGATCCAATATAGATGCTGAAGATGAGATTCAGCAGATGCTTAGGAGATCAAGGCATGAGGTAGGAGAGAAACTGTCACACCCCAATTTCGCACCATTCGGAACTGTGTGATGAACCGTCAATAAACCACGGTTCAACCAGGATCTCACAATAGGCTATCCCACATATGATAAATCAAAACACATTCCACATTAATCAGAGGTAATAAAATAAATAGCGAAAGTCTTATAGTAAATGAACTGAGAATCTAACTGTGATAACCATAAATAAATATCAAATTATTGTTAAATCAACTGAGACATAATTAAATAAATATCAATTACATGTCTTTAATAAAATCTAAACAAAATCTAATCGAATACGCATGAGTTGCACTCGTATGAGGAGTCATGCATATCCACTAAGTCTTCAGCTTCCATTGTCGCCACATGCCCGTACACAGGAGCGTTCATATAATCTTCAACGGTGGTACCTGCATCATCAACTAAAAGTATTCGAATTAGAAAGGGTGAGCACACATCACGGCTCAGTGAGCAAACAAAACAATGCAACAATACATATGCATGCAATCAATTCATATCTTTGGTCTGGTTTAAAGTTTGCAATGTGCTATAGAAAGGATAGGTGGCCGCCGCACCTCTATACACGAGTGTGTGAAAACGTCCAGTGAAAACGTCCAATGAAAACGGCATTGTCACCCCACATGCACCCACCATGGACAATATACACCCCATGAAAATGGCATGGCTGTACCGGTTGCCCATACCAACACGTAAGCCCCTGTTGGCGAGGGCTTGCAAACTGAGCTCGCAACTAACCAACCCTAATGTCAAACAATGTATCCAAGGCCTCACCCCAGCATCCCTCAATACATCCATAGAGATAGAGCTAGGGTCTGGTGACCAGGCTGAACCACAATGCCACGTCCCCCCTGATGCCCTACGACATATTAGTTCCGCTAAGGTAATGGCGATACGACGATGTTAGTGGACAATAGATCAGCTTGTAATGGATTTCACTCTGAGTCTCCACATCACCTAGGAGTATAGCTTTACTTTCTTTTATAGTTACTCTCATCTTTGGTGTATAGCTATTGTTCTCCTCTCTTTGTTGGATTCGGCCCGAGATCTTTCCCTTTACCTTTGAAGGGAATTAGGCATTACTAGCCATTTTCTCCTTCCTTTGTCATACGTCGAGTTTCACATCTTGTGAGTACCAACTCGGCATTCAATTTTTTACTTTACAGAAGCTCCCTTCTTGCTACTGTACTATATCCTTGTATACTTGGATAACTACCCAACTTATAGGTAATACCCTATATTATTTGTTTATTAGGATAATTTTTGGTCTTCTCTTTCTATTTGAGTGTATATATATGGTTCCACCTTTTATATGTACATTATTGTCTTGTTTAATTTCTGTCTCAACCAACACAGATGCTTATGGTTTGTTTGTATTAAAGTTTTTAATTTATCCTAACTCAGTTCATGGACTCTAGTGGAAGTATTCAGGTTTCATGGGAAGGCCTGAGAGAGCTCTGATACCAAGTTGTCACACCCCTATTCCGCACTATTCGGAGTGGTATATTCGAAATGGTGTAATGAACCGTCAATAAACCAACGGTTCAACCAGGATCTCAAAATAGGCTATCCCACATATGATAAACCAAAACACATTCCACATTAATCAGAGGTAATAAAGTAAATAGCGAAAGTCTTATAGTAAATGAACTGAGAATCTAACTGTGATAACCATAAATAAATATCAAATTATTGATAAATCAACTGATACATAATTAAATAAATACCAATTACATGTCTTTAATAAAATTAAACAAAATCTAATCGAATATGCATGAGTTGCACTCGCATGAAGGGTCATGCATATCCACTAAGTCTTCAGCTTCCATTGTCGCCACATGCCCGTACACATGAGCGTTCATATAATCTTCAACGGTGGTACCTGCATCATCAACTAAAAGTATTCGAATTCGAAAGGGTGAGCACACATCACGGCTCAGTGAGCAAACAAAACAATGCAACAATACATATGCATGCAATCAATTCATATATTTGGTCTGGTTTAAAATTTAGAATGTTCTATAGAAAGGATAGGTGGCCGCCGCACCTCTATACACGAGTGTGTGGAAACGCCCAATGAAAACAGCACCGTCGCCCCACATGCACCCACCATGGACAATATATACCCCATGAAAACGGCATGGCTGTATCGGTTGCCCATACCAACACGTAAGCCCCTATTGGCGAGGGCTTGTAAACTGGGCTCGCAACTAACCAACCCTAATGTCAAACAATGTATCCAAGGCCTCACCCCAGCATCCCTCAATACATCCATAGAGATAGAGCTAGGGTCTGATGACCAGGCTGAACCACAATCCCACGTCCCCCCTGATGCCCTACGACATATTAGTTTCGCTAAGGTAATGACGATACGACGATGTTAGTGGACAAGACTTGAGTAAAGATAGAGCTAGAGTCTGGTGACCAGGCTGAACCACAATGTCACGTCCTCCCCCTGATGCTCCACTCGCATCAAGCACACTAACACTTGCTTAATGGACATGACTTGAATATACCATGGCACAATATACCCCGATGAGAACGACATAGAAGTACCGGTTGATACCATCCCTATCCACACCATGTACACCAACCAAACACAAACATTCACATGCCTATTCCTACCATCATCAACATCATCATGTTAATATCAATAAATTTAAATATGCATGAACAGTAATAATAGAAATATTGGATGACATGTTGAATGCACATTACAAGCATACAAGCACATCACAATCATGGTATTGGACTCAAGAAATATTAATCAATTCGTTTAGGTCTTGTTCCCTCACCTTAGCTTGTTAATAGATCATCTTCCAAGCTTTAGAATCACATTTATAATGTTATTATATTACTAGAAGACCTAACAAAGTCGATAGAATTTAATTAGAATTAATTCTGAATTTAAAAACCATGCTGTTAACTGAGGGTCGGAGGTAGGGTCTGAGGTATGACCGACCCTGGGTGCGACCCTCCCCAAATTTGGACTTCCAGAACCCTGAGGGTCGATACTCAGGTCACATAGGGTCGGATGGTCATCGACCCTCTGTGCGACCCCCTGTGGTTTTTGGTCAATTTTCCTCCTTTTAGTCCATTCTTCGTGTTTGGGGTCCTATGGCTTGCTCCTACAGTCCATTCAATATACATTCCATGGTCTAGAACCATGAATCATCCACCTATATAGCTTTTATGTATTCTCTCATGATTTTTCATGGAAACCTAACCATGGGTTGATGATTTGGGTTTCTCCGAGATCACACTCTCTTCCTTATCTAACCTAAGGTCTGTAGAAATTTATGGAGATAGTATCCATACCTGAGAAGTATGCTTCTTCCTCTGAATTCCTTCTCCTTGGTCTTCTTCTCCACTTTTCTTCTCTTCTCCTTATCTTCCTTCTCTTCTCTTTCTCTCAATCCAATTAGGGTTGTAAAAGGAGTGAAAGAGGCTTAGGGACGTCCTATTTATAGAGTAAAACCTCCTAAAATAAGTCCCATTAAGTTTAGGAAATGTTCCAATTGAAATTAGGAAGGTTTCCTAATTTTCGATTCGTGTTGTTTTTCCCGAATACCAAGGGTCGATGGGAGGGTCGATGGGAGGGTCGGACAATTCATAAACCCTCTGCGACCCCTGGTCACGGGTCGATGGGAGGGTCGATGGGAGGGTTGAACCTGCCTGTTAAAACCTGCGACCCTACCCTCATTTTGACTATTTTTGAGTAAATTTTCATATTGGGTCTTGGTTTTCTTCACACACTTGGTCCACTTGGCTTGACCATGATATGTAGACGGATCACGACACGAAATGTAAGGTTAGACCAGATTCGTGGCATGTGGGTCTCACAAAAACGTTGGAATGATGACCAACTATTAAGGTCTATGTCTCAGGTTGTTGGTGGTAGTGGTGCTGATGGTAGTGGGACACAGAGAGCAGGGGCAAGCAACCAGCTTCATTGAGTAAATTCAACAGTGTAAGAGGTGTGTTTGATCGAGTGAGAGGCAAGAGGAAAAAAAAATCCAGAAATTCATGACATGACATATTCAATGCCCTTTAAACCAAGAGATGCAGGGCAACAGAGGATAGAGGAGTCAATGCATTCTAAGTCCATGGGTGAGAGAATGGAAAAGTCTATCACTAGATGGTTTCACAGTGCATTTATCCTATCACACAAGGCCAAAGATTCTTATTTCAAGGCAATGGTGAGGGAGATACAACGCTATGGATCTGGTGTGACGACCCCCACAGATTATCAGATTGGTGGCTCTTACTTGGATGCCATAGTGGGTGAAGTGAATGATTATATAGAAACCTTCCAACAGAAATGGTCCCAGTATGAAGAAACCATCATGTGTGATGGTTGGAGTGGGCCCACAAGACTGTCCATCATCAATTTTCTTGTCTACTATGATGAGCATTCCATCTTCCTTAAGTCAGTGGATGCATCCGCTCACGTGAAAGATGCACATCATATCTTCAAATTAATGCATGAAGTTGTTGAGGAAGTTGGGGAGAAAAATGTAGTTCAGATCGTTACAAATAATACTGTTAATTACAAAAAAGCTGGACTAACCCTTATGCTGAATAGCCAACACTTATTTTGGACACCTTATGCTGCACACTGTGTTGATTTAATGTTTAAAGATATTGGAGAGTACATATCATACAACCAAGATAGGGACCGAGGTGATAGAAATCCTTATGTCAATAAAATTTTAGAAGAAGGTTGATGAAATAACTCAGATTATGAAACCCCTATTTGTTCTACTTAAGTTGGTTGATGATAATAAGGAGCGAACAATGGGGCTGTTATTCGATGGAGTAGGGACGATAAGCTATAAGTTAAATGAATGGAACCCATCATCCAAGAAAAAAGATTTGAAGATTATAGAGAACCGATGGGAAGGAATGTTGTTACAAGACATTCATATGGCAGGTACTTTGGTTTCAATTAGTTTTAGACTATTGCTTTTTATATTTATCAGTTAGGATTTGAATTATAAATTTCTAATGTTTCTTACATCTGGATGTGTAGCATATTACTTAAACCCGGATCAACAATATTTAAACTCTCGATTGGGGTATGAGTGGAAATATATAGAAACTGTTAGAAAATTTATCAATAGAATGGAGCCAGATACAAATAATGCCTTATTGGCCATAGGACAGGTAACAAAAATCCCTTTTGTTTTCCATAAATGTTAGTTGCACAAATACTTTATGATTGGCTAAAGTTATTTAACTATTGTAGATTAAAATTTTTCATGAATACCGGAAAGA
This sequence comes from Protea cynaroides, assembly GCA_028583415.1. Classification (NCBI taxonomy): domain Eukaryota; kingdom Viridiplantae; phylum Streptophyta; class Magnoliopsida; order Proteales; family Proteaceae; genus Protea; species Protea cynaroides. The sequence goes on along the minus strand of CM053276.1, from coordinate 96,800,021 downwards.
ATTTGGTGATTGGGTTGCTAAGGCTACTACATTCAAGATGGCTCTTGGTAAGTTAGACAATGGACATATTATTTCTGTCTTAACTGATTGGTGTCTTACTTAACTAATTAGTGGTTGATTGGAAATATTGTTCTTTGTGTAGCTGATTGATGGCTTAACTATGGCATAAGTGCTCCACACTTGAGGAGGATTGCAATCTGGATTTTATCCCAAACGGCTTCCTCAAGTGGTTGTGAAAGGAATTGTAGCACTTTTGGGCTTATACATACTAAACCAAGCAATCGCCACAGGCATCAAAAACTTCAGAAGCTGGTTTATGCACTACAACATGAGATTGATAAAAAAATTTATGGAGTTGGAGCGACCAAATGAGACAGAAGCTTACATCGATCCACTTGACATGACCCATGTGCTTGATGAGGATGACCCAATTAGAGCATGGGTAGAAGACACCGGTAGAGCATTTGTGATGGGTGAGATTGCTGAGGATAGATAATCTACTAGACCTGATCCTTTAATTGATGACATCATTCGTCAACTAAATGAAGAGGACGAAACACAACTACCATCACAAACACAAGATCAAGTCCAAAGTGAGAGTACTTTGTCCCCCTCTGATGGTGATGCTAGAAGGACGAGGTCAGGTGCTTAATATGGAGGCACTATTTCTAAGGAGAGTGGTGATGATGATGATGATGATGATGATGATGATGACGATGGTAGTGGTGGTGGTGGTGGTGGTGGGGTTAGTGGTAGAAGTGATGCTGGTGGTAGTGGTGGTGGTATGCAATCATATGATCAGGTGCACTTTACAGAAGAGGCAGGATATACTCATACAACTCAAGACGATGATCATGGTGGTCACTTACAACAAAGGAGTTAAGACCGAAAGGGGAAGGGGAAGGGGAAGGGTAGGTAGCAACTCCATCATGATGATACTAATATATTACTTATGAAATGGAGTCAATGAGTATGAGTTCTGCTACAGATAATGGAGCAAGAATGGTGAACATCGACGTTGGTAGTACATCACATGAAAGTCAAATTAAGACATCGTGGGTCCCAAAAACGAGAATGTCGACTTCAGAAGAGTATGTACGTTTCTACTATTAGTTTACTACCTTTGATAATCAACATATAGATTAGTTTACCTATTGTACATGGATAAAAAATACGTTCCAAATAATATTGGTTGCACCTCTTCGTTCCCAATATGAGTTAGAGTTTGATCCGGGTCGTCACTCGACATGGAATTAGCTGAGTAATTTACATGTAAGAAACACTTTCCTTCTTAATGTTGTTAATTATAGATTTATTATATTTTAATGCTTTAAAAATGTGTTATGTATGATCCTTAATCATTTCTATGCGTATCCTGCCCCATAATCATGTGTGTCTATGATGTAAGAAACATTTTCTTTCTCAATGTTGTTAATTATAGTGTTTTTATATTTAAATTGTGATTTGTATGTTCTTTAATCATTTTTGTGCGTATCTTACCCCGTACCCATGCGTATCCGTGCGTATCCACAGTATCCACGATACGATACGATATGATACGTCTCTTAATTTCAACTGACCGATACGGCACTGATACACGATAATTGATTCCTTGCTCCCTATTTGCAATCATGGAATCTAACTCTCCACATCATTCCTTATCTTACTATTTTCTATTAAGAAAGGGTTTTTTGAGTTGACCACATCGTTGAGAGGGGCCATGGGTGTTGGGTATAAATACTAACGGCCTGCGGGAGCGCGACACGTGGTCGTTCCTAAGCCCCCTACCATTGGGGCAGAAATGTCTTTACACTAAAAGGTCACTTAGGGGTATATCCGGCATTATTTACTTAAGTCAGGGGCAAAGCTGATCTCAATAACTTCGGAGTTATACTGTAATGGGCACAAAACCTACACCAAATCCCTATTAGATTTTGGGGTTGTTAGGACATGTAGAACGCGACCAATCAGATAAGGACACGTGACATATCGTAGATTGATTACATAGGCAGACACGTGTCCCCATCTTAGCACATCAAGCCAAACACATTATCATGTCCTCAAGCAGTTATATACCTATGTGCCGAAACTAAACATGTGCGGGTAACCCATGATCAGGTGGTTACCTCCATGTGTGACCCACTCGGAAGGGGTTGAGATGAACTCCATCACATTCGTAAGGAGTCCTAGGGTAGTTATTATTAAGCTTACCTTTGGATCCACTTCAAACGGCTATAGAGCTCGCCAATGCGATCATAACCCCCCTATCTTGGGGGAGGAATGCGTATGGACTCCTAGTCCACCACAACGACGCTCCTAGGATTTCAGATGGAGTCTCAAGATCCGTGCAATCGTAAGAAACGTTACAGGGTTATTCCATGCTCAATAAATACCCTTATGTAACCACCCCATTTTTGCCACCCTCGGCATAAGTGAACCAATATGGCAGGTTTCTGACCTTTAACCCAAAGATTTGTAATTCTCCACTGATCCCCACAGCAGGGTCATGGGCTATTATCTGCATAGATGCATAGGTCATGGAATTATCTTCGAAACGAGACCAGAATTGCTCAATTTCGATATCAAATGAGGAAGATATGACAATTTTAGTCGTATGATACATATAAGGGAGGTTTCTGAAATTATTATAAATAATCCCAGGGGTCTCCATGCAAATTATCCTAAGTCGGATCGTTTGAATTTCAAATCATCATATCTTGATCATCCGACATCGGATTCAGATGATTCCAAGACCATTATTCTTCATTCATGATGTTCTACAAAGTGGACGTAAAAAATCCCGGGTAGAAGTCACCAGTGGGTCCCATGCAAGCTTGCATGCAAAATTATCGTCAGAACTTCAAAGCTGCATATCTTTTCGTTCTACATCGGATTCCAGTGATTCCAGTCTCATTATGTTCCATTTTTAGTGCTCTACAAAGTGGACGTAAAATATTTCTGGTAGAAGCCTCCGAAGGATCTCATGCAGAATGGTCAGCCAAATTATTGATAATTGGTCCGCTTAAACTTCAAAAATTCATAAGTTGACCATTTTACTTCCAAATGAGGTGATTCAAGTTCCTATATTCCTCATTTTTAATGTTCTACAAAATGAACACAAAAAATTTGGAATAGAGGCCATCGAAAAATTCCATGCGGGATAACAGCGGGAATGACCCGTGAAATGACAAGGAGAAAAAACCCAGTTAATTCCAATCAGTCCAGTCAACTCAGTTCAAACCAGTTTTGGTCCAACCTAGCTCAACCCATATTAAGTCTCAACCCATTTCAAATCAGTTCATCTATGTGCACAATATTTATATTATATATATATATATATATATATATATATATATATATATATATATATATATATATATATATATATATATATATGTATGTATGTATATGTATGTATGTTATTAAATATATGTGTATATATGTATATAATATATATTATTATATATAAATGATAATCCAAAAGATTTTGAGAAGAAAAAGGAAAGAGGGGAGAGAGAAACGTGAAAGTGAAGGGGGATTTTGGTTTTGGAGATAATCCAAAAGATTTTTGAGAAAAAAAAGGAAAGAGGGGAGAGAAAAAATCGTGGAAGAGAAAGGGATTTAGGGTTTTGAGATAATCCAAAAGATTTTGAGAAGAAAAAGGAAAGAGGGGGAGAGAAAAACGTGAAAGTGAAGGGGGATTTTGGTTTTGGAGATAATCCAAAAGATTTTTGAGAAAAAAAAAGAAAGATGGGAGAGAAAAAACGTGGAAGAGAAAGGGATTTAGGGTTTTGGGATAATCCAAAAGATTTTGAGAAGAAAAAGGAAAGAGGGGAGAAAAAAAAAACGTGAAAGAGAAGGGGATTTAGGGTTTTGAGATAATCCAAAAAGATTTTGAGAAGAAAAAGGAAAGAGGGGAGAGAGAAAACGTGAAAGAGAAGGGGATTTAGGGTTTTGAGATAATCCAAAAGATCTTGAGAAGAAAAAAAGGAAAGAGAGAGAAATAAAAGAAAAAAAAAGAGAAAAGGGGGGAAAAGATTCCCCTTCACGTTTTCTAGAAAGAAAACGTGAAAGAGAGTGAGGAGAAAGAAAGAAAGAAAAAAAAGGAAGGAAAGAAAAAGGAAAAAAAAAAAGAGAAAAAGAAAAAAATAAAAAGAAAAAAAAAGGGAAACGTTTTCTAAGAGAGAAAAACGTGAGTGAGAGAGAGAAAAGAAAAAAAATTGGAAGAAAAGAGAAGAAGAAGAAAATAGAGAAAGAGAGAAGGAGAGAGAGAGAGAGAGAGAGAGAGAGAGAGAAGATCTAGAGGAAAAAGAGTGGAGGATCAGAGAGGCAGCAAAGAGGATGATGAGAAGATGCAAAGGAGAGAAGGAGAGAGAAGAAGCCTGAGGTAAGAATCACCCATCGCTTTTGTCAGTTTATTTTTTTCAAAGTCAAAGCATACTGCAAATGCATGTCTGAGATTGGTGTCTAGCATTAGGAAGATGCCTCTGTTTGCATTAGGTTCCTTGAGACAAAATGTTGGCCTCTGAGTCCTCTTTCTGACCATGTATTCGGATTTTATTTTCATGAGCTATATGATTTTATATTGATTTTATAGTACCACTGGCCAGAATCTGGAACAGATCTAACCAGTGTATTTGCCTGTACTTGGGGAATGTTTTCGACCTACCTATGGTCTCTTTCAGGATTAGCTTCCTTGAGACAACATGTTGGCATCTGAGTCTTCTTTCCGAGGATATCTTTTAAGAATTTTTTGAGTAAGTACAGTTCCCTATGTGCCCATTTTGGTCCAGCCTGACAATGCTGTTATCTTGCTGCATGTTCCATCATGTTTTGATTGATTGTCATATGCTTTGGTTGTTTCTCACATGCCATATTTGATGCTATATTTGTTCACATGCTATGTTCGGATGCTCGTATGCATACACTACTATAATTGGAATGGTCACACTGCCATAATTGGAATGGTCACACTGCCATAATTGGAATGATCACACTGCCATAATTGAAATAATTACATTGCCATGATTGGAATGATACACATGTTTATTGCCATATTTGTCTGCTACACTTGCTCATATGCTATATTAAATGCTTATTGTCACAATTAGGGTAGAAAATCTTAAAAAATAGAAAGAAAATAACATTTAGGGTAGAAAACCCTAAGATGGAAATAAAATAATAATTAGGGTAGAAAACCCTAAAATGGAAAGAAAGTAACATTTAGGGTAGAAAACCCTAAGATGGAAAAAAAATAATAATTAGGGTAGAAAACATTAAAATGGAATGAAAGTAACATTTAGGGTAGAAAACCCTAAGATGGAAAGAAAATAATAATTAGGGTAGAAAACCCTAAAATGGAAAGAATGTAACAATTAGGGTAGAAAACCCTAAAAAATGGAAATAAAATAACAATTACGGTAGAAAACCTTAAAATGGAAAGAATGTAACAATTAGGGTAGAAAACCCTAAAAAATGGAAATAAAATAATAATTAGGGTAGAAAACCCTAAAATAGAAAGAAAGTAACAGTTAGGGTAGAAAACCCTAAAAAAAAATGAAAATAAAATAATAATTAGGGTAGAAAACCCTAAATATGGAATGAAATAGCAATTAGGATCTTGCCATGCTTAGAAGATAGCATACTAGATCATGCCACATAGGCTCTTGCCTTATTTAGAATACATGCCATATTTGAAAGATTTTTAAACAATCTTACTGTATGTGAATTTCTTGTCATAAATGTTTTATGTGCCATATTTAGATAGAATATTCTATTTTTTTGGCAATAACTTATTTTATGGAAAACCCTAGTCAAACTACCATATCTGCACACTTCTAGAAGACAATGTAGGTGTGGGGACGTGCATTTAGGCACCCATATTCTTGGGAAGGGCATAATGGGAATAATAAAACCTTAATAAAGAAAGAGAATTCTTTGCCAAACCTTCCAAAATTAGAATTCAGAATGAAAAGGGTAATTTAGGATGATTTGCCCCTCGGCAAACCCTAAACCCAGAATAGGTTCTAAACCCTAAACCTAGAATAGGTTCTCAATCATTAACCTAGAACAGGTTATCCAATCCCGAACTACGCGGATTCTGATTCCTAGGGCAAACCCTAGGATACGTAGGCCATTTGGGAGAATCCCAAATTCGGATCCACACCTTAGTCCACTCGGACTATCCATAGATCCACTAGGATATCTATCCATATTTCAACCCAAAAGGGGTTATCCAAACCTTAGTCCACTTGGACTATCCATAGATCCACTAGGATATCCACCCGTCAGCCCGAACTATGCGGATTCTAATTCCTAGGGCAAACCCTAAGATACGTAGGCTATTTGGGAGAATCCCAAATTCGGATCCACACCTTAGTTCACTTGGACTATCCATAGATCCACTAGAATATTTATCCAAACTTTAGTCCACTTGGACTATCCATAGATCCACTAGGATATTTATCCACATCTTAGTCCACTTGGACTATCCATAGATCCACTAGGATATTATCCACATTTCAACCCAAATAGGGTTATTCTTAGATCCACTAGGACTATCTATCAGTCCACTTGGACTATCCAGATCCTAACCCATAGGATTTTCTCAACCTTTCAAGCATAAATTTCAACTTGAACAAAGAACTTAATCATGCACAAGCATAAATCACATCCATAAACTTTAATCACACCTGAACTACGATGATGAACCTGATTTTCAGAATAATTCCATAATACGTAGGCAATCTGATGGATACAGATTTGGTTCAATGATATCAAACCCCTTGGTTTGGTTTGACTTAGCAAATAGAGTCTAGCATAAGAAGGTATATGAGACCGATTTCGATCGGACGGTTTGGGTGCCTAACCCCTTCCCATAACCATAACCTGACACTTACCCAATCTCTAATGGACTAGAAATCCAATCTAAGGGTCATGAGTCAATCGAAGTCTTACCTTGGGGTGAGATTTCACATTTCTAAGGTCCTAGACCTAAATCTAGGTGGCGACTTCTAAAGATTTCCATCTTTGTCCTCACACCTTACCATAAAGGTAAACGGACCGAACTTTGGCATACCTAAAGTTATACTATTGAATTCACTACCTGTCCCTTCTCTACCTTGAACAAGGCTTTCTTTGTTTTCGAGTTCATCTGCTTGTCGTCTTTCATCAGCTAACTTAGACATCGGAGTGGTCCCAGGTTATTCAACCCGCCCAACTCTCTTGTCGGTTTTCTCTCTGTAACAAGTGTCGCAATCAGGAGTCCAACCAGAATCCGATGATACCAGGGGTAACACTTCAAAATGGTAGACCTTATTTATAAGGGTGAAAAAAGCAACACTAATTTTACAAAAATGTAAAATTCACATTTGCTAAGGATTTCACAAGAATTCAACCATGGCATTAGTGAAACAACATTTTGTACATGTAACCTTATAAAACTTTGCGCTCAATTTTTAAGCATTTAGAATTACATATTCAAAGTTGAATAATGAGATGGGAGTGAATCATCTCATACATGGATACACCCATGACCTACAAGTTTTAACATAGACCCCACTAGACCGAGAAATAACCAACCTTCTCAAAAAAGGAGAATATAAAAATTAAAATTTCTATCATACCTATGTTTTGGTATGAATCTAAAAATAATTACGTGCTTAGCATGGGCAGCACTACTGGCTCTGCTAGTGTTTAGTCTTTTACTTTCGTTAATTTTTAATGAGATTTTCTTATTGATATTCCCTAAAGTATCGAATTGGCATTATTTTTTTTCCCTCTTATATAATATATTTATTTTATAAATTCTTTTTATTTTACATGTTCATTCGAAAAACATGAATAATAATGATAACAACTCTAATGCTGTAATGATAAATTACTTTCAAAATGTTTTAAATCCATCTTTAGACGTGGCAAGTGGCAATTTTAGTCTTTAGAGTCAACTTTGAGAAAGACATTCTAAAATTAGAAAAATTTATTGAATATTATTAAGTATGATACTATGGAAGCTAGAAATATATTGCAACTTAATTTGACTGCGTACTTGCTTCCTAAGATATATTCTAAAAAAAAAAATAAGAATAAGGTGTGGCTTAGTAGTTATATCCTGCTGCTGGGAGCGCTTATGTTATATATGTTGATTGCTTTACCAAAAAAAAAAAAAAAAAAAATTATTGCATTTTTATTTGAGTTTAAGTCATGTTTGGTGCCATTTCTTGAAGATAATTAGCATTTGCTTTAGAACTCATGCCGAAATACATTTAGATTAAGATTTAAAATTTGAATGAAATATAGATTTAATATTTGAATGAAATTTCATTGACAATGCGGCAAAATTATAATTTAAGATCAACGTACAGGAAAAGGACATGGTTGACCTGAAGAGAGAGAGAGAGATAAAAGAATATAACCCCTTAGCAATCTATGAAAAACGTGGCTGCCACACTGAATGTAAATGTGTCAATTCTGAATCGAAACTGGCCTGTAAAAATAAGTCAAACAGAATCAAAAGTGATTGATCCCATTTTGCTTAATTTTACACATATTATCGGTTTGGTTGCGATTTAGAAGTGTTAAACTGTTGGTTAAACGATAAAAAACCAATTAAATTAAACCAAAAGAAAACTAAGTAAATTGGTTACGAAATCGAATAAAACTAGTTAACTATTTATATGTTATGCTTTGATATAATGTCACACCAATGTGATATGATATTTTTAGTTTATTATTTGATGTTTGAGGTTTTATTGTAGAATAATTGCAGTCCTATAATATTCACTCCTCCCCCTTAAACCGCATAAGAAACTGTTATAAACCGAATAATCAAAATTGATAAGAAGCCGATAACCTGTTGTTAATTGGTTCAGTTTGGATTTGAAAAATAAAAATCAAATATCTAATCGGTTTAATTTTTATTTCTATTAATAATAGTTTAGAACTGAATTAAACCAAACCGATAAACTATTTATGAACTGATTTACAACCTTGAATGTCCCCTCCATCATAAGGCATGTATGAAAAGATAGGTATGCAGCAACTAGTAGGAATATTGATAAAGGAAAGCTCTTTAATTTGTTAGGTTACCTTGTATCTAAGCAAAGGTATACATGCAATCCTACTTGTTAACGTGTAGTGTTAAACAGAATGATTTCGGTTCGATCTGATTGGTAATGTTGTAAGACTGAAATCAAACTGTTTATTAAATAATTTCAAGACGTTTATTAAAATCGATTTTTAAATAGTTTCAGAGATCAACATTCCCACTTCAACGGAAATCTCATCTCTCTTCTCTCGTTATCGCAAAAAAATCGTCTCCCGCGCGCCAACCCGCCAGCCCACCATCTGACGGACTGGAATACATCGGTATGTGTGCCGATGTATTCCAACCCGTCAGATGGTGGGCTGGCGGACTGACGCGCGGGAGACGATTTGAGTCCCTCGCTATCTCTCTCTGTGTGCCCCCTCTCTCTCTCCCCTATTGGCTACAAGAGTCTGGAACTCAAGGTTCCTCTCTTCCAATCTCATCTCCTCATCTCAAAAGAAGATTTTATATGAAGTTGACTCGTTCAGCACTTTCTTCTATTTGTTTATTTTTCAGCTTGAAGTGAATAAATGCCACCCACCAATAGATGTGCGACATATGGCATACAATGCATCTATTATCATTATCCGAACTGAGGGCATATCTGCCCACACCAATTTTGATAACAACTTGATGTGCCCACTTTGCGTTGGTGGCCGAATTGAAGAGCCGTCTCGCGTTGTCTCCAACGGTGTGGTTTGTGTATTGAGTTCTTGCAGATGCAGCCACAGTGGTTATAAGGGCTTGAATCGTCAGATCTACGTTGGCTACACTCTCGAGACTGTGACCGAGAGCAGGAGCATGACAAAGACCGTGCAATTGGTCGTTGTCGTAGGAGAATGGACTTCCAACTGGTAGTTGTCGTTGTTGTCGGAGTTGCTTCCGAAGAAGTTAAGGGCGCGGGGGTTGTTCTTCATGAAATGAAGAAGGGAAGATTGAGTTATCTATAAAGGCGAATATGACATTTTATTTCCCAATAAAAGCAACAAAGACACTTTGTCCCATTAAGGTATTTTTGTTTATACAGTAGAGAGTACGTACATCCAGTTTACCCAGTATAAAATCAAGAGGACATATATATGTCGAGAATTCAGGTATCAAGTACCAGTGTTCAACACACGCTACATACATTAAGCTTAATCAACACCCACGGGAAGCAAATAGTATCAGTTTTGGGCTTATAACAATGCCCTATAATTTTATCTCCACTAACTAGGCATTCATCATTCATTACCTACACTAGCATTTATGAGTATAAGAATTTAACAATGCAAAGCACATATATAAAGTTGGAAGGCTTATAACCCTGTGTGTATTTCTTGGTACTCTGAGTAGTCTCTGGAGCAATTCTGTGGAGGCTGGTAGACCTCTGAAACTCACTAGAATCTTCAACTCTTTTCACTAATCGAAAAACTTCTTCAAGTGGATAGACAAGGTAAAACCCCTCTTGTCTACTCTCTTTCCTTTCATACACCACACCTCTCTCAACTCTCCATAGAAGCTTCAAAGCACTTCTTCAATGGCTGATAACCATAACCAGCTCTCAAGTTCCGTCATTGGACTTTCAACAAACCCATTGCTTACAACCATCTCTCTCTTTCTCATTTTCTACTTCTCTTTTCTTATTACAAACAAACAACCACCATGAATACTCGTAAATGGCTCCACCAACCTCTAATAATTCTTCAATGCATCATAGTAATGCAAAAATGAGGTTGGTGACTGGTCGAGTGCTCACACACCAACAACAACCTTCAAAAACCCCTTTCTCTTCTCTTCTTCCCTTTTCTTTACGATTTTTGCTCAACTTAGCTCCATTAATGGCTCACTACCATTATAACTCGTCAATACTCCTCATTAAAACCCTATTACATACCTGGAAGGTTGGTGAAAGAGAAAGAATCAATACAAACCCACCAAAACCTTCCAAGAAGTCATTTTCGCATCAAACCAAAGATTTTCTCTCCTTCATCCCCAAAACCGGTAGAGCATTCAAATTGGAGCTTGGTGCAACTTGAATGGATCGATTTGGAGCTTAAATGGCCATCGTTACAGTTTCGGTCAATGAGAATAAACAAAAAAGCATATTTTTAGAACTTTCCATGCACCCAAGCTACACCATAGCCCGCGCTACACCATAGCCATGCCAACCGCTGACCGGGCAGATTCGTTGTTGAGTTCTGATTGGTTAGTAGAGTATCTCAAATATTCGTGCTGGATCTTTGCGAAAAGGTGGAATTCACTTTTGGCCGTTCGATTCAATTTAATTGTGTCAAATAAGATCGAAACATTTTTCAGCCATACGATTAGAATCTAATTAATGCCTACCATGCACCTGCGCTATACACAAGCACTGCCGACTCTGACTGGTTAGAAGTGGTTGTCGAGATTTGATTGGTCCACTTAGTATCTTGAATAACAACCGCTGGATCTCTTAGCAAGTGGCGGTATAGAACCTAAGTCGTCAGATCGGCTTAATCAGGATCTTTTGATCGGGATCCATCCACCGCCATACCATATGCACGCCGTACTGAAACAATGCCTCTGCTTCATGCCATGCAACTCATTGTATTAAACTGCATCTGGGCAATCATAACACTCGTGGGAGGATCATCTTCCGCCCACCGCAGAACACCATAGCCCGCACATTTATGATCCGTTAGATCAGGATTTGAGCAACGTGGCTCATTACTAACCGTCCAATTGGTTTCTAATTGGATTTACGATAATTGCATCTCAATCCACAGGCTTCTGATAATTTCATATGAGGCCCTTCGACAATAAAAAATATCATTGTTTTCCCTGTGTTAAACAAACTCACCGAGAGCATCAGATTTTGACCTTTTTAAAGCGATCCGATGGAAATCACAATTTCTCCCTCATTCGACGTTGGAATTGAGCGATTCAAGTTGCATTGCAAAGCTAACTCGACGCACTACGTCTTTCCAATGCCGAATCTCCATGAAACTTCTACAGGACCCACCAAAACTATCCTCAAAGTCAAAACTCTATGGAACCTTAGAATTCAAACCCAAAACTTTGTGTGCATGCTCACACGTACTCCCACACACAGTCTACCTCCTTGGTTCTGCTTAGAACATCATTGAACTCATGTACAATGTGATTGACTGTCGAAACTCTCACTGCCTAGCCAACTCAGTGTGGAAACCCAGTCAACTCACTGCATGCCATCTCACATACTCTATAGAGGGTGTAGAACACTGTAGACCGCACATATGAGGCTGCTTCATCTCTGTCACTGCACTGACACTATCTCTCCTACACAAACACTGTCTCTCCTTATTTCTCTAACTGTATACACAACAACATTATTACATTAGTCAAGTTGCAAACAATGACAACACATGGCCAACAGTAAGGTTATACACAAAGTCCATCTTAAATCCTAAGTAGACAATCTAAGAAGGAACTATCTCTTATGATATCCAAACCCGACTAAATATGGGTGGCATCATGTGAGATCCATTCACTTTACCATGAGTCATCATACGTGGCATTCATATCATATGAGACCCACCAAATGAAAGAGAATGTACCAAAGCAACATTAAAGATTGATGTGAGGTATATAGTGTCACACCCCAATTTTGGACTAACCAATGGTGTGATGAACCGTCATGAAAACCAACGGTTCAAACTAGGATCTCGTATAGGCTATGCCAACCATGTTAAATCAAAACACATTCCACAGTAATAATTAGAGTAAATAAATAAATAGCAGAAGTTTTATTAATAATGAACTGAGGTCTACATGTTAAATAATTAAATGATCCAATTATCTCCAATTAACCAAAACATAATTAATACATATTACAAGTATCAAAATACGAAAGTTAAATACTAAGCGTAAACATAGTTGAAACACTAGCTTGACGAGTCATATTCGTCCTCCACAGCTTGATAGTCGCCGCATGTCCACACGTTGACGTATTCATATAATCTTCAACTGTAACACTTGCAACATCAGAAACTAAAAAGAATTACGCACGCGAGGGTCAGCTCTCCAACTTAAGCTCAGTGAGTGAACAAAACAATGCAACAAACATATGCATGCATTCAATTCATATCTTTGGTCTGATTTATAAATTTGCAATGTGCTATAGAAAGGTTTGGTGGCCCCTGCACCTCTATACAGGAGTGTGTACAGATGCGGAGGCCATCAAACCTTTCTATAGCACATTATAAACTTAAAAATCAGACCAAAGATATAAATTGAATGCATGCATATGTTTGTTGCATTGTTTTGTTTGTTCACTGAACCGTGATGTGTGCTCACCCTTTCGACGTCAAATATTTTTAGTTGATGATGCAGGTCCTACTATTGAAGATTATATAAATGTGCCGACGTATGGACACGTTGCCGCCATTGAAGTAGAAGCTGTTGAAGATGCGCATGATTCATCATGCGAGTGCGACCAGTGCATATTTGATTAATTTAGCTATATTTGATTAATGGAACATGTAATGGATTATTTACTTTTATGTCTTGAGTTTTGGAGATAATCGGATTAATTATTTATTATCATTGTTAGATACTCAGTTCATTATCTATAAGACTTTCGCTTATTTGTTTATTACCTCTTATTATTAATGTGGAATGTGTGTGTGGTTTGATATGGTGGGTACGTTCTATACGAGATCCTGGTTGAACTGTTGGTTTATTGGCGGTTCATCACACCATTTCGGTTAGACCAGAATTGGGGTGTGACAACTTGGTATCAGAGTTTCTCAGGTTCTACCCATCGACCTAACTACTTTCACATGAGTCATGAACTGAGTTAGGATAAAAAAAAATTAAAAACTGTAATAAAAATACACTATAAGTACCTGTGTTGTATGAGACATAAACTAAGAAAGAGAATAATACACATATGTAAATTGAAAATAAATTATATATATATATATCCAAATGGGAGTAAGACAAGATACATCCGAATTAGAGTACGGTCCACAAATCCGGACGGTTACTCTGTAAAATAAATGAAAAGAAAAATGATATCATGGAGCTGGAGGTACTAGAGGAGGAGGTGCCTTACGATCTCTATCATAGTCCTCAGCATATACTCTCGCGAGTCAGGCCACCTGAGTCTAAGTCGCTTAGAGACTAGCTGCAGATCCGCTACCCACTGGTCTGTAGAGCGCTGGGCATCTTGAAGCTCTCCTACTCTCCAATCAGTCACGTGCTGAGCCTCCCAAATCTTACGTAACAGTCCCATCATGTCATCTAGTAGTGGGCGTGAAGGGCCAGCTGAATGAGAAGCCCGAAAGGGCCAGCTCCAGTAGAATGCTGTGGTAATGGGGGAGGGATGGCATCCACATCCATGTACATCCGATCATCATCCTCCTCATCATCACTCTCATGTGCCTCTGCTGCTACCTCTGTTGCTGCTGCTGTCTCCTCTGCATCTGCTGCCGTTACTCGAGGTAAATGATGTCTCATAGCATTCTTCTCATCATTACTGACCTGTATCTCTCTTATGCCCATCCTGCTGATGGCCTCCCAATCAAGGTCAGCTGAGAAGATGTCCTCAAGGATCTTTTCATCCACTAGGTCCACCTATAGACGAACGAGTAGGGTGGAGATCAATTGCCCATAGGGCAAGTTACCTCTTGAGTTAGGCAACGTAGCTCTGTGCATAGTTCGAAGAATAATATATGGGAGGCAGACAGACTGCCTAGTACAAATACAGTACATCAGGTACTAGGTCAACTGTTAGACCATCTCGTAATGTCCACCCTAGGGAATAAGATTATGCTGGATAATCTTGTAGTAGACTTGTGGCTCGGACGCAAGTTGACTGCTTTCATCTTCTAGCGGTCATCCCAAAGAATTTGGTTATCTATTTTTGCACGCACCTGTGTAGACAGAAACTGTGGCTCCCTTGGTGCACAGTAAACCAACTGACCATCATTTGAGATGCCTAGGAGATCAGCCAACTCTTGACAGTTGAAAGAGATCGGAACCCCTTTTACCCAGCTGGTGATCCGAAGCTCTCTACCCCTGTCAACATCCTCTAGGTCACCCTCTACCTGTAGGTGACAGTAGAACTGCTTGACCAAGTTCGGGTGAGTGCAAGCCTCGTATAGAATCACTGGAAGCCAACCCATATCTTCAAATGCCCTCTCCACATCAAACAGGGCTAAGTGGGCTAAGTTCAAACACTGACCCCCTTCCACTTTCTTTCGATTAAACCAAGGGTATTGTGTTTCTGCTTCCACAGACCTGAAGCGAAGTGGGTCATGAACTCGATGAACCTTAGTGCGAACCATGATAACTGCAAGAGAAGAAAATAAGAAAAACAAGTTAGATAAATTTAAAAATTTGACAGCATAATGATGTAGAATGGGAAAAAGCCTCACTTTTTATCCAAACAGTTGGGCAGGAGAATTTACATAGGTCCCAAATTATTCTGCAAGGCTCATACAATCGAAAATTTTAACTAGGTAGGTCGAATTTGAAGAAATTTTGACAATTGGGAAAAACCCCCAAAATATAGGTCAAACATGGGAATTTTGAAAATTTTACCAAACTAACCGATGAAACTCAAATTTTCTTGAGGGTTTTCATCCATTGGGTGGCCAATAGCAAAAACCCTCAATAAAAATCAAATTATTACGGTCAGAAAAATATTAATTAGAAGAAAACCCTACCAATGGCAAAAACCCTACGTATGAAAGCTTAAAAATGGAGAAAAGTAAAGAACATACCTCAAGGAATGGAATGGAGATCGTGAATCGATGGAAAAATCACCAAGTTCGTACGGTAGACACTGTAGCAACTCAGTGGTGGCGAGTTGAGTTGTGACTGTCGGAAAGGAAAGGAGAATGAGAGGGAAAAATCTCGAAAACAGGTTTAAAAACCTGATTTTGAACCATACGGTTGCACAATTTGACCAAAACCATCAACTGTATGATCGACCGTATGATCGACCATAGGATCTTGGTAACTTGCCAGGATTTTGAAGGTCGCACCAAAGATTACACAACATGCGACCGTAGCCATCGATCGTATGACTGACTGTTGTCTGCATTTTGATTCTATCCAAACTTTTGCCTATTAATTTTGTTCTTCTCTCGCTTTCCATTGTGAGACTAACCCAATACTACCATTCTATTTTGTCTCACATGTGTAGCTTTGCCAATAACATACCACCCAAGAGTTTAAATGGTTGGGCGTAGACTAAGCTGAAGGAGACAGAATGCAAACCCATCTCCACCACCTATGGAGACTAATGACAATGAAGGTCAGCAAAGACATGAAGGAAATATTGAAACTCAAAATGCTGCACCTTAGAACAATCCAACCAACTTACTTGCACCACCTATGGATTTGGCTACTGTGGTGATGAATTTGGCACATCAAATGTAGCATATACAACAAATGCAAGCCAACATGCAAGCTGCTATGGGAATTGCTTTTCTAGTTGCAAACACAACTTCTCTACCTATAGGACAAGCTAGTACGCCACCTGGTGGTAGCATCACTGTACCTCATGCACCGCAAACACCAGCAGTACAAGGCCAAGGGCAAAACCCTGAAGCACCGCAAGGAGGGTATAACCAAGGTAATTATCAGTACTAACCGCCTATGTATGGGGCATATGCACAGTATCAGCTTGATCACTCCAGACTGATCGAGTGTTTTCTGAAGTTGAAGCCGATGGAATTCACAGGCAAGTCATCAGATCCGTTGTGGCCAGCTCACTAGATCAATGAGATGGAAAGAAACTTTACGATGATGACTATAAATGAAGAGGAAAAAGTATTATGTGTCACTTTTTTGCTGAAAGGTGATGCACACCATTGGTGAAATTTACTAGGAGTTATCTGTTGATGAAGCACGCCCAATTAACCTGGGCTATCTATAAAGAAGAGTTATACGAGAAGTATTTTCTCCAAGAGTTTCAGAGACCAAATGGAAAATGAGTTCTTGAGTTTGTATCAAGGACAAATGTCAGTAGACGCTTATCAGCAGTGTCATGAAGAACTATTCTTCTTTGCTTCCTCTAGCATGCAGGAGGAAAATACAAAAACCCAAAGGTTCGTCAAGGAACTTAGGGTAAGTATCCATGAGCATGTATTGAGATTGAAAAAGAAGATTTATAATGAAGTTGTATAGATTGCTTGAGTATTGGAATCGAGTCAGAGGAAAAATTATTTTGCTCAGAATAGAGGTATAAAGAAGCCCAATGGAAACTCTTACAACGGAGGGAACCCAAAGACATTTAAACCCTTCCGTACTCAAGGCTTCAATGCTGCAACCAGGACTACTCCGAAAGCCCAACCTTAATAGAAGAAAAGTAATGCTGGAGTCAAATGCTTCAATTGCGATCAAGTAGGACATTATTCAAGAGAGTGTCCTATGCCAAGGAAGCAGCTACAGCAAGGGAAAGTTTATGCAGTTACTTCTGAGGATGCTGCCGCATCGCCTGATGTGGTCATAGGTATGACCTGAACTTTTCATTTGTACTACCTTGTGTGAGCTTATAGATTAATATAAGAATAAATTCAGAGGTATCATACCTATTAATGGCTTACCCGCCAGAATACTCTTTGACTCTAGAGCTACTCATTCTTTTATATCTGTGTCATTTGGAAAGAAGTTAAATCTATCCCTCAGACCTTTAGACTGTAAACTGCTTGTACGATCACCTATGAGATTAGAAGTGGAAGTAGACAAAGGTTATGGACCATGTCCAGTTCTTATCGGCGAGAAGATTTTGGATGCAACCTTAATTCAACTCAAGATGGCAGACTTTGACGTTATCTTGGGAATGGATTGGTTAGCTTGACACTCTGCAAACCTATTATGTGTTGAAAAAAATCTGACATTTAAAGACAAGGAAGGAGTAGAGTTTAGTTTTACGAGAACCAAACTTTCCCGTAACTAAAGGCTAGAAAATGCCTCGAGAAAGGAGGAATTGAGTATTTAGTATCCGTGGTCGACCTCACCAAGGAAGCACCACGAATGGAGGATATTGAAGTTGTGCAAAAATTTTGAGATGTATTTTCTGAGGAAGTACTAGGACTACCACCAGATCGAGCGACAAAGTTCATTATAGATCTTATACCCGGAGCCGCACCAGTATTGAAAGCACCCTATTGAATGGCTCCTACTGAATTGAAGGAATTGAAGGTACAATTACAGGAGTTACTGGATAAGGGTTATATTTGTAAGATCCGTACATTCAAATTTCGAGGATGAAATTTCTTTTAAGGGTGGTGAAATATTAAAGACCCGTACGCCATGAACCCGGTCTAACCTTACGTTCTCGTGTTGTGACAGGTCTTCTTATAATGGTCAGGCCAAGTGGACCAAGTGCGTGGAGAAACCACAAGGCTAGGTATGAAATTTAACCTAAAAACTTCTAATTAGGAGTGTGTGGTCGCATACCTAAACAGGTGTGGTCGACCACACCTCAGAAGAATGCCACCACAAGAATCTGGAACGTGTAGTCGCAAGTTTTTGGATGTGTGGTCGATGGGTTCTGCGACCACACCTGCGACCACACGAAGTTGAACAGACTCCGTGTTTAGGAAACTTTCCTAATTTGAGGGGGACCCTTTCTTAATTAAAGTGGGACTCTATATGGAGGTTTCCTCTATATAAGGGACGTTCCTTAGTCTCTCTTACTCTTTTAGAACCCAAATTGAAACTCTAAACCTAAGAGAGAAAGAGAAAAGAAGAGAAGGGGAAGAAAGTGAATTGGAGAAGAAGCTTGGAGAAGAAGGTTTTAAAGAGAAAAATTCTATCTCCCTACAGCAAGCTTAAGGTATGGACTTGACTCTGTAGGCTAGATCAGATAGGATAGGTTCCTTTTATCAAGTTGATGTGTTGAATCTAATGCCACGATTTTTGTTATAGAATTTCTAAGAAAAACCATGAGAAATAGATTAGGGATAATGGTTAATGAGAAACTGTAAATAATGACCATAGGATAATCATAGGATGATCCCAAGTGATGAGCCGAGGAATCGACTAAAGAAGAATTCAGATTAAAGATAAAAAATTGACCAAACATTATGTGGTCGCAACCTGTAGTCGACCACAGGGTGACTAGAGGGTCGACCACAGCTATTCGGGAAGTTCCCAGGAAAGGTGTGGTTGCATAATTTGCGACCACAGGGTTCAACCACACAGTGTGTGGTCGCATATATTGCAACCACAGGATCGACCACACGTGCGACCACACGATAACAACAAGTATATTTTGAGACCAAACAAGGTTTTTGACTACTGTAACTTGGTAAACTTGAACCCTAACTAAAATACATTAATTGTTTAGGTTCCTAATGGATTCAAAGTGATTTTCAAAGCTTGGGAGAGGAACAAACATTGATCAAAGGTGAGGGAACAAGACCTAAACTAATCGGCTAATAACAAATTGTTTTATTTTTGTTGTGTCCATTATCATGAATGATTCTATGCTTGCATGCTTGTAATGTGCATCTCACATGTCATCCAATATTATTGTTATATTTTGCTCATGCATATTTATTTCTGTCTATTTATTACATGATGATGATGATGCTAGGAACAGGCATGTGATTGTATGTGTAGTTAGTGTGCTTGATGCGAGTGGAGCATTAGGGGGAGGATGTAACATTGTGGTTCATCCTGGTTGCCAGACTCTAGCCCTATCTCTACTCAAGTCTTGTCCACTGACATTGTCGTATCACCATTACCTTAGCAGAACTATTATGTCATAGGGCATCAGGGTAGGTGGTCTCGGACCGTGTAGTCTCTGACTCTGCCGGGGGGCCTTAGCTCTATCTCTATGGACATATTGAGAGATGCTGGGGTGAGGCCTTGGATACACTGTTTGACATTAGGATTGGTTAGTTCCGGACCCAGTTTGTAAGCCCTCACCAATAGGGACTTACGTGTTGGTATGGGTTGGGCATCAGGGGAAGTGTCATGCGGTGTTTGATCCGGGCACTTTAGCTCTATCTCTATTCCGTGATGGGTGTATGTGGGACGACAATGGTGTTTGATTCATTGGGTGGCTTCACACACTCGTGTATAGAGGTGCGGCGGCCACCAATCCTTTCTACTACACATTACAAACTTATAAACCAGACCAAAGATATGAATTGAATGCATGCATATGTTTGTTGTATTGTTTTGTTTTCTCACCAAGCTCAAGTTAGAGAGCTGACCCTCGCGCGCGTAATTATTTTTAGTTTCTGATGTTGCAGATATTACGGTTGAAGATTATGTTGACACGCCAACATATGAACAGGTGGCGGCTATGGATGAGCGAGTTGTGAAGGACTATTATGATTAGTTAAGCGAGCGTTTCAACTATGGATGCGCTTAGTGTTTAACTTTCGCATTTCGATATTTGTAATATGTAATTAAATTATGTTTTGGTTACTTAGAGATAACTGGAATATTAATTATTTATCATGATTAGACCTCAGTTCATTATTAATAAGACTTCCCCTATTTACTTTAATATCTCTGATTAATGTGGAATGTATTTTGATTTAACATGGTTGGCATAGCCTATACGAGATCTTGATTGATCCGTTGGTTTATTGACGATTCATTACACCATTCTGGTTAGTCCAGAATTGGGGTGTGACAATATTAGACCAAACATATCACCATGGGGAGCGCCAATATTATTCGTGAGAAAAAAGGATTGTAGCGTTCGACTGTGTATAGATTATTAGGAATTGAATAAGCGTATAATTAAGAATCGGTACCCGTTGCCTCGGATCGATGACTTGTTCGATTAGTTGCAAGGTGCCAAAGTGTTCTCCAAAATTGATCTTTGGTCAGGATACCATCAGTTGAAGATTAAGGAAGGTGATATTTCAAAGATAGCATTCAGAACCAGATATGAACATTATGAATTTTTAGTCATATCTTTTGGATTGACTAATGCACCCGTAACTTTTATGGAACTCATGAATCTGGGATTCCATAATATATTGGATGTGTCAGTCATTGTATTTATTGACGACATACTAGTCTACTCCAAGGACAAAAAAACTCATATAACAAATCGAAGAGCCGCTCTGTAGCGACTAAGAAAAGAGAAGTTTTATGCTAAATTTACCAAGTGTGAGTTATGACTAAATGAAGTCGCTTTCTTAGGCCATGTTGTATCAGCTGAAGGGATTAAAGTGGATCCTAGCAAGATTGAGGTCATTGTAAAATGGAAAGCACCTAAGAATGTTGTAGAAATTAGAAGTTTCTTAGGTTTGGAGGGTAACTATCGAAGATTCATGGAAGATTACTCTAGAATCGCTATACCTCTCACCAGTCTGACTAAGAAAGGAGAAAAGTTTGTTTGGATAGACAAATGTGAAGAGTGTTTCCAAACATTGAAGGCTAGATTGATATCAGCTTTCATCTTGATTATTCTGATTCCAGGACAACCATTTATCTTGTACACAGATGTGTCTGGGTTAGGTTTGGGGTGTGTGCTTATGCAAGGAGAACAGGTAATTACGTATGCCTCAAGACAACTGAAGACACATGAAAAGAACTATCTCATTCATGACTTGAAATTAGCAGTGGTGGTACATGCTGTCAAGATATGGAGACATTATTTGTATGGAAAGAAATTACAGATTAAATCAGATCATTAGAGTCTCACTCATTTTTTTAATCAGAAGGAGTTGAACATGAGATAGAGAAGATGGCTGGAATTACTAAAGGATTATGATTGCGATATCCAGTATCATCCAAGAAAAGCTAATGTAATTGCTGACGCATTAAGCAAGAAAGCTATGACAAAATCCCAAGAAGAAGCTTGTGCAAATGCTGTAGTGTGTATGTCACAGGAAGAGTATTTAATTACGATAACGAGCAGTTTGTGATTGATATTTCGAATGAATCAACTGACAAGGGTTTATTCATCTATTCTCAAACATGTTTGCTACATTGAAAATTGTACCTGATCTATTAGACGAAGTGAAAGCAGCTACTAAATCAGACTCTTATCTGAGAACGGTGCAAGAAGACCTTGAAAAAGATAGGACTAACCCTGACTTCACCTTGGATTCTGAGAAAGTAATAAGATACAAAGGGAGAGTATGTATTCCTGAAAATGAAGATTTAGATATTAGACATAGACTAATGAAGGAAGCCTACACCACTGCTTATTCGGTACATCCTGAAAGTACAAAGATGTATCATGATCTGAAGAAACTATATTGGTGGAGAGGAATGAAAGTAGATGTAGCTAAATTTATGTCTCAATGCTTTGGAATGATATTAACTCCTATTTATTCATTATCTATGTCACGCCAGATGTTCTTGGGGATTCCAACGATTTGTTTAATCGATACAAATTGTGACCCGGATCTCGCAGATATTTCAATTCCGACGAGGTCCACTAGAGATCAGAAATTGTTGAAGAAAGAAAAAGATGTTTCTTTGTCAGCAGGTAAAGGCTGAAAGGCAAAATGGATAATGAGGGCGCAACCAACATATGGACTTCGTCACCGGGTTACCATTTACTCCCTGAGTAGTTGACGCGGTCTGGGTGATTGTAGATCGTTTGACTAAGACAACTCATTTTATAGCTATATAACCTCAGTATACCCTAGAGAGGTTAGCTAAGCTATATGTGGATAATATTGTCAAATTGCATGGTGTGCCTGAAAGCATTGTGTTCGACAGAGACCTACGCTTTACTTCAATATTTTGGAAAGGATTACAGAAGGCTATGGGTACAACATTGAAGTTTAGTACTACATTCCATCCTCAGATAGATGGACAGTTGGAGCATACTATTTAAATTTTAGAAGACATGCTTCGAGCTTGCGTAATTGATTTTAAAGGATCATGGGATGAGAAATTACCATTGATTGAGTTCCCTTATAACAACAGCTATCAAGCTACAATACAGATGTCCCCCTATGAAGCACTGTATGGTAGGAAATGTCGAACTCCTTTATTTTGGAACAAAGTTGGAGAACGGAGTATTGTTGGATCAGAGTTTGTTGAAGAGACTTATCGAGTAGTCGACATTATCAAGAAAAGGGTCCGAGTGGCTCAGAACTGTCAGAAGCAATATGCGAACAATTGACGCAGAGATCTTGAATTCACCATAAGTAATAAGGTATTTCTAAAAATATCTCCTATGCGTGATTTGAAAAGGTTCGGACAGAAGGGAAAATTATGTCCCAGATATATTGGACCTTATGAAGTTCTAGCAAGATGTGGAAATGTAGCATATCAGTTAGCACTACCACCATCAATGTCTAGTGTAGATGATGTATTCCATGTCTCACAATTGAAGAAGTACGTCAAAGATCCAACACATGTATTAATAGTGGATCTACTGGATTTGACTGAAGATTTGACGTTCGAAGTGGTACCTTTTGAGATCATTAGCCGGAAGGTACAATGTCTTTGCAACCGCGACATTTACTATGTTAAGGTTACTTGGATAAGCCAAAATGTCAAAGAAATTACATGGAAAGAAGAGAATGCTATGCGAAAGCAATATCCTCACCTATTCGACTCGGAAGGTATGTGCAAATTTCGAGAAAAAAATTTATATAAGAGGGGGGGGAGTTATAGACCCGCACTCCACTAACCCGGTCTAACCATGTCGTGGCAGGTCTTTTCATTATTTTTAGACCAAGTGGACTGATCGTTTGAAGATGGATCACAAACCAGGTATAAGAATTGAGTTAAAAACACTGAAAACATGCCTATGGTCGAATACCTGGGTAGGTATGGTCGACCATAAGGAAGGAAACAAAAATCTCAAACCATGAACCCCACGGTCGATGATTTTGACCCTATGGTCGACAGGTTCTAGGATTGTAACCATCGACCGTAAGACCCCAGATCAGACTCCGAGTTTTGGAAACATTCCTAAACTAAGGGATTGCTTTCCTAATTGAAAGATGACTCTATATGGAGAGTTTTCCTCTATATAAATGATGTTCCTTAGCCTTTTTCACTCTTTTAGAACATTAGTAAACCCTAAAGGAAGAGGAAGAAGAGAAGGAGAGCGAAGGAAAGGCTAAGGAGAGGATTTGCTGAGAAGAGATTGACTCTTTATCACAGACAAAGGTATAAACCTAATATCTAAAGATGTTAATTCTATGGACTAAGGATTCTATAGAGGATTAGGGATGTCAACCTATCATGATCCATGTGATTCCTTGAGTAATTTCCAAGGATAACCATGGGGGATGAGTTTGATGGTTAGGGTTGATAAGAAATTGCTAATGATGGCCATAGGATGACCTTAGAATAAATCCAATTGAAGAGTAAAAGATTTGACCCAGGAAGAACTCGAATTGCATGTAGTCTGTGACCAGAAATCTCAAGGTCGCATCTACGGTCAACCATAGCATGACCAGCATGACCAGAGAATTGACCATTGGCATTCGGGAAGATCCAGAAAGCATATGGTCGCAGCTACGGTTGCACCACATGCGACCGTAGGGGATCAACCGTAGGCAGTAAGGTCGATACAGTATGAGACCATAAGACCAATCAGACACCTATCAGTGCTCTATTTCGATTTCCTACTACTATAACATGCTATATATGAACCCTAACTTAAATTCATATAACTTTTAGGTTGTTAAATTGATTGAAAGAGAATTTCAAGACTTGGAAGGAGATCGAGTATTGCTAACAGGTGAGGGAACAATACCTAAACTGATTGGATAATAAAAAACTATTTATTTTTATTAAGTCCAATGCCATGATTGATTCTATGCTTGTATGCTTGTAATGTGCATCTCACATGTCATTTAATATTCTTGATATTACTGTTCATGCATATTTAATTATATTTATTTATAACATGATGATGATGATAGTGCTAGGAATAGACATGTGAATGTATGTGTGTGGTTGCTGTGTTGGATGCGAGTAGAGCATCAGGGGGAGGACGTGGCATGGTGGTCTTTGACCTCGTCACCAGACTCTAGCTGTATCTCTACTCAAGTCTTGCCCACTAATATCGTCATATTGTCATTAACTTAGCAGAACAATTACGTCGTAGGGCATCAGGGGAGGTGGTCTCGGATTGTGTGGTCTTTGACTCTGTCAGGGGGCCTTAGCTCTATCTCTATGGGCATATTGAGGGATGCTGGGGTGAGACCTTGGATACACCGTTTGGCATTAGGATTGGTTAGTTGCGAGTCCAGTTTGTAAGCCCTCGTCAATAGGGACTTACATGTTGGTATGGGTAGGGCATTAGGGGAAGTGTTGGCGATGTTTGATCTGGACACTTTAGCTCTATCTCTATTCCATGGTAGGTGCATGTGGGACGGCAATGATGTTTGATCCATTGGGTGGATTCACAAACTCGTGTATAGAGGTGTGGGGGCCACCAAACCTTTCTATAGCACATTGTAAACTTAAAAACCAGACCAAAGATATGAATTGAATGCATGCATATGTTTGTTGCATTGTTTTGTTTACTTACTGAGCCGTGATGTGTGTTCACCCTTTCGACGTCGAATATTTTTAGTTAATGATGCAGGTCCTACTATTGAAGATTATATGAATGCACCAACGTATGGACACGTTGCCACCATGGACGTAGAAGTTGTTGAAGATGCGCATGATTCATCATGCGAGTGCAACCAGTGCATATTTGATTAGTTTAGCTATATTTGATTAATGAAACATGTAATGGATTATTTATTTTTATGTCTTGAGTTTTGGAGAAAATCGGATTAATTATTTATTATCAATACTCAGTTCATTATATATAAGACTTCCGCTTATTTATTTATTACCTCTGATTATTAATGTGGAATGTTTGTGTGGATTGATATGGTGGGTACGATCTATATGAGATCCTAGTTGAACCGTTGATTTATTGGCAGTTCATCACATCATTCCGGTTAGACTAGAATTGGGGTGTGACATATAGACACTAAAATAGACACTAAAATCTTCTCATACCTTTCATGCCGACATGAGAAAATCCAGTAACTGTAGTTTATTATATGCATATACCGATGTATTGGTATATACGTATAGTGGATGACAACCACTAGATTTACTCGTGCCAACATAAGGGGCATGAGAGGATTTGAAACTCAAATTTTATTCTAATTCTTAAGAAGATGCACGGGATTTCCCTTCACTTCTTTCTTGAGAAAATATGAGAAAAGAATAGTAGATTACGGTGCTGCCAATTCCTGAGAAAATATATTAAAACAATAAAACCCAGTAAAGGAATCTGCCAAGAAATTCTTGGGGTGGTTGTGAAGTGTAACAGCATCAAGGAATAGTCACAGGATTCCTACAGCGTAGGGAATTCAAATTTAGTGTTATCCTGTAAACTAACTGATTACGTGTTACAAATCATTTATATACACAAAAACATGTGAAAGATGATTCAAATTCAAATGTCTTTCATGGTATTAGAGTTTTCTTATTATTAGCAACTTGATCATTTTTTTCCCTCTTCTATAATGATTGACTGGATTCAAATCCTCTCATACTCTTTATGCCGGCATGAGAAAATCTAGGGGTTGTCATCCACAATGCGTGTATACTAATACATTGGTATTTGCATACAATAAACTACGGCCACTAGATTTTCTCATGCCGGCTGGAGGGGCATGAGAGGATTTATTTCCTGACTTCAAATACTTTTTCTTTCACGCTTGCACCTACCACTCCTTCAACTTCCATTTGGCTTTAACAACAGCATGTCATGTCTTACAAATGAAGCTTGACAACAACAATTACTAGTTATGGCGTACCCAATTTCTTCCATTTGTGACTTCACAGCTATCTCAAGTATGTAGATGGTAGTTGTTCATGCTCCTCTGCATTTCTACCAACTATCCCTCTGGCCACCTCAACCACTGAGAATCCGGCATATATTACATGCTAGCAACAAGATCAAACGCTCCTTTGCTGCATACTGTCGACACTAATTGAATCAATCTTCTTATTAGTTGCTGGTCTCCACACTTCTTATGCTATATGCGTTAGGGATGAAAGCACAAACAAGAGAAAGTTACGAAGATCAAACAAACACACAGCACGAGGATTTACCATGGTTCAGCACCCAATCCGAAATGTCTACCCCCACCCTAGAAAATCAGAGAATTCCTTTATTCACAAGAAAACTCTACACCTCTCTCCACCTCACAAAGTGTTTCCCTTTGCTCAGTCTTACCTAGGGTTTTTCCTATAGAGACAATATATAGGCTATCTAGAAACCCCAATTCCATACAATTACAAATTAATCATTGTATATGTAATTGCCCCAAACCCAAATATAAATACAACTCCAATAACTATATGAACACTAGAGAATACGAGACACAACCCAACAATATTGACAACACTTGAGAAACATTCAGCATCACAGTTTCAAGCCGTATTATGCAACTTGAGTTCCAGTTGCGTTACTTCAAGAAAAGTACTCTCTCTCTAGCTGAGCACATGCAAAAGGCTAAGACTCTAGGCGATCATCTAGTTGCCATAGCTCATCCAGTTTCGGATGACCACATGATCCTCAGTGGTTTAGGAACACAGTATGACAGTTTCATTTCCTCAATTACATCCAAGTTGGAATCAATTGCATTGTATGATTTTCTTGGCATCTTTTATAATCAAAAGGTTAATATCAATAATCGAACCATTGATGCTACACCTGCAACTCTTTCTACAAATGTTGTTACCAAGATTAACAACAACGACCAAGCTTCTAAGGCCGTGGCTAAGGACGAGAGAGAGGTCGTGGACGGTATTATTATGAGAACAATAAAATTCGGCCTAGAGCCATCACTCAGATTTGCAATAAAACAGGTCATTCTACTATGCAATGGGTAATAGTCAGTGTGAAATTTGATCATATACTCCTCATGTATAATGTATTATTAACTTTCCCGAAAATTATCATATTTTTTGTTTTTTTTTTTTTATAGAAAAGTTTTCAGTTCTTTTGCCTTTAAAAATTTTACTTTCTTAATGAATTTATAAGGTTTAATTTTGGCACATAGAGGACTTTGAATAGGTTAAAGTTGAAATTTAATCAAGGACCTTGGCTCTATCTACCCATAAAATTTGAATCTTAAATATTGAATATGAGGTATAAAGTTATACACAAAGTCCTTCCCAAATCCTAAGGGAGCGTAAAAGATAAAAGGGGGCAATATAATTTCCTTCACTCATGCCGAGGGCATTCATTGTTTTTTATGAGAGTCTCGGAACAGTGAAGGCATTTCGGACATTTAACCTACAGGGATAGAATAATAATTAGGATAGATTTATGGGTGAATCTTTTACTTAGGGTGAATTAAAACTTTATCTAAAATAAAATTACATAAACCTCATTAGATTTTAGGGAAAACATTTCAAAACAGTAGACCTTATTTACTAGGGTGAAAGAAGGAAGAACAATTTTACGAAAATGTAAAATTCACATTTGCAAAGGTTTTTACGAGAATTCGACCATGGTATTAATGAATTAACATTTAGTAATCTTATAAAACTTTACGTTAAATTTTTAAGCAATTTGGATTGCTTGTTTAAAGCTAAAATTTGAGTACTGAGATGGGTGTGTATCATCTCATACATGGATCCACCCATCATGACCTACAACTTCTAACATAGACCGCACTAGACCAAGGACTAACCAACCTTCTCAAACGATGAAGAATGATTAAAATTTACTCAAAAAAAAGAAAAAAAAAAAACAAAGGAAGAAGAATGATTAAATTTTTTATCATATCTATGGTTATAAATATAAATAAAATTACGTGCAATTCATTGGCAGCACTACTGGCTTTGCTAGTGGTTGATATTCACTGGAGCTAATTTTAATGAGATTTTTTTATTAATATATCCTAAAGTGTCAAATAATTTAATATTACTTTTTTTGCCCTTTTGGTATAATAAATTTATTTTTTAAATTCTTACCGTTTCACATATTCATTTTAAAAAACATGAACGATAATGATGACAACTCTACTGACGTATTGGTAAATCATTTTTATAATGTTATAATTCTATTTTTAGACATGACAAGTGGCAATTTTAATCTTTAGAATCAATTTTGAGAAAGACATTCTAAAATTAGAAAAATTTATTGAAAATTATTAAAATTTGACTGCAGTGCTTCCTCCTTCATATGGTTATATTCTAAAAAAATAAGAATAAGGTGTGGGTCAGTAGTTAGATCCAGCGGGGAGGTTTATATTATTTATGTTGATTAACATTGTTATTTGAGTTTAAGTCATGTTTGGCGCCATTTCTTGAAAATAATTAGCATTTGCTTTAGAACTCATGGCGAAATACATTTGGCTTAAAAATGTTGATTATTAGAAAGAAATTTCATTGTCAATGAGACAAAATATAATTTAGTATAAAAAAAAAGGTTGACTAGAGGGGAGAGAGAGAGAGAGAGAGAGAGAGAGAGAGAGAGAATATAATCTCTAAGCAATCTAGGAAAAACGTGACTGCCAAATTGAATGTAAAGGTGTCAATGAATCGAAACTGATGTGTAAAATCGAGTAAAATCGAATTGAAATTAATCGATTTGATTTTGGTTTTACATATAATTGACCAATTCAATTACGGTTTAGAACTGTTAAACCATTGGTTAAATAATGAAAAAATCAATTAAATTAAAGTGAAATGAAACCGAGTTAAATTGATTACAAAACCTAATAAAACTGGTTTACTACCTAACTACATGTATACTAATTTATAGGAAAATTTTCATATACAACCCAATAAGGATTGCTAACATCATCTACCAGCCACAAGTTTGGAAAAACATCACCTACCACCCTAAATCTTTGCACCATTAATCAAAGAAGCCCACTCCATCCATAGATTCCCGTTAGATGCTTATGTCAGCTGCATTGGAAAATTTGATGGACAATGCTACCCTTTGAGCTAGGTTAGAAGATAATTTTACCTTTTTTGAATTTTTACCCTACCCCCAATTGTATTCTTCTTGTAACAGTAACAGTGAAAAAAAAGGAAAAACACTTGAATCCTCTCGTTGTTCACCTCTTCTCGATGACGATGATGACGACCACAACAA
Organism: Protea cynaroides; assembly: GCA_028583415.1. Classification (NCBI taxonomy): domain Eukaryota; kingdom Viridiplantae; phylum Streptophyta; class Magnoliopsida; order Proteales; family Proteaceae; genus Protea; species Protea cynaroides. The sequence continues at coordinate 96,769,902 of CM053276.1, read as the reverse complement.
GTCTGTAACTTCTTCTTCTTTGCCGGTGACGGTGCATGTCTTCTTCTTCCCTGACTATGGTTCAGCTTGCGAACAAGGTTAATCGACGACTGCCTTCTTCTTCTTCTTCGACCACCCCAATTTCACACAGCCTTTGAGCGAGCTTATGACACTCTCAATGAACTGCTTTCCTGTCTTTTGCCGGTTTCCAAATATCATCAGCAGGGAATCACACTGAAGAGAAGATATCTGGCTGAGGCACTGGCAGCTGTGACCTTCCCTGAAATCTCCCACTGGATGGCAGAGGAGAGCTCTGGTTTCATATGAGATGGACGGTTACCTAGGTTTATGTTATCCATTACAATTAATAACCCTTATCTATGAATCCCACAGATCGGGCTCGTCTATATTGTTACTACTGTAGCCCTAGCAAATGTTACAAAAGTGGTAGTGCATTGGATGAACGCCATGTATATATATCTCCATCCAATGGTTAAGGATCAATTGATGCAGAATAAGAAGCATAACTGAGCTACACCGATTCCTTTCTTCATTCTCCTTCCCTGAAACCATGCTCTACACTCAAGACCGTTTGTTGATGCTATTTATGAGGAAAAATGTCCACCCACACTAAATGGACGGTAATGATTTGGAGTTGCCATCTAGATTAAGGTCTAAGACCTGAAATATAGTCTCATCCTGATATAAGACCTATTGATTCATGACCCAACATATTGACTTTGGTCTATTAGAGAACGGGTAAGCGTTCAAGGTACACTTTGGAAAGGTGTTAGGTACCCAAAGCTGTCCGATTCAAAAATCGACCTCCTATACGATTCTACTTTCCTTAGACTCTATGGTTCTAACTGTTCATGATCAATGGACGATGACTAGAGCTCATGGGGGATCCTATGCCAAGCTGCTGAGTTCTTCTAACCTAAGTTTAGCCAAATATGTTATCAAAGTAAATAAATAAACAAAATAATATACAATGAATCGAACTGAAAATGGTTCAGTGATGGACTGAATCTGAGATGTTCAAAACATCTCAAATTGCCTACATATTCCAGTCTTGGAAATCAAGTCCATAACGTAGTTCAAAACTGAAGGTGATTAAAGTTTATGGATGTGATTTATGCTTAAGCTTTCTTAGATTCAATTGTTCAAAATTTATGCTTGATAAATGATTGAGATTTATTCCAGATAGTCTATGTGGATCAAAGTGAATATAGATATGGATATGGATACGGATAGTAGATATGGACGACCTAGGAAGACTAAGGTGTGGGACCGTACTCGGAGAGTCCTTCAAGTTGCCTATGTATTCCAGAGGTCCTGAAAATCAGGTACAACGTAGTTCGTTGTTAGGTAGATTGTGGATAGCCCCGTAGGACCGAGTGGGTATGGATATGGATGTGTGCTCACAAGCACGACTTTAGATGGGGAGTCCCGTAGGACAAGATTGTAAGATAGACTTGCAAGACTAAGGTGCGTACTCGCAAGCATGACTTCCGGATTGAGCCTCGCAAGGCAAGGGTGCTTACTCGCAAGTATGACTTCAAGATAGAGCCTCGCAAGGCTAGGATGGAGCACTCTTGCAAGACTAGGGTGTGTACTCGCTAGCACGACTTTGAGTTAGAGCCTCGCAAGGGTAGAATGGAGTAGTCTCACAAGACAATCATGGGATGGAGCCTGTAAGACCCGAATCAAACTAACTGGTCTTACCACCTTGTATCAGGTCTTCCTATCATGGTCAGGTCAAGTGGACCAAGTGCATGAAGAAACCACAAGACTAGGTATGAAATTAACCCAAAAACAGTCAATTATGTGCGTGTGGTCGCATACTTAAATAGGTGTGATCGGCCACACCTCAAAATAATGCAACCACATGAATTTAGGTCGTGTGGTCGCATGTTCAGAGGGTGTGGTCGACGGGTTCTGTGACCCCACCTCTGACCACATAGATTCCAAACAGAACCGAATTTAGGAAACCTTCCTAATCCGAAGGGGGTTCTTTCCTAAACTTAGTAGGGCTTATTATGGAGGGTTTTTCTCTATAAATAGGACGTCCCTTAGCCTCTTTCACCCTTTTAGAACTCAAACTGAAAGTGAGAGAAAGAGAAAAGAAGGAAGAGAAGGAAAATTGAAGAGGAAGACTAAGGAGGAAGAAAATTCAGAGAAAACTCTGAATCTTCAACAAGCTTAAGGTATGAAAACATTCCTCATGTTAAATTGAGAGCCTAGAATAGTTCATGAAAGAGATAGGATTTAGGTGAAACCCAAATCATCAATCCGTGCATAAATTCCAAGAGAATCCATGGGAAAAATTATGTGGACAAGGGATTCTGTATAAAATACTAGTTCTAAGCTATAGAACAATCATAGGAAGGACCATAATGATAAGCCAAGGAATCTAAGCATGAAAGAATTGGAGTTGAGAGTGAAAGGTCGACCATCACACGTGTGGTCGCACGTGTGGTCGCATGATGTGCGACCACACGAGACACACATGTCCGACCACATGCCCTTGGGAATTTTCCAGGGAGGGTGTGGTTGCACGTGTGGTCATAGGATATGCGACCACACCTTGCAACCCCACGCCCTGTGGTCACAGAAACTGAGACTACAGGTGCTGCCACACCTGCGACCCCTCAGTTTCTGTTAGTCTAAATTCATGGGAATTAATTCTAATTTAAAATCTATAAATTTGTTAGGTTTCCAAGTGGTCTAAGAGTGAATTACAAAGCTTGAACGATGATCTATTATCAACCAAAGGTGAGAGAACAAGACCTAAATTAATTGGCTAATAATAAACTATTTTTTATTTATTGAGTCCAATGCCATGACTGATTCTATGCGTGTATGCTTGTAATGTGCATCTCACATGTCATCAAATATTTTTGTTATTACTATTCATGCATATTTAATTCAGTTTATTTATAACATGATGATGATTATGATGCTAGGAATAGGCATGTGAATGTATGTGTGTGGTTAGTGTGCTTGATGTTAGTGGAGCATCAGGGGGAGGACGTGACACTGTGGTTCATCCTGGTCACCAGACTCTAGCTCTATCTTTTCTCAAGTCTTGTCCACTAACATCATTGTATCGCCATTACCTTAGCAGAACTATTACGTCGTAGGGCATCAGGGAGGTGGTTTCGGATCGTGTAATCTCTGACTCTGCCGGGGGCCTTAGTTCTATCTCTATGGACGTATTGAGGGATGCTGAGGTGAGGCCTTGGATACACTGTTTGACATTAGGATTGATTAGTTGTGAGCCCAGTTTGCAAGCCCTCGTCAATAGGGGCTTACGTGTTGGTATGGATAGGGCATCAAGGAAAGTGTCATGCGGTGTTTGATCCGGGCACTTTAGCTCTATCTCTATTCCATGATGGGTGTATGTGGGACGACAATGGTGTTTGATCCATTAGGCGGCTTCACACACTTGTGTGTAGAGGTACGGCGGCCACCTATCCTTTCTATTGCACATTGCAAACTTATAAACCAGACCCAAGATATGAATTGAATGCATGCATATGTTTGTTGCATTGTTTTGTTTGCTCACTGAGCCATGATGTGTGCTCACCCTTTCGATGTTGAATATTTTTAGTTGATGATGCAGGTCCTACAGTAGAAGATTATATGAATGCTCCAATGTACGGGCATGTTGCGGCGATGGATGCAGAAGCTATGATGGAGTCGCATGATTCGTCGTGCGAGTGCAACTCATGCATCTTTGATTAGATTATTTGTTGGATTATTTAGAAGATGTAATTGATTAATTTATTTTATCCTTTGGAGATAATTGGATAATTTATTTTATGTTATCACTGTTAGATTCTCAGTTCATTAATATTAAAGACTTCCGCTATTGTTTATTTACTCTGATTATGGTTGTGGATGTATTTGGTGTAAGTAAAGGGACACGACCTATTCGAGATCTTGGTTGAACCGTTGGATCATAGACGGTTCATCACACCATTCTAGTTGGTTCAGAATTGGTGTGACAGAGCCTTTCATGGTAAGGGTGCGTACTCCCAAGTACGACTTCAAGATAAAGCCTCGCAAGGCAAGGAGGAGTGTGCTTGCAAGCACAACCCTAGGATGGAACCTCTCAAAGCAAGGGTGCATACTTGCAAGTATGGCTTTGGAATGGAGCCTCGTAAGGCTATGGTATATGGGTTCGTATTTGAGACTCTTTCCCAAACTACCTACGTATCTTAGGGTTTCTCCTAAGAATCAGGATCCACGTAATTCAAAAAAATAATTATTGGGTGATCCGTTTGGGTCAGAATATGGGTGGTATCCTAAATAATCTAGAATTGCTTTCACATCACACCTATCTAGGTTTCTACACTTTAGGGGAATGAGCTGAATGATAGGGATCATCCTAAAGCTACCCTTGTAACCTAAACCTTAATTTTGAAATTGTTGGACTAGGCTTCATGCTTTTTGATTAAGACTTTTATCTTTTTCGCTTTTACCCTTTCCTAAATGTGGGTGTCTACATGCACATCCCTGTAAGCACCCCATTTTGCCACCCTCAGCATAAGTGAACCAATATGGCAGATTTTCGGCCTTTAACCCAAAGGTTGGTGATTCTCTAATGAACCCCATAGTAGGGTCATAGGCTATTACCTACTTGGATGAATAGGTCGTGAAATTATCTTCGAAATGAGACTGGAATCATCAAATTCTGACGTCAAACAAGGAAGATATCGCAGTTTGAAAGTGCAAGGGCATTTACGTAATTATCGTATGATGCATGCATTATCATTCAAACTTCAAAACATCATATCTTGGTCATCTGATATCGGAATCAGATGATTCGAAGGCCAATATTCCTTATTTTCAGTTCTCTTCAAAGTGGACGTGAAAAATCCCGGATAGAAGTCACCAGTGGACCCCATGTAAACTTTCATGCAAAATTATCGTTAGAACTTCAAAGCTTCATATCTTTGTCGTTTTACGTCGGATTCAGATGATTCCAAGGCCATTATTCTTCATTTATGATGTTTTACAAAGTGGACGTAAAAAATCTCGGGTAGAAGTCTCCGAAGGGTCCTATGTAAAATTACACATGAAAATGGTTATTTAACCTTTGGAAATTCATATTTTGGTCACCCCATATCCAAATAAGGTGATTTCAGTTTCATTATGTTCCATTTTTAGTACTCTACAAAGTGGACGTAAAGAATTTCCGGTAGAAGTCTCTGAAGGATCCCATGCAGAATAGTCAGCCAAATTATTGATAATTGGCCTGCTTAAACTTCAGAAATTCATAAGTTGATCATTTTATTTTCAAATGTGATGATTCAAGTTCCAATATTCCTCATTTTTAGTGTTTTACAAAGTAAACGTAGAAAATTTGGCTATTTTTTCTTTCGGGAGCAGAGCAGTCAAAGAATGAACCAAACCAAATGATTGTAGGTCTTCCTGGAAGTGAGAACACTGCTGCCCGACTTATAACCCGGTCACTCCCCATCTTCATCCGTCACGCCACTGGTACTATTCATATATGGATCACTCCTGCTTTCTCCCCAATGGAATGTCCATCCGACGACCTTGACTGAAAAGCTCCCAATTAGGTCAGTAGCTGGCCGAGTAGCTGATCAAACAAATAAGTGTGATCGTAGGCCGATAGCTATTCTTGCCCCAACTTAACCAAATGCTTATGCTTGCGATTGGTTCTAGTGTGCTGAGACAATCGAATCTACTGCTGCATTAATGGCTTAAACAACTGAATAAACAACTGATTCAACTGACTCAACTTCGAATGCCAAAAAGGCTATCGAAAAATTTCATGCGGAATGACAGCGGAAATGGCCCATGAAATGATAGAGAGAGAAAACCCAGTTAATTCAAGTCATTCTTAGTCCAACCCAGCTCAGTTTAAATCAGTCCAGCCCAGTCAACTTAAGTCAGACCAGTCTAGACCGAACCGGTTCTTCCATGTGCATAGTGCCATATATATATATATATATATATTAATATGTATGTTATTTACATATTATTATGTATACTTTATGATATATTATTGTATAAATGTACATTATATGTGTCAAGAGAGACTAACCAAGATTAGGAAAGAAAGAGAGGATTCTAATGAAAAGAAAAAAAAAGATATAGAAAGGAAAGAAAGAAAAGAGAGAGGATGTGAGATTGAGAGAAGGGAGAAAGAGAGAGAAGAAGAGAAGAAAAGGAAAGAAAGAAAAGAGAGAGGGATGTGAGAATAAGAGTGAGATTGAGAAGAAGTGAAGAAAAGGAAAGAAGAAAAAGAGAGAGGAGTGGAGTCGGGAAGAAAGATTGAGAAGGGAGAGGGGGGAGGACGTGAGAGAGGTAATTCGAGAGAATAAGAGAAAGATTGAGAAGAAGAGAAGAAAAGGAAAGAAAGAAAATAGAGAGGGACGTGAGAATAAGAGAGAGATTGAGAAGAAGAAAGAAAAAAAAGAAAGAGAGGACGTGAGATTGAGAGGGAATCCGAGAGAATAAGAGTGAGATTGAGAAGAAGTGAAGAAAAAGAAAGAAAAGAAAGAGAGAGGACGTGAGATTGAGAGGTAATCCGAGAAAAAAAAGAAGGGAGAAGATTGAGATAGGGGAGGACGAAATGAAGGAGAAAGAGAGTGTGAGAGGCGACACTAAGAAAAAAAAAAGAAGGAAAACAGCTACGGGATTGAGAAAGAAAATATTGGAGAGAGAGAGGTGTTGAAAAGGGAGAGAGAGAGAGAGAGCGGTGGAGATGAAGAAAAGAATCGAGAAAAAACGAAGGTAGGAGATGGCAGATCGGGGGAGAGAGATTAAAAAAAGAAGAAAAAATAAAAAAATCAGAAAGAGAGGTGTTGAAAAGAGAGACAGAGGGAGAGCGGTGGAGATTAAGAGAAGAACCGAGAAAAAAGGAAGGGAGGAGATGGCAGATCGGGGAGAGAGATAAAAAAAAGAAGAAAAAATAAAAAAATCAAAAAGTGAGGTGTTGAAAAGAGAGAGAGAGAGAGAGAGAGAGAGAGAGAGAGAGAGCGGTGGAGCTAAGAGAAGGCAACGAGAAGAAGAGGGGGAGAGATACTCGAGCAGATCGAAAGAGAGAGAGGATAGATTGCTGAATAAAAAAATGAAAATCAGGAGAGAGGAGTAGAACTAGAGAGAGATATGGGAGCAGATCGGGAGAAGAGCGAGATTGAAGAAGAAGGTTGAAGAAGAAAAGGGTGCGGCCAAGGTAAGCCCAGCTATCCCTTTTGCTTCGGCTTTCTTTTTATTCCTTGTTTGCTGCACACACCAGATCAAAACCCACTCACACCTCACAAACTCCTTAAAACCTGTTCATCCCATCACCGAATCTGCTACCCACTTGACTATTTCCATTAAACATGCAAACCGCTCCACCTAGCGATTCCCTTGCAACCAACCAGACCTCAATTCCCCCATCGACACCTACTACCTGCTGATCCACCCCCATAAACCTCATCTACCGACCTGTCTAGCCACCGCCAATCGCAACCAGATCACCAATATTAACCATCTTCACCAATATCAAACCCCATTCATCACCGAATTCTCTTCCCTAAACCTGTTGTTCACTGCCTTACATACCAACCTGACCCATGGCTACACCCCACTCCTCATGCAAATCACCTATCATTGATTCACCACCACCTGTTTCATGAATCTCAAATCCCAGCACTCATCTCACTAGCACCGAACACAACTTCACAATCCTAGTCCTTCTGTTGCACACCTTATCACCCCTCCACTTCCGTCTACCCCTTATTCACCAATCTCAATCAAGAACCTCTCATTTCACTCCATCTTACATGCTTCAGACATGCATTACAGCGAACCCCTCAACTTGCAACTCTCTTCACCGAATATTCCAATCCCCTTCATTAACTCTGAATCCGATCACCACTAAATCCTACCGAATGCCCTCATCCTCATTACTAACATGCATATCTCCTTCTGAGCCACCTGTTCATCACCCTCCATCAGGAACCCTTAACTTTGAATTTGTTGCTCTGATCATATTTATTGTGGATGCTCTGATTATATTTATTGTGATGTTTGGATTCAATCCAAATCATTGATGCAAAGATGGTCATAATAATTATGTTGTAATTGATGTAATTAAATGTGGACCATTGATCATATGAGATTTAAACCATTGATCATAAATAATTTTGATAAGATTTATGCCATCAATCATGATTAATTATGACGTAAGATCTAAAACGTTCATCATAAATAATTCAGATAAATTTGAACCATCTGATTGTGTTGAAATTGATCTGAATATTTGGATTATCTTCATGAGTGATTTCAACCATTGAATTTTTCATCATGAGTGTTTTTAGATGCTCACTGACATGTTTAGATGCTCATTGCCATATTTAGATGCTCACTGCCATGTTTAGATGCTCACTGTCATGTTTGGATGCTCATTGCCATGTTTAAATGCTCACTGTCATATTAGGTCTTGCCATGCTTAGAAGATAGCATACTAGATCATGCCATATAGGCTCTTGCCTTATTTGTAATACATACCATATTTGAGAGATTTTTAACAATCTTACTGTATGTGAATTTATTACCATAAATGTGTTATATGTCATATTTAGATGAATAATTTATTTGGACAATAATTTAATTTATGCAACACCCTAGTCAAACTTCCATATCTGCACACTTTTATAAGACAATCTAGGCATGGGGACGTGCCTCTAGGCACCCACATTCTTGGGAAGGGCATAATGGAAAATAATAAAAATCTTAATAAAGAAAGAGAATGCTTTCCCAAACCTTCCAAAATTAGAATTCAGGATAAAAAGGGTAGCTCAGGATAATTTTTGCCCCTCGGTAAACCCTAAACCTAGAATAGGTCCTCAACCCTAAACCGAGAATGGGTTCTCAATCCCAAACCTATAATAGGTTCTAAACCCTAAACCTAGAACAGGTTCTCACATTCTAACCTAGAACAGGTTACCATCAGCCCGAACTACGTTGATTCTGATTCCTAGGGCAAACCCTAGGATACGTAGGCCATTTGGGAGAAATCCAAATTTGGATCCACACCTTAGTCCACTCGGACTATCCATAGATCCACTAGGATATCCAACCATTTTAATCCATCCCAAACTATGTGGATTCTGATTCCTAGGGCAAACCCTAGGATATGTAGGCCATTTGGGAGAAACCCAAATTATGATCCATATTTTAGCCCACTCGAACTATCCATAGATCCACTACGATATTTATCCATTTTTCAACCCAAATAGGGTTACCCATTTCGAACTACGTGGATTGTGATTCCTAGGGCAAACCCTAGGATACGTAGGCTATTTGGGAGAATCCCAAATTCGGATCCAAGCCTTAGTCCACTTGGACTATCCATAGATCCACTAGGATATTTATCCACATTTTGACCCAAATAGAGTTATCTACATTCCAACCCAAATAGGGTTATCTACATTCCAACCCAGATAGGGTTATCCACATTTCAACCCAAATAGGGTTATCCATATTTTGACCCAAATTGGGTTATCCACATTTTGACCCAGAAAGGGTTATCCATTCCTAGGTCCATTAGGACTATCTATCAGTTCACACGGACTATCGAGATCCTAACCCATAGGATTTCTCAATCTTTCAGGCATAAACTTCAACTTGAAAAATGAACTTAATCAAATACAAACATAAATCACAGCCATCAATATTAATCACACCTGAACTACGATGGTGAACCTGATTTTTGGAATAATTCCATGATACATAGGCAATCTGATGGACACAGATTTGGTTCAATGATATCAAACCACTTGGTTTGGTCCGGTTTAATAAATAGAGTCTAGCATAGGGAAGGTATCGGAGACCGATTTCGATCGGGCGGTTTGGGTGCCTAATCCCTTCCCATAATCGTAACCTGACGCTTACCTAATCTCTAATGGACCAAAAATCCAATCTAAGGGTCATGAGTCAATCAAAGTCTTACCTTGGGGTGAGATTTTAAATTTCTAAGGTCCTAGACCTTAATCTAGGTGGCGGCTTCCAAAAAAAAATTCATCTTTGTCCTCACAGTGGCGACTTCACTAGGGATATAAACGTAGGACTCTTAAATGAAAACTTTTCTTGTGTAAATTGGATGCTAGCTCTTCGGATACTATATTTATGCTTGTATAATATTGTTTTGGGGGGAATGGATTCAGTCACACATTCGTGCGAGTAGTCGAACTGGTTCCCATGCATATGGGGCAGCCCACTAGGCGAAACACACAACCTTAGCCTATACTTTGTGAGACCACGACCGATGAGCATTTCTTGGGTCCGCCTGAGAATCTGTTATGCTACTCTACGTCGCTTGATTCTTGCAACATAGTATATAAAGGGATTGGGGGCCCATTATTGATCGTGCATTCGGTGATAGGTTACCCCGTCCTTGTCAAGGTGGTCTTTTTTGTCCTAACCCAGATTGTAGCCTAATGTTTGTTATTTTTGGTTCATCCCTGAACCGACCCAGTAAAATCTGCTTAACCATGACATCCATGTTCGAGACGTCGAATTTCTGCCTGTTTTTGTCCTCGATTGGTCAATATGTTAGAATCTACACGGTGAGCATCTTAAACTCTCACCATTGGGAGTATGAGGTATGTATACACCTATTCTACATCATAGTAGATGGTCACTATACACCCTCCATTAAGTAAGCTCGATGTATCGAACCTCTCATTGTTAACATGTCGATTTCAAAAAAACGAGCAGAAAATCCCTGTCAAGACATAGATACCCTGGACAAGAAGAAATTTACTAGGTTGTTGCTTCATGAACCACTTTTGCTAACCATCCCTAATAAGGACAATGGATTAATATATCCATTTCAATTTCATTGAATTCGGTAACCTAAGTGGCTAGACCTTGGTATCATTGATTATCCATTTTTGGAATCACGAGGTCCCAAGACCGAATACATGGCTTAACCAAATTCAACTAAATTGACTCGGATAATGTTTACCCAATCGCCCTTATGAGTAAGCTAACTTTGTTTGGTTAAGTCATCTTTGATTGTGCATGTGACTTCTTCCATTCCTCTAGATGTCTAAAATCTTGATATTTCTCCATTGGATTTCAATGCCTTTGGAAAAGAGAATCAATCTGTAACCATATCCACCCTTTTAGGGTGAGAGGCCCCTACAACTAGGGAATTGTCTTGATCTCCCACCTTGAGATCCATCTATGTTATCTTTCTAAATGAATCAATGGAAGTCTTGAATCTAGATCTTGATTGAACATCAAATTTTATAAGAAAGAAGGCAACCAGATTTGGCAACACAATCAGTAACTCAGCCAATCTGATCCAATAGAGCATTCAGTTTAGGTAGCAACAAGCACTTATACCTGAAAAAGTTTATAATATTCCCGTACAGTTAATCCTTGGGCTTACTCAAATATCATATTCAATTCATCTCAGAATTAAGGAGAGATTCAACCCCTAGGAAAATCCAATCACTGTTCTCAATGTACCTCAGAATTAAAGAAAGATTCAGCCCCTAGGTAAATCCAATCATTGTAAGACCCGCACTCCGTAAACCCGGTCTAAACCTTGGTTTTGTGTCGTAGCAGGTCTTCCGATCATCACCGGGTCAGACGGGACGAGCGGATGACAAACAGGTACGACATTAGATCAAAGACGGTCAAATATTCATCATTTTATGTTGACCAGTCGATGGTACCGGTCGACCGGACAGCTCTGCGCAGCTGAGTGCGGAGATCCGAAATTGGATCTCTGTGGGTCCCATTTTCCTAAACCCTAATGCCTGAACCTTCCTAATCCTAATAGGGTTACTAAATCCTAATTCTATTTTATAAATACACTCTTAAACCTCCTCAAATCCTTTCCTTTATCTCTCACAAACTCTAGAGAAGAGAAGGAGGTTGGAAAAGAGAAGGAGCTAGGAAGAAGAAGGAGGTGCCGCCATTACCGTTCGATGACGCTCACGTTACGCCAGTCAACGGTAAGTGTTTTAATCATTCTTCTTACCCTATGACTTTAGGTTAGTTATGTGGGTGGATCAATACCATGCAAAGTAGGTATTGATCTAAAATCCTAAATTGGATATTAAACCCTAAGTTGCCGTCAAACCCTAGATTCGAGTTCCGAGATGATATTCATCGAAACTACACTCGAATGAGTTGGGGATAACTCTAACTTAAAGCTTAGACTTAGTATGGATAGGAGAAACCCTGAAAATCCATAGAAATCGATCGAGGATAGTTGAAAAACCAAGTGTATGGTCTTCTGGAGACATACCGGTCGACCATACCGGTTGCTAGTCTGCTTACAAAGCTGCAACCGGTATGTTGCGACCGGTCAGCTCTGAAAGGCTGGTTTTGGACTTTGTTGATTTCCGACCAACATGAAACCCTAAGGAAACTATTCTAATGAAACCCTAATAATATTGTAGGACTTTGTGACTTTCCGTTTGGATCTTGCGACGTGGAGCAAGCTAACGAACGAGCGTCAGGTAAGGGAATCTGACCTAAATCTAATAATTAATGGACAGTAAATCGTTGTTAACCACCTGATTATATATGACATGATGTTCGTGCATATTCACATGCCATCCTTTATTTTCAGTTATTATTATTGTTCATGCATTGATAGGATGTGATTGTTAAGCATGTGATTGTTTTCGTTTGTGTGTGGAGTAGGGCATGGGCCTGGGATCGCTCCTCACACTAGCACCTTTTGTAGTATTCTGTCTTAACATGCTCGGTACGGGTGGGGCATCAGGGGAAGGTCCTGGTATGGTGGTCTCCGATGTTGATGCTGGCCTGGCCATGGTTATGTGGCATTGTGGTCTCCGAGGTCGACGCTGGCTTGTCCACGATGCTTTAGCTCTATCTCTATGCCGTAGGGAGTTATGTTGGGATAGGGTCTACCTGCGTTATGTATCTATCCTAGTGGGTTAGTTGCGGATAGGATTTCAGGGGAGGTGTGGGAATGCCTTAGCTCTATCTCTATGCCGTAGACGACTGTGCTGGGATAGAGCATACATTGATGACATATAGGATTGGTTAGTTGCGAGCCCAGTTTGTGAGCCCTGGCCAGTAGGGGCTTAGGTACTGGTATGGGTAGAGCATCAGGGGAGATACGGGGGTATCTTAACTCTATCTTTATTCCATGATGGGTGCATGTGGGCCAATGGGGGTGTGATCCATGAGGTGCCACACACTCGTGTATAGAGGTGCGGGGGCCACCAAACCTTTCTATAGCACATTGCAAACTTAAACCAGACCACAGCATAAAATTGATTGTTACTCATGCATAATATTGTGAAATTGTCTGATTGTCTTACTGAGCTAAGTTGTGAGCTCACCCTTTGTACGTACATTATTTTAGATGTTGATGCAGGTTACACAGTGGACGACTTTATGAACGCTCTGGCGTATGGTGATGTTGCTGCTCTGGGTGTACAGGCAGGAGAGGACGAGCATGACGCTTCATGCGAGTGCCCTTTCTGCGTGTACCTTTGATTTGAATTTTATTTATTTTCATTATTTTTGGTTGGATTAAAGTGATGTAATGGTATTATATTTATGGTTTGGATTTGAATAATTAGATACTTATTTAATTTATCAATAGATACTTAGTTCATTATATCTTAAAGACTTCCGCTGTACTATTTATATTCTGATTGTGGTTATGTGTAATGGTTTGTATGAGTGGACATGGTTTATTCAAGATCCTGGTGTGAACCGTTGGTTCAATGACGGTTCACTTACACCATTCTGGTTGGATCAGAATTGGGGTATGACAACTTGGTATCAGAGCCCTCGGGCTCTGTCCAACAAACCATGTTGCACTTAACTAAGTCGATGAACTGAGTTAGGAAAATTTAAAATTTTTTAATACAAACACACCCTAAGCATTGTTTGATACCTGAGACTGATTAAGAAAGAGCATAAAATACTGTATTAAATATGGAATTTTAATGATACCCATGCACTAGTTAGGTGAACCATGAAAACTTTCATTTAAACAGGAAAAAGGAAGTATCAGATAAAATAGTGCTATAGGGTACAGTCCACAAACTGGACAGTTACCCTGTTATATAACAGTCAAAAGAGGAGAAAATAAAATGGACAATCATGGGGTAGGGGGCCTATTTTCGCTATCCCCATCATCACCCCCTACATTCATAGGTAAAACAGGGAAACCATTGTGGCCAGCACAGTGGGTTGCAGAGATTGAGAAGAATTTCCGACTAATGACTTGTTCAGAGGATGAAAAGGTCCTGTTTGCCAATCATATGCTGAAAGAATATGCAAATGCTTGGTGGAATTCTACACGGGCATATCTGGAGACGAAGCATACACAGGTGGATTGGGAAGTGTTCAAGGTTGCCTTCTTCGATAAGTATTTTCCGAAGCGCTTCAGAGATCAGATGGAGAAGGAGTTCCTTATTCTACAACAGTCTCAGTCGACTGTGGATGCTTATCTGCTTATCAGCAGAGGTACGAGGAGTTATTTTTCTTCGCACCGGCAAGTATGCAAGAAGAAGAGACCAAGACACGTAGGTTCACCATGGGACTACGTGGAAGCATCAGAGAGCACATATTGGGTCTGGACAAGAAAATCTATAATGAGGCTGTGCAGGTTGCGAGAGTGATAGAATCCAGTCAGCGGGACAGCTTCTTTGCACAGAACAGAGGAGTGAAGAGACCCGCTATTGAGAGTTCGGGTGGCGGTAACAATAGACCTTTCCGCCCATACAGGGCTCAGACCGCTACAGTACCTGCTAGGAACAATACGGCACCACCTATTCCACAGAACGTCGGATTCAACCCGAATATCAAATGTTTCAACTGTCAGCAAGTGGGTCATATTGCAAGGACCTGCACTCTACCTAGGAAGCAACCTCCCCAACAAGTAAAAGTATATACGGTCACCACTGAAGAGGCAGCCGCATCACCTGATGTGGTCACTGGTATGACTCTATCCCTTACTATTTGGCTTACTATTTTCATTGTGTGTATGCGCATGTAGAACTAAGGGATAATAAAAATTCCAGGAATTGTAAATGTAGCTGGTATACCTGCCAGAGTATTATTTGACTCTGGGGCCATGCACTCCTTTGTTTCTATTTCCTTTGGAAAGCGAATGGAGTTACCAATTAAGCACTTGAACCCAAGCTTGATAGTTCGCTCTCCACTAGGAGTCGAAGTGGCTTTGACTGAATATTATGGACCATGTATAGTTTGTTTTGAGGGCCGAGACTTAGAAGCAAGTCTGGTACTACTCGAGATGGCAGACTTTGATGTCATCTTGGGAATGGATTGGCTAGGCCATCATTCAGCTATCCTATTATGTGGTGAAAGGAAGCTTGTGCTTACAGAAAAAAAGGGAAAGGAGTATAGCTTCACTGGGATCAAGCTATCTAGGAAGCGGAAGCTGATCCACTCCGCCCTAAAAGCCAAGCGATGCTTAGAGAAAGGGGGAGTGGGGTATCTAGTATCTGTAGTCGACCTCATGGCGGAGTCACACAAGATGGAAGATATAGATGTGGTTCAAGAGTTCCCAGATGTTTTTCCAGAGGAGCTTCCAGGTCTACCATCGGACAAGGCTACAGAGTTTGCAATAGACCTTATGCCAGGTTCGGCGCCGGTGTCTAAAGCATCATACAGGATGGCCCCTACCGAGTTAAAGGAGTTGAAGACCCCATTACAAGAATTGTTAGATAAGGGTTTCATACGACCTAGCATATCGCCTTGGGGAACACCTGTATTATTTGTCAAGAAGAAAGATGGAAGTGTAAGACTATGCATTGATTACCGTGAACTGAACAAGTTGACGATCAAGAATCGGTATCCCTTGCCTAGAATCGATGATCTATTCGATCGATTGTAGGGTGCAAAGGTTTCCTCGAAGATTGATCTCCGATCGGGGTATCACCAACTGAAGATCAAGGCCGGAGATATTTCGAAGACTGCTTTCAGGACGAGGTATGGGCATTATGAGTTTCTAGTTATGTCCTTCGGGTTGACCAATGCTCCAGCGTCGTTCATGGAACTGATGAACCGAGTGTTTCATGATATGTTGGACACTTCAGTCATCGTATTCATCGATGACATATCGGTCTACTCAAAGGACATGGAGGCTCATACAACACATTTGAGGGCAGCCCTACAACAGCTGAGACAAGAAAAGCTTTATGCTAAGTTCAAGAAGTGCGAGTTTTGGCTGAAGGAAGTGGCTTTCTTGGGCCATGTAGTATCTGAAGACGGTATCAAGGTTGTTCCAAGTAAGATAGCTGCTGTAGTAGGATGGGAAGCACCAAAATTTATTGCGGAGATTCGTAGTTTCCTTGGGTTGGCTAGTTATTATAGAAGGTTCGTGGAAGACTACTCCAGAATCGCTGTTCTTCTCACCAGATTGACCAAGAAGGGGGAGAAATTCATATGGACAGATGAGTGCGAGAAGTGTTTTCAGTCTTTGAAGTCAAGACTAGTCTCTGCACCTATCTTAACCATCCCAGAACCAAGCGTACCGTTTACCTTATATACGGATGCTTCAGGGTTGGGTATCGGATGTGTATTGATGCAAGGAGAACAAGTGATTGCTTACGCATCAAGACAGTTAAAGGAGGATGAGAAGAACTATCCTACGCATGATTTGGAGCTAGCAGCGGTTATACATGCAATCAAGATTTGGAGACACTACTTGTATGGAGAGAAGTTTCATATCAAGTCAGATCACAAGAGCTTAACTTATCTTTTCACTCAGAAGGATCTGAATATGAGACAGAGGAGATGGCTGGAGTTATTAAAAGATTATGATTGTGACATCCAGTATCATCCGGGTAAAGCAAATGTTGTGGCTGACGCCTTAAGCAGAAAGTGGGCATCGAAACCTGAGGCAGGACCAAGTACAAATGCTGCATTATGTGCCGCAGCTTCAAGTTCAATTGAAGATGATGATGAACATATTTTAGAGACTACAGAAGATCCAGTTGAGCAAGGCTTAATTCATAAGTTCACCATGATGTTCGCAGCCTTGAAGATCTCACCGGATCTAGTTGATGAAGTCAAGGTAGCAATCCTATAGGATCCACATCTCAAGACAGTGCAAGAAGACTTAGAGAAGGGTACGAGCAGTCCTGACTTTACCTTGGATTCAGACAAGGTACCCAGGTATCGTGGACGGTTATGTATACCTGAGAGTGAAGACTGCAATATCAGAGATCGAGTTATGACTGAAGCTCATTACACTCCATATTCGGTACATCGAGGAAGTACCAAAATGTACCATGATTTAAGAAGACTATATTGGTGGAGGGGTATGAAAGCAGATATAGCTCGTTTCGTGTTCTAATGTCTAAATTGTCAGCAAGTTAAAGTAGAAAGGCAGAGACCCACAGGTTTACTACAGCCATTATCGGAACCTGCATGGAAGTGAGATTGTATCACCATGGATTTCGTCACTGGCCTACCTTTGACACCAAGGTCAGTGGATGCAGTTTGGGTTTTAGTCGATCGACTCACCAAGACAGCTCGATTCATTGCGGTCAGACCTCAGTATACCATGGAGAAATTGGCCAAGTTATATATGGATAATATAGTCAGACTTCATGGCGTTCCAGAGAGTATAGTATCTGACAGAGATTCCCGTTTTACATCAAAGTTCTGGGAAGGATTACAGAAAGCTATGGGAACCAAGTTGAAGTTTAGTACAGCTTTCCACCCTCAGACAGATGGGCAGTCAGAAAGGACTATTCAGATTTTAGAAGATATGCTCCGAGCTTGTGGATTAGATTTCAAGGGAGCTTAGGATGAGAAACTATCACTCATCGAGTTCGCTTATAACAACAGCTATCAGACTATGATTCAGATGGCCCCATATGAAGCACTCTATGGGAAGAAGTGTCGTACACCTCTGTTATGGAACGAGGTGGGAGAAAGAAGAATTGTAGGACCGGAGTTTGTTGAAGAAACTTGTCGAGTGATTGATCAGATCAAAGAGAGAGTAAAGACAGCTCAAGTTCGACAGAAGCACTATGCGGATAATCGACGTCGAGATCTGGAGTTTGCAGTGGGTGACAAAGTATTCTTGAAGATATCACCGGTGCGAGGTCTGAAAAGATTTGGTAAGAAGGGGAAGCTATGCCCTAGGTATGTGGGACCATAAGAGATATTGGCTAGACGGGGGAATGTAGCATATCAATTGGCTCTACCACCATCTATGTCAAGTGTTCATGATGTGTTCCATGTATCATTGTTGAAGAAGTATGTCAGAGACTCATCGCACATCTTGACAGCAGACCCCCCAGACCTGACTGAAGACTTAACATTCGAAGTGGTGCCTGTGATGCTCTCAAGTCGAAAAGTACAGCAACTTCGAACCAAGGATATTCATTATGTGAAGGTGCATTGGAGAAGCCAAATGTTGAGGAAATTACTTGGGAAGAGGAGTGTGCGATGAGGAAGGAGTGCCCTAACCTTTTCGATGATCAAGGAACGTTCAAATTTCGAGGCCAAAATTTTTTTTAAGGGTGGGGGAGTTGTGAAACCTACATGCAAATTTCAGGATGAAATTTCTTTTAAGGGTGGGGGAGTTGTAAGACCCGCACTCCGTAAACCCGGTCTAAACCTTGGTTTTGTGTCGTAGCAGGTCTTCCGATCATCACCGGGCCAGACGGGACGAGCGGATGACAAACAGGTACGAAATTGGATCAAAGACGGTCAAATATTCATCATTTTATGTTGACCGGTCGATGGTACCAGTCGATCGGACAGCTCTGCGCAGCTGAGTGCGGAGATCCGGAATTGGATCTCTGTGGGTCCCATTTTCTTAAACCCTAATGCCTGAACCTTCCTAATCCTAATAGGGTTACTAAACCCTAATTCTAGCCTATAAATACACTCTTAAACCTCCTCAAATCCTTTCCATTATCTCTCACAAACTCTAGAGAAGAGAAGGAGGTTGGAAAGGAGAAGGAGCTAGGAAGAAGAAGGAGGTGCCGCCATTACCGTTCGACGACGCTCACGTTATGCCAGTCAACGGTAAGTGTTTTAATCATTCTTCTTACCCTATGACTTTAGGTTAGTTGTGTGGGTGGATCAATATCATGCAAAGTAGGTATTGATCTAAAACCCTAAATTGGATATTAAACCCTAAGTTGCCGTCAAACCCTAGATTCGAGTTTCGAGATGATATTCATCGAAACTAGACTCGAATGAGTTGGGGATAACTCTAACTTAAAGCTTAGACTTAGAATGGATAGGAGAAACCCTGGAAATCCATAGAGATCGATCGACGACAGTCGAAGAACCAAGTGTATGGTCTTCCGGAGACATACCGGTCGACCATACCGGTTGCTAGTCTGCCTACAGAGCTGTAACCGGTATATTGCGACCGGTCAGCTCTGAAAGGCTGGTTTTGGACTTTGTTGGTTTCCTACCAACATGAAACCCTAAGGAAACTATTCTAATGAAACCCTAATAATATTGTAGGACTTTGTGACTTTTTGTTTGGATCTTGCGACGTGGAGCAAGCTAACGAACGAGCGTCAGGTAAGGGATCTGACCTAAATCTAATAATTAATGGACAGTAAATCGTTGTTAACCACCTGATTATATATGACGTGATGTTCGTGCATATTTACATGCCATCCTTTATTTTCAGTTATTATTATTGTTCATGCATTGATAGGATGTGATTGTTAAACATGTGATTGTTTTCGTTAGTGTGTGGAGTGGGGCATGGGCCTAGGATTGCTCCTCACACTAGCACCTTTTGTAGTATTCTGTCTTAACATGCTCGGTACGGGTGGGGCATCAGGGGAAGGTCGTGGTATGGTGGTCTCCGATGTTGATGCTGGTCTGGCCATGGTTATGTGGCATTGTGGTCTCCGAGGTCGACGCTGGCTTGTCCACGATGCTTTAGCTCTATCTCTATGCCGTAGGGAGTTATGTTGGGATAGGGTCTACCTGCGTTATGTATCTATCCTAGTGGGTTAGTTGTGGATAGGGCATCAGGGGAGGTGTGGGAATGCCTTAGCTCTATCTCTATGCTGTAGACGACTGTGCTGGGATAGAGCATACATTGATGACATATATGATTGGTTAGTTGCGAGCCCAGTTTGTGAGCCCTAGCCAGTAGGGGCTTAGGTACTGGTATGGGTAGAGCATCAGGGGAGATACGGGGGTATCTTAACTCTATCTCTATTCCATGATGGGTGCATGTGGGCCAATGGGGGTGTGATCCATGAGGTGCCACACACTCGTGTATAGAGGTGCGGGGGCCACCAAACCTTTCTATAGCACATTGCAAACTTAAACCAGACCACAGCATAAAATTGATTGTTACTCATGCATAATATTGTGAAATTGTCTGATTGTCTTACTGAGCTAAGTTGTGAGCTCACCCTTTGTACGTACATTGTTTTAGATGTTGATGCAGGTTACACAGTGGACGACTTTATGAACGCTCCGGCGTATGGTGATGTTGCTGCTCTGGGTGTACAGGCAGGAGAGGACGAGCATGATGCTTCATGCGAGTGCCCTTTCTGTGTGTACCTTTGATTTGACTTTTATTTATTTTCATTATTTTCGGTTGGATTAAAGTGATGTAATGGTATTATATTTATGGTTTGGATTTGAATAATTGGATACTTATTTAATTTATCAATAGATACTCAGTTCATTATATTTTAAAGACTTCCGCTGTACTATTTATATTCTGATTGTGGTTATGTGTAATGGTTTGTATGAGTGGACACGACCTATTCGAGATCCTGGTGTGAACCGTTGGTTCAATGACGGTTCACTCACACCATTATGGTTGGATCAGAATTGGGGTGTGACAATCATAGTTCTCGATTCATCTCTAAATTAAGGAAAGATTCAGCCCCTAGGTAAATCCAATCATTGTTCTCAATGTACCTCAGAATTAAGGAGAGATTCAGCCCCTAGGAAAATCCAATCATAGTTCTCGATTCATCTCTGAATTATGGAAAGATTCAGCCCCTAGTCAAATCCAATCAATGTTCTCAATGTATCTCAGAATTAAGGAAATATTCAGTCCCTAGGCAAATCCAATCATAGTTCTCGATTCATCTCTGAATTAAGGAGAGATTCAGCCCCTAGGCAAATCCAATCATAGTTCTCAATTCATCTCTGAATTAAGGAAAGATTCAGCCCCTAGGTAAATCCAATCATAGTTCTTGACTCATCTCTGAATTAACAAGAGATTCAGCCCCTAGGCAAATCCAATCATAGTTCTCGATTCATCTCTGATTTAAGGAGAGATTTAGCCCCTAGGCAAATCCAATCATAGTTCTCGATTCACCTCAAAATTAAGAAAAGATTCAGCCCCTAGGCAAATCCAATCATAGTTCTCGATTCATCTCTGAATTTAGGAGAGATTCAGTCCCTAGGCAAATCCAATCACTGTTTTCAATTCATCTCAGAATTAAGGAAAGATTCAGCCCTTTGGCAAATCCAATCACTGTTCTCAATTCATCTTTGAATTAAGGGGAGATTTAACCCCTGGGTAAGTCCAATCACCCTTCTTGATTCACCTTTGAATTAAGAAAAGATTCAGCCCCTAGGCAGGTTCAATCATCATTTCAGTTCATCCAGAATTAAGGAAAGATTCAGCCCCTAGGCAAATAAAATCACCATTCTCGATTCATATCTAACTTAAGGAGAGATTTAACACCTAGGTAAGTCCAATCACCTTTTTTGATTCACCTTCGAATTGAGGAAAGATTCAGCCCCTAGGCAGGTCCAATCATCATTTCGGTTCATCCAGAATTAAGGAAAGATTCAACCCCTTGGCAGATTCAATTACATCTAATTCATCTCAGAATCAAAGAAATATTCAACCCCAGATTCAACCACCAATTCTGGTTCATCTCAGAACTGAAGAAAGGATTAACCCCTAAGCAGGTTCAATCATCACTCCCAGATCATGTTAAAGTGGAGGAGACATTCAGTCCCTAGGCTTTTTCACCCTTCACCTCCTGTTTAGGTTCTGATTCATGTCGGAACTAGGAAAAGTTTCATTCATCTGAATTCAATTAGCCACTAGGCCTATCCAACCATCAACTTTGGTTAAGGTTCTGATTCATGTCAGAACTAGGAAAAGTTCCATTCATCTGAATTCAATTTGCCGTTAGGCTTATCCAACCATCAACTTTGGTTAGGGTTCTGATTAATGTTAGAACTAAGAAGAGTTTCATTCATCTAAATTCATTTAGCCACTAGACTTATCCAACCATCAACTGTGGTTCAAGTTCTGATTCATGTTGGAACTAAGAAGAATTATATTCATTTGAATTTAATTAGCCACTAGGCCGGTCCAACCATCAACTTTGGTTAGGGTTCTGATTCATGTTAGAACTAAGAAGAGTTCCATTCATTTGAAATCGATTAGCTACTAGGCTTATCCAACCATCAACTGTGGTTCAGGTTCTGATTCATGTTGGAACTAAGAAGAGTTCCATTCATTTGAATTTAATTAGCCCCTAGGTTTGTCCAACCGTCAACTCTTGTTCAGGTTCCAATTCATGTTGGAACTAAGGAATGTTCCATTCATTTGAACTCAATGTGAGCATGAGTTAGCCTCTAGTTCTGTTTAACCATTACCTCTGGTCCATGTTCCATTTCATGAAGGAATCGAAGAGAATTTCAGTCATTTCAACTCAATCAATCCATCATCTCTAGCAATTAGAGTCAAATCCATGATTGTCATCCTTGGCCTCTATCAATCAGAGCCCAACTCAAGCAATCCTTGACTCTAGCAATTAAAGCCTAGTCCATGACTGTCAATCTGGATCTCTATTAATCAGAGACCAATTCAAAGTCAATCTTGATCTCTATCAATTAGAGACCAGTTTAAAGTCAACCTTATCTCTATTAATTGGAGATCAATTCAAAATCCACCTTTGGCTCTATCAATTAGAGCCCGATCCATGTCTATCATAGCCCAGTGCTACAAGTTAGGATCACTTGTTAGGAATGATGAATGAGAAACATTCCCCATTGCTAGTCTGTAAGATCTCAGTTCCAGATTCTCGAGTCATCAGAAGCCATGAACCTTCAGCTATGATAGTGCTATTCCATCACGGGCATTTCTGCCCCATTGGCCATGGAAATGCTAGAATCCAAAGAGTTGCCCTCATATTTCTCATTATTCAAAGAGGAGGAATGAAATTTTTTCGAGCAGTAGGTTAGACCAAGAAGAGATCCAACGTACCCTAGGCTAGGATAGGAACTAGAATCACGGCTAGGGAAAAGACCAATGATGAAACCCTTAACCCATAAACTGGGGCATGAACCAGATTGAACTTGGACCCAAATTGAGTGTAGTCCAATGAGGAAAGCCATTGAGCCCTAAGCTGGTCATGAACCGGATTGACCTTGGCCCTGAATTGGGTATGGTTCAATGAGGAAAGCCCTTGAGCCCTAAGTTGGGCATGAACCAGATTGAACTTGGACCCAAATTGAGTGCGATCTAATGAGGAAAGCCCTTGAGCCCTAAGTTGGGCATAAACCAAATTGACCTTGGACCTACATTGAGTGCAGTCTAATGAGGAAAGCCCTTGAGCCCTAAGTTGGGCATGAACCAGATTGACTTAGACCCAAATTGAGTGTGATCCAATGAAGAAAGCCCTTGAGCCCTAAGTTGGGCATGAACCAGATTGACTTGGACCCTAATTGAGTGTGATCTAATGAGGAAAGCCATTGTGCCCTAAACTAAAGCATGGACCAAATTGACCTTAGACCCAAATTGAGAGTGGTTTAATGAAGAAATCCATTGAACCCCCCCCCCAAGCCGAGGCATAAAGTAGTCTAATCTTGGACTCAAAATGGTGTAGTGCAATGGCGATACCCCTTGATCCCCAAGTTGGGGCACATGCTAGAATGATTTTGAACTCAACTAGAAGCGGTCCATTGATGAATCCATTAAACCCCAAACTGGGGCATGAACCAGAGTAACCTTGAGCTTAAAAAGCAATAGTCCGGTTATGAATGGATCCCAAACTAAAAAAAAAAAAAAAAAAAAAAAAATAAGGAAGAATTGTATGGAACCCTGAAAGGTAGGCATCTTGCACCTATTGATAGAGGGGCATGATGAATCCTATTGTTAGAGGTCTGAAGGAAGATTTATTCCCACAACGATTGAAGGTGGTCGTCGAAGGCGTTATGCCAAACTAGAGTCGCTTGGGCGAACTAGTTGTTTCAATATCTATTATCGGTATTCGAAAGGTCATCCATGTCTGGGCCCAAGATTGATATGCTTGTTGACAAGTCCAGTCCAATCTGTCCTATAAGTAAAAAAAAATCACCCCATTTGGGATTTCAATCTCTGTACTTTGTCTCTTCCATATATTTCCTCCCAGTTTCATACATCCTCCTATTTTACGTGCACAGTCAATTCTGACTCTGAAGATGATTGAAACGATGAGCCGTCTCTTGAACTTCTACACTACCCGGCCTCTTGAGAAAGAACGGTCAAACCCGTCTGGGAAAGCTTTAAATGATCAATCGAGAGACATAAGTGTACTCTCAATAAACATGTATTGGAGAAGCTGCCATTTGTTCAACCTATGAAAAGATTCCAAGAAAAACATTAGATAGTAACAGATCATATCAACAGGTCAGCCAATCAGTACAAATGAGTGGAGGACAGATGTGCCACCAAAAAGATGAAAATACCAAAGTTCTTACAAAGTACATCATCTGCAAGCAAGAGATACATGATGAATGACCAATCCCAAAATCAAAGAATGAGGTCATTGGAATATCCAAGAAAAAAGAAAGAAAAAGAAAATTCAAGCCTATGTTTTATCTACATGGGAGATAGTCACAGAAGTAATGATTAACTTCCAGAGGATAGCATACGGATTTACCATTCAGATAAAATCAGATCTAGATGAGCAGTCACAAATGCTCATAAAGTTTACAAAAGATTAGAGTACTAACTGGGGCAAAGATGTTCTAACTGATTGGAAATGTTTGGAAGAAGAAGATTCAAATCCAATATTGAAAGTCATGATTCAACTTTGTGATCAAGCGAAGCACTACATTCTGTGGCCTCCACATCCAAAAAAAAAGAGGAAGAAAAAAAGAAAAAAAAAAGAAAATAGTAAGATGTTGAATGGCATTGGAGCTCGATAGTAAGCCATTTGTCCCTCTCACTTCAAGAGGATGGTAGTTCCAATCAAAGCCTGATAGCAGGTGCGATCGTTCTTCGAGATTCACAGCATGTTGGACCGGACTTTTGATTTTGGCCAATTACATCCCGCCTTTACAGGAGACGATCTCATCACTTCTTCATCATCAGAGAAAGATTTTTCATCGGCATTAGACTCTCTCTCCCATCTATCAATCCGACGGCTTTCCAAAGAGTCTCCATCACAAGCCCTTCTTTTGATTATCAGTTTTTTATGGCATTGTATCTCGTGATCATGTCATCATTTTATGTACAAATTCATGAATCTGACTGGAACTCTCACCTGTCATTCATTACATCTGACGGCTTCCCAAGGTTCCTATAAGCCCTTCATTTCTCAAGCCAATAAATTAGGATCTTCTCGGTAAGATAAATCCATTCTACATAAACAACCAAACACTCTCCCAATGGTAGACCCATGTGGACAGTTTCACATCAGTCCTCCTGGACATTCAACATCAATACTTGTCAACAAACTTAAAAGTTTCAGGCCCAGATATGATTGTGACTGATTCGGCATCTCGATGTAGCTTGTTGAGACACGTGTTCCATCTGAACATCTCTAAGAAAGAAAAACATAATTCGGCACCATTTTTAATTTTGGTGTGGGACTGCATTTCCCTAAGGTTACTTTTAGTGATGATTCAAATAGCTGCCTGCCTATCAATGCGTGTAGGTGTCAACTTAAACAGTAGGGCAAGGCTACCCATTTGTCATGAAGTCATGCTATTCGACTTCCCCTAAGGGTTTCAAATCATTGGATAGGACCATAATTATGGCAATATCCTCACCATATTAGGACTCTTTATTCAACCCAAGATGGGGTTTGCAAAAAAAAAAAAAAAATGAAAAGCAACCTTCGCAAGGAAAAGCAACCCAAGAAACCTCAATGGGCAACCCATAATACCTCAGTGGGGATAAGTGACCTGATGCAACCCTAAAGCATTGCCCTCATTGGCCCATCATAGAAAAATTCAGTGGTTCATGTGGACAAGTGTCATACCCAGTTTACCCTCCATAAGGAAAGAAACCCCTCTTGCTCTCTAGTGAATCATACTCAGAGGAGTTGAACAAACCATCATCTGTTTGCCTTTTGGGCTCCATAGCATTGCCTTTCAATAGAGTTCTATCTTCAAATCCTGTTGTCACGTTAGGGAGAGAGCAAATTCTCATGGCCTGGTTACAGATGTAGCCAAATTCATCAAGCCATCAGCTACCTCATTTTTCAAGATTCAAGAAGGGCTTATCTAAGAAGTCACTTTCTGCAATCAATCTATCAATCTTCCCTTGACCTTGGAAGCATGGTCAAATTCTAGATGTAATCCAGATTCAACTTAGTTCTAACTCTGTTCGATTGCCTATTTCCTTCTATCTCGCCCATAGCATACTATAGTAGTGGTCGGTCACAACATGCAGACACTAGGGCATAGATATACCCTATATAGAGGAATTGAACTTGATCATGAACATTACATCTAGGATCCATTGTCTAGCTGAAGTCACTGACTTTCCTAGTCAATAGAAGTAGGTCCATCCAAGTTGGTTTTTGCCAATTTCTCAGTTCTCCCAATCCTATTGATGAAGAATATTCAGTATGGTCGCTCACTTTTTAGGATTTGGTCACCAAATTCTCTAAAGGAACACTTTGAATCTTTTGCTCCTCGTGCCTACTTTGGGGTCATGGTTCATTCATCTTTCAAAATTGGCACAACAATATTGCAAAGCCCTGAGCTTTTCTTAAGCCTAGATCAAGGGCCAAACCCATGTCACATTTCATCGCCGCTTAGCTGTTCTACCAATTTGGTCTACCATAGTGCACAGTCAAAGAACCTAGTTGACCAGATGTCCCTGAACTGTTTAATACCAAGGCTAATCAATAAAATCACTTTGGTTAGAGACTATCAAGCTCCCCTCATTCTTGTCCAAAATCCTCGCTAGAGTTTCTTTCAAATCCAAAATCCAACAACACCAATGTTAGCTGAAGAAAATCATCACTTTCAAATTACATGGAACCCTTCCAAGGGAGCAACCAAGTCATCACTATCGTGCTGAAATTGAGTCAAACTTGCAGTACCAGGTCATAAATGGTAATTTTCAAATCTAGGTATCATGCCAGCAAAGTCCATGGCACCATTTCCATTGATGCCATGTTTAATGCCTTCACCAATAAAACAGGGGCAAAAACCTTGGAAAACTACTAAGGAATTCACCATCATTTCAAATATGTCCAGTACTCTATAGGTTCAAAGTCAAGAGACTTCCAAGATGGGTCAGATTTCAACCCTAAAGGTTCAAAGTCAACAAAGACTTCCAGTGTGGGTCACTTTTGAGCATCCAAAAGGTTCATAGCAACAAAGCTAATTTAGTTTCCATTCCCAAAGGTTCATAGCAATAGAGCTTCCAAGAAGGATATTCTAATTTTCAATCCCAAAGGTCCAAAGTTGGTAGGAACTTCAAAGATAAGTCATTTAGTATCACCCTATAAGTGACCTTTTGAGTTCTTGCTCATTTCAGAATCAATAGCAAATTCCTCACCTAAAAGTGACATTCTGAGTTCTTGCTCATTTCATAATCAAATGTAGTGCCCTAGCTCATCCAGTTCAAATCAATCTCAGCCTATTAGTGAATCAAATGCAGAGCCCTAGCTCATCCAAAGTTCAAATCAATCTCAACCTATTAGTGAATCAAATGTAGAGCCCTAGCTCATTCAAAGATCAAGCCAATCTCAGCCTATAAGTGAATCAAATGCAGAGCCCTAGCTCATCCAAAGTTCAAATCAATCTCAGCCTATTAGTGAATCAAATGTAGAGCCCTAGCTCATTCAAAGTTCAAATCAATCTCAGCCTATTAGTGAATCAAATGCAGAGCCCTAGCTCATTTAAAGATCAAGTCAATCTCAGCCTATAAGTGAATCAAATGCAGAGCCCTAGCTTATTCAGAAAATCAATCTCAGAATCTCAATCAAAAGAGCCTCAGTTCAATAAAAGAAAAGACAGCAAGTCCTCCATCCAAACAAATCAAAGCCGAGCCCAAGCTCGTGCAATCAGCTTTATATTCACAGCCTAGCTTCATATAAGAAGATGTTTATCAACTTATAAATCAACCTTGTATTCACAGCCTAGCTCTATACAAGAAGAGGTTTATGAGCCTACAAATGGATCAAGCCGGGTTCAAGCCCGCACAATACCTTGCATCATGAGTTCCACCTCAGCAAGAAGAGGTTCCCCGCCTACAAATGAGCCTTGTATTCACAGCCTAGCTTCGTACAAGAAGAGGTTTATCAGCCTACAAATGGATCAAGCCGGGTTCAAGCCCGCACATACCTTGCATCATGAGTTCCACCTCAGCAAGAAGAGGTTCCCAACCTACAAATGAGCCTTGTATTCACAGCTTAGCTTCATACAAGAAGAGGTTTATCAGCCTATAAATAGATCAAGCTGGGTCCAAGCCCACGAGTACCTTGCATCATGAGTTCCACCTCAGCAAGAAGAGGTTTACAGCCTATAAATGAGCCTTGTATTCACAGCTAGCTTCTTACAAGAAGAGCAATCATCAATTTTCCAAGAAGAGAAAATCTTTTTGCCAGTCGAACTACGTTTTGGGCTTGATTTCTAGGACACCCTTAGAATATGTAGGCAGTTTAGGATGAATCACCCTAAGGGCAGCCCTATAAGAAATCTCACTCATATCCCAAAAATGTGGTTCTTTTTTATCTTTAGCCTTCAATTATTAACAATCTCGGTTAAAGAGGGGCATCTGTAAGCACCCCATTTTTTCCACCTTCAGCATAAGTGAACCAATATGACAGGTTTTTAGCCTTTAACCCAAAGATTGATGATTCTCTAATGAACCCCATAGTAGGGTCATAGGCTATTACCTACTTGGATGAATAGGTGGTAAAATTATCTTCGAAATGAGACCAAAATCATCAAATTCTGACGTCAAACAAGGAAGATATCACAGTTTGAAAGTGCAAGGGCATTTATGTAATTATCATATGATGCATGCATTATCATTCAAACTTCAAGACATCATATCTTGGTCATTTAATATTGGAATCAGATGATTCGAAGGCCAATATTCCTTATTTTCAGTCCTCTTCAATGTGGACGTGAAAAATCCTGGATAAAAGTCACCATGCAAACTTTCATGCAAAATTATCGTTAGAACTTCAAAGCTTCATATCTTTGTCGTTCTACGTCGGATTCAGATGATTCCAAGGCCATTATTCTTCATTTATGATGTTTTACAAAGTGGATGTAAAAAATCTCGGGTAGAAGTCTCCGAAGGGTCCCATGTAAAATTACACATGAAAATGATTATTTAACCTTTAGAAATTCATATTTTGGTTACCCCATTCAGTTTCATTATGTTCTATTTTTAGTACTCTACAAAGTGGACGTAAAGAATTTTTAGTAGAAGTTTCTGAAGGATCCCATGCAGAATGGTCAGTCAAATTATCGATAATTGGCAGCTTAAACTTCATAAATTCATAAGTTGACCATTTTATTTTCAAATGTGATGATTCAAGTTCCAATATTTTTCATTTTTAGTGTTTTACAAAGTGAACGTAGAAAATTTAAAATAAAGGCTATCGAAAAATTCCATGCGGAATGACAGAGAAAATGGTCCATGAAATGATAGAGAGAGAAAACCCAATTAATTCAAGTCATTCTTAGTCCTACCCAGCTCAGTTTAAGTTAGTCCAGCCCAGTCAACTTAAGTCAGACCAGTCTAGACTGAACCGGTTCGTACATGTGCATAGTGCCATATATATATGTAATTATATAGAATATATTATATACTATATATATTAATATGCTTGTTATTACATATTATTATGTATACTTTATGATATATTATTGTATAAATGTACATTATATGTGTCAAGAGAGACTAACCAAGATTAGGAAAAAAAGAGAGGATTCTAATGAAAAGAAAAAAAAAGATATAGAAAGGAAAGAAAGAAAAGGGAGAGGACGTGAGATTGAGAGAAGGGAGAAAGAGAGAGAAAAAGAGAAGAAAAGGAAAGAAAGAAAAGAGAGAGGGACGTGAGAATAAGAGTGAGATTGAGAAGAAGTGAAGAAAAGGAAAGAAGAAAAAGAGAGAGGTAATCCGAGAGAATAAGAGAAAGATTGAGAAGAAGAGAAGAAAAGGAAAGAAAGAAAAGAGAGAGGGATGTGAGAATAAGAGTGAGATTGAGAAGATGAAAGAAAAAAAGAAAGAGAGGATGTGAGATTGAGAGGGAATCCGAGAGAATAAGAGTGAGATTAAGAAGAAGTGAAGAAAAGTAAAGAAAAAAAAGAGAGGGTTGTAAGATTGAGAGGTAATCCGAGAAAAAAAGGAAGGGAGAAGATTGAGATAGGGGAGGACGAAATCAAGGAGAAAGAGAGTGTGAGAGGCGACACTAAGAAAAGAAAAAAAAAAGGAAAACAGCTACAGGATTGAGAAAGAAAAGATTGGAGAGAGAGAGGTGTGGAAAAGGGAGAGAGAGAGAGAGAGAGAGAGCGGTGGAGATGAAGAGAAGAATCGAGAAAAAAGGAAGGGAAGAGATGGCAGATCGGGGG
Organism: Protea cynaroides; assembly: GCA_028583415.1. Lineage (NCBI taxonomy): Eukaryota > Viridiplantae > Streptophyta > Magnoliopsida > Proteales > Proteaceae > Protea > Protea cynaroides. The sequence continues at coordinate 96,739,134 of CM053276.1, read as the reverse complement.
AGAGAGATAAAAAAATTAAAAAAATAAAAAAATCAGAAAGAGAGGTGTTGAAAAGAGAGAGAGAGAGAGAGGGAGAGCGGTGGAGATTAAGAGAAGAACCGAGAAAAAGGAAGGGAGGAGATAGTAGATCGGGGAGAGAGATAAAAAAAAGAAGAAAAAATAAAAAAATCAGAAAAAGAGGTGTTGAAAAGAGAGAGAGAGAGAGAGAGAGAGGTGGAGATTAAGAGAAGACAGTGAGAAGAAGAGGGGGAGAGATACTCGAGCAGATCAAGAGGGGGAGAGGACTGATTGCTGAATAAAAAAAATGAAAATCAGGAGAGAGGAGGAGAACTAGAGAGAGATACGGGAGCAGATCGAGAGAAGAGTGAGATTGAAGAAGAAGGTTGAAGAAGAAAAGGGCGCGGCCAAGGTAAGCCCAGCTATCCCTTTTGCTTCGGCTTTCTTTTTATTCCTTGTTTGTTGCACACACCAGATCAAAACCCACTCACACCTCACAAACTCCTTAAAACCTATTCATCCCATCACCGAATCTGCTACCCACTTGACTATTTCCATTAAACATGCAAACCGCTCCACCTAGCGATTCCCTTGCAACCAACCAGACCTCAATTCCCCCATCGACACCTACTACCTGCTGATCCACCCTCATAAACCTCATCTACCGACCTGTCTAGCCGCCGCCAATCGCAACCAGATCACCAACATTAACCATCTTCTCCAATATCAAACCCCATTCATCACCGAATTCTCTTCCCTTAACATGTTGTTCACTGCCTTACATACCAACCTGACCCATGGCTACACCCCACTCCTCATGCAAATCACCTAGCATCGATTCACCACCACCTGTTTCATGAATCTCAAATCCCAGCACTCATCTCACTAGCACCGAACACAACTTCACAATCCTAGTCCTTCTGTTGCACACCTTATCACCCCTCTACTTCCTTCTACCCCTTATTCACCAATCTCAATCAAGAACCTCTCATTTCACTCCATCTTACATGCTTCAGACATGCATTACAGCGAACCCCTCAACTTCCAACTCTCTTCACTGAATATTCCAATCCCCTTCATTAACTCTGAATCCGATCACCACAAAATTGTACCGAATGCCCTCATCCTCATTACTCACATGCATATCTCCTTTTGAGCCACCTGTTCATCACCCTCCATCAGGAACCCTTAACTTTGAATTTGTTGCTCTGATCATATTTATTGTGGATGCTCTGATTATATTTATTGTGATGTTTGGATTCTATCCAAATCATTGATGCAAAGATGGCAATAATAATTATGTTGTAATTGATGTAATTAAATGTGGACCATTGATCATATGAGATTTAAACCATTGATCATAAATAATTTTGATAAGATTTATGCCATCAATCATGATTAATTATGACGTAAGATCTAAAACATTCATCATAAATAATTCAAATAAATTTGAACCATCTGATTGTCTTGAAATTGATCTGAATGTTTGGATTATCTTCATGAGTGATTTCAACCGTTGAATTTTTCATCATGAGTGTTTTTAGATGCTCACTGACATGTTTGGATGCTCATTGTCATATTTAGATGCTCACTGCCATGTTTAGATGCTCACTGTCATGTTTGGATGCTCATTGCCATGTTTAAATGCTCACTGCCATATTAGGTCTTGCCATGCTTAGAAGATAGCATACTAGATCATGCCATATAGGCTCTTGCCTTATTTGCAATACATACCATATTTGAGAGATTTCTAACAATCTTACTGTATGTGAATTTATTACCATAAATGTGTTATATGCCATATTTAGATGAATAATTTATTTTGATAATAATTTAATTTATGCAATACCCTAGTTGAACTGTCATATGTGCACACTTCTAGAAGACAATCTAGGAGTGGGGACGTGCCTCTAGGCACTCACATTCTTGGGAAGGGCATAATGGAAAATAATAAAAATCTTAATAAAGAAAGAGAATGCTTTCCCAAACCTTCCAAAATTAGAATTCAGGATGTAAAGGGTAGCTCAGGATAATTTTGGCCCCTCGGTAAACCCAAAACCTAGAATAGCTTTTCAACCCTAAACCTAGAATAGGTTCTCAATCCTAAACCTAGAATAGGTTGTAAACCCTAAACATAGAACATGTTCTCACATTCTAAACTATTACCCATCTGCCCGAACTACGTAGATTCTAATTCTTAGTGCAAACCCTAGGATACGTAGGCCATTTGGGTGAAACCCAAATTTAAATCCACACCTTAGTCCACTCGAACTATCCATAGATCCACTAGGATATCCAACCATTTCAATCCAGCTCAAACTATGCGGATTCTGATTCCTAGGGAAAACCCTAGGATACGTAGGCCATTTGGGAGAAACTCAAATTCGGATCCACATTTTAGTCCTTGGACTATCCATAGATCCACTAGGATATTTATCCACATTTTGACCCAAATAGGGTTATCCACATTTCAACCCAAATAGGGTTATCCACATTCCATCCCAGATAGGGTTATCCACATTCCAACCCAGATAGGGTTATCCATATTTCAACCCAGAATGGGTTATCCACATTTTGACCCAGAAAGGGTTATCCATTCCTAGGTCGATTAGAACTATCTATCAGTTCACATGGACTATCCAGATCCTAACCCATAAGGTTTCTCAATCTTTCAAGCATAAACATCAACTTTAACAATGAACTTAATCAAACACAAGCATAAATCACAGCCATAGACATTAATCACACCTGAACTGTCACACCCTAATTCCGACTAAACCAGAAGTGTGAGTGAACCGTCACTGAACCAACAGTTCACACCAGGATCTCAATAAGATCGTGTCCACTCATACAAACCATTGCACATAACCATAATCAGAATATAATAAAATACAGTGAAAGTCTTAAATAAAATGAACTGAGTGACCTATTGGGAAATTTAATAAATATCTAGTTATTCAAATATCGAAACATAATTAAATATCCTTACATGAACTGTATCTCCAACCAAAAATAAATAATAAATTAAATCAACTCCTAGAGGTACATGTAGAAAGGGCACTCGCATGAAGCATCATGCTTGTCCTCTCCTGCTTACACTTCCAAAGCAGCAACACCTCCATACGCCGGAGCGTCCATGTAATCCTCTATAGTATAACCTACATCAACATCTAAAAACATGTATATATACAAGGGTTTGCTCACAACTTAGCTCAGTAAGACAATCAGACAATGCAACAAACATATGCATGAGTAACATTCACATTATGGTCTGATTTTAAGTTTGCAATGTGTTATAGAAAGGATTGGCGACCAACGCACCTCTATACACGAGTGTGTGAAGCCGCCCAATGAATCAAACACCACTATCATTCCACATGCACCCACCATGGAATAGGGATAGAGCTAAAGCGTCCGGATCAAACACCATCAACACTTCCCCTGATACTTTAACCATACCAATACGTAAGCCCCTATTGGCGAGGGGTTGCAAACTGGGCTCGCAACTAATCAATCCTATAAGTCATCACAGTAGGCCCTATACCAGCACAACTCTCTATTGCCTAGAGATAGAGCTAGAGTCTAGTGGCCAGGCAGGAGACCACAGTGCCACTTCTTCGCCCTGATACCCTACCCGCACCAAGCATGCTAAGATAAAACGATACGAAAAGGTGCTAGTGTGAGGAATGATCCCAGACCCCCGGCCCTTCCCATTCCACACACCAACGAAAATAATCACATGCCTAACAGTCACATCCTAGCATAGCGAGTATGCATAAACAATAATAATAACTGAAAGTAAAGGATGACATGCGAGTATACACAAACATCAGTCCATAGAATCATAGTTATTAACAACGTTTTACTGTTATTAAATTATTAGGGTTTAGGTTCGATTTCCTTACCTGACGCTTGTTTGATAGCTTGCTCCACATCACAGAATCCAAACTTGCTATCACAAGGTCCTACACGACGTTAGGGTTAAATTAGAATAGTTTTCTTAAGGTTTACGTTGGTCGAAATACCAACTGGGTTAAAAACACTCCTATAGAGTATACCGGTCGTAGTACCGGTTGTGGCACTGTGGGGAAAGGTGTGACCGGTATGGTTGACCGGTCCCCACAGACCAGCCTCCGGGAGGTACCGATCGCAGTACCGGTCGATCGGTATGTCTCTGAAAGACCATACATCTGGTTCTCGACTTTCGTCGGTCACCCCCAATTGATCCTAGGGTTCTCCTACACATTCTAGGTTTGAGTACTGAGTTAGATTTGTTTCCAACTCCATCCAAGTCCTAGTTTCAATGATTTTCAACCTCGAACTTGAATCTAGGGTTTACCGACTAGATTAGGGTTTAACGGTAAAATAGGGTTTAGATCAATACCTCGCTTTGCATGGTATTGATCCAAACATGACTAACCATCCTAGAACGATTAAAGTAGAGGAAGGTTTAAGCACTTACCGTTGGTTCGTGGTAATGTGTTTTTCGTCCAATGGCAATGGCGGCTCTTCCCTCTCCTTCCTAGCTTCTTCTCCTTCTTCAACCTCTTTCTCCTCTCTAGGGTTTGTGAGGATCAATGGGAGAGATTTTAGGAGGTTTAAGGGTCCTTATATAGGCTAGGGTTAGGTTTATGAAGCCTCCTAACATTAGAAAAGTTCTTCAGTTTGAAATTTAGAAAGTGAGACCCATAGAGATCCTTTTCCAGATATAAGCTGTGCAGGCCATACCAATCGACCGTCGACCGGTACCAAGATCGGTACCATCGACCGGTATGAAGTATATCATACTTAATTTGGTCTGATTTCATACCTGTTTGTCATCCGCTCGTTCCGTCTAGTCCGGTGATGATTGGAAGACCTGTTATGACATGAATTAAAGGTTTAGATAGGGTTCATGGAGCGCGGGTCTTACAACTGCCGCCAATCCTTTCTATAGCACATTGCAAACTTAAAACCAGACCATAATGTGAATGTTACTCATGCATATGTTTGTTGCATTGTCTGATTGTCTTACTGAGCTAAGTTGTGAGCTCACCCTTGTAAATATACATGTTTTTAGATGTTGATGCTGGTTATACTATAGAGGATTACATGGATGCTCTGGCGTATGGAGGTGTTGCTGCTTTGGAAGTGCAAGCAGGAGAGGAAAAGCATGACGCTTTATGTGAGTGTCCTTTCTGCGTGTACCTCTAGGAGTTGATTTAATTTATTTATTTATTTTTGGTTGGAGATACAGTTGATGTAAGGATATTTAATTATGTTTCAGTATTTGAATAACTGGATATTTATTAAATTTATCAATAGATCACTCACTTCATTTTATTTAAGACTTTCGCTGTATTTTATTGTATTCTGATTATGGTTATGTGCAATGGTTTGTATGAGTGGACACGGTCTTATTGAGATCCTGGTGTGAACCGTTGGTTCAGTGACGGTTCACTTACACTTCTGGTTCAGTCAGAATTGGGGTGTGACAACTTGGTTCAGAGCTCTTAGGCTCTGTCCAACAGACCATATTTGCACTTAACTGAGTCGATGAACTGAGATAAGAAGAATTTAAAAGTTTTAATAAAAATACACCTTAAGCACTTGTTTGATGTCTGAGACTAAATACGAAAGAACATAATATACTATATTAAATGTGGAATTAATAAATAGTCATGCTCTAGATAGGAACCATAATGACAGGTGAGAACAATCATAAACTTCTATTAAAATATTTAAAGTGTATCAATTATACTGGTGCTACAGGGTACAGTCCACAAGCCGGACAGTTACCCTGTTATATAAAAACCATGCTAAGAGAGAGAGAGAGAGAGAGAGAGAGAGAAAATAAGAGGTCTATCATGGGGATGGGGGCATAGGAGGAATAGGGTCAGTGATGGCATAGTCACGCTCATAAGCCACCCTAAGCCAGTGTACCTGCTCCTGCGTGACTCTGAGGCTACGAGCAAGGCACCCTAGGTCACGGCTCATCTCACACTGGGCATCTCGGATCTCCGTAAACATGCCTATCACGACACATCTCACACTAGGATGGTCCCGCTACAGGTGTGGGCTGTGGTGCCGGTGCTGGAATGTCCTCCATCTGATCATCATCATCATCACCATCATCCCCTGCCTCTTCTGCATGAGCCGCATTGGCTGCTGCTGCTGCTGCTACCCTCCTCAGCAGACGAGGACGAGCTTCTAACTCCTCATCACTGATCGGCAGGTTTTCCATCCTCATCCGAAGAATGGCATCCCAGTCAATGTCCGAGATCATGGTGTCCTCAACTGCAATCTCACCCCTCATGTCCACCCGTAGCGCTGCAGAAGAGTAGTGATAAGTTGGCCATATGGAAGGTTACTGGTCTAATCGGGCAGAGTAGCCTGACGCATGGTCCTGATAATGATGTAAGGGAGACATACCCGCTCCCCAGTGTAGACACAATAGGTCAAGTACTGAGTGAGCTGAGACAACTCACTGTAGTGGCTGCTCTGAGGAACAATATTGTGCAGGATGATGCGGTAATATACCCGAGGAACAGGTCTCAAGCTAGCAGCTTTCATGAGCGCTCCTGGGTTAAGGATCTGCTCTGAAATCTCCTGGCGTAGATCATCAGTTAGAAAGTCCTTCATCTTAGGGGCACAGTAGACCAAGTCACCATCATTTGGAATCCCCAGAAGATCGGCAAGCTGATGAGTGTCGAAAGATATGGGGACACCCTTGACGAAACTAGTGAGGCGGAGCTCCCTGCCTCGGCTGAAGTCATTGACATTTCCCTCTATCTCCAAGTTCACATAGAAGTGTTTAACGAGGTTGGGACGGATAGTCACCAAGTCTACCAAAAGCTGCTTCAACATCAAACCGTTGCAGCTGCTCCAGGTTTACCCATCGCCCCAGACTCAATATTCTTCTCTTTAAACCAGGGAAAGCAGGCTTGCGCCTCCTCAGAACCAAACCACCACTCATCGAGCTGCAGAACCAGTGGATGCAGACGGTTCATGCCAAGACCAAATGCATGTTTACCAGCACCTCTGCGTTGAGACATTTGAAACTACAAAACAAAAACAAATAATGAGAAATTAGTTAGAATTTCCAAAATTTTGGCAGCATAACGACAGTAATGGAAGCAAAAGCCTCGGACTCACCCAAAATCTGGGGAGGAGGACTTACGTAACCCTCTAACACCACATGGAAATCAAGCATCCATCAAACAAACAAGAAAGTTAGAAATTTCGAGAAAAATTCAATTTTTATCAAAACCTAGGTCAAAAACCTAAAAAATTGATTTTTTTTGAAAAACTGTTAGGTGGAACCTCAAATTGGTTGAGGGCTTTTGTTCATAGAGGTCCCTAAACTCATTCTAAGCCAAAGAAAAAGAGTTCTTACGGTTAGAATCTTCTAAACCAAGAAAAACCTAGTTTTTGGGCATGAAACCATGATGAGACGATGTAAAAAGGAAGAATGGAAGGAAGAAACTTACTTGGAGATGATGCACAAGGTCTTGATCGGGAGAAAATCGCTTCTAAGACCACCGGTCGGACTGTAGCAACTCACAAAGCCAGAGAGGAATCGCCACCGGAGAGGAAGAAGAAAAGAAAAGTGAGAAAAATCTCACTTTTCCCGATTTTAAAGGGCATTCTGGGCATACCGATCGATGGTTTTGCCCATACCGGTCGACCGGTACCTCTCGGTCAGAGAAAATTTCTGACCTGTCGACTATACCAGTCGCTCCATTTCCTACAGGGTTGCGACCGGTACCCCTCGGGAACTCCGAGAGGTTTGTCTGCCTGGACATACCGGTCGCACTACCATATACAGTGCCACGACCGGTATGTTGCGACTGGATATCTATTTACCCTAGAAAATTTTGGGAAAATTTTTTAAAAATTTCCAATTTAAGTTTTCGTTACAATTTTTCGTCTTGCACTTGTTAAAGACTAACACTATTATGACTATTCGATTGTACCTCATGTGTTATGTCTTCTTCTCAGATCCAAGCAGGAAAAACTAATCTGAGATGGTAGGCGAAAACGATCGTAGAGGCTCACGAAGGCGTCACCACTCTAGGGTGCACCAAGATGAGGACAACATGGAAACATGAACTATTGATGAGCAAAATGTGAACCCGGAAGGTGGAGAAAGGTAGAGTCCCAGAGCACCAACAAATTTTCTAGGACCTCCTTATACTAACTCTGAGATTATTGTGACAAATCTGGTTTATCAGATGGAAGCTCAGCAGAAGGTGTTCTTAAACGAGATGCTGAAGATGTTCAGGCCACCGGGATATATTCCTACAGAAGGTACGCCTGAGTCTGGGGGAATTAATACAACACTGTCATTGGATGGTAGTACTGGGTCGATGGGCCAAGGACAGAATTTACAACCACCACACCAATTTCCATCGTCGTCTACCTATCAAGGAATCTATCCGTACCCACCACCATGGTATGAAACAAATGCACAGGGGTAGAATGACCTAAGCCGAGCAGTGGTTAGATTTTTGAAGCTGAAACCCCTTACCTTTATAGGAAAACCAGGAAAACCACTATGGCCTGCACAGTGGGTTGCCTAGATGGAGAAGAACTTTTGTTTAATGACCTGCACGAAGGATGAAAAGGTGCTGTTTGCTACACACATGCTCAAGGAAGATGCTAATGCCTGGTGGAATTATACCTGGACATACTTGGAGACAAGGCACACTCAGATCACTTGGGAGATATTCAAGGGAGCTTTCGTGACCAAATGGAGAAGGAATTCTTAAACCTGCAACAATCCCAGTCGACTGTTGATGCGTACCAGTAGAGATACGAAGAGCTATTTTTCTTCGCTCCGACAAGTATACAAGAAGAAGAAACCAAGACACGCAGGTTCACCATGGGATTGTGAGGAAGTATCTGAGAGCACGTATTGGGTTTGGAGAAGAAAGTGTACAATGAGGCTGTACAGATTGCTAGGGTAATTGAATCTAGCCAAAGAGACAGCTTCTTTGCTCAAAATAGGGGACTGAAGAGGCCTACTAAAATGACTTCGGGTGGAGGAAACACTAGACCTGTACTCTACCTAAGAAGCAACTGTCACAGCAAGAAAAGATATTTGCAGTCACCACTGAGGAGGCAGTTGCATCACCTGATGTGGTTACTGGTATGATTACATCCCTTACTATTGACTTACTGTTTTGTTGTGTGTGAGCATACAGAATTAAGGGATAATTAAATTACAGGAACTGTAAATATAGCTGGTGTACCCGCCAGAGTACTCTTTGACTCTGGGGCTACACACTCTTTCGTTTCTATTTCTTTTGGAAAGCGAATGGAATTATCTATCAAGTATTTAACCCCAAGCTTGATAGTTCGCTCTCCATTGGGAGTCGAAGTGGCGTTGAATGAATACTATGGGCCGTGTACAGTTAATATTGAGGGCTGAATCCTAGAAGCAAATCTGGTTCAACTCGAGATGATAAACTTTGACGTCATCTTGGGAATGGATTGGCTAGGCCATCATTCAGTTAGCTTATTATGTGGCGAAAGAAAACTTGTGTTTAAAGATGAGAAGGGAAAGGAGTTTAGTTTTACTTGAACCAAGTTACTTAGGAAGCGAAAGTTGATCCTCTTTGCCCTAAAAGCTAAGAGATGCTTAGAGAAGGGAGGCGTGGGGTACTTAGTGTCTATAGTCGACATCACTGCGGAGGTGTCAAAGATGAAATATCTAGATGTGGTACGAGAGTTTTCAGATGTATTTCCAGAAGATCTACCAGGCCTATTTCTAGACAGGGCTGTAGAGTTAGTGATATACCTTATGCCAGGGTCGGCGCCGGTGTCTAAGGCACCGTACAGGATGGCCCCTACTGAATTAAAGGAGTTGAAGACCCAACTACAAGAACTACTAGATAAGGGTTTCATATGACCAAGCATATCGCCATGAAGAGCACCTGTATTGTTCGTAAAGAAGAAGGACGATAGTGTACGGCTATGTATCGACTATTGAGAGCTGGACAAGTTAACCATCAAGAACCGATACCTTTTGCCTAGGATCGATGATCTGTTCGATCAGTTATAGGGTGCAAAGGTTTTCTCAAAGATTGATCTTCGATCAGGGTATCACCAATTGAAGATCAAGGCAACAGATATATTACGAAGACTGCTTTCAGAACAAGGTATGGGCATTATGAGTTCCTGGTAATGTCATTCGGGTTAACTAATACTCCAGCATTGTTCATGGAACTGATGAACCGAGTGTTTCATGAAATATTGGACACTTCGATCATCATATTCATCGACGACATCTTGGTCTACTCAAAGGACAAGGAGACTCATGCAACACATTTGAGAGCAGCCCTACAACGGTTGAAAAGAGAGAAGCTTTACGCCAAGTTCAAGAAGTGTGAATTTTGGCTGAAAGAAGTGGCCTTTTTGGGTCACGTAGTATCTGCAGACGGTATCAAGGTAGATCCAAGCAAGATTGTAGCTATAGTAGGATGGGATGCACCAAAATCAGTTGCGAAGATTCGTAGTTTCCTTGGATTGGCTGGTTACTATAGAAGATTCGTGGAAGACTACTCAAGGATTGTCGTTCCACTTACCAGACTAACCAAGAAAGGAGAAAAGTTCATATGGACAGATGAGTGTGAGAAGTGCTTTCAGACTTTGAAGTCAAGACTAGTCTCTGCACCTATCTTGACCATTCCAGCACCAGGCTTGTCGTTTACCTTATATACGGATGCCTCAAGGTTAGGTCTTGGATGTGTGTTGATGCAAGGAGAATAAGTGATTGCCTACGCATCAAGACAGTTGAAAGAGCATGAGAAGAACTATCCTACGCATGATCTAGAGTTAGCAACGGTCATTCACGCAATCAAGACTTGGAGGCACTACCTTTATGGTGAAAAGTTTTAGATTAAGTCGGATCACAAGAGTTTAACTTACCTTTTTACTCAGAAGGACCTGAATATGAAACAGAGGAGATGACTGGAACTATTAAAAGATTATGATTGTGACATCCAGTACCATCCGGGTAAGGCAAACGTTGTGGCTGATGCCTTAAGCATAAAGTGGGCATTGAAACCTGGTACGACCTAGTACGAACGCTACACTGTGTGCTGCAGCCTCGGGCTCAATAAAGGATGATAAAGAGTATATATTAGAGACTGTAAGAGATCCAGTGGAACAGGGCTTAATTCATAAGTTCACATTGATGTTCGCAGCCTTGAAGATCTCATCGGATCTAATAGATGAGGTCAAAGTAGCAATCCTACAGGATCCACACCTCAAGGCTGTGCAAGAAGATCTAGAGAAGGGTAAAAGCATCCCCGACTTTACCTTGGATTCAGATAAGGTACTCAGGTATCATGGATGATTATGTATACCTGAGAGTGAGAACTCATATATCAGAGATAGAGTTATGACAGAAGCTCATTACACTCTATATGTGGTACATCCAGGAAGCACGAAGATGTACCACGATTTAAGAAGACTATATTTGTTGAGGGGTATGAAAGCGGATGTATCTCGATTCATATTCCATTCTCTGAATTACCAGCAAGTTAAAGCAGAAAGACAGAGACCTACAGGTTTGCTACAACCACTATCGGAGCCAGCATGGAAGTGGGATTGTATCACAATAGATTTTGTTATTGGCCTATCTTTGACACCAAGGTCATTGGATGCAGTATGGGTTATAGTCGATCGACTTACCAAGACAGCTCGATTCATCGCTGTCAGACCTTAGTATACCATGGAGAAGCTGGCCAAGCTATATGTTGATAATATAGTCAGACTTCATGGTGTCCCAGAAAGTATAGTATCGGACAGAGATCCCCGTTTTACATCAAAGTTCTGGGAAGGATTACAGAAAACTATGGGAACTAAGTTGAAGTTTAGCATAGCTTTTCATCCTCAGACTGATGGGCAGTCAGAAAGAACTATTCAAATCTTGGAAGATATGCTCAAAGCATGTGCCCTAGATTTCAAAGGAGCTTGGGACGAGAAGCTATCGCTCATCGAGTTTGCTTATAACAATAGTTACCAGGCTACGATCCAAATGGCTCCATATGAGGCACTCTATGGGAAGAAGTTTTGTACACCTCTGTTATGGAATGAAGTGGGAGAGAGAAGGATTGTAGGACCGAAGTTCATCAAAGAAACTTGTAGAGTAATTGATCAAATCAAGGAAAGAGTGAAAACAACTCAAGTTCGACAAAAGCACTATGCAGATAACCGACGTCGAGATCTTGAGTTTGCAGTGGGTGATAAAGTGTTATTGAAGATATCACCTGTGTGCGATCTGAAATGGTTTGGTAAGAAGGGGAAGCTATGCCCCAGGTATATGGGACCATATGAGCTTTTGACCAGACGTGGCAATGTGGCATATCAACTGGCTCTACCACCATCCATGTCAAGCGTTCATGATGTGTTCCATGTTTCTTTATTGAAGAAGTATGTCAGGGATCCATCGCACATCTTGACAGCTGAGCCATCAGACTTGATAGAGAACTTAACATTTGAAGTAATACATGTGATGCTCACAAGCCAAAAGGTACAACATCTCCGAAGCAAGGATATCCATAATGTAAAAGTGCTTTGGAAAATCCAAGATGTAGAAGAAATTACTTGGGAAGAAGAGAACGCGATGCAAAAGGAATACCCTAACCTTTTTGACGACCAAGGTACATTCAAATTTCGAGGCCGAAATTTATTTTAAGGGTGGGGGAGTTGTGAAACCTACATGCAAATTTCGGAGACAAAATTTTTTTTAAGGGTGGGGGAGTTGTAAGACCCGCACTCTATGAACCCGATCTAAACCTTTAATTCATGTCTTAACAGGTTTTTCAATCATCACCGGACCAGACGGAACGAACGGATGACAAATAGGTATGAAATCGGACCAAATTAAGTATGATATACTTCATACCGGTCGATGGTACCGGTCTTGGTACTGGTTGACCGTCGACCAGTATGGCCTGCGCAACTTAGTTCCAGAAAAGGATCTCTGCGGGTCCTACTTTCTAAATTTTGAACCGAAGGACTTTCCTAATGTTAGGAGGCTTCCTAAACCTAACTCTAGCCTATATAAGGACCCTTAAACCTCCTAAATATCTCTCATTGACCCTCACAAACCTTAAAAAGGAGAAAGAGGTTGAAGAAGGAGAAGAAGCTAAGAAGGAGAGGGAAGAGCCGCCATTGCTGTTGGACGAAGAACACATTACCACGAACCAACGGTAAGTGCTTAAACCTTCCTCTACTTTAATCGTTCTAGGATGGTTAGTCATGTTTGGATCAATACCATGCAAAGCGAGGTATTGATCTAAACCCTATTTTGCTGTCAAACCTTAATCTAGTCGGTAAACCCTAGATTCAATTTCTAGGTTGAAAATCATTGAAACTAGGACTTAGATGGAGTTGGAAACAACTCTAACTCAGTGCTCAGACCTGGAATGTGTAGGAAAAACCCTAGGATCAATAGGGGATGACCGACGGAAGGGGAGAACCGGATGTATGGTCTTTCGGAGACATAGCGGTCGACATACCGGTCGCACCATATGCGACCGGTACTGCCACCGGTACCTCCCAGAGGCTGGTCTGTGGGGACCGGTCGACCATACCTGTCACACCTTTCCCCATAGTGCCGCGACCGGTACTGCGACCAATATGCTTTGTGGGAGTGTTTTTAACCCAGTTGGTTTTTCGACCAACGTAAACCTTAAGAAAACTATTCTAATTTAGCCCTAACGTTGTGTAGGACCTTGTGATAACAAGTTTGGATTCTGTGACACGGAGCAAGCTATCAAACAAGCGTCAGGTAAGGGAATCGGACCTAAACCCTAATAATTTAATAACAGTAAAACGTTGTTAAGAATGATGATTTTATGGACTGATGTTTGTGCATACTCGTATGTCATCCTTTACTTTCAGTTATTATTATTGTTCATGCATACTCGCTATTCTAGGATGTGAATGTTAGGCATGTGATTGTTTTCGTTGGTGTGTGAAATGGGAAGGGCCGGGGGTCTGGGATCATTCCTTACACTAGCACTTTTTCGTATCGTTCTATCTTAGTATGCTTGGTGCAGGTAGGGTATCAGGGGGAGGAAGTGGTACTGTGGTCTTCGGCCTGACCACTAGACTCTAGCTCTATCTCTATGCCGTAGGGAGCTGTGCTGGGATAGGGCCTACTGTGATGACATATAGGATTGGTTAGTTGCAAGCCCAGTTTGCAAGCCCTCGCCAATAGGGGCTTACGTGTTGGTATGGGTAGGGTATCAGGGGAAGTGTTGGCGGTGTTTGATCCGCGCTTTAGCTCTGTCCCTATTCCATGGCGGGTGCATGTGGGACGACAGTGGTGTTTAATCCATTGGACGGTTTCACACACTCGTGTATAGATGTGCGGTGGCCGCCAATCCTTTCTATAGCACATTGCAAACTTAAAACCAGACCATAATGTGAATGTTACTCATTCATATGTTTGTTGCATTGTCTGATTGTCTTACTGAGCTAAGTTGTGAGCTCAACCTTGTATATATACATGTTTTTAGATGTTGATGCAGGTTATACTATAGAGGATTACATGGACGCTCCGGCGTATGGAGGTGTTGCTATTTTGGAAGTGCAAGCAGGAGAGGTCGAGCATGACGCTTCATGCGAGTACCCTTTCTGCGTGTACCTCGAGGAGTTGATTTAATTTATTTATTTATTTTGGTTGGAGATACAGTGTAAGGATATTTAATTATATTTTGGTATTTGAATAACTGGATATTTATTAAATTTATCAATAGATCACTCAGTTCATTTTATTTAAGACTTTCGCTGTATTTTATTATATTCTGATTATGGTTATGTGCAATGGTTTATATGAGTGGACACGGTCTTATTGAGATCCTGGTGTGAACCGTTGGTTCAGTGACGGTTCACTCACACTTCTGGTTCAGCCAGAATTAGGGTGTGACATGAACTACGATGGTGATCCTGATTTTCAGAATAATTCTGTGATACGTAGGCAATCTGATGGACACAGATTTGGTTCAATGATATCAAATCACTTGGTTTGGTTCGGTTTAATAAATAGAGTCTAGCATAGAAAAGATATAGGAGACGAATTTCGATCGGGCGGTTTGGGTGCCTAACCCCTTCCCATAACAGTAACCTGAAGCTTACCTAATCTTTGATGGACCAGAAATCTAATCTATGGATCATGAGTCAATCGAAGTCTTACCTTGGGGTGAGATTTCAAATTTCTAAGGTCTAGACCTTAATCTAGGTTGCGACTTCCAAAAAAAAATTCATCTTTGTCCTCACAATCCCCACACCTAAGAATGTCTTCCAACAGTGTATATGCATGGCAGTTCGACTAGGGTGTAGCGAAAAGTAAGTTCTTGCCTACACAAACATCATTCAAGCATGGCATTAGCAAGCATATCAAACATGGCAGTGTACTCAAAGCTAACAGTGTAAGCATTCTAAACATGACAGTGTGCACAATCTTACAGTGTAAACATGTAAACATGGAAAATGCACGAATATAACAAATGTAGACAATATCAGATCCTCAATCTAACGATTAGATCTCTTCAAAACATTGATAATCATGATCAACACTCAGATTTCATCAAAACAGTCAAGAACAATGGCTCTGATCTCACATCAAGATATAATCATGATCAAACTAAGAGATCAGTAGCTCAGATTCATCTAAATCAATTATGATCTAGATCCAATGGTTTATACCACTTAAAATCACTTACGATGACAATCAAACGATTCGAATCACTCAAGATCATAATTCAATCATTCAGATTAATTAAAATCACTTCCAAAGATAATCTAATGGTTCAGATCACTCATCATGATAATCCAACTGCTCAGATTGATTAAAGTCACTCCTAAAGACAATCTAATAGTTCATATTGCTTACCATGACAGTCCAACCGCTCAGATTGATTAAAGTTACTTTTCAAGACAATTCGATGGTTTAGATTGCTTAAAATCACATCTAATGATCATATTAAAATTCACATTAAAAAATTATGATCAATGATGTATTTTAATCACATATAAAATTCCAAATCAGTGGCCATTATCAACTCATTAAAATTCCAATCATATGGTCATGATCATTTCTCATAAAATTTAGATCATGTAACTGGATCAACCACATTAAAATTTCAATCATATGGTTGGACCAATCACATTAAAATTCCCATCATATGATCGGACTAATCAGAAAATCATATGGTCGGACCAATCACAAAAAATTTCAATCCTATAGTCGGACCAATTTTCATCACATAAAATTTCCATAATTGGATCAATTCCATTCAATTTCCACAATCGGATCAATTCCATAAAAATTCCAGATCAATTGGGATATAATTACTATCAAAATAGATCAAAACAGATTTTTTAAATCAAATGGATCAGATTTAATTAAAATATCATACCAACATGTAATCAAACAATCCCAAGGAATAAAAACAAAACCACCAACCTGGTTCGGTTTTAACTTGGCCGATAGACTAGTGATGAGGTTTTGCTGTCGGGAGGTTGCCGATGGTCGTCGCAGGATGTCGTGAGATGATCGAAGGTTTTTCGATGGTCACGGAATGTTATCGATGAGTTAATGAAAATAATTGCAGGTGGTATCAATGTGGTCTACAACAGGAAGGTAGAAGATGGTGTGGTGATTTGCAGGATTACGGGCTTTGTTCGAAAATGGTTGGAAGTTACTAGTTGAGAAGGAATTGAGAGTGGTGGTCAGAGATGGAGTCGTGGCGATCGTGGGTGGCTGCGGCTGTCTGCTGGTGGTTGCAATGGTAGTAGGGGTGATGGAGGTTGGTTGGGGCTGCAAGTGGTGGTAAAGGGTTTGTTGTGCAGGGAGTTGTAGTAGCAGTTTTTTTTTTCTTGCAGGTGGTTTGGTTTAGGTCCCCCTCCCTTTTGAGCAGTGATGGCTTGTGGTTTTATAGGAGCAGAAAGTTTGATGAGTGGTGTTTCATGGTGGCGTGGTAGGCAGTTTGCAGTAGGTGGGATGGAGCAGGTTGGAGTGGGGCTCGATGGAGATTGGTGGCTCAAGGAGGATTAGTGGCTAGTGTCTGCTGTAGGGAGTGGGGCTTAAAGAGGGTTTGGCGGTGGAGGGGATCAATGGTGATGGCAAGTGGGAGTAGCAGGGAGTAGGTTAGCGTGAGGTGCACGGCTGGGTAGGTAGGGCAGCTCGGCCACTGGATGCAGAGGTACTATTGAGGTTGGCTCGGTTGTGGCTGGGTAGGTAGACGACTGGTGAGAGCATGGTCAGTGGATTTCAGGGAATAGTGGTCAGCGGAGTGATTTGAGGAATCAGATGGGAGAGTCGACGACTGATGGGTAGATGGTTAGTCAGTATTTCGGTGGAGGGATTTCAGGGAACGACTAGGAGCAGGGGTATGGGATTGGAATAGGTGAGCGGCGGTGATTATGGGTTCGATCTGATGGAGTTGTGTTCGATTGGGGAAGTTGCCGCATGTGGGTGAGGGACTCGATGAGAAGTGATGCAAGTGATGGGTTGGCCTGCGGGTTGGTGGAGCAGGTGGGTGGCTTCTCAAGGAGATGACGACTGGGCAGGTGAGTCGGCCATGGTTGTCTGCGGATAAGGTGGGCAGTGGGTTGGTGATGGTGTAGGATGCTTAGGTATGGGGTGTTGCATGGTAGCAACACCTTCCACTCTTCACTTTATCCCTTTCTCTCTCTATTAGGATTCTTTCCACTTCTCTCTTCGTCTCATCTTCTCTCTTTCTCTCTCTCTCTCTCTCTCTCTCTTCTTCTTCTCCTTATTCGGGTTCTCTCTCACTCTCTTTCGTGTCTCCTTATCTCTCTTACCGTGTTGGATTCCACTTTCTTGCTTCTTCTTTATATATACATTATATATATAATAATATAATATATATATATATATATATATATATATATATATATATATATATATATATATATATATATATATATATATATATATATATATATAAAGTGTATGCACATGGACCAACTTGACTCGATCTGGGCTGGTCTGGGCTGGGTCAGGCCAGACTGGTCGAGTTTGACTGTGTTGGACTAAATTGGGTTTGAGCTAACTTGGGTTGAACCAAGTTGGGTTGAGTTGGGTTTGACCAGCTCCTCTCCTTCTTTTATGGGCCATTTCAATACGCATCTACGTGGAATTCTTCGATGATTTTTTTTTTGAATTTTTCATGTCCACTTTGCAGAATATCCAAAATGAAGAACATTGGCACTTGAATCACTTGATTCGGATGTTGGATAATAAAATTATAAAGGATCGAAGTTTAGATATCGACTTGTAACTCTGCATGGGATCCTTTGGAGGCCGTTGTTCCAGATTTTCCATGTCCACTTTGAAGAGGACGGACAATGGAGCATGCTGGTGCTTGAATCACTTGATTTGGACGTCAGATGATCAAGATATGGACGAATGAAGTCTGATTGATTCAAATCACGATAATTCGCCCAATAAATCCTTAATTAATGATAATTTGCAAAAAAAAAAAAACCTTTGGATTTAATAAGCCATTTTCAATCCTACTAAAATCGGGATATCTTCTTCGCTTGACATAGGAATTGAACGATTCTGGTCTCATTTCGAAGATAATTTTGTAACCTACGCATCGATGCAGATTATAGCCCATGACCTTGCTGTGAGGCCCACTAAAATCAAACTCTAAGTCATCGTTTACTGTCTAAATCTTGAATTGACCCACAACCTTTTCCGAATGCTTTCACTGAAACTCTTGCACCCTGGGGGCACTTTGGCTCGGCTCAGAACACAATAGAGAGTACACAAGGACTGATTAAATGTCATTTTGAGAGAGTTTCACTTGCCTCCCCTGCACTTTTTCCAAATTTTCATTCACCTCCCCTCTCTTGCTATCTACACATCAATATGACTATCCTGGTTGGGGAAAGCAAAAATGGGGTGCTTACACTACTGTGATTGCTCCAGTAGTTCCTGACTAATACAACGCTGTTGTTGCTGACGGCTCTGAGGAAGATGACTGCTCGTTGAATCTCGGTGCTTTTGATGATTCTCATCTTGAGCAGACTAAGATCGAAGTGTCAGCCTCACTCGAATCAGATGCTTTGTCCTACTCTGCATTGAAGCTCGAATGTTGTGTGTCACACCCCAATTCTAGACTAACCAATGGTGTGATGAACCGTCAATAAATTAACGGTTCAACCAGGATCTCGTATAGGTCGTGCCCGTCCAATTAAATCAGACACATTCCACAAGCATAATTAGAGTAAATAAATGATAGCGGAAGTCTTCATTACTAATGAACTGAGTATCTAACAATGATAATAATAGTAAATCTAATTATTCCCAAGTAACTCAAGACATAAAATAAAGTAATCAATTACATGTCCGATAATCAAAATAACTAAACTAATCAAAGACACATTAATCGCAGCATGACAGATCATACGCTTCCTCCATAGCTTCTACGTCCATGGTCGCTACCTGTCCATACATAGGCACGTTCACAAAATCTTCAACATTAGGACCTGCATCAACAACTAAAAATATTCGACGTCGAAAGGGTGAGCACACATCACGGCTCAGTAAACAAACAAAATAATGTGTAAACATCTGCATGCATTCAATTCATATCTTTGGTCTGAGTTTTAAGTTTGCAATGTGCTATAGAAATATTTGGTGGCCCCTCCACCTCTATACACGAGTGTGTGAATCCGTCAAATGGGTCAAACACCATTGCCGTCCCACATGCACCCACTATGGAATAGAGATAAAGCTAAAGCGTCTGGATCACACACCGCCAACATTTCTCCTGATGCCCTACCCATACCAACAAGTAAGCCCCTATTGGCGAGGGCTTACAAACTGGGCTTGCAACTAACCAATCCTAATGCCATCCATTGTATCCAAGGTCTCACCCCAACATCCCTCAATAAGTCCATAGGGATAGAGCTCAAGCCCCCCGGCAGAGTCAAAGACTACATGGTCCGAGACCACCTCCCCTGATGCCCTACGACGTAATAGTTCTGCTAAGGTAATGGCGATACGACGATGTCAATGGACAAGAATTGAGTAGAGATAGAGCTAAAGTCTAGTGACCAGGCTGAACCATAATGCCACGTCCTCCTCCTAATGCTCCACTAGCATCCAATACACTAACCACATACACACATTCACATGCCTATTTCTATTATCATCATCATCATCATATTATAAATAGATAGAAATAAATATGCATGAGCGGTAATAAGAGAAATATTGGATGACATGTGAGATGCACATTACAAGCAAATAAGCATAGAATCAATCATTGCATTGGACTCAATAATATAAAACAGCTTGTTGTTAGCCAACTAGTTTAGGTCTTGTTCTCTCACCTTTAACATGTTTGATCCTCTCCAAGTTTGTAAATCACTTTTGAGCCACTTGAAAACCTAAGAATTTTATGGATTCTAAGTTAGGGTCCAAGTTCATCAATTACAGTAGTCATAAGTCTAATATGAAATCAAACAGCCTTCCACAAGTTGTGTGGTCGCAGGTGTGGCTGCACCTGTGGTCTCAGTTTTTGCGATCACAGGGTGTGTGGTTGATACGTGTGGTCGCATATCATGTGACCATACCCTCTCTGGGACCTTCCTGAGAGCGTGTGGTCGATCATGTGTGCCTTGTGTGGTTGACCATAGTTGCGACCACATGAGTTTTTGTCGACATTTACTCTCAGTCCAATCCCTTCATGATTTGATTCCTTGGCTTATCATTAGGGTCCTTCCTATGATTTGATCTATGACCTTAATTTCATACTTTTACACAATTCTCTACCCTAACCTATTTTCTATGGATTTCTCTTGAGTTTTTGTCCATGGGTCTCATGGTTGAGATCCTATCTTGATTCAACATCTTAATTACGATGGAGGATCCTACTCCAGATGTTCTACTACTACAAAGATTGGTTCCATACCTTAAGCTTGTTAAGGAACCAGAGCCTTCTCTGCAACTCTTCCTTTTAGCCTTCCTCTTCAAATCTCCTTCTCTTTCTCTTTCTCTCTTTCTCTTTTTCAATTTGGGTTCTAAAAGAGTAGGGGAGACTATGGGACGTCCTTAATATAGAGAAAAACTCTCTATATAAGGTCTCAATCTAACTAGGAAAGAGATCCCATAGTTTTGGAAAGTTTCCAAAATTCGGCGTCGGTCATACCATCTTGTGGTCACATTGTGTGGTCGCAGAATCTGTCGACTACATGTCCCAAATATGTGACCACACATCCCAGATTGGAGTGGTCTCATTTTTCTTAGGTGTGGTCAACCATACTTGCTTTGGTATGCGACCACACACTTTTAATTAGCTAATTTTGGTTCGATTTACATACTTAGCGTTGTGTTTCCTTCACGCACTTGGTTTGTTTGGTCCGACCATAATTGGAAGACCTGATACGACATGGTAAGACCGGGTTAGTAGAGTGCGGGTCTTACACTACGAGCGAGCGGTCAATGCTCTCCACCTTGGGAACCATACCAAGTCCTTAAGACTGCTGAAAGAGTTGTGCCTCTGCCATGAGGGTGCTGCTCTCCTTCATCGCATCCATGGCACTGTTTGTGTTGAGGTGATTTCCATAATCGAGGACCCTGAATCCGCTCGCCGTGCTGTTTCAATCTCTCCCAACTCCTTTTAGTTCACCCGATTCTACCCCAATCTGCTCTACAAGGCTTCCAATGGCGGTAAGAATTACGAGGTGGTTGTACAAGAGTTCAGAATCCTATTGATCCCACCAAGGAGAGCTCCAACATAAGGGGTTAGGGCTTGGGTGAGAAGAGAAAGAAAGAGAGAGAAAGTAAATATAAGTTTCAATACAAGTTCAAACTAGTCATTTTATTTTTTTAAAAATTTTCAATTTATAATAGGAAGGGTAAAATTGTATATTAACAATTTAAGTAATTTTCGTCAGTTAAGTGGGTGTGATTGATGTTTGATTGATGTTTTTTTCAAACTTGTGGGTGGCAGATGATGTTAGTAATCCTTATTGGGGTGTATATGAAATTTTTTCTGATTTATATGTAGTATATAATTTTAATATGCTATACTTTGAAATAATGTCACACCAATGTGATATAATATTTTTAGTTTATTATATAATGTTTGAAATTTTTTTTATACTTTGACCATTTAATGAAAAGAATAAAAAGAATGGAAACAGGGGAGGGAAGTAAATGCATCAATGGGTCGGTTCAGTCTAGTTTCGGTCCGGGCTGAAATGGTGTCGGGTTTTATAAGCCCAAACCAAAACCTGTCCTTTAAGGGTTTGGGCTAGGGTGGGCTGTGCTTGATACAATAATTGACGGACCAGTCTGGTGTCGGGTTGTTATCGGGCTAAGCTTATTGGAATGATTTCTGGCCAGCTCGGTCCAGGCTGGGTTTATCGGGCTTATCGGGCTGCCTTTGCATATAGCTATTTTTGCCCGACAATAATTTTTATGTTTTTTTTGTTCATATTTAATTCAATTGTAAGATGTTGAATTTTGATTGATCTTAGGGGAATCTGAGCATGGATAATGGATTGCATATTTGGATTTATCTTGTTATAATCGTTAGATCCTTGGTCAATTGGATATTATTTGACCAGCAAAAAGAATCTGTTCGAGCTAGCTAGGGCTTCTTAACGGGCCTTACTGGTGTTTGGATTGGGTATTATTAGTTCGGGCTAGCTCAGTTTTTGTAACAGGTCGATCCGGTTTGGTTCGGTCCGAGAAGAAAAGGTGTCGGGCTTTACAATCCCAAACCAAAACTTATCCATTAAGGACTTGGTCCGAGCTGGGTTTGGGTTATATCGGGCAGGCTCGGTGTAAGCACCCCATTTTTGCCACCCTCTGCGTAAGTGAACCAATATGGCAGGTTTTCGATCTTTAACCTAAAGATTTGTGATTCTCTACTAAACCCCACAGCAGGGTCATGGGCTATTATCTACTTAGATGAATAGGTTGTGAAATTATCTTCGAAATGAGATCGGAATCATCAAATTATGACTTCAAACAAGGAAGATATCGCAGTTTGAAAGTGCAGGGGCATTTACGTAATTATCGTATCATGCATGCATTATCATTCAAACTTCAAGACATCATATCTGGGTCATCTGATATCGGAATCAGATCATTCAAAGGCCAATATTCCTTATTTTTAATCCTCTTCAAAGCGGACGTGAAAAATCCTGGGTAGAAGTCTCTGAAGGGTCCCATGCAAGCTTTCATGCAAAATTATCGTTAGAACTTCAAAGCTTTATATCTTTTTCGTTCTACGTCGGATTCAGATGATTCCAAGGCCATTATTCTTCATTCATGATGTTCTACAAAGTGGACATGAAAAAATCCCGGGTAGAAGTCACCAGTGGTTCCCATGCAAACTTTCATGTAAATTATCGTTAGAACTTCAAAGCTTCATATCTTTTTCGTTCTATGTCGGATTCAGATGATTCCAAGGCCATTATTCTTCATTTATGATGTTCTACAAAGTGGACGTGAAAAATCCCAGGTAGAAGTCTCCAAAGGGTCCCATGTAAAATTACATATGGAAATGGTCATTTAACCTTTGGAAATTCATATTTTGATCATCCCATATCCAAATCAGGTGATTTCAGTTTTATTATGTTTCATTTTTAGTACTCTATAAAGTGGACATAAAGAATTTTTGGTAGAAGTCTCCAAAGGATCCCATGCAGAATGGTCAACCAAATTATCGATAATTGGTTTGCTTAAACTTCAAAAATTCTTAGGTTGGCCATTTTATTTCCAAATGAGTTGATTCAAGCTCCAATATTCTTCATTTTTAATGTTCTACAAAGTGAACATAGAAAAATATGGAATAAAGGCTATCAAAAAATTCTGTACGGAATGACAGCGGGAATGACCCATGAAATGATATAGAGAGAAAACCCAGTTAATTCCAGTCAATCCAGTCAACTCAGCTCATCCCAAGCCAATCTTGGCCTAACCTAAACAATCCTTGTCAATCCAGACCAATTCATGGTGGCACATATGCATGTAATTCTTTTATATATTATTATATAATATATAATTTATTTTAATATATCATATACTATATACATATGTCTTATATGTATATTATATTATATATATTAATATATTAATATATTATATAATTACATATATGTTTTATATATAGCAAACAAAGGATCCCAAAGAGAGAGGACCGAAGAAAAAAAAAGGGAAATAAAAAAAATAGAGAAGGAGGGGGAACCGAGATGAGAAAGGGGGGAGAGAGATTGAGTGGTGAGGAGAGAAAAAATAAAAAAATAAAGAGGAGGGGAACCGAGATGAGAAAGGAGGAGAGAGATTGAGCGGTGAGGAGAGAAAAATAAAAAAATAGAGAAGGAGGGGAACCGAGATGAGAAAGGAGGAGAGAGACTGAGCGGTGGTGGAGAAAAAAATAAAAAAATAATAAAGAGAAGGAGAATCCGAAAGGAGAGAAAAAGAAAAAGAAGCGGAGAGAAGAAGCATGAAGAAGAAGAAGAAGAACAAGTGGAAGAAGAAGAAAGAGAAGATCGAAGAAGAAGATGTAATGAGGTAAAAAAATTTGATCTCTATGCATTCTTCCTTTTATTTTTTCTACACTTCCTTGAAAACCTCACGGTAACATGTCATTCTTCTTTCCTACAACTAAACATTGCCCCAGCCTACACTATCCCACCGTAACACCAAAGCCCAGCCAGCTTGCTGCACAGCACTGTCCAGCCTCCATCAATACACACCTGTCCACCCATAACCAGAACCATGTAACCCGATTCTACACCAGCTATGCTCATCCCCTCAAAACCAGCCACCTATAACCTCCTTTCTGCCATCAACCACCTTGCTGCACCACTTACCTGAACCTAGCCATGTTACAATACCCGAACCTGTCCATCAAGCCCTAAACCAGTCCCCTCATCCAACCATTTGATCAGCATTCCTCATCACCCTTGATCATGCCTCCGATCTTTGATATTGATGAAATTGGATTTTGGATATTGAATATTTACTGTGATGAAAATCTGATTTTTTTTTAAGTTGAGTATTTGATGTGATGAAATCCAATTTTTGATGGGAATGAAGTATGGACATTAATCTTGAGAATTTCACGTGAATGAAATATGATCATCAATCTTGAGAATTTCATATGATTAAAACATGGTTGTTGATCTTGGATCATGTGATGATATGATATATGAGCCATTGGATGTTAATTTTGAATCTAAATAGTTGGATTATCTTGGGGAGTGACTTAAATGAATATAAATCATCAGATTATCACTTTAAGTGATCTGAACCATTGGACGACTTGATCATGTGATTTAAGCAATCTGAACGATTGGATTACCATCTTGAGTGATTTGAACCATTGGATTATATTTGGAAATATTTTAAATGAATCCGAATGGTTAGATTACCATCAATAGTGATTTATACCGTTGAATTTTTCATCATTAATATTTGGATGCTCATTGCAATATTTGGATGCCCATTGCCATGCTCATTGCCATATTTGGATGTTCATTACCATATTTGGATGCTCATTGCCATATTTAGATGCTCATTGCCATGTTTGGATGCTCATTGCCATATTTGGATGCTCATTGCCATGTTTAAATGCTCACTGCCATATTAGGTCTTGCCATGCTTAGAAGATAGCATACTAGATCATGCCATATAGGCTCTTGCCTTATTTGTAATACATGCCATATTTGAGAGATTTTAAACAATCTTACTACATGTGAATTTCTTGCCATAAATGTTTTATATGCCATATTTAGATAGAATATTCTATTTTGGCAATAACTTATTTTCTGTAACACCCTAGTCAGACTGCCATATATGCACACTTCTAGAAGACAATCTAGGTGTGGGGACGTGCATTTAGGCACACACATTCTTGGGAAGGGCATAATGGGAATAATAAAAACCTTAATAAAGAAAGAAAAATGCTTTGCCAAACTTTCCAATACTAGAGCTTAGGTTGAAAAGGGTAATTCAGGATGATTTTGCCCCTCGGTAAACCCTAAACCTATAATAAGTTCTCAACCCTAAACCTAGAACAGGTTCTCAACCCTAAACCTAGAACAGGTTCTCAACCCTAAACTTAGAATAGGTTCTCAATCATTAACCTATAACAGGTTATCCAACCCGAACTACGTGGATTCTGATTCCTAGGGCAAACCCTAGGATACGTAGGCTATTTGGGAGAAATTCAAATTCGGATCTACCCCTTAGTCCATTCGGACTATCCCTAGATCCACTAGGATATCCACCCATATTTTAACCCAAATAGGGTTATCCAGACCCGAACTACACGGATTCTGATTCCTAGGGCAAACCCTAGGATACGTAGGCTATTTGGGAGAAACTCAAATTCGGATCCACCCCTTAGTCCACTCGGACTATTCATAGATCCACTAGGATATCCACCCATATTTTAACCCAAATAGGGTTATCCAGGCCCGAACTACGCGGATTCTGATTCCTAGGGCAAACCCTAGGATACGTAGGCTATTTGGGAGAATCTCAAATTCAGATCCATACCTTAGTCTACTCGGACTATCCATAGATCCACTAGGATATTTATACCTATTCATTTCAACCCAAATTTTGAACTATGCAGATTCTGATTCCTAGGGCAAATCCTAGGACGTAGGCCATTTGGGAGAAACCCAAATTCAGATCCAAACCTTAGTCCACTTGGACTATCTATAGATCCACTAGGATATTTATCCACATTTCAACCCTAATAAGGTTATCCACATTCCAACTCATAATGGGTTATCCATATTTCGACCCAAATAGGGTTATTCTCAGATCCACTAGGACTATCTATCAGTCCACATGGACTATCCAGATCCTAACCCATAGGATTTCTCATCCATTCAAGCATAAACTTCAACTTGAACAAAGAACTTAATCATGCACAAGCATAAATCACAATCATAAACTTTAATCACACCTGAACTACGATGGTGAACCTGATTTTTGAAATAATTCCGTAATACATAGGCAATCTGATGGATACAGATTCGGTTCAATGATATCAAACCACTTGGTTTGGTTCGATTTAACAGATAGAGTCTAGCATAGGAAAGGTATAGGAGACCGATTTCGATCGGACAGTTTGGGTGCCTAACCCCTTCCCATAACCGTAACCTGATGCTTACCCAATCTCTGATGGACCAGAAATCCAATCTAAGGGTCATGAGTCAATCGAGGTCTTACCTTGGGGTGAAATTTCACATTTCTAAGGTCCTAGACCTTAATTTAGGTGGCGACTTCTAAGATTTCCATCTTTATCCTCACACTTGGTCTGTGCTATCGGACCTGGCCCAGATTTACATCCTTAGAGGAAAGGAACACCAAAGCACCCACTACCCCACAGGCAGGGAGTGGAGAAACCCAAAGGCCTTTAGCCTTTACACAAACTCAAGCATCCCTCGGAGAAAGGAGAGATATCCTAGTCAATATAGGTTTGGAGCCCCCACGGATGCATAATATACATGCATTTGTGGGATGGGCTCCTTAAGAAATCTCCAGCCTTTACATTTGCCCAAAACATCTTCTCTAACTCCTTTGAAGACAATTCCTTGAGGCCTTGCCTTATTTCTAAACTTCTTAGCATTTCTTTCTCTCCATATATGGGTGATAAAGGCACATAAAGCTAATTTTACAATTTTCAATAGCCTTCAAAAGTCCTTGGAAACCACATGGCTTTATCACCCACTACCAGCTGATCTCTAGAATAGGTTGGGTTACAAAGCAACCTAAGTTTTTTCGAAATCCGAACTGCATAAGGACATGAGAAAAAAATATGGTTTACTTTCATCACTTCCGGCCCAACAAAGGACACATCTATCATTTACCAAATCTTTCCTCTTCTCCAACTGATCCACAGTTGCAAGAGCATTCAAAATGCACCTCCAAGTAGTTAAAGTCTATCCAGGGATACCCTCAAACCAGATTGTTTTTGCCCATCCAATTTCCTGCCCATGGGATCTAATGAGGTTCCATATAGCCTTAGAATTGTACTTTTTTGGTGGTTTACCTTGTCATTTAATCTGATTTCCATACTCCCTAGCTCTCTTCTTAGTTCCTACTAGCTGAATGTGATGCCATTGCTTCTGCAAGTCCATCTGGTTAAACTTATCAATATCCCAATAGCCATGAGATAACAATAGCTCTACCAAGTCATTCCTTCTACTAGCATCCATCCTTAGATTTGGCTACAGATAAAGGAGGATACCATCAGGGTGCCATGGGTCAAGCCAAAACTTGGTACATCTTCCATCACCAATAGAGTAAGAAATATGCTAAATCAGGTGCCTATGCTTTAGCATTTTTCTCAAAATTTAAGAGCTTCTAGCAATGCATTTAACAACCCAAATTGAGTCACTTCTTAAGTATTTTTTTTGTCACCCATTCTACCCAAAGAGATTTCTTGTTAGTTGCCACATTCCGCACCTGTTTGAGGATGCCAGCCATGTTCATTTCCCCCAAATGTTTCACTGGTAGACCTCATTGTCTTTTTGGCTTGCAAATCCTATCCCAAGAAATATAATGGATATTTTTCTCCAAAGAGGGACCTGCCCAAAAAAAAGTTTGCAAAAATACATTCAATCTTCCTAGTCACACTTTTTGGAACCTCGAACACTCCTGTCCAACAATAGTTTCCTTGAAGCGCA
This sequence comes from Protea cynaroides, assembly GCA_028583415.1. Classification (NCBI taxonomy): domain Eukaryota; kingdom Viridiplantae; phylum Streptophyta; class Magnoliopsida; order Proteales; family Proteaceae; genus Protea; species Protea cynaroides. The sequence continues at coordinate 96,710,436 of CM053276.1, read as the reverse complement.
GGCTGGATTACCTGAAGCCGCCCTACTTGGGAAAGAAATCTTGTTTTCCTCCCTTCTAGATTCTTACTAATTTTTGTTGGAAAAAGTCAAAGTAAAAAAAAAATTCAAAATAAAGTTTCAAAAGAGATTTTGTTTTAAACTCAAACTCCTTTTTCTTTTTGGCTCCAAAATTTCGTTTTCGTTTTGGGTGGGAATTTCGTTTTTCATTTTTGAGTTGGTCTATGCAATGTAGGACTTTTTAGTCCCACATTGCTTAGGGATTATGGAGGAGAGTTCTTTATTTGTAGGGAGTGTCCTCTACCTATTGAGCCCCAAAAAGGAAGCCAAGCTCCGTTGACACACACACACGCACGCATGCATGCACTGGACCTGATCGGACCGCAACCGGTGACCTACGACCTGCGACCTGCGACCTTGATGCAGGCGACCTTGATGCAGGAGTGGGCTTGGGTGTGGGTGTGGGTATTGTAAGACCCACACTCCACTAACCCGTTTTAACTATGTTGTGCCAGGTCTTCCCATCATTCCTGGACCAAGTGGACCGAGCATGTGAAGATGGATCACAAACCAGGTAAAAAAATTGACTCAATACCCAAAACTGTATGCATATGGTCAGATACCTGGGTAGGTATGGTCGACCATATGGAAAGAAACAATGGTCACCAATCAATGACCCTACGGTCGATTTTGACCCTACGATCGACGGGTTCTGCGACAGTAGCCGTCGATCGTGACACCCCAGATCAGACTCTGAGTTTTGGAAACTTTCCTAAACTAAGAGATTTCTTTCCTAATTGAAAGAGATCTCTATATGGAGAGTTTTTCTATATATAAAGGACGTCCTTCAGTCTTTTTCATTCTTTTAGAACATGAGTAAACCTTAGAGAAAGAGAAGGGAAGAGAAGGAGAAGAAAAAAAAGGCTAAGGAGAGGAATTTGCTGAGAAGAGATTGACTCTCTACCACAGGCAAAGGTATGAACCTAATCTCTAGAGATGTAAACTCTAAGGAATAAGACTTCTCTGAAGGTTAGGAGATATCAACCTATTATGATCTATGTGATTCCTTGAGAAAATCCCAAGGATAACCATGAATGATGAGTTTGATGATTAGGATTGATAAAAAACTATTAATGATGACCTTAGGATAAATCTAATTGAAGAGCAGAGGATTTAACCCAGGAAGAACTCGAATTGCATGTAGTTTGTAAACAGAAATTTCAATGTCGTAGCTATGGTCGACCATAGCATGACCAGCCTGACCAGAGGATCGACCATAGGCATTCAGGAAGATTCATGAATCATATGGTCGCAGCTACGGTCGTACCATATGCGACCGTAGGGTATCGACCGTAGGCAATAAGGTCAACACAGTATAAGACCATAGGACAAATCAGACACCTATCAGTTCTCTGTTTCGATTTCTGACTACTGTAACATGTTACATATGAACTCTAACTTAAATTCATATAACTTTTAGGTTGTTAAATTGATTGAAAGAGAATTTCAAGGCTTGAAAGGAGATCGAGTATTGCTAACAGGTGAGGGAACAAGACCTAATCTAATTGGATAATAACAAACTATTTTATTTTTATTGAGTCCAATGCCATGATTGATTCTATGCATGTATGCTCGCAATGTGCATCTCACATGTCATCCAATATTACTGCTATTACTGCTCATGCATATGTAATTCTGTTTATTTATAACATGATGATGATGATGATGTTAGGAATAGACATGTGATTGTATGTGTGTGGTTGGTGTGTTGGATGCGAGTGGAGCATCAGGGGGAGGACGTGGCATGATGGTCTTTAACCTCGTCATCAGACTCTAGCTCTATCTCTACTCAAGTCTTGCCCACTAACATTGTCGTATCGCTATTACCTTAGCAGAACTATTATGTCATAGGGCATCAGGGGAGGTGGTCTCAGACCGTCTGGTCTCTGACTCTGCCGGGGGACCTTAGCTCTATCTCTATGGCGTATTGAGGGATACTGGGGTAAGGCCTTGGATACACTATTTGGCATTAGGATTGGTCAGTTGTGAGCCCAGTTTGCAAGCCCTTACCAATAGGGGCTTACGTATTGGTATGGATAGGGCATCAGGGGAAGTGTTGGCGGTGTTTGATTCGGACACTTTAGCTCTATCTCTATTCCATGGTGGGTGCATGTGGGACGACAATGGTGTTTGATCCATTGGACGGATTCACACACTCGTGTATAGAGGTGCGGGGGCCACCAAACCTTTCTATAGCACATTGCAAACTTATAAACTAGATCGAAGATATGAATTGAATGCATGCATATGTTTGTTGCATTGTTTGGTTTGCTCACTGAGCCGTGATGTGTGCTCACCCTTTTAACGTCGTATATTTTAGTTGATGATGCAGGACCTACTGTTGAAGATTATATGAATGCATTGATGTATGGACATGTTACGGCCATGGATGTAGAAGCTGTTGAAGATGCGTATGATTCATCATTCGAGTGCAACTAGTGCATATTCGATTAGTTTAGCTATATTTAATTATTGGGACATGTAAAGGATTAATTACTTTTATGTCTTGAGTTTTGGAGATAATCGGATTAATTATTTATTATCATTGTTAGACACTCTGTTCATTATCTGTAAGACTTTCGTATATTTGTTTAATATCTCTGATTATTACTGTGGAATGTGTGTGGTTTGATATGGTGGGTACAACCTATACGAGATCCTGGTTGAACCGTTGATTTATTGGCGGTTCATCACACTAATCAGGTAAGACCAAAATTGGGGTATGACAGGTATGGGTATGGGTATGGGTTTTATGGGATTCGGACACACCTCTACCTGGATACCATTTTGGAAAGGGCTTATGTGTAGAGATGTATCTCTATACATAAAAGGGTGCCTTCTGGACTGTCGATCTCAGGATCTGAGCTCTGGTTCAATCTCTATACATAAAAGGGTGCCTTCTGGAACCAGCATGGAAATGGGACTGCAACACTATGGACTTCGTCATCGAGTTACCATTGACTCCCCGAGTAGTTGACGCAATTTGGGTGATTTTAGGCTGCCTGACTAAAACGGCTCGATTTTTAGCTATACGACCTCAGTATACACTGGAGAGGTTAGTTAAGTTGTATGTGGATAATATTGTCAGATTACACGTACCTGAAAGCATTGTGTCCGACAAAGATCCACGATTTACTTCAAAGTTTTAGGAAGGATTGCAAAAGGCTATGGGTACAACATTGAAGTTTAGTACTGCATTCCATCCTCAGACAGACAGACAATCGGAGCGTACCATTCAGATTCTAGAAGACACACTCCGAGCCTATGTTATTGATTTTAAAGGATCATGGGATGAGAAGTTACCACTGATTGAGTTTGCTTATAACAATAGCTATCAGGCTACTATACATATGTCACCCTATGAAGCACTATATGACAGGAAGTGTCGAACTCTTTTGTTTTGGAATGAAGTTGGAGAACGTAGTATTGTTGGACCAGAATTTATTGAAGAGACATGTCGAGTAGTCAACATTATCAAAGAAAGAGTAAGAACGGCTCAGAGTCGTCAGAAGCAATATGCAGATACTAGACGCCGAGACCTTGAATTTGCGTAAGTGATAAGGTATTCCTCAAAATGTCACCTATGCGTGGTTTGAAATGGCTCGGATAGAAAGGGAAATTAAGTCCGAGATATGTCGGACCATATGAGATTCTAGCTAAACGTTGAAAAGTGGCTTACCAGTTAGCACTACCACCATCTATGTCAAGTGTGCATGATGTATTTCATATCTCCTTATTGAAGAAGTATGTCAGAGATCCAACACACGTTTTGATAGTAGATCTACCTGATTTGACTGATGATTTGACATTTGAAGTAGCACCAACTGAAATCACCAGCCGAAAGGTTCAATGACTATGCAACCGTGACATCTATTATGTTAAGGTCACCTAGAGAAGTAGAGATATAGAAGAAATCACATGGAAAGAAGAGAATGCTATGCGAAAGCAATACCCTCATCTATTTGACTCGGAAGGTATGTACAAATTTTGAGGATGAAATTTTTATAAGCAGGGGGGAGTTGTAAAACCCGTATCGAACTAATCGATCTTACCACCTTGTACCAGGTCTACCTATCATGGTCGAGCCAAATTGACCAAGTGCGTGAAGGAAATAGCATGACCAGGTATGAAACTGACCCAAAAACAGTAAAATAGGGGGTAGGGTCACATACCTAAATAGGTAGGGTCGATCCCACCTCATCAGGAAGTTAGACCCATGACTTTTAGTCCTAGAGTCGGACAACTAAAACCCTAGGGTCGACGGGATCACCGACCCCCTCATCGACCCTAGGATCACCGACAGAAACCGTAAATAGGAAACTTTCCTAAATTCAAGGGGATTCTTTCCTAATCTCAATGGGACTTATTTTGGGAGGTTTTTCTCTATAAATAAGACGTCCCTTAGCCTCTTTCACTCCTTTTGAAACTCTAATTGAAAGAAAAGAGAAGGAAAAGAGAAGTAAAGTTGGAGAAGAAGACTAAAGAGAAAAAATTCAGAGAAATCTCTAAATCTCAGCAAACCTAAGATATGGATATGCTTTCCATGAATTGTTTAAGACCTTAGAATAATTCATGAAGAGGGTATGATCTAGGAGAAACCCAAGTCATCCATCCATGGGAAGATTTCAATGAAATCCATGGAGGAAATCATGGTAGACAAAGTAAGGAAGTAACCTAGAGTTTTAAGCCATAGAACAAGCATAGAATGGACTGTGGAAGTAAGCCAAAGGACCCAAACTTGAAAGATTAGACTGTAGAATGAAAAGGTCGACTCTTACCACGTGCGGTCGCACGTAGGGTCGATTGGGAATCGACCCTACCAGACCATAGGATCGACCCCTAGCTCCCGGGAAGTCCAAGGAAGCTACGGTCGCACCTAGGGTCGATGGGACAGCCGACCATAGCATCGACCCTATACCCTGGGGTCGCATAAACCTGCGACCCTATTTGCGACCCATCCTGCGACCCTAGCTTTACAGTAAGCTTAAAACTGTCGGAATAAATTCTAATTAAAATTTATCGACTTGTTAGGTTTTCCTATTATTATAAAGGTGATTCTTAGAGCTTGAAAGAGGATTTACACTCAAGAAAAGGTGAGGGAACAAGACCTAAACTAATTGGCCAATAATAAACTATTTTTATTTCTTGAGTCCATTGCCATGACTGATTCTATGCATGTATGCTTGTAATGTGCATTCAACATATCGTCCAATATTCCTGCTATTAATGTTCATGCATATTTAATTCTATTTTGTTTATAACATGATGATGAGGATGATGCTAAGAATAGGCATGTGAATGTATGTTTGTGATCAGTGTGTTTGATGCGAGTGGAGCATCAGGGGGAGGACGTGATATTGTGGTGTCTCCTGGTCACAAGACTCTAGCTCTATCTCTACTCAAGTCTTGTCCACTGACATCGTTGTATCGCCATTACCTTAGCAAACTATTACATCGTAGGGCATCAAGGGAGGTGGTCTCGGACCGTGTAGTCTTCGACTCTGCCGGGGGGCCTTAGCTCTATCTCTATGGACGTATTGAGGGATGATGGGGTGAGGCCTTGGGTACACTTTTTGACATTAGGATTGGTTAGTTACGAGCCTAGTTTGCCAGCCCTTGCCAGCAAGGGCTTACGTGTTGGTATGGGTAGAGTATCAGGGGAAGTGTGATGCGGTGCAGTCCTAAGCACTTTAGCTCTATCTCTATTCCATGGTGGATGCATGTGGGATGGCAATAACGATATTCATTGGGCGGCTTCACACACTCGTGTATAAAGGTGAGGCGGCCACCGAACCTTTCTATAGCACATTGCAAACTTATATACCAGACCATAGATATGAATTGAATGCACGCATATGTTTGTTGCATTGTTTTGTTTGCTCACTGAGCCGTGATGTGTGCTCATCCTTTTCGAATTTGAATATTTTTAGTTGATGATGCAGGTACCATTATGGAAGATTATGTGAACACTTTTGTGTACGAGCACGTGGCTGCCATGGAGGCTGAAGATATAGTGGAGACGCATGACTCCTCATGCGAGTGCAACTCATGCGTTTTCGATTAGATTTTTATTTGAACTATTAAGGAAATATAATTTGATATTTTATTTACTTATGTCTCAGTTGATACAACATAATTTGATATTTTATTTATGATTATCACAGTTAGATTTTCAATTCATTTAATATTAAGACTTCTGCTATTGTGTATTTATTCTGATTATGGTTGTGGATGTGTATGGTTTAAGTTAAAGGACACAGCCTATTAGAGATCCTGGTTGAACCGTTGGTTTATTAGCGGTTCATCACACCGTTCTGAATGGTGTGGAATTGGGGTGTGACAACTTGGTATCAGAGCTCTCAGGCCCTGTCTCTTAAACCAGAATACTACCACCAAAGTTGTAAACTGAGATAGGATAAAATTTAAAATCTCTAATAATAACACACCATAAGCATCTGTGTTGTTTGAGACAAAAATTGAAAGAGAATAATGCACCTATTAAATGAGAAATAAATTTATATACACCCAAATGAAAAACAAACGTATAAACACATATCTAAAGCGGAGTACATTCCACAATCTGGACAGTTACTATGTAGTACAAAAGAAAAAAATAAAAGAAAAATACATCAGGAAGCTGGAGGTGATGGGGAAGGCGGTGCCTCGCGGTCTCTGTCATAATCATTGGCATAGACTCTATTCAACCAAGCTACCTGAGTCTGGGTTGTCTGAAGACTAGATGTGAGATCAGCAACCCGTTGATCAGTCACGCGCTGAGCATCTAGAAGCTCTCCCACCCTCAGATCAGACATGCACTGAGCCTCTCTAATCTTACGTAGTATCCCCATCATGTCATCAGAAGGTGGGTGTGAAGGACCAGCTCCCGTAGTATGTGTAGGTAATGGAGGAGGTATGGAGTCAACATCCATATACAAACAATCATCATCTCCAGTATCATCCCCATGAACCCCTGCTCCAACGGCTACTGCTGCTGCCTCAGCGTCTGCCATCTCCACCCGAGTATGAGGACGCACCAGAGCATTGCTCTCATCGTCGCTGACCTGAGCATCCCGCATGCCCATCTTACAGATGGCCTCCCAATCCAGAGGTGATGAGAAGGATTTTTCCTGAATCCTCTCATCCACTAAATCAACACTCAAGAGGGTAAGCAATGTAGTGATCAGGCGTCCATAAGGCAGGTTGCCAACCTGACCGGGCAGTGTGGCACTGATCATCGTCCGCATAATAATATAAGGGAGGCAGACAGGCTGCCTAGTGTAGATACAGTAGAGTAAGAACTGGGTCAACTGGGAGATCCTCTCGTAGTGCCCACTCTGAGGTATCAGGTTGTGCTGAATGATCTTACAGTACACCTGAGGCTCTGGACGTAGGTAGATCGCTTTCATCTCCTAGCGATCCTCTCTGATAAGCTGACGGTCTATCTCAGCCCTCATCTCCAAGGAAAAGAACTAGGACTCTCTGGGGGCACAGTTCACCAAGGGGCCGTCGTATGAAATGCCCAACAGGTCCGCTAACTGCCGATAGTCAAAGGAAACCTCTACTCCCTTGACGTAGCTCGTGATCCTGAGCTCTCTACCCCTCTCAGTATCATTGTGATCTCCCACCACCTAGAGATTACAATAAAACTGTCTCACCAAATCTAGATGGGTACAGGTGTTGTAGGTGATCATGGGAAGCCAGCCCATGTCACCAAAATCTCTCTCTACATCGAACAATACTAGACTAGCCAAGTTCACACGACGACCTCCATTTACCTTCTTACGAGCGTAGCGGGCATACTGCGCCTCGGCCTCGTTAGAACAGAAACGAATTGGGTCGTGAACCCTAGGTACTTTGGTACGAGTCATATTATCTGGAAAAAAAAAACAGATAATGGCTTAGTAAAGATGAAAAATCCAAAAATTTTGGCATCATAACGACATAAATTGGTCAAAAGCCTCACTTTTCACCCATACACGTGGGCAGGAGGACTTATATAGATTCTAAACTATCTTGTAAGACTCATACAGTTAGAAATTTTATCTAAGAAGATTGAATTTGAAGAAATTTCAAGAAATTTAAAAATCTCCACAAATTAGGGCAAAAATGGGAAATTTCAAGTTTCACGATAACCAACCGATGAAACTCAAATATTTAGAGGGCTTTCGTCTATTGAGTCACCAACAACAAAAGCCCCTAATAAAAATCGAATTTTTATGGTTGAAAAAAGTTTAATTTGAAGAAAACGATATAAACGAGCAAAAACCTAGTTAAGGAACCCTAAAAACATGAAACCGTAGAGAACATACCTGTAGAGGAGGAGTAGACGTCGAAAAGAGAAGCAAAAATCACCAATGGGTCGGAGTTGTCACTGTAGCAACTCAGAGGAACGAGCCGAGTCGGAAAGGAGGAGAAGGAATGAGAGATGGATCCAAAAATCGGGATTAAAAACCTGATTTTTAGTCCTAGGGTCGCATAATTCGACCAAGACATTAGACCCTACCTCCGACCCCCTCATCGACCCTAGCCTCTCGGTGATCTGACAGAGAACTAGGGGTCGATCCTAGGGTCGGACACCCATCGACCCTACCATCGACCCTAGGCTCTCGGTAAGTAACAATGATTCTCAGGGTCGCATACCCTAGGGTCGGACATCCATCAACCCCACCATCGATCCTACGATGGAAAATACAGTATTTTTTGGCAGAATGATCTGAAAATTTTGAATTTATCATTGACTAGTGGATTTAAATATGAGAATGAAGTATATGCTGATTGCCTCACGTATTCTATGATTTTCAGGCATTACCACTACCAGAGTAGATAATGGCTGGACGTAGAGTGACCAGACAAAGCCGTAACTCTATTCCACCACCACCACCTGTAGAGGAAGACAGCCATATACATCCTGAAACACAGGAGAATCCGAACACGGCACCGTCCGTAGTTAATGGGCAGACAAATCCTACAAATCTGCCAGCTCCACCTACAGACCTGGCTACAGTCGTAATGAATTTGGCACAACAGTTGCAGCAAATACAACAGGTACAAGCTACTATGCAAGCTGCCATAGGCATGGCTTTTCCAGCTACACAACACAGTACCCCACGCACCTCAGACTCCCATCATGCAGGCTCAAGTACAAAACCCTGAAGTAGCTCCAGGTGGATATCAATACCAACCACCCATATATGGGGCTTATGTTCCTCATCAACTAGACCACTCCAGACTAGTTGAGCGTTTTCTGAAGATGAAGCCCAAGGAGTATAGTGGTAAGCCAGCTGATCTGTTATAGCCAGCACACTAGATCGATGAGATGGAGAGGAATTTTACGATGATGACGGTGAATGAAGAGGAGAAAGTATTGTGTGCAACATTCATGCTAAAAGGCGATGCACACCACTGGTGGAAGTCCACATGGACGTATCTGTTGACAAAGCACGCCCAACTGACCTGGGATATATATAAGGAGGCATTCTTTGAGAAGTATTTTCCTAGGAGTTTCAGAGATTCTATGGAGAAAGAGTTCATGAGTTTGTATCAGGGACAGATGACTGTCGATGCATATCAATAGCGTTATGAGGAGCTGTTCTTCTTTGCACCAGTCAGTATGCAAGTGGAAGATACAAAGACCCGAAGGTTCATCATGGGACTTAGGGGAAGCATACGTGAACATGTTCTGGGACTTGAGAAGAAAATCTACAATGAAGCTGTACAAATTGCTCGAGTGATAGAGTCGAGCCAAAAAGAGAGCTACTTTGCTCAAAATAAGGGAATCAAAAGGCCTAATGGGAATTCTTATAATGGAGGGAACACCAAGACATTCAAACCCTTCCGTACTCAAGGCTTCAATGCAGCAGCCAAGACTACTTTAGTAGCTCAACAGCAACAAAAGCCAAATAATGAAGGGGTAAAATGATTTAACTGCAATCAATTGGGCCATATTGCAAGGGAGTGTCCTAAGCCCAGGAGGCAACTACAACAAGGAAGAGTTTACGTTGTTACATCTGAGGATTTTGCCGCATCGCTTGATGTGGTCACAGGTATGACCTGAACCTTGTCATTTTGGGTTACATTGTGTGAGCATGTAGACTAAATCAAAACAAATCACAAGTATCGTACCTATTAATGGCATTCCCGCCAGAGTACTCTTTGATTCAGGAGCTACTCATTCTTTTATATCTGTGTCATTTGGAAAGAAGCTAAATCTACCCCTCAAATCCTTAGACTACAAACTGCTTGTACGATTGTCGATGGGATTAGAAGTGGAATTAGAAAAAGGTTATGGACCATGTCCAGTTCTTATTGAAGAAAAGACTTTGGATGCAACCTTGATTCAACTTGAGATGGCAAACTTTAATGTCATCTTGGGAATTGACTGGTTAGCTCGGCATTCTGCAAACCTATTATGTGCCGAAAAGAAGCTGACATTTAAAGACAAGGAAGGAGCAGAGTTCAGTTTTGCGGGAACTAAACTTCCACGTAAACGAAAGCTCATACTCTCTGCATTAAAGGCTAGGAAGTGCCTTGAGAAAGGAGCAGTTGGGTATCTAGTAACTATGGTCGATCTTACCAAGGAAGCACCACTAATGGAGGATATTGATGTTGTGCGTGACTTTCCAGATGTATTTCCTAAAGAACTACCAGGACTACCACCCGACCGAGCTACAGAGTTTGTTATAGATCTGATACCCGGAGCTGCACCAGTATCTAAAGCACCTTATCGAATGGCTCCTACTGAACTGAAGGAATTAAAAGAACAACTACAAGAACTGCTGGACAAGGGTTACATCTGACCTAGCTTATCACCTGTAAGCACCCCATTTTTGCCATCCCAGCCAAACAAAGTCCTGCTGGCGTGTGGACAACAAAAAGAGAAAGATGATCGAAAGTTTGGATTTTTGAGTGTGAATTTGAGGAAGTTTTCAATGGGTCTCTATGAATTCGAAGAAGTTTTCAATGGGTCCTGTGAGGATAATGATGTCCACCCACGCTGAATGGACGGTGAATGATTTGGAGTCGCCACCTAGATTAAGGTCTAGGACCTAAAATGTAGCCTCATCCTGAGATAAGACTTTTATTGACTCATGACCCAACATATCGGCTTTGGTCCAACAGAAAACGGATAAGCGTTCAAAGTATAGTTTGGGAAGGTGTTAGGCACCCAAAACTGCCCGATCCAAAAATCGGCCTCCTATGTGACTCTACTTTCCTTAGACTCTATGGTTCTGACTGTTCATGGTCAATGGATGATGACTAGGGCTCATGGGGGATCCTATGCCAAGTTACTAAGTTCTTCTAGCTTAAGTTCAGCCAAACATGTTCTCGAAGTAAGAAAACAAATAAAATAATATACAATGAACCGAACCAAAAATGGTTCGCTGATGGACTGAATCTGAGATGTCCAAAACGTCTCAAATTGCCTACGTATTCCAATCCTGGAAATCAAGTCCAAAAACGTAGTTCGAAACAGAAAGTGATTAAGGTTTATGGATATGGATTATGATTAAGCTTTCTTAGATTCAATTTATTCAAGTTGAAGTTTATGCTTGATGATGATTGAGATTGAATCTAGAGATAGCCTAAATGGATCGAAGTGAATGAGGATATGGATGCGGATATGGATATGGGGGTCCTAAGGATACTAAGATGAGGTACCGTACTTGGAGAGTCCTCCAAGTTGCCTACGTATTCCAGAGGTCTTGGAAATCAGGTACAACGTAGTTCGTTACATGGGTTGTACTCTCAGGGAGTAAGGTTGTACTCTCAGGGAGTTGGATTTGTACTCTCAGGGAGTAAGGTTTGTACTCTCAGGGAGTAAGGTTGTACTCTCAGGGAGTTGGATTTATACTCTCAGGGAGTAAGGTTTGTACTCTCAGGGAGTAAGGTTTGTACTCTCAGGGAGTTGGATTTGTACTCTCAGGGAGTAAGGTTGTACTCTCAGGGAGTTGGATTTGTACTCTCAGGGAGTTGGATTTGTACTCTCAGGGAGTAAGGTTTGTACTCTCAGGGAGTGATGTTTGTACTCTCAGGGAGTAAGGTTTGTACTCTCAGGGAGTAAAGTATGGCTCTCAGGGAGTTGGATTTGTACTCTCAGGGAGTAAGGTTTGTACACTCAGGGAGTAAGGATTTGTATTACATCTATCTAGATTCTGCATCCTAGGGGAAATGAACTGAGGGTTAGGGATCGTCCTAAACTACCCTTGTCACTTACAACCCTGATTTTAGAATTGTTGGGCTAGGCTTCATGATTCTTGATTAAGAATTTTATCATTTTTCCATTATTACCCTTCCCATGAATGTGGGTGCCTACATGCATGTCCCCACACCTAGGAGTGTCTTCTATCAGTGTACATGCACGGCAGTTCGACTAGGGTGCAGGAAAAGTAAGTTCTTGTCGACATAAATATCATTCAAGCATAGCATACAGCAGCAGATCAGCATGGCAGTGTGCACAAAGCTAACATTGTAAGCATTCCAAACATGGTAGTGCATAATATGATAGCGTAATCAAGGGACATGATAGATGCATGGATGTAACGACATAGACGATATCAGATCCTCAATCTAACGGTTATATCTCTTCAAAAAATGATGATCATGATCAACACTTAGATTTCATCAAAATAGCCAACATCAACGGCTCAGATCTCATCAAATAGCTATAATCATGATCAATGACTCATATCTCATCAAAATAGCTATGATCTATGGCTTAGATCTCCTATCATGATCAGACTAAGAAATCAATGGCTCAGATTCGTCTAAATCAATTATGATCCAGATTCAACAATTTACATCACTCAAAATTTCCACGATGATAATCCAACGGCTTAAATCACTCAAGATCATAATCCAACCGTTCAGATTCATCAAAAACACTCATGATCAAGATTTAACGGTTTAGATTCACCAAACTCACTTACGATGACAATCCAACGGTTTAAATCGCTTAAGATCATAATCCAACCATTCAGATTCATTTAAATCATTCCCAAAGATAATTTAACGGTCCAGATTGCTCATCATGATGAGCCAACCCCTCAGATTCATCAAAAACAACTCATGATCAGAATCCAATGGTTCAAATCACTCAAAATTACTCATAATGAAAATCCAACGGTTCAAATCATTCAAGATCATAATCCAACCATTCATATTCATTTAAATCATTCATAAAGATGATCTAGCAGGTCAGATCACTCATCATGATAATCCAACCACTCAGGTTGGTTAAAATCACTCCAAAGATGATCTAATGGTTCAGATCGCTCATCATGATAATCTAACCATTCAGATTAAAAAAAAGTCACTTATCAAGAAATCCATATTAAGATTCGCATTAAAACTTTATGATCAATGGATGTATTTTAATCACATCAAAATTTCATATCAATGGCTATGATCAACTCATTAAAATTCTTATCATATGGACATGATCAATTCTCATAAAATTCAAAATCATGTGGTTGGATCAACCACATTTCAATTCCAATCACATTAAAATTTCCATCGCATAGTCGGACCAATATCCATTTCCATCACATGGTCGGACCAATTACAATTATCATCACATAAAACTTTCATGCACATCGGATCAATTTCATCACATAAATTAGATCCATGACATTAAAATCAAAATACATGGTCGGAATGGATTGGCGAGTGGGTGGTTATGGGTATTCATGGGTGCATGGTGACAGAGAGTAAGAAAGAAAAATAAAGAGAAAAACAGAGGGGGAGGTGAGAGCTTACCTGGAATTTGCAAGCGGCTTTCCTTGCTCCCTCCTAGACTCTTCTATTTCTCAGCTCCCTCTCAACCAAATTTCAGCTCAATCATTATCTCATCTTCTCCAACCCACTTTCTCTCCTTCTCAAAAACCCACTTTCTCTTCTGTTCTCTTTTCCTTTTCTTTTTTTTTTTTCTTGGCTTCTCTCGGCCAAAAAACCTCCTCCTCTCCCCTTTTCTCACCTCCTTTTATAGCCGTTGGTGGGGTGTAAAGGTTAGGCTGTTGGGTGGTGATTGAGTAGATGCATGGAGAAGAATGAGTAGGGGCATGGAGGTGAGGGGCTGTTGGGCTGTTAGGCTCAAGGAGAGGAAGAGGTGGCGGTGAGGGGTTGAGTAGGGGCATGGAGGTGAGGGGCTATTGGGCTGTTGGGCTCAAGGAGAGGAAGAGGTGGCGGTGAGGGGTTAAGTAGGGGCATGTAGGAGTGGTAGGTGTCGATGGGAGAGGAAAAAATGAAGGAGTTTGGTGGGCTCAAGGAGAGGAGGAGGTGGCGGTGAGGGGCAGCATGGAGGAGTGGGTGAGTTGTTGGGCTGTTGGGCTCAAGGAGAGGAGGAGGTGGGGGTGAAGGGTAGCATGAGGTGGTGGGCTCAAGAGACATGGTGGCATGGGAAAGATGGAGGTGGCAGCACCTCCCTCTTTCCCTCCACCGAATCCTCCCCCTTTTTTTTTCTTTTTCGGTTCTTCTCCCTCCTCTCTCTTCCCATCCTCTCTCTCTCTCTTTACGGTTTTTCTCTCTTTCTCTCTCTCTCTCTCTTTCTCTCTCTCTCTCTCTTATCGGATTCCTCTTGACCGGCTATATATATATATATAATATACTATAATATACTATAATATACTATAATATACTATAATATAGTATAAATAGTATAATAATATTATATATATATATAATATAACATAAAGCATATATTAATATATAAATGTATATATATATAACAAGTACATACACATGCCGACCCGACTCAACCTGGGCCGGTCTGGGTTGGGTCAGGCTGGACTGATTGAGTTTGACGGGGTTGGACTAAATTGGGCTAGAACTTGGTTGGGCTGAGTAAGTATGGACATGGGTTGATTTCTCTCTTTATTATGGGTCCTCTCAGCTTGCAATTTCGCATGAAAAATTTTGACGCCTTTTGTCTCAGATCTTCCACGTCCACTTTGAAGAGGACGGACAAAGGAGCACACTGGTGCTCGAATTGCCTGATTCGGACTTCGGATGATCAAGATATGAAGAATTGGAGTTTTGACGATAATTCGGCTAGCAACTTTGCATGGGACCCGCAGGCGGCTTCTGCCCAAAATTCTTTACGTTCACTTTGAAGAGGACGGACAATGGAGCACAGTGGCACTTGAATCATCTGATTAGGACTTCGGATGATCAATATATGAAGAATTGGAGTTTTGACGATAATCCAATCGGCAACTTTGCATGGGACCCGCTGGCGGCTTCCGCCCAAAATTCTTCACGTCCACTTTGAAGAGGACAGGCAATGGAGCACAGTGGCGCTTGAATCGTCGGATTTGGATGTCGGACGATCAAGATATGGTCGAATGAAGTCCGATCGATTTAAATCACAATAATTTGCCCAATAAATCCTAAATTTATGATAATTTACAGAAAAGCCCTTGGATTTAATAAGTCAATTTCAATCCGACTAAAATCGCAACATCTTCTTCGTTTGATATTGAAATTGAATGATTCTGGTATCATTTCGAAGGTATTTCCATGACCTTGTTGTAGGACCCGCCAAAATCAGCTTTGAAATCACCACTTATCGTCCAAACCTTGAATTGACCCGCAACCCTTCTGAATATGCCCACCAAGACTCTTGTTCATGGCTGGGGATGGCAAAAATGGGGTGCTTACAGATACCCCTCTTTACCCGAGGTTGTATCAATTGAGGGTAAAGACAAAGAGAACCATATTTTTTCCACTCATAACAGAGAGAGACGAAACCTTCTTGAACATGTGGGCCATGTGTACCTCAGCACTGAATTGCCACTTTTGACAAACTTGGGCACATGCTTTATTATCACCATTTGGAGAAGGCATACCAGTGGACCTCCCTTAGGAAAAAATTATCATCAGCAAGTTCTTTATGCCAACTTCACTCTCTCGATGCCTTATCCATCATGGTCATTCTGTCTGACGAGTAGAAGTTCTTAAACACTCACTGGAACGACTTAGAGAAAATCCTGATTCACAACAAAATTGGTAGGGGAATCATTGGATCTTTCTTACCTTATAGACACATTGAAAACCTTAGTGAGTTGTGCATGAAATGCACATATGTATGACCTTGTCTGAGCCTAAGTCTCTAAATCCAAAGATAAGTGACAAAAGACAAAGGCCTAAAGTGGCTGATATGAAGCTTGTAGAACCTACATGCAAATTTCGGGACGAAATTTCTTTTAAGGGTGGTGGAGTTGTAAGACCCGCACTCTGAAAACCCGGTCTAAACCTTGGTTTTGTGTCATGACAGGTCTTCCGATCATCACCGGGCTAGACGGGGCAAGCGGATAACAAACAGGTACAAAATCGGACCGAAGTCAACCAATTATACCTGATTTTAGGTATACCGGTCGATGGTACCGGTCTTGGTACCGGTCGACCGGTATGGCCTGCGTAGCTATGTGCGGGAATCTGGAAATTGGTCTCTGCGGGTCCTGCTTTCCTGATTTCGAATCCTAGAAGTTTCCTAATCCTAGTAGGGTTACTAAACCCTATTTCTAGCCTATAAATACACCCTTAAGCCTCCTAAAATCCTTTCCATTATATCTCACAAACCCTAGAGAAGAGAAAGAGGTTGGAAAGGAGAAGGGGCTAGGAAGAAGAAGGAGGTGCCGCCATTACCGTTCGACGAAGCTCTCCTTACGCAAGTCAACGGTAAGTGCTTGAATCCATCTTCTTACCCTATGTTAGTTGTGTGGGTGGATCAATACCATGCAAAGTAGGTATTGATCTAAAACCTTAAATTGGCCAGTAAACCCTAAGTTGCCGTCAAACCCTAGATTCGAGTTTCGAGATGATATTCATCGAAACGAGACTTGAATGAGTTGGGGATAACTCTAACTCAAGGCCTAGACTTAGAATGGACAGGAGAAACCTGAAAATCCATGGAGGATGATCGACGGCAGTCGAAAAACCCCATGTATGGTCTTCGGAGACATATCGGTCGACTATACCGGTTGCACATAGTGCGACCGGTATGTTGCGACCGCTACCTCTCGGGAGGTTATGCGTGGGGACCGGCTGACCATACCGGTCGCCGGTCTTTTCCCGCAGGCTGCGACCGGTACATGCCACCGATCAGCTCTGTGAGGGTATTTTGTAATCCATGTTGGTTTCCGACCAACATGAGACTCTAAGAATGTTATTTTAATAAACCCTAATAATATTGTAGGACTTTGTGACTTATCGTTTGGACCTTGCGATGTGGAGCAAGTTATCGAGCAGCGTCGGGTAAGGGAATCGACCCTAAACCTAATAATTAATGGACGATAAATCGTTGTTAATCATTGAATGTCTATGATGTGATGTTTGTGCATATTCACATGCCATCCTTTACTTTCGGTTATTATTCTTGTTCATGCATTGATAGGATGTGATTGTTAGGCATGTGATTGTTTTTCGTTGGTGTGTGGAGTGGGGCATGGGCTGGGATCGCTCTTCACATTATTACCTTTTGTAGTGATTTCTGTCTTAACATGCTTGGTACGGGTGGGGTATCGGGGGAAGGTCGTGGTACGGTGGTCTCCGATATTGATGTTGTCCGGCCATTGTTATGTGTGCCCGTGGATTCAGTCGCTTGGCTTGTCCACGATGCTTTAGCTCTATCTCTATGCCGTAGGGAGTTATGTTGGGATAGGGTCTACTGCGTTATGTTTCTATCCTAGTGGGTTAGTTGCGGATAGGGCATCGGGGAAGGTGTGGGAATGCCTTAGCTCTATCTCTATGCCGTAGACGGATGTCTGGGATAGAGCATACATTGATGACATATAGGATTGGTTGGTTGCGAGCCCGGTTTGCGAGCCACGGCCGTAGGGGCTTAGGTGCTTGGTATGGGTAGAGTATCGGGGGAGGTACGTGGGTATCTTAGCTCTATCTCTATTCCATGATGGGTGCATGTGGGCCAATGGGGGTGTGATCCATGAGGTGCCACACACTCGTGTATAGAGGTGCGGGGGGCCACCAAACCTTTCTATAGCACATTGCAAACTTAAAACCGGACCACAACATAAAATTGATTGTTACTCATGCATAATCTTGTGAGCTGTTCGATTGTCTTCTTGAGGCTGTGTTGTGAGCTCACCCTTTGTGTACACATTGTTTTTAGATGTTGATGCAGGGTTACACCTGTGGATGATTACATGCATGCTCCTGTGTATGGTGGTGTTGCGGCGTTGGACGTACGAGGCGGGGAGAGGACGAGCATGGCGCTTCATGCGAGTGCCCTTTCTGTGTGTACCTTTGATGGGATTTTTATTTAGTTGTTTCAGTTATTTTTTGTTTGATATTAAGAGATGTAAAAGATATTATATTTTATGTTTGAATTTGGATAATTGGATATTTATTTAAATTATCAATAGATACTCGGTTCATTCTATTTAAAGTCTTCATTTGTATATTTATATTCGATTGTGGTTATGTGTAATGGTTTGTATGGGTGGACCACGGCCTATTCGAGATCCTGGTGTGAACCGTTGGTTCAATGACGGTTCACTCACACCATTACGGTTGGATCGGAATTGGGGTGTGACAACTTGGTATCGAGCTCTCGGGCTCCGTTCCAACAAACCATATTGCACTTAACTGGGTCGATGAGCGGGTTAGGAAAAATTAAAAATCTTAATACAAACGCACCTTAAGCATTGTTTGATCACCGAGACGGACTAAGAAAGAGAATAATATACTATGTTAAATATGAAACTTAACATGTGCACATACACTAGTTAGGAAAAACCATGAAAATTTTCATTAATTAAGAAAATTGTAGCAAATGATATAGTGCTACAGGGTACAGTCCACAAACCGGACAGTTACCCTGTATTATAAACAGTCATGAGTAGATAAAAGGAAAATCATGGGGTAGGGGGCCTAGGAGGTATGGGGTCCGCTATATCATAGTCTCGCTCGTAAGCGACCCGTGCGGGGTGCGGGCTGTGGGGCGGGCACCGGTGCTTCCCCGGCCATATCGTCATCATCGTCATCACCCATCTCGCCGCATAGGCCACATTGGCCGCGGCTGCTGCCTTCTTGCCGGCTGCTACTCTCCCAAGTGGACGAGGGCGAGCCTCCAACTCGTCGTCACTAACCGGCAGATCGACCATCTGCATCCTCTGTATAGCATCCCAGTCAATGTCGGATGTCATGGTGTCCTCAGCGGCTACCTCTCCTCTGAAGCTCACGCCCAGACGGCGAAGAAGGAAAGTGACGAGACGGCCATATGGAAGGTTGCTGGCCCGATCGGCCACGGCCGCGCGATGCATAGTCCGGATGATGAGGTAAGGAAGTGAGATCCGCTCCCTTGTGCGGGCCGCATAAGTGACGTCTTGGGTGAGCTGGGACAACTCACCGTAGTGGCCGCTCCGTGGTACTATGTCGTGCTGAATAATGCGACTATATACCCGGGTATAGGCCTCGGGCAGGGTTTAAGATCTGATGCGCTATCTCTCGACGCAAATCATCAGTCAAATAACCTTTCGCCTTGGGGGCGCAGTACACCAAATCTCCATCATTGGGAACCCCAAGAAGATCAGCCAACTGGTGGGTGTTAAATGAAATATGTACACCCCGGACGTAGCTGGTAATGCGTAGATCCCTACATTGGTTCGGATCTTCGACATCCCTTCGAGTTCTAAGTTTGCATAGAAGTGCTTGACCAAGTTAGGGCGTGTGGTCTCCGTGTATGAAATAACCGGCAACCAACCTAGAGCGCCAAAAGCCGTCTCCACATTGAATCGGTGCGGGTTGTTCCACGTTGACCCGGCGCCCGATTCAATACTTTTATTATCAAACCATGGAAGCCGAGCTTGAGCTTCCAAGGACCGAAACCATAGCTCATCTAGCCGTGGGCTGGTGGAGAGGGAACCCGAGAACTAGAGCCATGTGAGCGCTTCCCGAGAGCGCGTCTAGGAGCCATTTTAAACTGCAAAACAAAAAAAAATAAGATAAAGTTAGAAAATTTTTGAAATTTCGGCAGCATAACGACAGCATTTTGGGAAAAAGCCTCGAACTCACCCGAAAACGTTGGGAGGAGGACTTACGTAACCCCCACACTCTTCAACAAACCAATCACAAGCAATTAAAATGAGAAATTTCAAGAATTTAAGAAAAAATTAGAAATTTCGAAATTTTTTTGAAAACCTAGGTCAAAATATGAAAAAAAAATTGACTTTTATGTAAACCATTCGGTGGAACCCCAAATTAGTTGAGGGCTTTTGCTCTTGGGGGTCCCTAAACCCTTTCCAAGCCGAAGGATAAGAGTTCCTACGGTTAAAACATCTCGAACAAAGAAAAACCTAAATTTCTACATATAGATGATATGGAAAATATCTAAAAAAACATGAGAGAGAGGGAAGAGACCTACCTGGAGACGATGTTCTACGCTTGGAATGGAAGGAATCGGCTTCAAATGGCACCGGTCGGACTGTAGCAACTCAGAACCCAGAGGGAAAATCGCCACCGGAGAGAAAAGAAGAAGAAAAGTGAGAAAATTTCTCACAATTTAAAGCCAGTTTTGGGCATACCGGGCGACGGTTTTGCCTATACCGGTCGACCGGTATCATCCCCAGGTATGCGACCGCTATGTCTCGGTCAGAATTTTAATTCTGACCGGTCGACTATACCGGTCGCAACATTGTATACAGGGTGTCGACCGGTATGTTCGCGACCGCTATGTCTCGGTCAGAAATTTATTATCCGACCGGTCGACTATACCGCCGTCGCAGCATATTCCACAGGGGTGCGACCCGGTATGTTGCGACCCAGTGCGCGCCAAAGGCCAAAAAATTGAATTTAAAATTTCTAAAATTGTGTAAATTGAAATGTTACTTCTCGACTATTTCCCCTTGCATGATTCAAGACTAACACTACTATTATTGATGTTCTCACGTGTTATGTCTTCTTCTCAGATCCAAATAAAATAGTCTGAGATGGTAGGCGGGAACGGTCAAAGGGGGCGAAAGCGCCATCAGGCCAGGATGCGCCTAGAAGAAGAACAAGCTGAATAAGACCAGGTTAGAGAATCTAGTCCTGATGTGGAGGAGGAACAGGTCCCAGAAGTACCGACAAATTTACCTGGCCCACCTCACAGGAATTCTGAGACCATTGTTACAAACTAGGTCTATCAGATTCTTGAAGTTGAAACCTTCATCGTTCACGGGCGGGACGGGGAAACCATTGTGGCCAGCCACGGTGGGTTCTTTGAAATGGAAAGAACTTCCGATTGATGACTTGTCCGAGGAGGAAAAGGTTCATTTTGCCACTCATATGTTGAAAGAAGACACAAATGCTTGGTGGAATTCTACTCGGGCATATCCGGAGAATAAGTATACCTTGGTTGATTGGGAAGTGTTTAAAGCGGCTTTCTTCGACAAGTATTTCCCAAAGAGTTTCAAGGATCAAATGGAGAGAGAGTTTCTCAATCTCCGGCAGTCTCGGTCGGCCAGTAGATGCTTATCGCGAGGGTACGAAGAGCTATTTTTCTTCGCACCGGCCGGTATGCAAGAGGAGGAGACCAAGACACGTGGGTTCACCATGGGACTACGTGGAAGCATCGAGAGAGCACCTTTTGGGTCCGGACAAGAAGACCTACAACGAGGGTGTGCGGGTTGCGAGGGTGATAGAGTCCGGTCGGAGGGACAGCTTCTTCGGCTCGAAAGGGGGAGTGAAGAGACTGCGCTAGTGAGAGTTCGGGTGGCGGTAATACTGGACCATTCCGCCCATACGGGGCCCGGACCGCTCAGACACACTGCGAGAAACAACCCGGCACACACATTGCCACGGTTCATTGGACACAACCCAAATATCAAATGTTATAATCGTCGCCGTTGGGACATGTTGCAAGGAACTGCACTCTACCTAAGAAGCAAGCTCCCCGGCAAGGAAAAGTGTATCGCGGTCACCGCCGAAGAGGCAGCCGCATCTTTACCGATGTGGTAGCCGGTACGACTCTATCCCTTACTATTTGGTTTATTCTTTTGGTTGCATGAGCATGTAGAACTAAGGGGCAATATATTCCGGGAATTGTAAATGTAGCTGGTTTACCCCGCGAGTATTATTTGACTCGGGGCCACGCACTCCTTTGTTTCTATTTCTTTTGGGAAGCGAATGGAGTTACCAATCAAGCATTTGAACCCAAGCTTGATAGTTCGCTCTCCACTAGGAGTCGAAGTGGCTTTGACCGAATATTATGGACCATATCTTTGTATGTATTGAGGGCCGAGACTTAGAAGCAAGCCTAGTAATACTTGAGATGGCGGATTTTGATGTCATTTTGGGGATGGATTGGCTAGGCCATCATTCGGCCATCCTTTTATGTGGTGAAAGGAAGCTTGTGCTTCTTGACAAAGAGGGAAGGGAATATAGTTTCGTGGGGATCAAGCTATCTAGGAAGCGGAAGCTGATCCTCTCCGCCCTAAAAACTAAGAGATGCTTGGAGAAAGGGGGAGTGGGTTATCTCGTATGCTGTATTCGATCTCACGGGCGAGTCACTCAAGATGGAAGATATAGATGTGGTTCGGGAGTTCCCGGATGTGTTTCCGGAGGAGCTTCCGGGTTTACCACCGAGACGGGGGCTACGAGAATTTGTGATAGACCTTATGCCGGGTTCGGCGCCGGTGTCTAAAGCACCATACGGGGATGGCCCCGACCGGTTAAAGGAGTTGAAGACCCAATTACAAGAATTGTTGGATAAGGGCTTCATACGACCTAATATATCGCCTTGGGGAGCACCTGTATTATTCGTCAAGAAGAAGGATGGAAGTGTACGGCTATGTATTGACTACCGTGAGCTGAACAAGTTGGCGATCAAGAATCGGTATCCTTTGCCTAGGATCGATGATGCTGTTCGATCAGCTGCGGGGTGCAAAGGTTTTCTCGAAGATCGATCTCCGATCGGGGTATCACCAATTGAAGATCAAGGCCGGAGATATTCCGAAGCTGCTTTCGGGGCGAGGTATGGGCATTATGAGTTTCTAGTTATGTCTTTCGGGTTGACCAATGCTCCGGCGTCGTTTATGGGCCCGATGAACCGAGTGTTTCATGATATGTTGGACACCGGTCATCGTATTCATCGATGACATATTGATTTACTCTAAGGACATGGAGACTCATACGGGCGCATTTGAGGGCAGCCCTACAGCGGTGAGAGATGTGAAGCTTTATGCAAAGTTCAAGAAGTGTGAGTTTTGGGTGAAGGAAGTGGCTTTCTTGGGCCATGTTGTATCCGAAGCCGGTATCAAGGTTGATCCAAGTAAGATAGCTGCTATAGTAGGATGGGAAGCACCAAAATCTGTTGCGGAGATTCGTAGTTTCCTTGGGTTGGCTGGTTATTATAGAAGATTCGTGGAAGATTACTCCGGGATCGTTGTTCCACTCACCGGATTGACCAAGAAGGGAGAGAAATTCATATGGACGGGATGAGTGTGAGAAGTGCTTTCGGACTTTGAAGTCAAGACTAGTCTCGCACCTATCTTGACCATCCCGGAACCAAGCGTACCGTTTACTTTATATACGGATGCTTGGGGGTTGGGTATTGGGTGTGTATTGATGCAAGGAGAACGGGTGATTGCTTACGCATCAAGACAGTTAAAAGAGCAGGAGAAGAACTATCCTACGCATGACTTGGAGCTGGCAGCAGTTATTCACGCGATCAAAACTTGGAGACACTACTTGTACGGTGAGAAGTTTCAGATCAAGTCAGATAAAAAAATCTTAACTTATCTCTTCACTCAGAAGGATCTGAATATGAGATAGAGGAGATGGCTGGAATTGATAAAAGATTATGATTGCGACATCCAGTACCATCCAGGTCAAGCAAATGTGGTGGCCGCGCCTTAAGCGGAAAGTGGGCATCGAAACCCGAGGCGGGACCAAGTGCAAATGCTTGCATTGTGTCTGCGGCCTCGGGTTCAATAGAAATTGATGAAGAACATATTATCGAAGCTGCGGAAGATCCGGTTGAGCAAGGCTTGATTCATAAGTTCACTATGATGTTCGCCGCATTGAAGATCTCACCGGATCTAATTGATGAAGTCAAGGTAGCAATCCTACGGGATCCATATCTCAAGACAGTGCGGGAAGACTTAGAGAAGGGTACGTGCAATCCCCGACTTTACCTTGGATTCGGACAAGGTACTCAAGTATCGTGGACCGGTTATGTATACACGAGAGCGAAAGGCTGCGATATCGGAGACCGAGTTATGGCCGAAGCTCATTACACTCCATATTCGGTACATCCGGGAAGTACCAAGATGTACCATGACTTGAGAAGACTATATTGGTGGAGGGGTATGAAAGCAGATATAGCTCGTTTCGTGTTCCAATGTCTGAATTGTCAACAAGTTAAAGCGGAAAGGCAAAGACCCGCGGGTTTACTACAGCCGTTATCGGAACCTGCGTGGAAGTGGGATTGTATCACCATGGATTTCGTCACCGGCCTACCTTTGACACCAAGGTCGGTGGATGCGGGTTTGGGTTATAGTAGATCGACTCACCAAGACAGCTCGATTTATTACGGTCGGACCTCGGTATACCATGGAGCGGCCAAGTTATATGTTGATAATATAGTCGGACTTCATGGCGTTCCGGAGAGTATAGTATCGACGAGAGATCCCCGTTTTACATCAAAGTTACGGGAAGGATTACTAAAGCTATGGGAACCAAGTTGAAGTTCAGTACAGCTTTTCACCCTCAGACGGACGGACAGTCAGAGCGAACTATTCAAATTTTGGAAGATATGCTCCGAGCTTGTGCATTAGATTTCAAAGGAGCTTGGGATGAGAAGCTATCACTTATCGAGTTTGCTTACAACAACGGTTATCGGGCTACAATTCGGATGGCCCCATATGAAGCACTCTATGGGAAGAAGTGTCGTACACCTCGTTATGGAATGAAGTGGGGGAAAGAAGAATTGTAGGACCGGAGTTTGTTGAAGAAACTTGCCGAGTGATTGATCGGATCAAAGAGAGAGTAAAGACGGCTCAAGTCCGGCGGAAGCACTATGCGGATAATCGGCGTCGAGATCTGGGTTTGCGGTGGGTGACAAAGTATTCTTGAAGGTATCACCGGTGCGAGGTCCAAAACGGTTTGGTAAGAAGGGGGAAGCTTTGCCCGGGTATGTGGGACCATATGAGATATTGAATCGGCGTGGTAATGTAGCATATCAATTGGCTCTACCACCATCTATGTCTAGCGTTCATAATGTGTTCCATGTATCATTCTTGAAGAAGTATGTCGGAGATCCATCGCATATCTTGATCGCTGATCCTCCGGACTTGGTCGAAGACTTAACTTTCGAAGTGGTGCATGTAATGCTCTCAAGCCGAAAATTTCAGCAACTTCGAACCAAGGATATCCACTATGTGAAGGTGCATTGGAGAAGCCAAAATGTGGAGGAAATTACTTGGGAAGAAGAGGCGCGATGAGGAAGGAGTACCCTAACCTTTTTGACGATCAAGGTACGTTCAAATTTCGAGGCCAAAATTTCTTTTTAAGGGTGGGGGGAGTTGTAGAACCTACATGCAAATTTCGGGACGAAATTTCTTTTTAAGGGTGGTGGAGTTGTAAGACCCGCACTCACGAAAACCCGGTCTAAACCTTGGTTTTGTGTCATGACAGGTCTTCCGATCATCACGGGCCGGACGGGGCAAGCGGATAACAAACAGGTACAAAATCGGACCGAAGTCGACCAATTATACCTGATTTTAGGTATACCGGTCGATGGTACCGGTCTTGGTACCGGTCGGCCGGTATGGCTGCGCGGCTATGTGCGGGAATCTAGAAATTGGTCTCTGCGGGTCCCGCTTTCCCGATTTCGAATCCTAGAAGTTTCCTAATCCTAGTAGGGTTACTAAACCCTATTTCTAGCCTATAAATACACCCTTAAGCCTCCTCAAATCCTTTCCATTGTCTCTCACAAACCCTAGAGAAGAGAAAGAGGTTGGAAAGGAGAAGGGGCTAGGAAGAAGAAGGAGGTGCCGCCATTACCGTTCGACGAAGCTCTCATTACGCCTCAACGGTAAGTGTTTGAATCCATCTTCTTACCCTATGTTAGTTGTGTGGGTGGATCAATACCATGCAAAGTAGGTATTGATCTAAAACCCTAAATTGGCCAATAAACCCTAAGTTGCCGTCAAACCCTAGATTCGAGTTTCG
This sequence comes from Protea cynaroides, assembly GCA_028583415.1. Lineage (NCBI taxonomy): Eukaryota > Viridiplantae > Streptophyta > Magnoliopsida > Proteales > Proteaceae > Protea > Protea cynaroides. Next base: position 96,684,213 of record CM053276.1, on the reverse strand, counting down.
AGATGATATTCATCGACGAGACTTGAATGAGTTGGGGATAACTCTAACTCAAGGCCTAGACTTAGAATGGATAGGAGAAACCTCGAAAATCCATGGAGGATGATCGTCGGCGGTCGAAAAACCCATGTATGGTCTTTCGGAGACATACCGGTCGACTATACCGGTTGCACATAGTGCGACCGGTATGTTGCGACCGCTACCTCTCGGGAGGTTATACGTGGGGACCGGCTGACCATACCGGTCGCCGGTCTTTCCCACGGAGCCGCGACCGGTACATGCCACCGGTCGGCTCCGTGAGGGTATTTTGTAATCCATGTTGGTTTTCTACCAACATGAGACTCTAAGAATGTTATTTTAATAAACCCTAATAATATTGTAGGACTTTGTGACTTATCGTTTGGACCTTGCGACGTGGAGCAAGTTATCGGAGCAGCGTCGGGTAAGGGAATCGACCTAAACCTAATAATTAATGGACGGTAATCGTTGTTAATCATTGAATGTCTATGATGTGATGTTTGTGCATATTCACATGCCATCCTTTACTTTTCGGTTATTATTACTGTTCATGCATTGATAGGATGTGATTGTTAGGCATGTGATTGTTTTTGTTGGTGTGTGGAGTGGGGCATGGGCACGGGATCGCTCTTCACATTAGCACCTTTTGTAGTATTCGTCTTAACATGCTTGGTACGGGTGGGGTATCGGGGGAAGGTCGTGGTACGGTGGTCTCCGATATTGATGTTGTCCCGGCCATTGTTATGTGGTACTGTGGATTCAGTCGACTGGCTTGTCCACGATGCTTTAGCTCTATCTCTATGCCGTAGGGAGTTATGTTGGGATAGGGTCTACTGCGTTATGTTTCTATCCTAGTGGGTTAGTTGCGGATAGGGCATCGGGGAGGTGTGGGAATGCCTTAGCTCTATCTTTATGCCGTAGACGGCATTGTCTTTGGGATAGAGCATACATTGATGACATATAGGATTGGTTAGTTGCGAGCCCGGGTTTGTGAGCCCGGCCGTGGGGGCATAGGTCCGGTATGGGTAGAGTATCAAGGGAGGTACGTGGGTATCTTAGCTCTATCTCTATTCCATGATGGGTGCATGTGGGCCAATGGGGGTGTGATCCATGAGGTGCCACACACTTCGTGTATAGAGGTGCGGGGGCCACCAAACCTTTCTATAGCACATTGCAAACTTAAAACCGGACCATAGCATAAAATTGATTGTTACTCATGCATAATCTTGTGAAGCTGTCGATTGTCTTCTTGAGCTGTGTTGTGAGCTCACCCTTTGTGTACACATTGTTTTAGATGTTGATGCAGGTTACAACTGTGGATGATTACATGCATGCTCCGTGTATGGTGGTGTTGCGGCGTTGGACGTACAAGCGGGGAGAGGACGAGCATGCGCTTCATGCGAGTGCCCTTTCGTGTGTACCTTTGATGGGATTTTTATTTAGTTGTTTCAGTTATTTTTGTTTGATATTAAGAGATGTAAAGATATTATATTTTATGTTTGAATTTGGATAATTGGATATTTATTTATGTTATCAATATTGGATACTTGGTTCATTCTATTTAAAGTCTTGGTTTGTATGGGTGGCACGCCATTCGAGATCTTGGTTTGAACCGTTGGTTCAATGACGGTTCACTCACACTATTTAAAGTCTGGTCGGGGTGGGGTGGGAAAGGCGCGCGGGGGGGGGGCCGGGGTCTTTGGTTATTTATGTGGAATGGTCGGATCCCTTCGAGAGGGGGATACCATTTTATGGGCTTGAGAATGAAGGGCTTTTTTGGAACCTTTGGTTATGAATCGTTAATGAAGTTTGTTTTTTTGGGCAAAAAAGAGTTGGGCCCGGTTCTCTTCCCTTTTTTATGACACACAATAGGGGTTGATATCAAAAGATATGAAAGATGGGCTCGTTATGTCTTAGGAAAATCCATTGGTTAGATGAACGGATGAAAGATTCCCAGGAAGTTCTTCCTTTAATAATGACAAGATGATGGAACCAATCCTGAGTAGCAGGGTGTAATAGCCTCTTTAGAGAATCTAGCCCAAAACTGTCGACTTTCATAACCAACTGCACCCTCCTCTTTTTTTTTTGAGGGTGAAGAGGTCAAACATGATGCCGCTTCAACTGATCGAGGTTGGTAAGATATTGTAGCTCTTCACCGTCCAGATCTATCAATCGAATTGCCTTTCCTGATAAAATTTCCTTCACTATGAGTGGCCCGCTCCAGTTCGGACGAAACTTACCCCTAGGGTCATGGATAGGTGCTTTTTGTTCCTTTAATACAAGATCTCCTACCGTCAGGTGACGAAATCTGACCTTCTTGTTGAAAGTGGCAGCCATTCTTTGTTGGTATTCCTTTGCATTATCAGCTGCTCTCATCCTCCTTTTGTCAATGAGACTCAACTCTTCATAAGGGGATTGAAGCCATTCAGCCTCAGGGATTTGAGAATCCATTAGGATCCTCAAGGATGGTACTTCCATTTCTACCGGGAGTACTGCCTCCATACCATATACCAGAGAATATGGTGTGACTCCAGTAGAGGTCCTTATAGAAGTTCTGTAGGTCCATAGTGCATATGATAACTTATCTGCCCAGTCAGTGTGTGACTCTGTCATTTTTTGGAGGATGACCTTGACGTTCTTGTTGGCGGCCTCTACTGCTCCATTAGTTTATGGCCGGTAAGGGGAAGAACGATGCCTTTAGATACTGAAATTCTCGTACAATTCTTGTACCTTTCCTCTGAAGTGTTCACCCTGATCTGACATTAGAGCATGAGGCATCCCGTGCCGACAGATGATATGCTCTTTAAGGAACTCGGCTACCTTTTTCGCAGTGAGCTTGGCATATGATTGAGCCTCCACCCACATGGTAAAGTAGTCGATGGCTACTAAAATGAACTCATGCCCAGTTGATGTCTTTGGGTGAATCTTTCCGATCACATCTATACCCCAAGTTGAAAATGGCCAGGGCGAACTGAGAGTGTGTAATTTTGTATATGTATTAGATTGGCAAAGATTTGACATTTGTGACACTTCTTCACAAACTCCGCGCAGTCTGCTTCCTTTGTATTCCAATAAAACCCCATTCTCAGAATATTCTTTGTAAGCATCTTGGCATTCAGTATAAGGCCCACAGACTCCTTGATGTATCTGCTCAATGAGGGTTTATGCTTGCTCTTCGTCGACAAAGTCCAATTATACCCCATTGTAGGATCTTTTATAAAGGATATCTTCACAGGGGATGAACTGCGTAGCATATCGCCTTAATGACTTCTTCTCTCCCGACATTGCTTCCGTTGGGTATTTACCTTCTCTACTGAAGTCCACTATGGGTGCAAACCAAGGTCTACCATTAATTGTCAGTGCATCAATTTCTGCATATGCTGGTTGTCTCCTTCTTTCTATTACCAAGGGTCTTGTGTGTTCAACAGGATCATCACCGATCATTGAAGCCAAAGTGGCCAATGCATCGGCGTATATTTTTTTGTGTCCCTTGGAGAATAGTCGAACTCGATCTTTGTAAAACTCTTGAGCCAAATTGATTGTATACTGCTGAAACGGTATCAATTTTTCATCTTTGGTTTTTTCAATCCCTTCTGACTTGGTAGACAATGATGGACAAGTTCTCACAGACCTTTCAACTTCTTGATGTTGATCGTGAGGGCTGCTCTAAGTTTCGTGACGCAAGCTCCGTACTCGGCAGTATTGCTTGTACATTTGAATTTTAATCAAAGCGAGAATGGTACGAACTCCCCTTTTGGATCTATTAGTCATACCCCAGCTCTACAGCTTCTATCGCTGACTGTGTCATCGAGTAGGATATCTACCTTTGGCAATGTAAAATCATCATTAGGACTAGCCTTGTTCAAATTCTTGTAATCAACACATACTCTCAATCAACCATCCTTCTTACACATAGTAACTTCATTGGCCAACCATTCTGGGTATTTTGATACTTTCAATAATCTGACATTGAACTGCTTCATGACATCTTACTCAGTCTTTAAAGTCTGCTCAGGTTTCAACCAACTCAACTTCTGTTTATGCAACTTTACCTTAGGGATCAAGGGTATCTTGTGTTGTACTACTTCTGGGTTTATGCTTGTCATATCTTCATAAGACCATGCAAATTCCTCCTGGAATCCCTTCAATAATTATGTCAAATGAGCTATCTCCTCTTCTGTCAAGGTTATACCAATCTTGATCTCTTGTAATTGCTCTTCCGTGCCGAGATTGATCATCTTGAAATCCTTACCGGTAGGTTGGGCTTTCTTCTCTTCTAAGGCTTTGATGGATTGCAAAATTTTAGGATATCGTTCATTATTTTTATCATCATCAAAGTTAGAGTTAGAAAACGAGAGATTGGGAGAAGTAGACACAGCAAAATTAAAAAAAAATTCTTTATTAACGCTTGGAAATAGAGGTACATAAGAGGAGGTTCCAAATGGAACGGAGTCAACACTATCAAAAGATTCAACCTATTTAAGGACTCGTAGACTTTGGGCCCAGACATGGCCATACTATAGTGATTACATGACAAAATCTTCGGGTAAACAAAACATAAAAAAACTTCAGTTTGGGGATCATTCCATTGATAGGGAGTATGAATTGTTGTGGATCAGGATCTCCATCTTGGTCTTCCCCAGTGAGCATTAGAACTTGGTCCTCGTCGAATAGATTATCGATGTCGATTGCCTTTGTTTCTGACTTTTGTTCCTTGCTCAGCCTTGGAATCTTGATTTCTTCCATCTCTATCTAGCCAATGGTGCAGTTGAAGAAAAACTAAAAAATCGGGTTCTTGTCTTTGGAGGTTCTATCCAGCCGTGGTTCAGAGAAACCACATAAATGCAATGTCCTCTCATTCTTTGATGAAGTTCCCATTGAGTGTATTCAAGTATGGAGTGATCTGCTCATCCTCATCTATGTTGCCAACTGCGCTTGATAGACCGGTTCATCTGTCTTCATATGGTTGCCATCTTCTGTGACTCTTGTCTGTTGCCTTTATTGGACCTTTCGTCTCAAGCTTTAAAAATACATCATTTTTCTCTCCTCTGCTTCTCCTCTATCAGTTTCAGATCTTGGTTGGTAGGACATCTCCGTGATTGATGGCGTCTTCCACCTGCTGTCCCGCAACCAAAAGTCCTTCAAAAGTGAGTATAGCTTGTCCAAAGATATAGGCCTTATAGGTTTTGTTCAAGCCCCTCATCATCATTTGGACCTGATCCCTCTCAGACGGCCGGTCCCAAAGTTTTGCTGCCAATGACCTGAAGCGGGACAAGTATTCTGTGAATGTTTCATCTGACTTCTGTATCATGGTTTCAAGCTGCCTCCTATGGGTCTCAATCTCAGTATTATAAGAATAGAAGTTTATGAATGCCCTGGTGATATCCGACCACGAGTGAATTTGTAACGGATTCAGATTCATTAACCACCTATGGGCCCCACCCGTCAGTGAGAATTGGAATGCTTGCGCCAACTGCTCATCAGTGAAACCTTGGCCTTGTTTCAGTAGGCCGGTGAAAGACCTTAAATGGATTTTGGGATCACTCGACCCATCAAATTTTTGTGTGGTCCATTTGAATTTAGAAGGCAGCTTCACCTTTGGGAAGAAACATAAACCTTCGGCATCAATAATCTGACTTTCTACCCCTTTTAGACCTCTCAGAATCTTCTCTACTTGACTCATCCTATCTCTGTATGGGCCAACCTCTTCTCTTGATTTCTCAACTGCGAGAGCCTTTTGTATGTTTGGGGCTTTCCTGTGTTCAACTTCTTCTACCTCCTCAGGTGTAGAGCTCGAAGGTAAATGCGGTGTCTCCACTCTTTCGGTCCCTGACTCTTGGGACTGCAGTTTTGCATCCATTTTCTTCATCAGGGTAGCCATCATGGTTATGGCATCTTCCATCTTTGCCATCCTAGCTTCTGCTGTCCCTTGGTCGGGATTCTGTCCTTCACTCATAGATTTAATTGGTCTCGTTAAGGCAGGGCAAATGGGTTTAGGTGCAAACACTCTAGACAATTTCACAATGATGGAATCCTAGACCTACATAGTAGAAATGGTTACGGTTTAGGTTAACCCTGAGTAGATACCGGGAAAGGCCAAAGCTGACAAGTGTTAAGACTCTTGGGATGGAGACAGGACAGAAAGGAATTAACATGCACAAACAGAGCTGACTCAACCATACAAATGTTAGCTCTCTTATGAAACCCCTTAAACAAACATTATCTGCACCAATTTAGTTGCTTTGAATGACCATGTGATCGGATTTGAGCCTCTTGACCCAAAATGGGTCATTGGGGTGACAAGGCCCAACCACTTGGTTTATCAAAACAAAGAAATTGAAACAAATATGCTCATCCTTAAACTTTCATAAGGGATAAGTTAGCAAAAGGAGGTTCATGACTGAACAAACTGGTAAACTCCCATTTGATCATAATATCCATGCCATGATAGAGATTTTCCAATCGTTTTTAAGACTTGATGTATCAACAATGAAAGGTTCGACTCATTGAATCCTCAAGTGTGAATCCAAACATGTTGATAAATCGAGAATCAAAATGGGCAGAACTTCGACGTCATAGGCACAGATGTCGTAATTGAGTTGGAATTTACATAGTCAGTTCAAGGATGAACCAAAAATAACATGCATGTGGCTCACTCTGGGTTAGGACCGGCAAAGGCTACCTTGACGAGGAGGAGTGGACCTATTCCCGTCTATACGGTGAATCATGGGCCCCTAGATTCCTTTTGATATACCATTTTGCAAAATGTCAAACGACCTAGAAAAGTATAACGCCTCCCCGGGCGGACCCGAGAAACAAACGTCAGAGGCTCTCCACAGTCGAGACTTTTACAAGGTACGTGTCAAGGTTGTGCTTTTCACCTAGCGGGCGATCCCATATGCATGAGGACCCGGGTCGGCTAATAGCACGATGTGTGACTAAACCCAAACCCCCCAAAACAATATGTACAATCATAAATATAGTAGCCCTAGATCTAGCATCCAATTTCAGTCAATCAATGTAAGGAAAGTGAATTAGGAGTCTGAACGTGGAATTCCCCAGTGGAGTCGCCACTGTGAGGATAATGATGTCCACCCACGCTGAATGGACGGTAAATGATTTGGAGTCGCCACCTAGATTAAGGTCTAGAACCTAAAATGTAGCCTCATCCTGAGATAAGACTTCTATTGACTCATGACCCAACATATCGGCTTTGGTCCAACAGAGAACGGGTAAGCGTTCAAAGTATAGTTTGGGAAGGTGTTAGGCACCCAAAACTGCCCGATCCAAAAATCGGCCTCCTATGTGACTCTACTTTCCTTAGACTCTATGGTTCTGACTGTTCATGGTCAATGGATGATGACTAGGGCTCATGGGGGATCCTATGCCAAGTTACTAAGTTCTTCTAGCTTAAGTTCAGCCAAACATGTTCTCGAAGTAAGAAAACAAATAAAATAATATACAATGAACCGAACCAAAGATGGTTCGGTGATGGACTGAATCTGAGATGTCCAAAACGTCTCAAATTGCCTACGTATTCCAATCCTGAAAATCAAGTCCAAAAACGTAGTTCGAAACAGAAAGTGATTAAGGTTTATGGATATGGATTATGATTAAGCTTTCTTAGATTCAATTTATTCAAGTTGAAGTTTATGCTTGATGATGATTGAGATTGAATCTAGAGATAGCCTAAATGGATCGAAGTGAACGAGGATATGGATGCGGATATGGATATGGGGGTCCTAAGGATACTAAGATGAGGTACCGTACTTGGAGAGTCCTCCAAGTTTCCTACGTATTCCAGAGGTCTGGGAAATCAAGTACAACGTAGTTCGTTACATGGGTTGTACTCTCAAGGAGTAAGGTTGTACTCTCAGGGAGTTGGATTTGTACTCTCAGGGAGTAAGGTTTGTACTCTCAGGGAGTAGGGTTGTACTCTCAAGGAGTTGGATTTATACTCTCAGGGAGTAAGGTTTGTACTCTCAGGGAGTAAGGTTTGTACTCTCAGGGAGTAAGGTTTGTACTCTCAGGGAGTTGGATTTGTACTCTCAGGGAGTAAGGTTGTACTCTCAGGGAGTTGGATTTGTACTCTCAGGGAGTAAGGTTGTACTCTCAGGGAGTTGGATTTGTACTCTCAGGGAGTAAGGTTTGTACTCTCAGGGAGTGATATTTGTACTCTCAGGGAGTAAGGTTTGTACTCTCAGGGAGTAAAGTATGGCTCTCAGGGAGTTGGATTTGTACTCTCAGGGAGTAAGGTTTGTACTCTCAGGGAGTAAGGATTTGTATTACATCTATCTAGATTCTGCATCCTAGGGGAAATGAACTGAGGGGTAGGGATCGTCCTAAACTACCCTTGTCACTTACAACCCTGATTTTAGAATTGTTGGGCTAGGCTTCATGATTCTTGATTAAGAATTTTATCATTTTTCCATTATTACCCTTCCCATGAATGTGGGTGCCTACATGCACGTCCCCACACCTAGGAGTGTCTTCTATCAGTGTACATGCACGGCAGTTCGACTAGGGTGCAGCGAAAAGTAAGTTCTTGCCGACATAAACATCATTCAAGCATAGCATACAGCAGCAGATCAGCATGGCAGTGTGCACAAAGCTAACATTGTAAGCATTCCAAACATGGTAGTGCATAATATGACAGCGTAATCAAGGGACATGATAGATGCATGGATGTAACGACATAGACGATATCAGATCCTCAATCTAACGGTTATATCTCTTCAAAAAATGATGATCATGATCAACACTTAGATTTCATCAAAATAGCCAACATTAACGGCTCAAATCTCATCAAATAGCTATAATCATGATCAATGACTCATATCTCATCAAAATAGCTATGATCTATGGCTTAGATCTCCTATCATGATCAGACTAAGAAATCAATGGCTCAGATTTGTCTAAATCAATTATGATCCAGATTCAACAATTTACATCACTCAAAATTTCCACGATGATAATCCAACGGTTTAAATCACTCAAGATCATAATCTAACCGTTCAGATTCATCAAAAACACTCATGATCAAGATTTAACGGTTTAGATTCACCAAAATCACTTACGATGACAATCCAACGGTTCAAATCGCTTAAGATCATAATCCAACCATTCATATTCATTTAAATCATTCCCAAAGATAATCTAACGGTCCAGATTGCTCATCATGATGAGCCAACCCATCAGATTCATCAAAAATAACTCATGATCCGAATCCAATGGTTCAAATCACTCAAAATTACTCATAATGAAAATCCAACGGTTCAAATCATTCAAGATCATAATCCAACCATTCATATTCATTTAAATCATTCATAAAGATGATCTAGCAGGTCAGATCACTCATCATGATAATCCAACCACTCAGGTTGGTTAAAATCACTCCAAAGATGATCTAATGGTTCAGATCGCTCATCATAATAATCTAACCATTCAGATTAAAAAAAAGTCACTTATCAAGAAATCCATATTAAGATTCGCATTAAAACTTTATGATCAATGGATGTATTTTAATCACATCAAAATTTCATATCAATGGCTATGATCAACTCATTAAAATTCTTATCATATGGACATGATCAATTCTCATAAAATTCAAAATCATGTGGTTGGATCAACCACATTTCAATTCCAATCACATGGTCGGACCAATCACATTAAAATTCCCATCGCATGGTCGGACCAATATCCATTTCCATCACATGGTCGGACCAATTACAATTATCATCACATAAAACTTTCATGCACATCGGATCAATTTCATCACATAAATCAGATCCATGACATTAAAATCAAAATACATGGTCGGAATGGATTGGCGAGTGGGTGGTTATGGGTATTCATGGGTGCATGGTGACAGAGAGTAAGAAAGAAAAATAAAGAGAAAAACAGAGGGGGAGGTGAGAGCTTACCCGGAATTTGCAAGCGGCTTTCCTTGCTCCCTCCTAGACTCTTCTATTTCTCAGCTCCCTCTCAACCAAATTTCAGCTCAATCATTATCTCGTCTTCTCCAACCCACTTTCTCTCCTTCTCAAAAACCCACTCTCTCTTCTGTTCTCTTTTCCTTTTCTTTTTTTTTTCTTGGCTTCTCTCGGCCAAAAAACCTCCTCCTCTCCCCTTTTCTCACCTCCTTTTATAGCCGTTGGTGGGGTGTAGAAAGGATAGGCTGTTGGGTGGTGATTGAGTAGATGCATGGAGAAGAATGAGTAGGGGCATGGAGGTGAGGGGCTTTTGGGCTGTTGGGCTCAAGGAGAGGAAGAGGTGGCGGTGAGGGGTTGAGTAGGGGCATGGAGGTGAGGGGCTATTGGGCTGTTGGGCTCAAGGAGAGGAAGAGGTGGCGGTGAGGGGTTAAGTAGGGGCATAGAGGAGTGGTAGGTGTCGATGGGAGAGGAAAAAATGAAGGAGTTTGGTGGGCTCAGGGAGAGGTGGAGGTGGCGGTGAGGGGCAGCATGGAGGAGTGGGTGAGTTGTTGGGCTGTTGGGCTCAAGGAGAGGAGGAGGTGGGGGTGAAGGGTAGCATGAGGTAGTGGGCTCAAGAGATATGGTGGCATGGGAAAGATGGAGGTGGCAGCACCTCCCTCTTTCCCTCCACCGAATCCTCCCCCTTTTCTTTTCTTTTTCGGTTCTTCTCCCTCCTCTCTCTTCCCATCCTCTCTCTCTCTTTACGGTTTTTCTCTCTTTCTCTCTCTCTCTCTTTCTCTCTCTCTCTCTTATCGGATTCCTCTTGCACTTGATAAATAGTATAATAATATAATATATATATATTTTTTGCTATATATATATAATATAACATAAAGCATATATTAATATATAAATGTATATATATATAACAAGTACATACACATGGGCCGACCCGACTCAACCTGGGCCGGTCTGGGTTGGGTCAGGCTGGACTGATTGAGTTTGACGGGGTTGGACTAAATTGGGCTTGAACTTGGTGGGCTGAGTAAGTATGGACATGGTTTGATTTCTCTCTTTATTATGGGTCCTCTCAGCTTGCAATTCCGCATGAAAAATTTTGACGGCTTCTGTCTCAGATCTTCCATGTCCACTTTGAAGAGGACGGACAAAGGAGCACATTGGTGCTCGAATTGTGTGATTCGGACTTTGGATGATCAAGATATGAATAATTGGAGTTTTGACGATAATTCGGCTAGCAACCTTTGCATGGGACCCGCAGGCGACTTCTGCCCAAAATTTTTTACGTCCACTTTAAAGAGGACGGACAATGGAGCACAGTGGCACTTGAATCGTCTGATTCGGACTTCGGATGATCAAGATATGAAGAATTGGATTGACGATAATCCAATCGGCAACTTTGCATGGGACCAGCCGGCGGCTTCCGCCCAAAATTCTTCACGTCCACTTTGAAGAGGACAGGCAATGGAGCACAGTGGCGCTTGAATCGTCGGATTTGGATGTCGGACGATCAAGATATGGTCGAATGAAGTCCGATCGATTTAAATCACGATAATTTGCCCAATAAATCCTTAATTTATGATAATTTACAGAAAAGCCCTTGGATTTAATAAGACAATTTCAATCCGACTAAAATCGCGACATCTTCTTCGTTTGATATCGAAATTGAATGATTCTGGTATCATTTCGAAGGTATTTCCATGACCTTGCTGTAGGGCCCGCCAAAATCAGCTTTGAAATCACCACTTATCGTCCAAACCTTGAAATGATCCGCAACCCTTCTGAATATGCCCACCAAGACTCTTGTTCATGGCTGGGGATGGCAAAAATGGGGTGCTTACAGGTCCACAGCAAGGTCATGGGTTATAATTCTGCATGGATGCATAGGTCATAGAATTATCTTCGAAATGAGACCAGAATTGCTCAATTCTGATATCAATTAAAGAAGATATGACCATTTTAGTCGGATGATACATATAAAGGAGGTTTCTAAAATTATTATAAATAATCTCAGGGGCCTTCATGCAAATTATCATAAGTCGGATTGTTTGAATTTCAAATCATCATATCTTCATCATCCGACATCGGATTCAGATGATTCCAAGGCCATTATTCTTCATTCATGATGTTTTACAAAGTGGACGTAAAAAATCCCGGGTAGAAGTCACTAATGGGTCTCATGCAAACTTTCATGCAAAATTATCGTTAGAACTTCAAAGCTTCATATCTTTTCCGTTCTACATCGGATTCAGACGATTCTAAGGCCATTGTTCTTCATTTGTGATGTCCTACAAAGTGGACGTGGAAAATCTCGGGTAAAAGTCTCCGGAGGGCCCCATGCAAAATTACATATGGAAAATGGTCATTTAATATTCAAAAATTCATATTTTGATCATCCCATATCCAAATCAGGTGATTCCAGTCTCATTATGTTCCATTTTTAGTGCTCTACTATGTGGATGTAAAATATTTCTAGTAAAACCCTCCGAAGGATCTCATGCAGAATGGTCAGCCAAATTATTGATAATTGGTCCGCTTAAACTTCAAAAATTCATAAGTTGACCATTTTACTTCCAAATGAGGTGATTCAAGTTCCTATATTCCTCATTTTTAATGTTCTACAAAATGAACCCAAAAAATTTGGAATAGAGACCATCAAAAAATTCCATGCGGGATGACAGCGGAAATGACCCATGAAATGACAAGGAGAGAAAACCCAGTTAATTCCAATCAATCCAGTCAACTCAGTTCAAGATAGTTTTGGTCCAACCTAGCTCAACCCATATCAGTTTAACTCAGTCAACCTAAGTCAGTCTCAACCCATTTCGAATCAGTTCATCTATGTGCATAATATTTATATATTATATATATTGTATACTATATATATATATATATATATATATATATATATATATATATATATATATATATATTATTAAATATATGTGTATATATGTATATAATATATATTATTATATGTAAATGATAATCCAAAAGATTTTGAGAAGAAAAAGGAAAGAGGGGAGAGAGGAAACGTGAAAGAGAAGGGGGATTTAGGGTTTTGAGGAATCCAAAAGATTTTGTTGGAGAAAAAAAAGGAAATAAGAAAGAGGAAAAAAGTGAGCTTTTCTAAGGGAATCCAAAAGATTTTGTTGGAGAAAAAAAAGGAAAGAAGAAAGAGGAAAAACATGAGCTTTTCTAAGAGAATCCAAAAGATTTTGTTGGAGAAAAAAAAGGAAAAAGAAAGAGAAAAAACGTGGGGGTTTTAGGAGAGTTAGGTTTTGGGAGAAAAAAAAGGAAAATAAAGGAGAGAGAGAGGACGTGAAAAGGGAGTTTTTTTAGGGTTTCTAGATGATTTCCAAAAGAAAAAAAAAAGGGGGAGAGAGAGGACGTGAAAAGGGAGAAAAAAAGGAAAAAAAAGGGGGAGAGAGAGGACGTGAAAAGGGAGAAGATTTAGGGTTTTTAGATTTTTTCCAAAAGAGAAAAAGGGGGGAGATAAAAGAGACGTGAGAGAGAGAAGGAAGGGAGGGGGAGAGGATATTCCAAAAGAGAAAAAAAAAAGGGGGAGAGAGGACGTGAAAAGGGAGAAGATTTAGGGTTTCTAGATTTTTTCCAAAAGAGAAAAAAAGGGGGGAGATAAAAGAGACGTGAGAGAGAGAAGGAAGGGAGGTTGAGAGGATTTTTCCAAAAGAGAAAAAAAAGGGAAAGAGAAAAAAAATGTGAAAAGCTTAGGGAGCTCGATTTTGGGAGAAAAAGAAGGGAAGAAGAGAGAAAAAAGAGGGGAAAGAGAAAAAACGTGAAGAGGGGGAGAGGCTCACATTTTTTTTTGGGAGAAAAGGAAGAAGAGAGAGAAAAGAAGAAAAAAAAAGAGAAAAGAAAAAAAAACGTGAAAGGGAGTTTGACAGAGTTTGGGCTCTCGATTTTGGGAGAAAAAAAGGGAGAAAGAAGAAGAAGAAGGGAGGAGCAAGTAGAACCTACGAGCATCTAGGTAAGCTGCCTCTACTTCTATTTTTCTTCTATTGTTTTGCTTAACTACAAATCTCCATCTCATAAACCACTCTACTTCACCATTAACCAATTTCCATCACCAATCTAGCCTACACTTGGCTTTCAATCCCTATACAACCAGCACTCTAACCGATTTCATCTCATACTTCAATCATCAGCCTTGTGCTACCACCTACCCGTAACCCCACTCACTTTCATCTCCTACTAAACCAACCAACACCTCACACCACTTACCTGAATCTAGCCATGTTACAATACCCAAACCTGTCCATCAAGCCCTAGACCAGTTCCCCTCATCCAACCATTGGATCAACATTCCTCATCTTACCCTTAATCTTTCCATTAAATATGGGCCATTGATTGAATCTATGATCATGATATGCTTGAATAAAAATCTGAATTTTGATTCTTTATCGTGTTGATATGATGCCCATTCAAAATCTGATCCATTGAATGTGAAATTTGTTTTGATCATGTGATGAAAATTTGTCCATTGATATTGAATTAATATTTGAATGAATGAATTTGACTAATTGATGTGAATTTAATCTGAATCATTGATCTTTAAGATCCAATCATGTAAATGGATGATTAATTAATCTGAACCATTGATTTTAATCTGATGATGATTTAATGATGAATTAATTTGAGCCATTAAAGTTTGATTAACTGATGATATATGATCTGAACTATTGATTTAAGATCTTGAATTACTTTCAATCGTCGATCAAATGTGATTTCGGTCACATTGTGGATAATCAATGCATTGAATCTAGACCGTAGATCTGAAAATACGTTTTGATTGATTGACTCACATGCTTTGGTTGTTTATCACACGCCATCTTTTGATGCTATATTGTTCACATGCTATATTTGGATGCTTAAATACACACACTGCCACAGTTGGAATAATCACACTGCCATGATTGGAATGATCATACTCACATTAAATGCTTATTACCATATGTTGGATGATTACTGCCATGTTTGGATGCACACTTACCAGTGCAGATGCAGTATAGGAGATACTGGGTCAACTGGGAAACCTTGTCATAGTGCCCACTCTGAGGAATCAGGTTGTGCTGAATAATCTTGCAGTACACTCGAGGTTTCGATCGTAGATTGATTGCCTTCATCTCCCAGCGATTATCCCTAAGAAGCTGGCGGTCAATCTCTGCATGCATCATCATAGATAGGAACTGGGGTTCCTTGGGTGCATAGTATACTAAGGGGGCCATCGTTTGATATACCCAGGAGATCAGCTAACTCCTGGCAGTTAATGGAGATCTCCACCCCTTTAACATAACTAGTGATCCTGAGCTCTCTACCCCTGTCTGTATCATTTGGATCACCCACTACCTGAAGATTGCAATAGAACTTCTTCACCAGTGCAGGACAGGTGCAACCCTCATACAAGATCACATGGAGCCAACCCATATCACCAAAGGCACCCTCCACATTAAACAAGGCTAAATTAGCCAGGTTTACACAATGACCCCCTTCCACCTTTTTATGCTCATAACGAGTATACTGAGTTTCTGCTTCATTAGACCGGAAGCGAAGAGGATCATGAACTCTGGGGACCTTGGTACGAGCCATGTTATCTGCAAAAACACAGACCAACAAGAAAGATATTAGTTATAGAGAAAAATTCAAAATTTTGGCATTATAACAGCATGATTTGGCCAAAAGCCTCACTTTTCACCCAAACCGTTGGGCACGAGGGCTTACATATGTTCCAAACCATCCTGCAAGGCTCATACAATTGGAAATTTAAACTAGGAAGATCGAATTTGAAATTTTTTTGACAATTTGGAAAAATCCTGAAAATTAGGTCAAAAATAGAAAATTTCAAGTTTCTCATAAATTAACCGATGAAACTCAAATTTTCTTGAGGGCTTTCATCCATTGGGTGGCCAATAGCAAAAGCCCCCAATAAAAATCAAATTTTTACGGTTAGAAAAATTTTAATTTGAAGAAAACCCTATAAATGGAGAAAAACCTAGTTTTGAAAGCTTTAGAAGGAGAACCAGTAGAGAACATACCTGAAGGAATGGAGCGGAGGTCGTGAATGGACGAAAGAATCACCAAACATGAGTGGTCGACACTGTAGCAACTCAGTGGAAGCGAGTTGAGTTGAAAGAAAAAGAGAAGGTGGGAAATGACTCCAAAAATCAGGTTTAAAAACCTGATTTGGGGTCGTGTAGTCGCAAAATTCGACCAAATATGCAACCACACGATCGACCCCACAATCGACCACAGGCTCTTAGTGAGCTGACAAACTTCGTGTGGTCTGACCCTATGGTCGCACATATTGCGACCACACGATCGACCACAGGCACTCGGTGAGCTGACAGACTTCATGTGGTCGGACCCTGTGGTCGCACATATTGCGACCACACGATCGACCACAGGCTCTCGGTGAGCTGACAGGGTTTTGTGAGGTCGCATACCCTGTGGTCGCATATATTGCGACCCCACCATCGACCCCACGATTGAAAATACTGTATTTTGAGTGAATGACTTGGATATTTGAAATTTTACAATGATTAATTGGATTTTGACATAGGAATGCCGTATATTATGATTGCCTCACATGTTCTATGATTTTTCAGACACTACCACCACCGAAAATATAAAATGGTTGGTCGAAGAGTAACCAGGCGAGGACGTAACTCAATTCCACCACCACCACCTGTGGAGGAAGATAGCCATGAAAATCCTGAAGGACGAGAGAATCAAAATGTGGCACCACCAAGAGCCAATGACCAGGCTAATCCTACAAACTTGCCAGCCCCACCTACAGATTTGGCTACAGCAGTAATGAACCTAGCACAATAGCTGCAGCAAATACAGCAAGTACAAGCCAATATGCAAGCTGTTATGGGAATGGTTTTTTCAGCTGTACATACTACACCTATACCAGCCAGACAAGCTAGCACCGTACCAGGGGATAGCAACACGGTACCTCAAGCTCCTCAAACGCCAATTGTACAAGCTCCAGTACAAAACCCTGAGGTAGCCCAAGGTAGTTACCAGTATCAACCACATATATTTGGAGCCTATGCATAGTATCAGTTGGATCATTCTCGACTGATCGAGCGTTTTCTGAAAATGAAGCCTAAGGAATATAATGGCAAGCTAATAGATCCTTTGTGGCCAGCTCACTGGATCGATGAGATGGAGAGGAATTTCATGATGGTGACTGTTAATGAGGAGGAAAAAATGTTGTGTGCCACATTTATGCTGAAGGGCGATGCACCCCACTGGTGGAAGTCTACTCGGACTTATCTGTTAACCAAGCACACCCAATTGACCTGGGCTATCTATAAAGAGGCATTCTTCGAGAAATATTTTCTCAGAAGTTTCAGAGACACTATGGAAAGAGAGTTCCTGAGTTTGTACAGATGACTGTGGATGCATATCAACAGCGTTATGAAGAGTTGTTTTTCTTTGCTCCCTCTAGCATGCAGGAGGAAAATACTAAAACCCGAAGGTTTGTCATGGGACTTAGGGGAAGCATTCGGGAGCATGTTTTGGGGCTAGAAAAGAAAGTTTATAATGAAGCCGTACAGATTGCTCGAGTGCTAGAATCGAGCCAGAGAGAGAGCTACTTTGCTCAAAATAGAGGTATCAAAAGGCCAAATGGAAATTCATATAACTGGGGGAACACAAAGACATTTAAATCCTTTCGTACTTAAGGCTTTAATGCTGCAGCCAAGACTACTCCAATAGTCCAACCTCAACAGAAGCAAAATAGTGAAGGAGTAAAATGCTATAACTGTAATCAAATGGGACATTATTCAAGGGAGTGTCCTAAGCCCAGGAAGCAGCTACAGCAAAGAAAGGTTTATGCAGTTACATCTGTATCACCTGATGTGGTCACAGGTATGACCTGAACCTTTCATTTTGTATTACCCTGTGTGAGTATATAGACTAAATTAAAACAAATCACATGTATCGTATCTATTAATGGCATACCCGCCAGAGTACTTTGATTCTAGAGCTACTCATTCTTTTATATCTGTGTCATTTGGAAAGAAGCTAAATCTATCCCTCAAATCTTTAAATTACAAATTGCTTGTACGATCACCTATGGGATTAGAAGTGGAACTAGAAAAAGGTTATGGACCATGTCCAGTTCTTATCGACGAGAAGATTTTAGATACAACCTTAATTCAACTTGAGATGGCAGACTTTGACGTTATCTTGGGAATGGATTGGTTAGCTCGACATTCTGTAAACCTATTATGTATAGAAAAAAAAACTGACATTTAAAGACAAGGAAGGAGCAGAGTTTAGTTTTATGGGAACCAAACTTTCCCATAGACGAAAACTCATCCTCTCTGCATTAAAGGCTAGAAAATGCCTTGAGAAATGCAGAGTTGGGTTCTAGTATCCATGGTTGATCTCACCAAGGAAGTACCACGAATGGAAGATATTGATGTTGTGCATGATTTTCCATATGTATTTCCTGAGGAACTACCAGGACTACCACCCGACCGAGCGACAGAGTTCGTTATAGATCTTATGCCCGGAGCTGCACCAGTATCTAAAGCACCCTATCGAATGGCTCCTACTAAACTAAAGGAACTAAAGGTACAGTTACAGGAATTACTGGACAAGGGTTATATCAAACCCAGCATATCACCATGGGAAGAGTCGGTATTGTTTGTGAAGAAGAAGGACGGTAGTGTTCGACTGTGTATAGACTATCGAGAATTGAATAAGCTTACAATCAAGAATCGATACTCATTGCCTTGGATCGATGACTTGTTCGATCAGTTGCAAGGTGCCAAGGTATTCTCCAAGATTGATCTTTGGTCAGGATACCATCAGCTGAAGATTAAGGAAGGTGATATTCCGAAGACAGCATTTAAAACAAGATATAGACACTATGAATTTTCAGTCATGTCTTTTGGATTGACTAACACACCCGCAACTTTTATGGAACTCATGAATTGGGTATTCCATGATATGTTGGATACATCAGTCATTGTGTTTATTGATGATATATTGGTCTACTCCAAGGATAAGGAAACTCATGTCATGAATCTAAGAGCCGCTTTGCAACGACTAAGAAAATAGAATCTTTACGCCAAATTTACAAAGTGTGAATTTTGGCTAAATGAGGTCACTTTCTTAGGCCATGTTGTATCCGCTGAAGGAATTAAAGTGGATCCTAACAAGATTGAAGCCATTGTGAAATGGGAAGCACCTAAGAGTGTTGTAGAAATCAGAAGTTTCCTAGGTCTAGCTGGGTATTATCGACGATTCGTGGAAGATTACTTTAGAATCGCCGTACCTCTCACCAGTTTGACTAAGAAAGGAGAAAAGTTTGTTTGGACCGATAAATGTGAAGAAGGTTTTCAAACATTGAAAGCTAGATTGTTATCTACTCCCATCTTGACTATTCCTATTCCAGGACAACCATTTACCTTGTACACTAATGCGTCTGGGTTGGGTTTAGGATGTGTGCTTATGCAAGGAGAACAAGTAGTTGCGTATGTCTCAAGACAACTGAAGACACATGAAAAGAACTATCCCATTCATGACTTGGAATTAGCAGCAGTAGTACATGCTGTCAAGATATGGAGACATTATTTGTATGGAGAGAAATTTCAGATTAAGTCAGATCATAAGAGTCTCACTTATCTTTTTAATCAAAAGGAGTTGAACATGAAACAAAGAAGATGATTGGAATTATTGAAGGATTATGATTGCGATATCCAGTATCATCCAGGGAAGGCTAATGTAGTTGATGATGCACTAAGCAGAAAAGCAATGATAAAATCCCAAGGCGAGGTTAACACGACTGTGGCAATGTATGTTACAGGAAAAGTATTCAATCATGGTAATGAGCAGTTCGTGATAGATGCACCGGGTGGATCAACCAACCAAGGGTTTATTCATCGGTTTTCAAATATGTTCACAACATTGAAGATTATACCTGATATATTAGATGAAGTGAAGGCCGCTATTAAATCAGACCCTTATCTGAGAACGGTGCAAGAAGATATCGAAAAATGTAGGACTATTCCTGAGTTCACCTTGGACGTTGAAAAGGTACTAAAATATAAAGGAAGAGTATGTGTTCCTAAAAATGAAGACTTGGATATTAGACACAGACTAATGAAGGAACTCACACCATCGCTTATTCGGTACATCCTGGAAGTACGAAGATGTATCATGATCTGAAGAAATTATATTGGTGGAGAAGAATGAAAGAGGATGTAGCTAAATTTGTGTCTCAATGCCTAAATTGTCAGAGGGTAAAGGCTGAACGGCAAAGACCTACAGGTTTGTTGCAGCCATTGCTAGAACCAGCATGGAAATGGGACTGCATCACTATGGACTTCGTCACCGGATTATCATTGACTCCCCGAGTAGTTGACGCGGTCTGGGTGATTGTAGATCGTCTGACTATGACAGCTCGCTTCATAGCTATACGACCTCAATATACCCTAGAGAGGTTAGCCAAGCTATATGTAGATAATATTGTCAGATTACATGGTGTACCTGAAAGCATTGTGTCCGATAGAGACCCACGCTTTGCTTCAAAATTTTGGGAAGGATTACGGAAGGCTATGGGTATAACGTTGAAGTTTAGTACTGCACTCCATCCTCAGACAGACGGATAGTTGGAGCGTACCATTCAGATTTTAGAAGACATGCTTCGAGCCTGTGTTATTGATTTCAAGGGATCATGGGATGAGAAACTACCATTGATCGAGTTCGTCTATAACAACAGCTATTAGGCTACTATACAGATGTCACCCTATGAAGCACTGTATGGTAGGAAGTGTCGAACTCCTTTGTTTTGGAATGAAGTTGGTGAACGGAGTATCGTTGGACCAAAATTTGTTGAGGAGACTTGTCGAGTAGTCGACATTATCAAGGAAAGAGTTAGAACAGCTCAGAATCGTCAGAAACAGTATGCAGATACTCGACGTCGAGACCTTGAATTCGTTGTAGGTGATAAGGTATTCTTGAAAGTATCACCTATGCAAGGCTTAAAATGATTCGGACAGAAAGGGAAGCTAAGTCCAAGAAATATCAGGCCATATGAGATTCTCGCTAAACGTGGAAAAGTGGCGTATCAGTTAGCACTACGTCCATCTATGTCAAGTGTGCATGATGTATTTCATATCTCATTATTGAAGAAGTATGTTAGAGATCCAACACACATTATAACAGCGGATCCACCGGGTCTAACTGATGATTTGACATTCGAAGTAGCACCAACTGAAATCACCAGCCAAAAGGTTCAATTTCTATGCAACCGTGACATTTATTATGTTAAGGTTACTTGGAGGAGCCAAGATATAGAAGAGATCACATGGGAAGAAGAGAATGCTATGCGAAAGAAATATCCTTACCTTTTCCACTCGGAAGGTATGTACAAATTTCGAGAATGAAATTTCTAATAAGAGGGGGGGAGTTGCAAGACCCGTATCGAACTAACCGATCTTACCACCTTGTATCAGGTCTTTCTATCATGGTCGGGCCAAGTGGACCAAGTGCATGAAGAAACCACAAGACCAGGTATGAAAATTAACCCAAAAACAGTCAATTATGAGCGTGTGGTCACATACCTAAACAGGTGTGATCGACCACACCTCCGACCACACGGATTCCAGACAGAACCGAGTAGGAAACCTTCCTAATCCGAAGGGGTTCTTTCCTAAACTCAGTAGGGCTTATTATGGAGGGTTTTCCTCTATAAATAGGACGTCCCTTAGCCTCTTTCACCCTTTTAGAACTCAAACTGAAAGTGAGAGAAAGAGAAGAGAAGGAAGAGAAGGAGAATTGAAGAGGAAGACTAAGGAGGAAGAAAATTCAGAGAAAACTCTGAATCTTCAACAAGCTTAAGTTATGAAAACATTCTCCATGTTAAATTGAGAGCCTAGAATAGTTCATGAAAGAGATAGGATTTACATGAAACCCAAATCATCAATCCATGGATAAATTCCAAGAGAATCCATGGGAGGAAATTATGTGGACAATGGATTGTGTATAAAATAATAGTTTTGAGTCATAAAACAATCATAGGAAGGACCATGATGATAAGCCAAGGGATCCAAACATGAAGGAATGGAGTTGAGGATGAAAAAGTCGATCATCACACGTGTGGTCGCACGTGTGGTCGCATGATGTGCAACCACACAAGACACACATATCCGACCACATGCCTTCGAGAAGTTTCCAGGGAGGGTGTGGTCGCATGTGTGGTCGCAGGATATGCGACCACACCCTGCAACCACACACCCTATGGTCACAGAAACTGAGACCACAGGTGTTGCCACACCTGCGAACCCTCAGTTTCTGTTAGTCTATATTCATGGGAATTAATTCTAATTTAAAATCTATAAATTTGTTAGGTTTCCAAGTGGTTTAAAAGAGATTTACAAAGCTTGAACGAGGATCTACTATCAACCAAAGGTGAGGGAACAAGACCCAAATTAATTGGCTTATAATAAACTGTTTTTTTCTTATTGAGTCTGATGCCATGAATGATTCCTTGCTTGTATGCTTGTAATGTGTATTTCACATGTCATCCAATATTCTTGTTATTACTGTTCATGCATATTTAATTCTGTTTATTTATAACATGATGATGATGATGATGTTAGGAATAAGCATGTGAATGTATGTGTGTGGTTAGTGTGCTTGATGCAAGTGGAGCATCAGGGGGAGGACATGACACTGTGGTTCATCCTGACACCAGACTCTAGCTCTATCTCTACTCAAGTCTTGTCCACTAACATCGTCGTATCGCCATTACCTTAGCAGAACTATTACATCGTAGGGCATCAGGGGAGGTGGTCTCGGACCGTGTAGTTTCTGACTCTGCCCTTAGCTCTATCTCTATGAACATATTGAGGGATGTTGGGGTGAGGCCTTGGATACACTGTTTGACATTAGGATTGGTTAGCTGCGAGCCCAGTTTGCAAGCCCTCGCCAATAGGGGCTTACGTGTTGGTATGGGTAGGGCATCAGGGGAAGTGTCATGCGGTGTTTGATCTGGACACTTTAGCTCTATCTCTATTCCATGGTGGGTGCATGTGGGACGGCAATGGTGTTTGATCCATTGGACGGCTTCACACACTCGTGTATAGAGGTGCGGCGGCCACCTATCCTTTCTATTGCACATTGCAAACTTATAAACCAGACCAAATATATGAATTGAATGCATGCATATGTTTGTTGCATTGTTTTGTTTGCTCACTGAGCCATGATGTGTGCTCACCCTTTCAACGTCAAATATTTTTAGTGGTCCTGTTGTAGAAGATTATGTGAATACCCCGATGTACGGATATGTTGCGGCGATAGACGTGGAAGCTATGATGGAGTCACAGATTCGTCGTGTGAGTGCAACTCATATGTCTTTGATTAGATATATTTGTTGGATTATTCAGAATATGTAATTGATTAAATTATTTTATTTTATGTTTTCAGTTATTTGAGATAATTGGATACTTTATTTATGATATCACTGTTAGATACTCAGTTCATTAATATTAAAGACTTTCGCTATTGTTATTTACTCTGATTATGGTTGTGGATGTGTATGGTTTAAGCAAAAAGGACACAGCCTATTCGAGATCTTGGTTGAACCGTTGGATCACTGTCGGTTCATCACACCATTCTGGTTAGTGCAGAATTGGGGTGTGACAAGTACCTCTCGGGAAGTCCAAGAGGTTTATCTGCTTGGACATACAGGTCGCACTATATTCTATAGTGCCACGACTTGTATGTTGAGACCGGACAAGTATCTAAGCTTAGAAAATTTTGAGAAAAATTTTAAAATTTTGATTTAAAGTTTCCATTACAATTTTCACCTTACACTTGTTAAAGACTAACACCATTATGACAAATGTGACTATTCGAATGTACCTCATGTGTTATGTCTCCTTCTCAGATCCAAACAGAGAAGAGTAATCTGAGATGGTAGGCAGAAACGGTTGCAGAGGTTCACAGAAGCGTCACCATTCAAGGGTGTGTCAAACCGAGGTGAATGTGGAAGCAGAAAATGTTGGTGAGCAAAACCTGAACCCAGAAGGTGGAACTCAATGAGGGAGGACGGGAACAGGACACCAATAAGGAATGGTGGAGAAGGGCAAAGTCACAGGGCACCAACAAATCTGCCAGGCCCTCCTTACACCAACTCTAAGACTATAGTGACGAACCTGGTCTACCAGATGAAAACTCAATAGAAGACGTTCTTAAATGAGATGCTGAAGATGTTCAGGCCATCGGGATATATCCCTACCGAAGGTATGCCTGAGTCTGGGAGAAATAACACCGCACTGCTAGTGGATGGTAGTACTGGGCCGATGGGCCAAGAACAGAATCCATAGTTACCACAGCCATTTCCAACATCATCTGCATATCAAGGAGTCTATGTGTATCCACCACCATGGTATGGGACGAATGCACAGGGGCAGAACGATCTAAGCCGAGTAGTGGATAGATTTTTGAAGCTGAAACCCCCTACCTTCACAGGAAAATCGGGGAAACCATTGTGACCTGCACAGTGGATTGTTGAGCACAGTAGATTGCTGAGATGGAAAAGAACTTTCGTTTGATGACTTGTACAAAAGATGAAAAGGTGTTATTTGCTACATACATGCTCAAAGAAGATGCTAATGCCTGGTGGAATTCTACCCAGTCATACTTGGAGACGAAGCACACCCAAATCACCTGGGAAATATTCAAGGGGGCCTTCTTCGACAAGTACTTCCCAAAGAGTTTTCGGGACCAAATGGAGAAGGAATTCCTCAACCTGCAACAATCCCAAATTACTGTAGATGCATACCAGTAGAGGTACGAAGAGCTGTTCTTTTTCGCTCTAGCTAGTATGCAAGAGGAGGAAACGAAGACCCGTAGATTCACTATGGGGTTGCGAGGAAGCATCAGGGAACATGTTTTAGGCTTGGAGAAGAAGGTGTATAACGAAACTGTGCAAATCGCTAGAGTGATCGAATCAAGCCAAAGAGATAGCTTCTTTGCTCAAAATAGGGGACTGAAGAGGCCTGCAACTGAGACTTCTGGAGGAGGGAACACTAGACCATTCTGCCCCTACAGGGCTCAGTCTGCTGCGATGCCAGCAAGAAATACTACTGCACCACCACCACAGGTAGCTGGTTAGAACCCCAATGTCAAATGCTTTAAATGCCAGTAGATAGGGCATTATGCAAGGGCGTGCACTCTACTCAAGAAGCAACCGCCACAGCAAGGGAAGGTGTTTACAGTCACTATTGAGGAAGCAGCCGCATCACCTGATGTGGTGACCGGTACAATTTCATTGCTTATTGTTATTATTCCTTGTTTACCACATTACCATGTATGAGCATGTAGACTAAGGAATAATTAAATTCCAGGAACTATAGATATAGCTGGTGTACCCACCAAAGTACTCTTTGACTCTGGGGCTACCCACTCTTTTGTTTCTATATCTTTTGGGAAGAGGCTGGAGTTACCTATCAAGCCCTTAACTCCAAGTTTGATAGTCCGCTCTCCATTGGGAGTGGAAGTGATCTTAAATGAATGCTATGGACCATGCCCAGTCATCATTGATGGGCAAAATCTCGAAGCAAATTTAGTTCAACTGGAGATGGCAGACTTTGACATCATCTTGGGAATGGACTGGTTAGGCCAGCATTCGGAGAGTCTATTATGTGCCGAAAAGAAGGTTGCATTCAAGGATGATAATGGAAAGGAATTTAGCTTCACCAGAACCATGTTACCTTGGAAGCAGAAGCTAATATCCTCTCTACTTTAAAAGCTAAGAGATGCCTAGAGAAGGGGGGGAGTTGGATACTTAGTGTCTGTGGTCGATATCGCAGCAGAGATGCCAAAGATGGAAGATCTAGAGGTAGTACGAGAGTTTCTAGATATATTTCCAGAAGATCTACTCAGACTACCTCCAGACAAGGCTACGGAGTTCATGATAGACCTTATGCCAAGGTCTGCGCCGGTATCTAAAGCACCTTATAGGATGGCCCCTATAGAGTTAAAAGAGTTGAAGACCCAGTTACAAGAATTGCTAGACAAGGGCTTCACGGTCAAGTATATCATCGTGGGGAGCGCCTGTCTTGTTCATAAAGAAGAAGGATGGTAACGTACGACTATGTATCGACTATCGAGAGTTGAACAAGTTAACTATCAAGAACAGATATCCTTTGCCTAGGATCGATGACCTATTTGATCAGTTGTAGGGAGAGATCGATCTTAGATCAGGGTATCATCAACTAAAGATCAAGGCAGGAGATATTCCGAAGACTGCTTTTAGGACAAGGTATGAGCATTATGAGTTCCTTGTGATGTCGTTCGGGTTGACCATGCCCCAGCGTCATTCATGAAACTAATGAACTGAGTGTTTCATGACATGTTGGACACTTCAATCATCATATTCATTGATGACATACTAGTTTACTCAAAGGATGAGGAGACTCACGCAACACACTTGAGAGCAGCCTTATAACGGTTGAGAAGAGAAAAGTTCTACGCTAAGTTCAAGAAGTGTGAATTTTGGCTAAAGGAAGTGGCCTTCTTGGGTCACGTAGTATCTACAGATAGCATCAAAGTAGATCCAAGTAAGATTGCAGCTATAGTAGGATGGGAAGCACCAAAGTCAGTTGCAGAGATTCGTAGCTTCCTTAGATTGGCTAGTTACTATAGAAGATTTGTAGAAGACTACTCAAAGATCGCCGTACCACTTACCAGACTAACCAAGAAAGGAGAAAATTTCATATGGATAGACGAGTGTGAGAAGTGCTTTCAAACTCTGAAGTTAAGATTAGTCTCTGCACCTATCTTGACAATCCCAGCACCTGGTTTACCATTTACTCTATATACGGATGCATCAGGGTTAGGACTTGGATGTGTATTGATACAAGGAGATCAAGACAGTTGAAAGAGCATGAGAAGAACTATCATACGCATGATCTGGAATTAGCAGCGGTCATTCATGCAATCAAGGCTTGGAGGCACTACCTTTATGGTGAAAAGTTTCAGATCAAGTCAGACCACAAGAGTTTGACTTACCTTTTTACTCAAAAGGACCTGAATATGAGACAAAGGAGCTAGATGAAATTGTTAAAAGATTATGATTGTTACATTTAGTACCATCCAGGTAAAGCGAATGTGTTGGCTGATACGATCACACCCCAATTCTGTACTATTCAGAATGGTGTGATGAATCGCTAATAAACCAACTATTCAACCAGGATCTCTAATAAGCTGTGTCCTTTTAAATTAAACCATACACATCCACAACCATAATCAGAATAAATACACAATAACGGAAGTCTTAATATTAAATGAACTGAGAAATCTAACTATGATAATCATAAATAAAATATCAAATTATGTTGCATCAACCGAGACATAAGTAAATAAAATATCAATTACATTTCCTTAATAGTTCAAATAAAAATCTAATCGAAAACGCATGAGTTGCACTCGCATATGGAGTCATGCGTCTCCACTATGCCTTAAGCCTCCATTGTAGCCACGTGCCCTTACACAGAAGCATTCATATAATCTTCCACAATGGTACCTGCATCATCAACTAAAAATATTCGACGTCGAAAAGGTAAGCACACATCATGGCTCAGTGAGCAAACAAAACAATGCAACAAACATATGCATGCATTCAATTCATATCTGTGGTCCAGTTATAAGTTTGCAATGTATTATAGAAAGGTTCGGTGGCTACCTCACCTCTATACACGAGTGTGTGAAACCACCCAATGAAAACGGCACTGTCGACCCCACATGCACCCACTATGATACAATATACCCCATGAAAATGGCATGGCAGTACCAGTTGCATCATGCCAACACGTAAGCCCCTATTGGCGAGGACTTGCAAACTCGACTCGCAACTAACCAATCCTAATGGCAAACAGTGTATCCAAGGCCTCACCCCAGCATCCCTCAATACGTCCATAGAGATAGAGCTAAAGCCCTCCGACAGAGTCGAAGACTACACGGTCCGAGACCACCTCCCCTGATGCCCTACGACGTAATAGCTCTGCTAAGGTATTGGCGATATGATGATGTTAGTGGACAAGACATGTATAGAGCTATGGCACAATATACCCAATGAAAACGGCATTGAAGTACCGGTTGATACCATCCCCTATCCGCATCAAGTACACCAACAAACACAAATATTCACATGCTTATTCCTGTCATCATCATCATCATCATGTTATAAATAATGAAATTAAATATGCATGAATAGTAATAATAAAAATATTGGATGACATATTGAATGCACATTACAAGCATACACACATAAAATCAGTCATGGCATTGGACTCAAGAAATAAAACAGTTTATTATTATTCAATTAGTTTAAGTCTTGTTCCCTCACCATTGCTTGAGTGTAGATCCTCTTTCAAGTTCTAAGAATCACCTTTATATCAATAGGAAAACCTAACAAGTCAATAGATTTTAATTAGAAGTCATTCCAACAATTTTAAGCTTGCTGTTAAGCGAGGGCCGCAGGACGGGTCGCAGGTAGGGTAGCAGTTTTTTGCGACCCCAGGGTGTAGGGTCGATGCCAGGGTCGGATGTTCCATCAACCCTGGGTGTGACCACAGCTTCCCTGGACTTCTTGAAAGCTGGGGGTCGATCCTGTGGCCTGGGAGGGTCGATTCCCAATCGACCCTACGTGCGACCCCATGTAGTTTGAGTCGACCTTTTCATCCTACAGTCCATTCTTTCATGTTTGGGTCCTATGGCTTACTTCCACAATCCATTCTATGCTTGTTCTATGGCTTAAAACTCCAGGTTACTTCCTTACTTGCCTACCATGATTCCCTCCATGGATTTCATTGAAATCTTCCCATGGATGGATGATTTGGGTTTCTCCTAGATCATACCCTCTTCATGAACTATTCTAAGTTCTTAAATCATTATTGGAAGAATACCCATACCTTAGGTTTGCTGAGATTCAGAGGTTTCTCTGAATTCCTCTCTTTAGTCTTCTTCTCCAACTTTCTTTCTCTTCTCCTTCTCTTCTCTTTCTCTCATTTTCAATTAGGGTTTCAAAAGGAGTGAAAGAGGCTAAGAGACATCTTATTTATAGAGAGAACCTCCCAAAATAAGTCCCATTGAGATTAGGAAAGAATCCCCTTGAAATTTGGAAAGTTTCCTATTTACGATTTTTGTCGGCAATGAGGGGGTCGATGAGGGGGTCGAAGATCCCGTCGACCCTCGGGTCTAAAATGTCCGACCCTTGGTCTAAAATTCAAGGGTCTGACTCCCTAATGAGGGGGGTCCAACCCTGCCTATCTGGGTATGCGACCCTGCCCTATATTTTACTGTTTTTGGGTCAGTTTAAAACCTGGTCTCGCTATTTCCTTCACGCACTTGGTCCATTTGGCTCGACCATGATAGGTAGACCTGATACAAGGTGGTAAAACCGGTTAGTTCGATACGGGTCTTACAACTCCTCCCTGTTTATAAAAATTCCATCCTCAAAATTTATACATACCTTCCGAGTCGAATAGATGAGGGTATTGCTTTCGCATAGCATTCTCTTCTTCCCATGTGATTTCTTCTATATCTCTGCTTCTCCAGGTGACCTTAACATAATAAATGTCACGGTTGCATAGTCGTTGCACCTTTCGGCTGGTGATTTCAGTTGGTGCTACTTCAAATGTCAAATCATCAGTCAAATCAGGTAGATCTAATGTCAAAACGTGCGTTGGATCTCTGACATACTTCTTCAATAAGGAGATATGAAATACATCATGCACACTTGACATAGATGGTGGTAGTGCTAACTGGTATGCCACTTTTTCACGTTTAGCTAGAATCTCATATGGTCCGACATATTTCAGACTTAGTTTCCCTTTCTGTCCTAACCATTTCAAACATCGCATAGGTGACACTTTGAGGAATACCTTATCACCTACGATGAATTCAAGGTCTCGGCGTCTAGTATCTGCATATTGCTTCTGACGATTCTGAGCCGTTCTTACTCTTTCCTTGATAATGTCGACTACTCAACAAGTCTCTTCAACAAATTCTGGTCCAACAATACTACGTTCTCCAACTTCATTCCAAAATAAAGGAGTTCGACACTTCCTGCCATACAGTGCTTCATAGGGTGACATCTGTATAGTAGCCTGATAGCTATTGTTATAAGAGAACTCAATCAGTGGTAACTTTTCATCCCATGATCCTTTAAAATCAATTACACAAGCTCGGAGCATGTCTTCTAAAATCTGAATGGTGCACTCTGATTGTCCGTCTGTCTGAGGATGGAATGCGGTACTGAACTTCAATGTTGTACCCATAGCCTTCTGCAATCCTTCCCAAACCTTTGAAGTAAATCGTGGATCTCTGCCGGGCACAATGCTTTCAGGTACATCGTGTAATCTGACAATATTATCCACATACAACTTAGCTAACCTCTCCAGTGTATACTGAGGTCGTATAGCTATAAATCGAGCCGTTTTAGTCAGTTGGTCTACAATCACCCAAACTGCGTCAACTACTCGGGGAGTCAATGGTAACCCTGTGAGGAAGTCCATAGTGATGCAGTCCCATTTTCATGCTGGTTCCGGTAACGGATGTAACAATCCTGCTGGTCTTTGTCATTCAGCTTTCACCTTCTGACAATTTAGGCATTGAGACACGAACTTGGCTATATCTGCTTTCATTCCTCTCCACCAATATAATTTCTTTAGGTCATGATACATTTTTGTACTTCCAGGGTGTATTGAATAGGCGGTGGTATGGGCTTCTTTCATTAGTCGGTGCCTAATGTCCAAACTTTCTGTTTCAGGTACACATATTTTTCCTTTGTACTTCAGTACCTTTTCATCATCTAAGGTGAACTCAGGAATAGTCCTATCTTTTTCAATGTCCTCTTGTACCGTTCTTAAATAAGGGTTTGATTTAATCGCTGTTTTCACTTCATCAAGTATATCGGGTACAATCTTCATTGTGACGAACATATTTGCAAACCGATGGATAAACCCTTGGTTGGTTGATTCACCCAGTGCATCTATCACAAACTGCTCATTACTGTAGTTGAATACTTTTTTGGTAGTACACAGTGCAGCAGTGGTGCTAACCTCCCCTTAAGATTTTATCACTGCCTTTCTACTCAACGCGTCAGCAACCACATTAGCTTTTCCCGGATGGTACTGGATATCACAATCATAGTCTTTCAATAGTTCCAACCATCTTCTTTGTCTCATATTCAACTCCTTATGATTAAAGGGGTAAGTAAGACTCTTATGATCTGATTTAATCTGAAATTTCTCTCCGTACAAGTAATGTCTCCATATTTTGACAGCATGTACTACTGCCGCTAATTCCAAAACATGAGTGGGATAGTTCTTCTCATGTGTCTTCAATTGTCTTGAGGCATAAGCAATTACTTGTTCTCCTTGCATAAGTACACATCCTAATCCCAATCCTGACGCATCAGTATACAAAATAAATGGATGTCCTAGAATCGGAATGGTCAAGATTGGAGCAGATATCAATCTAGCCTTCAATGTTTGGAAACTCTTCTCGCATTTATCAGTCCAAACAAACTTTTTGCCCTTCTTAGTCAAACTGGTGAGAGGTACGGCAATTCGAGAATAGTCTTCCACAAATCATCGATAATACCCAGCTAGACCTAAGAAACTTCTAATTTCTGCAACACTCTTTGGTGCTTCCCACTTCACAATAGCTTCGATCTTGCTAGGATCCACTTTAATTCCTTCCGCGGTTACAACATGGCCTAGAAAAGCGACTTCCTTTAGCCAAAACTCATACTTTGTAAATTTGGCATAGAGCTTCTCATTCCGTAATCGCTGTAGAGCGGCATTTAGATTCTTAATATGAGTTTCCTGGTCCTTCGAGTAGACCAATATATCATCAATGAATACAATAACCGACGTATCCAACATATCATGGAATACCCGATTCATAAGTTCCATAAAGGTTGCTGGTGCGTTCGTCAATCCAAAAGACATGACCAAAAATTCATAATGTCCATATCTGGTCCTGAATGCTGTCTTGGGAATATCACCGTCCTTCTCTTCAACTGATGGTAGCCTGACCGAAGATCTATCTTGGAGAACACTTTGGCACCTTGCAACTGATCGAACAGGTCATCAATCCGAGGGAATGGGTATCGATTCTTGATTGTCAGTTTATTCAGTTCTCGGTAGTCTATACACAATCGAACACTACCGTCCTTCTTCTTCACGAATAATACTGGCACTCCCCATGGTGATATGCTAGGTCGGATGTAGCCCTTGTCCAGCAGTTCTTGTAATTGTACTTTTAATTCCTTCAGTTCAGTAGGAGCCATTCGATAAGGTGCTTTAAATACTGGTGCGGCTCCAGGTATCAGATCTATAACAAACTCTGTAGCACGGTCGGGTGGTAGTCCTGGTAGTTCTTCAGGAAATACATCTGGATAGTCACGCACGACATTAATATCCTCCATTCGTAGTGCTTCTTTGGTAAGATCGACCACAGATACTAGATACCCAACTGCTCATTTCTCAAGGCACTTCCTAGCCTTTAATGCAGAGAGTATGAGCTTTCGTTTACGGGGAAGTTTGGTTCCCGCAAAACTGAACTCTACTCCTTCTTTGTCTTTAAATGTCAGCTTCTTTTTGGCACATAATAGGTTTGCAGAATGCCGAGCTAACCAGTCCATTCCCAAGATGACGTCAAAGTCTGTCATCTCAATTTGGATCAAGGTTGCATCCAAAGTCTTCTCGTCAATAAGAACTGGACATGGTCCATAACCTTTTTCTAATTCCACTTTTAATCCCATAGGCGATCGTACAAGCAGTTTGTAGTCTAAGGATTTGAGGGGTAGATTTAGCTTCTTTCCAAATGACACAGATATAAAAGAATGAGTAGCTCCAGAATCAAAGAGTACTCTGGCGGAATGCCATTAAAAGGTACGATACCTGTGATTTGTTTTAATTTAGTCTACATGCTCACACAATGTAACACAAAATGATAAGATTCAGGTCATACCTGTGACCACATCAGGCGATGCGGCAGCATCCTTAGATGTAACAGCGTAAACTCTTCCTTGTTGTAGTTGCTTTCTGGGCTTAGTACACTCTCTTGCGACATGCCCTACTTGATTGCAGTTAAAACATCTTATTCCTTCACCATTTTGCTTTGGTTGTGGTGGGGCTGCTAAAGTGGTCTTGGCTGCAGCATTGAAGCCTTGAGTATGGAAGGGTTTGAATACCTTGGTGTTCCTTCCGTTGTAAGAATTTCCATTTGGCCTTTTGATTCCCCTATTTTGAGCAAAGTAGCTTCTCTCTTTATGGCTCGACTCTATCACTCGAGCAATTTGTACAGCTTCGTTGTAGATTTTCTTCTCAAGTCACAGAACATGTTCACGTATGCTTCCCCTAAGTCCCATGACGAACCTTCGGGTCTTTGTATCTTCCACTTGCATACTGACTGGTGCAAAGAAAAACAGCTCCTCATAACGCTGTTGATATGCGTCGACAGTCATCTGTCCCTGATATAAACTCAGGAACTCCTTCTCCATGGAATCTCTGAAACTCGTAGGAAAATACTTCTCAAAGAATGCCTCCTTATATATATCCCAAGTCAATTGGGTGTGCTTTGTCAACAGATACGTCCGTGTGGACTTCCACCAGTGGTGTGCATCGCCTTTCAGAATGAATGTTGCATACGATACTTTCTCTTCTTCATTCACTGTCATCATCATGAAGTTTCTCTCCATCTCATCGATCCAGTGTGCTGACCACAACGGATCAGATGGCTTACCACTATACTCCTTGGGCTTCATCTTCAAAAAATGCTCCACCAGTCTGGAGTGGTCTAGTTGATGAGGGACATAAACCCCATACATAGGTGGTTGGTATTGATATCCACCTGGAGCTACTTCAGGGTTTTGTACTTGAGCCAGCATGATGGGAGTCTGAGGTGCGTGGGGTACTGTGTTACTTCCCCCTGGTACTGTGCTTGCCTGTCCTGCTGACATTGGTGTCGTCTGTGCAGCTGGAAAAGCCATGCCTATGGCAGCTTGCATAGTAGCTTGTACCTGTTGTATTTGCTGCAGCTGTTGTGCCAAATTCATTACGGCTGTAGCCAGGTCTGTAGGTGGAGCTGGCAGATTTATAGGATTTGTCTGCCCATTAACTACGGATGGTGCCGTGTTCGGATTCTCCTGTGTTTCAGGGTGTATATGGTTGTCTTCCTCCACAGGTGGTGGTGGTGGAATAGAGTTATGGCTTTGTCTGGTCACTCTGCGTCCAGCCATTATCTGTTCTGGTAGTGGTGATGCCTGAAAATCATAGAATACATGAGGCAATCATTATATACTTCATTCTCATATTTAAATCAACTAATCAATGATATTTTCAAATTTTTCAGATCATTCTGTCAAAAATACTGTATTTTCCATCGCAGGGTCGATGGTGGGGGTCGATAGATGTCCGACCCTAGGGTATGCGACCCTGAGAATCACTGATACTTATCGAGAGCCGAGGGTCGATGGTGGGGGTCGATGGATGTCCGACCCTGAGATCATCCCCTAGTTCTCTGTCAGATCACCGAGAGGCTAGGGTCGATGAGGGGGTCGGAGGGAGGGTCGGATGTTTTGGTCGAATTCTCCGACCCTAGGACTAAAAATCAGGTTTTTAATCTCGATTTTGAATCCATTTCTCATTCTTTCTCCTCCTTTCTGACTCGACTCGTTCCTCTAAGTTGCTACAGTGACAACTCCGACCCATTGTTGATTTTTGCTTCTCTTTTCGACGTCTACTCCTCTTCTACAGGTATGTTCTCTATGGTTTCATGTTTTTAGGGTTTCTTAACTAGGTTTTTGCTCGTTTATATCGTTTTCTTCAAATTAAACTTTTTTCAATAGTAAAAAATCGATTTTTATTGGGGGCTTTTGTTGTTGGTGACTCAATGGACGAAAGCCCTTAAAAATATTTAAGTTTCATCGGTTGGTTATCGAGAAACTTGAAATTTCCCATTTTGCCCTAATTTATCGAGATTTTTGAATTTCTTAAAATTTCTTCATATTCAATCTCCTTAGATAAAATTTCCAACTGTATGAGTCTTACAGGATCGTTTAGAATCTATATAAGTCCTCCTGCCCATGTGTATGGGTGAAAAATGAGGCTTTTGACCAATTTATGTCGTTATAATGTGGAAATTTTTGGGTTTTTCATCTTTACTAAGCTAGTATCTGTTTTTCTTTGTTTTTGCAGATAGTATGGCTCGTACCAAAGTACCCAGGGTTCATGACCCAGTCCGCTTCCGTTCTAACGAGGCTGAGGCGCAGTATGCCTGCTACTCTCGTAAGAAGGTAGAGGGAGGTCGTCGTGTGGACTTGGCTAGCCTGGCCTTGTTTGATGTGGAGAGAGCTTTTGGGGACATGGGCTGACTTCCTGTGATCACCTACGACACCTGTACTCATCCAGATTTGGTGAGAGAGTTTTATTGTAATCTCCAAGTGGTGGGGGATTACAATGATACTGAGAGGGGTAGAGAGCTCAGGATCACTAGCTACGTCAAGGGAGTCCAGGTTTCCTTTAATTATCGACAACTAACAGATCTCTTGGGCATTTTATACGACGGCCCCTTGGTGTTCTGTATTCCCAGAGAGCCCCAGTTCTTTTCCTTGGAGATAAGGGCTGAGATAGTCCGTCAGCTCATCAGAGAGGATCGCTGAGAGATGAAAGCGATCTACCTACGTCCAAAGCCTCGGGTGTACTGTAAGATCATTCAGCACAACCTGATACCTCAGAGTGGCACTACGAGAGAATCTCACAGTTGACCCAGTTCTTGTTGTACTGTATCTGCACTAGGCAGCCTGTCTGCCTTCCTTATATTATTATACGGACGATGATCAATGCCACACTGCTCGGTCATGTTGGCAACCTGCCTTTTGGACGCCTGATCACTACACTGCTTATCCGCCTGGGTGTTGACTTGGTGGATGAGAGGATTTAGGAGAAATCCTTCTCATCACTTCTGGATTGGGAGGCCATCTGTAAGATGGGCATGCAGGATGCTCAGGTCAACGACGATGAGAGGAATGCTCTGGTGTGTCCGCGTACTCGAGTGGAGATGGCTGACACTGAGGCAGCAGCAGCAGTCACTGGAGCAGGGGTCAATGGGGGTGATGCTGGGGATGATGATCGTTTGTACATGGATGTGGATTCCATACCTCCTCCATCACCTACACATACTATGGGAGCTGGTCCTTCTTATGCAGCTGGTCTTTCACATGCAGCTGGTCCTTCACACCCACCTTCTGATGACATGCTGGGGATACTGCGTGAGATTAGAGAGGCTCAGCGCATGTCTGATCTAAGGGTGGGAGAGCTTCTAGATGCTCAGCACGTGACTGATCAGTGGGTGGCTGATCTCACAGCTAGTCTTCAGACGACCCAGACTCAGATAGCTTGGTTGACTAGAGTTTATGCTGAGGATTATGACAGAGACCGCGAGGCACCGCCTCCCCCATCACCTCCAGCTTTCTGATGTATTTTCTTTTTATTTTTTATTTTGTACTTCAGAGTAACTGTCTGGGTTGTGGACTGTACTCTACTTTAGACTTGTATATATACGTTTGTTCTTCCTTCGAGTGTATATAAATTTGTTTCTCATTTAATAGATGTATTATTCTTTTTCAATTTTTGTCTCAAACAACACAGATGCTTATAGTGTGTTATTATTACAGCTTTTAAATTTTTATCCTATCTCAGTTCACAAACTTTTATGGTAGTATACTGGTTTAAAAGACAGGGCCTGAGAGCTCTAATACCAAGTTGTCACACCCCAATTCTGTACTATTCAGAACGGTGTGATGAACTATCAATAAACCAATGGTTCAACCAGGATCTCTAATAGGCTGTGTCCTTTTAAATTAAACCATACACATCCACAATTCTAATCAGAATAAATACACAACAGCGAAAGTCTTAATATTAAATGAACTGAGGAATCTAACTATGATAATCATAAATAAAATATCAAATTATGTTGTATCAACCGAGACATAAGTAAATAAAATATCAATTACATTTCCATAATAGTTCAAATAAAAATCTAATCGAAAATGCATGAGTTGCACTCGCATGAGGAGTCATGCGTCTCCACTATGCCTTCAGCCTCCATTGCAGCACGTGCCCGTACACAGAAGTATTCATATAATCTTCCATAGTGGTACATGTATCATCAACTAAAAATATTCGACATCGAAAGGGTGAACACACATCACGGCTCAGTGAGCAAACAAAACAATGCAACAAACATATGCATGCATTCAATTCATATCTATGGTCTGGTATATAAGTTTGCAATGTGCTATAGAAAGGTTCGGTAGCCGCCTCACATCTATATACGAGTGTGTGAAACCGCCCAATGAAAATGATACTGTCGACCCCACATGCACCCACTATGATACAATATACCCCATGAAAATGGCATGGCAGTACTGGTTGCATCATACCAACACGTAAGCCCCTATTGGCGAGGGCTTGCAAACTGGGCTCACAACTAACCAATCCTAATGGCAAATAGTGTATCCAAGGCCTCACCCCAGCATCCCTTAATACGTCCATAGAGATAGAGCTAAGGCCCCCCGACAGAGTCAAAGACTACACGGTCCAAGACCACCTCCCCTGATGCCCTACGACGTAATAGCTCTGCTAAGGTAATGGCGATACGACGATATTAGTGGACAAGACTTGTATAGAGCTATGGCACAATATACCCAATGAAAACGGCATTGAAGTACCGATTGATACCATCCCCTATCCGCATCAAGTACACCAACAAACACAAACATTCACATGCCTATTCCTATCATCATCATCATCATCATGTTATAAATAATGAAATTAAATATGCATGAACAGTAATAATAGAAATATTGGATGACATGTTGAATGCACATAATAAGCATACACGCATAGAATCAGTCATGGCATTGGACTCAAGAAATAAAATAGTTTATTATTATTCAATTAGTTTAGGTCTTGTTTCCTCACCTTTGCTTGAGTGTAGATCATCTTTCAAGCTCTAAGAATCACATTTATATCAATAGAAAAACCTAACAAGTCGATATATTTTAATTAGAAGTCATTCCGACAATTTTAGGCTTGCTGTTAAGCGAGGGTTGCAGGACGGGTCGCAGGTAGGGTAGCAGTTTTTTGCGACCCCAGGGTGTAGGGTCGATGCCAGGGTCGGATGTTCCATCGACCCTGGGTGCGACCACAGCTTTCCTGGACTTCCTGAAAGCTGGGGGTCGATCCTGTGGTCTGGTAGGATCGATTCCCAAAAGACCCTACGTGTGACCCCACGTAGTTTGAGTCAACCTTTTCATCCTACAGTCCATTCTTTCATATTTGGGTCCTATGGCTTACTTCCACAATCCATTCTATGCTTGTTCTATAGCTTAAAACTCCAGGTTACTTCCTTACTTGCCTACCATAATTCCCTCCATGGATTTCATTAAAATCTTCCCATGGATGGATGATTTGGGTTTCTCCTAGATCATACCCTCTTCATGAACTATTCTAAGGTCTTAAATCATTAATGGAAACATACCCATACCTTAGGTTTGTTGAGATTCAGAGGTTTCTCTGAATTCTTCTCTTTAGTCTTCTTCTCCAACTTTCCTTCTCTTCTCCTTCTCTTCTCTTTCTCTTACTTTTAATTAGGATTTCAAAAGGAGTGAAAGAGGCTGAGGGACGTCCTATTTATAGAGGAGAACCTCCCAAAATAAGTCTCATTGAGATTAGGAAAGAATCCCCTTGAAATTTGAAAAGTTTTCTATTTACGGTTTCTGTCAGCAATGAGGGGGTCGATGAGGGGGTCGAAGATCCCGTCGACCCTCGGGTCTAAAATGTCCGACCCTCAGTCTAAAATTCAGGGGTCTGACTCCCTAATGAGGGGGGTCCGACCCTACCTATCTGGGTATGCGACCCTGCTCCCTATTTTACTATTTTTGGGTCAGTTTAATACCTGGTCTCACTATTTCCTTCACGCACTTGGTCCATTTGGCTCGACCATGATAGTTAGACTTGGTACAAGGTGGTAAGACTGGTTAGTTCGATACGGGTCTTACAGATGCCTTAACTAGGAAGTGGGCATTGAAACCTGAGGCAGGACCTAGTACAAATACTGCACTGTGTGCTGCAGCCTCGGGCTTAATAGAGAATGAACAAAACCATATACTAGAGATAGCTGAAGATCCAGTAGAATAAGGCTTGATTCATAAGTTCACATTGATGTTTGCAACCTTGAAGATCTCACTAGATCTGGTGAATGAGGTGAAAGCAGCAATCCTATAGGATCCACACTTCAAGACTGTGCAAGAAGATCTAGAGAAGGGTAAAAGCAACCCCGACTTCACCTTGGATTCAAACAAGGTACTCAGGTATCACAGAAGATTATGTATACCTGAGAGTGAGAACTCAAACATCAGAGACAGAATTATGATAGAAGCTCATTATACCCCATATCTGGTGTATCCAGGAAGCACGAAGATGTATCATGATTTGAGGAGACTATATTGGTGGAGGGGTATGAAAGTGGATGTAGCTCGATTCGTATTTCAATGTCTGAATTGCCAACAAGTGAAAGCAGAAAGACAGCGACCAGCGGGATTGTTACAACCACTACCAGAGCCAGCATGGAAGTGGGATTGTATCACAATGGATTTTGTCACTGGCCTACCCTTGACACCAAGGTCAGTGGATGCAGTATGGGTGATAGTGGACCGACTTACCAAGACATCCCGCTACATCGCTATTAGACCTTAGTACACCATGGATAGATTGGTCAAGCTATATGTGGATAACATAGTTAGACTTCACGGTGTACCGGAAAGCATAGTATCTGACAGAGATCCCCGCTTTATATTAAAGTTCTGGGAAGGATTACAGAAAGCCATGGGAACCAAACTGAAGTTTAGTACAGCTTTTCATCCTCAGACAGATGGGTAGTCAGAGAGAACCATTCAAATCTTGAAGGATATGCTCCGAGCGTGTGCTCTAGATTTCAAGGGAGCTTGGGACGAAAAGCTATCGTTCATGAAGTTTGCTTATAACAATAGCTACTAGGCTACAATCCAAATGGCCCCATACGAGGCACTCTATGGAAAGAAATGTCGTACACCTCTGTTATGGAATGAGGTGGGAGAGAGAAGGATTGTAGGACCAGAATTTGTAGAAGAAACTTGTCGAGTAATCGATCAAATTAAAGAAAGAGTAAAGACATCTCAAGTTTGACAAAAGCATTATGCAGACAATCGATGTCGAGATCTGAAGTTTACAGTAGGTGACAAGGTATTCTTGAAGATATCACTGGTGCGAGGTCTGAAATGGTTTAGTAAGAAAGGGAAGCTATGCCCCAGATATGTGGGACCATACAAGATATTGACCAGACGTGGACATGTGACATATCAACTAGCTCTACCACCATCCATGTCTAACATTCATGATGTATTTCATGTTTCCCTACTGAAGAATTATGTCAGGGATCCATCGCACATCTTGACAGCAGAACCACTAGACTCATAGGAGTTGACATTTGAGGTGGTACCTGTGATGCTCTCAAGCCGAAAGGTATAACACCTCCGAAGCAAAGATATCCATTACGTCAAGGTGCATTGGAAAAGCCAAGATGTGGAAGAAATCACTTGGGAGGAAGAGAATGCAATGCGAAAGGAGTACCCCAACCTTTTCGACGAAGAAGATACGTGCAAATTTAGGGGCCAAAATTTCTTTTAAGGGTGGGGGAGTTGTGAAACCTACATGCAAATTTCGAGGACAAAATTTCTTTTAAGGGGGGTAGAGTTGTAAAACTCGTACTCCATGAACCCGATCTAAACCTCTATTTCATGTCGTAACAGGTCATTCAATTATAACCGGACCAGACGGGATGAGCGGATGACAATCAGGTATGAAAATGGACCTAATGTATAATAAATTTTCATATCGGTCTACATACTGGTCAACCGGTATGTCTGCCCAGGCAAACTAGTTAGATTCGAAAATGGATCTCTATGGGTCCCACTTGCCAAATCTTGGTCCTACAGACTTTCCTAGCATAGGAGAACCTTTTCAAACCCTATCCTAGCCTATTTAAGGACCTTTAAACTTCCTTAAACCTCTTTAATTGATTCTTACAAACCCTAGAGAGGAGAAGGAGATCGGAAGAGGAGGAGGAGCCAATAAAGGTTGAAGAGGAGCCTCCATTGGACGAAAAACATCATAGCTTGTAAACCAACGGTAAGTGCCTAACTTTCCTTTAGGATAAGTATTGTGGATGATTGATCAATACCATGCAAGGTGAGGTATTGATCTAAAACCCTTAATTTGCCGTCAAACCCTAATATAGTCAATAAACCCTAGATTCTAATTCTAGGCTAAGGATCATCAAAACTAGGACTTGAATAGATCATAAAATAACCCCTAATACATTGCTCAGGCCTAGAATGCATAGGGAAAACCCTAGAAGCCATAATGGGTGATCGACAGAAGATGAACACCAAGTTGGTGGTCTTCTGGAGGAATATCGATACTATACCAGTTGCACTATATGTGACCGGTACTGGGACCAGTACCTCTTGGGAGCTGGTCATGAAGGGACCAGTCGACCACACTGATCGCACCATTCCCTATAGGGCAGCGACGGTACATGCGACCGGTATGCACTGTATCGGGTATATTTTGATACCAGTTGGTTTTTGACCAACGTAAACTCTAAAAAACTAATTCTAATTAAATCTTAACATCGTGTAGGAACCTGTGATAGTGAAGTTGGACATTGTGACGTGGAACAAGCTAGCAATCAGGCGTCAGGTAAGGGAATCAGACCCAAACCCTAATTAACTAATAACAGTAAAACGTTGCTGATAATTATCTTGTGGTATGGAGTTTTGCTTGTACATATTTACATGTCATCTTTACTTTCAGTATTATATTCTGTTCATGCATACTCGCTATGATAGGATGTAACTGTTAGGCATTTGATTGTTTTCGTTGGTGTGTGGAATGGGAAGGGCTTGGGGTCTTGGATCATTCCTCACACTAGCACCTTTTCGTATCGCTACTATCTTAGCATGCTTGGTGTGGGTAGGGTATCAGGGGGAGGACATGGCACTGTGGTCTTCGGCCTGGCCACCAGACTCGAGCCCTATCTCTATGCCGTAGGGAGCTATGCTGGGATAGGGCCTACTATAATGACATGTAGGATTGGTTAGTTACGGGCCCAGTTTGCAAGCCCTCGCCAATAGGGGCTTACGTGTTGGTATGCGTAGGGTATCAGGGGAAGTGTTGGCGGTGTGTGATCCAGACACTTTAGGTCTATCTCTATTCCATGGTGGGTGCATGTGGGACAACAATGGTGTTTGATCGATTAAGTGGGTTTACACACTCATGTATAGAGGTGCGGTGGTCGCCAATCCTTTCTATAGCACATTGCAAACTTAAAAACCAGACCAAATGTGAATGTTATTCATGCATATTATTTGTTGCATTGTCTGATTTTCTTATTGAGCTAAGTTGTGAGCTCACCTTTGTATATATATACATGTTTTTAGATGTTGATGCAGGTTATACTATGGATGACTACGTGGACGCTTTAGTGTATGGAGGTGTTGCTGCCTTGGATGTGCAAGCAGGGGAGGACGAGCATGACGCATCATGTGAGTACCCTTTCTGCGTGTACCTCTAGGATGTTCCTAGTTTAGTCATTTTATTTTATTTATTTCAGTTGGATTTTATAAATGATGTAAGGATATTTTATCTACGTTTTGATATTTGGATAATTGGATAATTTAATTAAGTATCATTAGAATACTCAATTCATTTATATTAAGCCTTCCGCTGTATTTATTTACATTCTGATTATAGTTATGTGCAATGGATTGTGTAAATGGATACGGCTTATTTGAGATCCTGGTGTGAACCGTTGGTTTAGTGGCGGTTCACTCACACTTTTGGTTCAGTCAGAATTGGGGTGTGACACCGATAGCCTGACGCCCCGGCACTCGCCGGTAGCAGCTGCGAGTGGGTCTCACTCACGGGGGAATTGTTTTAAAAAAAATTTGATTTTCTAATGACGTTGACCAGGTCATCACCAGGTCAACTCGGAAACCCTAACGGGTGGCCTGGTATTCGTCTAATGACTTGGCTGAGTTAACTCGGGGTAGACCTGTCCCGTGCACATGCATCACACACGTGTAAATCAGGTGACCCGTTAGATGACCCGGTTATCTTGTCTCCAGACCCATTAACTTTTCAGCAGACCCAGTTAACTTGACCCAGGAACCCGACC
This sequence comes from Protea cynaroides, assembly GCA_028583415.1. Classification (NCBI taxonomy): domain Eukaryota; kingdom Viridiplantae; phylum Streptophyta; class Magnoliopsida; order Proteales; family Proteaceae; genus Protea; species Protea cynaroides. Next base: position 96,640,927 of record CM053276.1, on the reverse strand, counting down.
CAGAGACCCGAGTTGTTGACCCATTTACCCGACATGGGAACCCGTAAACTTGACCCGGATACCCAAAAATTTAAACCATGTTGGATCATTGGTTAAACCACTGACTGAACTGGCAACACAATTCTATAGTTTGGCTTTGAACCAGACCAGTGTGATTTGGTCCAGAGAAATAAATTAAAAAAAAAAGGTTTATTGATATATTTGGTTGGGCTCAAATCTAGCCAAGCCGATCCTAGGCAAACCGACCAAGACCAAACCGAACCAACCTAACAGGATTCTTATAAAGGCCTGTTTAGCTGCTGTTATCAATAAAATGACATTAAATAGTGATTGTGGGAGCTATGGAGGTCGGATTGACCTCTAATTTGTTCTATTGGACTCCTTTTTTATGCTCTTCAATCTGGTATATATTTTGGTACGTTTAGATATATTAAGAAATGTGTTATTATAGAAAAATACCCTATGGGAACCCTATTTCAGTTTTTCTACTATTTTTTTTTAAATTATTGTACCAAATTGATTGTTGAGAAATTATGCATAGTTATTTGAATGTTTAGACCTATAAGGTTGTATTAATAAAACATTCATGATATTTCACATGAGCTGTAGGTTGGAATTTGTTCATATCATGGTGAAACTTGGTGTAACCACCAAAGTGGTAACCTTGTTTTATTATTATGTGTTCAAATTCAAAGGTCTATGTTAGTAAATGCTTCAATTTGACGGTGTTCATCCAAAATGGACATTGTCCAAGTCTGTTCAAACTAGGGTTTGTTGCTCTTGTGTAAGGATTTTGGCATGACCACTAAGTGGCAACCTTGGTTCTATCATAATATTTTTAAATCCAACATTTATGCATTTACCAACTACAGCAAAAAAGTACAGTGTTCACCCAAAGGTGACACTGACATAAACTTTCATTTTTATGGATGCAGCAAATAGCTACACTATTCACCCAAAGGTGGCATTATCAAAGATTATAAGGAACTTATACACATAGCTGAAGGATCTTGGCTTCAGGGGTTTCATCCACCCAAAGATTGTGAGATTTTTTATAGTCATTATCTCTTTGCAGTTTTTGTGCATTTATCGAGAAGACTAGTACACATATTGTCCCAAAGGATGTGTGTGTAGTTCGATTGACTCTTACAGAGATGATTTGCCTGCATATATTTAAATTGTAGGTGTTTTACTTTATGTGAATTAATCATGTGTGTCTCATTGTTTGAATTGTAATATTTTGAACTGTTATCATGATTGTTAATTCACAAAGAAATGATATAAAAAGATTAGAAGCTAATCTAAGATTACTTGACCTAAATGTATTCTTTTGAGAAATGTTTGTTGCCTATGTGATGTTCTTTCATTGATGTCTTGAGTAGTAGCATTCAAATGGAATTTATTGAAAAGGGATTGTCTAAGAGATATCCAAAGGAAAATTCTAATAATTCTAGAAAAGGATACAAATATAGTTTAATGGCTTACCTCTCTAAATGCCAGTTTGATAGGTAATGGTAATGAGAAGTGGAACTTAAATGAGTTTAAATCTATTTGATTAAAAGAAGAACCTAAATACTGTTGAATAGTCCTGAGACTTGGTAAATAGTGAGTTGTTGTCTATAGACAACAAAGTGTGAGGACTGATAGATTTTCTAAAGGATTTGAGTAGTCCCATAGGTTCAAACCAATGATTCAAGACATAATGTGACTCATATGGCAAAGTGTAACCAATTAAATAAGGCTACACATGTAATAAAGAATTAACTAAGGAAAGGATTTACGATAAATTAATCTATAATTGTAAAATCAGATAGTGTTGGAAAAGGAAGAGGTCCTGAGACTAAATTAAAATTGTTCATGGTTGAAAATTAATTAATTTTATCAGAGGCTTGAGTAGCCAAAGATCTGGGAATTAGTAGGAGTCTCTTGATATATTTAATCAGTGGGAGACTCTTTATGTTTATATTCTGACATTGTTTGTCTATGTTTGATTGTATTGCTCATGGTTTGATGGATGCAGTTTTGTAACCATGGTTTTTTTTACATTAGCATTTATATTATTGCTATTTTACATACATAATTACGTATTTGACATGTCAAAGATAAACCAGACTGTATTTAGTTGGACACCAGACACCAAATACCAGGCAGTATTTAGTCGAAGGACAGACAAGGCAGTATTCAACCAGATATATAAGGCAGTATCCAACCAAGATAAGAGGCAGTATTCAATCGGAGGAAAAGGGCGGTATTCAGCCAAATAAACAATGATGGTAAGTCAAAGTGCGGTATTAATCCAAGCTAGAGGCGGTTTGCATGAGAAGATAATATCAAAGAATGAAGGTGGTGTCTAGTCAAAGAATGGTATTATATTCTATTTTATTTAAATACCATGTTTTATTGCTCATAAAGGTTTTGGGGTATTTTGATTAAGGTTCTTTAATAAAGTTTGGACTCGTATGGGAGTTTACTTTTATGCATTATCTCAGGTGAATCATGTATTGAGTAAACCTCTGTTGTAGCTGACAAAAGGCCGTACATCGTATATTAAGGTGTATTATTCGTTGTTGCTCGCATTGGTAGGCTTGATGGATGTTTTAAAGTTAGTGATGATTTAGTGTGTTGGATTCTATGACCACACTGATTAATGGTGGTTTTTTAATTAATATAGTCCAAGTGGGAGATTGTTAGACTTATATGTGGGCTTAATTAATTACCCAAACTAGTTATTCAATGGGAGTCTAATTGACATGATAGAACCAGTTTGATTTGGTTCGTCATACGGTATAAGATAGGTTTGATAACCCTAATTCTATTATGGACTATGGTTAATAATCAAGTTTGATTTGGTTTGTCACATTGTCGTATCGCTATTACCATTAACCATTAACCATACCTGCAGCAGAAGCATCCTAGCCTCCTCCTGATACCGTGATGGGTATGTTTATGGAGATTTGGGATGCCCAGCACGAGATGAACTGTGACTTGGGACGCCTCTCTCTCAGCCTCAGGGTCACACAGGAGCAAGTACATTGGCTCAGGATATGAGGTACAAGGTGGTCCGACTTATGGACTGTACCCTGTGGTACAATTAACTTCTAGCTCTTTGGATGTTCAACATTCTACTCTTGATATAGTTTTCTTTTCAATTTGGTGGAAGTTTATGATTATTCTCACCTATCATTATGGTTCCTCTCTAGAGCATGACTGTTTATTAATTTCACCTTTAGTATAATATATTATGCTCTTTCATATTTAGTCTCAAGCATCAAACAGGTGCTCAAGGTGTGTTTTTATTAAAGCTTTTAATTTTTCCTATCTCAGTTCATTGACTCCATTACGTACATGTATGGTTTGTTGTATAGAGCCTAAGGGCTCTGATACCAAGTTGTCACACCTCAATTTTGGCTGAACCAGAAGTGTGAGTGAACCGCCACTAAACCAACAGTTCACACCAAGATCTCGAATAGGCCGTATCCATTTACACAACCCATTGCACATAACTATAATCAGAATGTAAATAAATACAGCGGAAGGCTTAATATAAATGAACTGAGTATTCTAATGAAACTTAATTAAATTATCCAATTATCCAAATACCAAAACGTAGATAAAATATCCTTACATCATTTATGAAATCCAACTGAAATAAATAAAATAAAATGACCAAACTAGGAACATCCTAGAGGTACACGCAAAAAGGGCACTTGCATGACACGTCATGCTCGTCCTCCCCTGCTTGCACATCCAAGGCAGCAACACCTCCATACACTGGAGCGCCACGTAGTCCTCCACAGTATAACCTACATCAACATCAATAAATATGTATATATACAAGGATGAGCTCACAACTTAACTCAGTAAGAAAATCAGACAATGCAACAAACAATATGCATGAATAACATTCACATTTGGTCTGGTTTTTAAGTTTGCAATGTGCTATAAAAAGGATTGGCGATCACCGCACCTCTATACACTAGTGTGTGAATCCGTCCAATGGATCAAACACCATTGCCGTCCCACATTCACCCACCATAGAATAGAGATAGAGCTAAAGTGTCCGGATCACACACCCCAATACTTCCCCTGATACCCTACCCATACCAACACATAAGCCCCTATTGGTGAGGGCTTGTAAACTGGACCCGCAACTAACCAATCCTACATGTCATCATAGTAGGCCCTATCCCAGCACAGCTCCCTACGACATAAAGATAGGGCTCAAGTCTAGTAGTCAGGTCGGAGACCACAGTGCCACGTCCTCCCCGTGATACCTTACCCGCACCAAGCATGCTAAGATAGTAGCGATACGAAAAGGTGCTAGTGTGAGGAATGATCCAAGACCCCAGGCCCTTTCCATTCCACACACTAACGAAAACATTCACATGCCTAACACACAATCCTAGCATAGCGAGTATGCATGAACAGAATATAATACTGAAAGTAAAGATGACATGTGAATATGCACAAGCAACACTCTATAGCACAAGATAATTATTAGCAACGTTTTACTGTTATTAGTTAATTAGGGTTTGGGTCTGATTCCCTTACCTGACTCCTGATTGCTAGCTTGTTCCACGTCACAGCCTCCAATTTTGCTATCACAGGGTCCTACACGATGTTAGGATTTAATTAGAATTAGTTTCTTAGAGTTTACGTTGGTCGAAAACCAATTGGTATCAAAATATACCCGATACAGTGCATATCGATCGCATGTAATGGTCGCTGCCCTATAGGAAATGGTGCGACCGGTATGGTCGATCGGTCCCTTCATGATCAGCTCCCGAGAGGTACCAATCGTAGTACCGGTCGTATAGAGTGCAACCGATATAGTCGACCGGTATTCCACCAGAAGACCACCAACTTGGTGTTCGTCTTCTGTCGATCGCCCATTATGACTTCTAGGGTTTCCCTTATGCATTCTAGGTCTGAGCAATGTATTAGGGTTTATTTTATGATCCATTCAAGTCCTAGTTTCGATGATCCTTAGCCTAGAATTTGAATCTAGGGTTTTTTGACTGTATTAGGGTTTGACGGCAAATTAAGGGTTTTAGATCAATATCTCGCCTTGCATGGTATTGATTAATCATCCACAATACTTATCCTAAAGGAAAGTTTAGGCACTCACCGTTGGTTTTCAAGCTACGGTGTTCTTCGTCCAATGGAGGCTCCTTTTCAACATTTATCGGCTCCTCCTCCTCTTTCGATCTCCTTTTCCTCTCTAAGGTTTGTGAGAATCAATCAAAGAGATTTAAGGAGGTTTAGAGGTCCTTAAATAGGCTAGGATAGGGTTTAGGAAGGTTCTCCTACATTAGGAAAGTCTCTAGGACCAAGATTTGGCAAGCGGAACCCACAGAGATCCATTTTTGGATCTAACTAGTCTGCCTGGGCAGACATACCAGTCGACCGATATGATGAGACCGGTATGAAAATTTATTATACATTTGCTCCGTTTTCGTACCTGATTGTCATCCGCTCATCCCATCTGATCTTATTATAATTGGAAAACTTGTTACGACATAAAATAGAGGTTTAGATTGGGTTCATGGAGTGTGGGTCTTATAACTCCACCCCCCCTTAAAAGAAATTTCATCCTTGAAATTTGCATGTAGGTCTCACAATCGGCGTCGGTATTTTTATATCGCCAGAACCGTTTCGTCGAGAGTTTTCCAATGATACGTAATTTAACACTTTTTGTCGATCAGAAAAATTCGTCACTGGGAAAACTCTAACAGATTCATTCCAAAAAGCGAGAAAAATTTCTCTTTCTATTCGGTCATTCATTACAAGTCCTTACAATCAATTCTCATTGATCCTAAGTTTGTATGGTTGGCTCTGATACCAACTGTTAGAAATTATTGTACTTAAGGTTTCGACCAAACCCATTCAAATCCATACAGTGACACTATAACACAATGGAAAAGCCATAGATTGTTAATCATAAAGACATACTTGTTTGAAGAGATCGATTCCCATACGCTCCATGAGTCTCCAAGCTTTGATCGAAATCCTTCTGTTACAGTCTTCCACAGCCTCCAAAGGATATCCTGATGTCTCTTGCTAATGGGTGTAGAGAGAATTGATTAACTGTGGTTGTGGGGACTCTAACCCAGTATTTATAGAATACTACTGTAACCCTAATATCCTTCCCACAATAGAATTAGGGTAACCAAACCTATCTCATACTATGTGATGAAACAAGCCAAATCAGTTCTACTGTGTCAATTAAACTCCCACTGAATAACTGGTTTAGGTAATTAATTAAGCCCACATATAAGTCTAACATTAATTGCCGAGAAGGGAAGCATCGCTATGTTTGAAGCTTGTGATGTCTGGGGGTTAACATGCATCGGATGATCAGAAAATGTATAAAATGAAGTTCCTGAAGTAACTGACTTCCCATTTGAGATTACCATTATGCTCCTTCTGAAAGTATATTATATATTGAATGTTGATATGGTGGTGTTTGTGTTATGTCTTCAATGCAGGTGGTTGTTATTTTGTTCTCTTTGGATCTATAAAGTTATAAAAATTGGTTTTTAGACATAGGTATACAGAGGTGTTTGTGTTATGTGTGACAGTTGCCTCCCTGTACTAAGAGCTTAAAGGACAAATGCCCCCAAAAGTTTATGGAAAAGACAAATGCCTCCCCTAGAAATACTACTAAAATACAAATGGACCCACACCATTAGGAATATTCCATTAGATATGATGGTGGGAGGCCAATTTTTTTTAGTGACCAAATTAACCCTTTAGAAGGGCGAACTATATATTTTACCCTTATTCAAATAGGGTTTCTATTCATTCGCTGCAACCTCATTCGAAATGCTCCGCCTGCACGAAGTCGTCTCCTGCAAAACCAAAAGAGAGAAGATGGGTTTTGATTACCTTGGGGGAAAGATGCAAGAGACTTGCCACAAGCACCTTTGAGTAAATCAGCATCGTAACCAAAGGCAACGCACCCATCAGCGATGATTCCCCAATACAGAGGAACCTTGCCAAATTGATCTTGTTCGTTTATAAAAAAAATCCCTAATTATTATCATTAAAAAACAGAGAACGATGATCAGTGTAAACGTAATAGAGAACGATGGGTTTTGAATATTTCTCCTTATCCCTTTATAAATGGGATGGAGTTGTTTTGTATAAATTGATTTGGATTACAAGCGGTTCGGATAGAATTTGTTATAAATTCAAACTCTATCCTATTCTTTAGGGACTTGATTTACAGTGGATTACATACGACTCAACTAATATTTGAATTCAAATATCACAATCCGATGGTTAACCCACCGATGTAATCACCAGCAGCGGCTACTAACCACCTTCCAAGGAATCGATTTCTTCGTAGATTCCACAGAAGTTTAGATCGCTAGAGCAAATCCCATTGATTTCGTCTTCTGATTTCAGGTATTATCTTCCTTCATCTCTTTTACTCCAGCCCCTGTTTCATGTTCAGCTCTCGTCCTGCACCTACTCATCAGATTATGGCCACGTCTTTTGTTTTCTATCAAGGAAAATTCGCTGAAAATTGCTGGTTTCCAACAGGTTGAAGTGCACAAGGACAAATTACAAGGGATTCCAAGACCCATTGATGATCGGAGCATCTCTCTTTCTCCCCCCCCGGCGGACATAGCCTATGACTAAGGTCCGAGATGGGAATTTTTCCCATGAGACAAATCTAGAAGTGTTGGAGAAATGCAACAGCTTCCATTCTTTTAAAAATGGCATATGATTGAAATTTTGAATAAAATGTAAGAGTAAAATAGTCCACAAAAAAATTTCCTTTAACACCGTTAAAAATAGGGGACGTTTGTCTCCTCCGTAAACTTTTGGGGGCATTTATCCTTTAGGTATAATACAGAGGAGGCAACCGTTTTTTTCCCTTTTATTTTTTATCAAGTATGGTTTTCAAAAATGCTTTTTGATAAATAGGCAAAAATCAAAAACAAAAATGAAATCAAAGAAAGCTTTAGTCTGGTCATATGGGATGAAGTGGGATTCTCTTCACCCATGTTCTACCTCCATATTAGAGTGCTAACACTCGACTAGAAATCCCGTTACATTCTTTCTTTGATCAATTTTTGAATTCTTTGCAAGTTCATTTGAATTCTTTGCAAGTTCATTACAAATTACAAATTTCATTCATCATCTTCGACCTTTTAGAAGGCAGCTACCAAAGGACCATCAAGGTCCTAAATTTTTCTATTAAACTCTTAGATTCTAACAGGCAATGACACATATCTTAAGTACAGGTTGTGTACATGATGACTACCTTAAACAAGCTCAATTGCAGTTTGTATTGCTCCTTCAATAGAATTCGATTTCAATACTTTCTTCTTCGAAATTTTTTGCAACTTTCTCCCAAGGTTCCAGGATTAATCCTCAGTTCTCATACCACATCTAGACTAGTTGTAGCAAAGGTAAAACTATGAGTGAGTGGCCCATATGCCACTGATCCATTTATAGTATCCCGTTAGGAGAGTTATGACCATCGGATCTGAGGGACACGTGGAACCCAGATCACCGTCCATCCCTGATGGAAGGAGACGGTAAATACTAATGGGTAGGGTCCTATGCATACTGATGAAAATCTGATAACTCCATCACATTTTCTGTCTAGGAATACAATGACTACATAGAAACCCTTCCCTCCTCTCTTCTCTTTTGTTAGTAGACCCAGACGTTGAAGAGTGCATCAGATAGAGGATTGGATTGGATGGACAATGACTGGAACAGATCCTTACACTACGGATATGTCGAATCTTATTCCGACATGCATATGGATTATAGTTTTCTTACATTATGGTATCAGAGCGGTGTTTCCGCTACCCGTCCACCATGACCGGATGCTATGGAGCATCAAAAGAATAAAATAAAATAATTTTTATTCAATAAAGTTTGGCCGGCCAACAGCCACTGCCAAGAGCATGCAGCAGCTCGCAGGCATAAGGGGCCAGCAATAGCAGACACCACCCGCAGGCCTACAGACAGCAGATGCGCACCCGCATGGCTACCGGCGCACAGGCCAGCGGGCACGCAACCGCAAGCCTGCAGGTGTGCCCGCAGGCATATGGAGCAGCCGTAGCAGCACTGCCGGCTACGCTAGGCGCAGCAGGCCAGCCCCCAAGGGCCAGCCTGCCGCGGCCATGCGCGGCCAGCAGGGTGCCGCAAGTCAACCCGCAAAGGATGCATGAGATTTTCTCCCTTTTCTCCATCTGTTTCTGGCAGTTCAGGCGTTGTGACGGTGGCCGGCGTCTTAGCTGGATTGATCTGGGGAGTGCCGGATACTACAACAGTTTTCCTGCCACCGCTGCCGCAAGGTTTCAGTAATCGGATAAGAGAAAAGAAAAGAAATCATAAGGATGGCATCATTCGTAAATTGAATGGAATCTTTGCCTAAATCTAAAAGAATTAGGGTTTTTAAGTGATCTGGCTTCAACCTGGCTCAAGTAATCGAACCGGATAAAGTCAAACCCGGTTTAAGGGTTGAACCTGAGCCAAACCAAACCGCTTAGCCCGATTAATTCGGTTAGGCTCTACCATGATCTAACCCGGGACCCGAACCAAATACCCATATTAACGACCCGAATATCAGTTCAGGTACACATGGGTCGCCCCGAAGAGCCACCTGTTGACCCGGGCATGTACTTGACTGGAATGGAGCAGTTGAACCGGTACGAACTACTTTGGTTCGGTTTGTTTCGATCTAAACCAGAATCATTTAAAACCGGGAGCTTCTTCTATATAATTTTGTGACGTTTAATACTTCTGAACTATTTTTATTATATGTCAGTACATTATAGTTATGAACCGAAGGTCACTGTAATAGCGACTGCATCTTTTTATGACAGTACTTTCTGATCGTCGCTAAAAGTCCAGAATCCTTTTGCGACATTTAAAATCTGAGCGTCACTAGATATATAAATATAAATGACAGTGTTATCTTACTGTTAAGTGACATTAAGGAAATCTTACTGTTAAGTGACATTAAGGAATAACCGCCGCTAAATACATTAACACAGTAAGGTTAATTTCAAGGTTTATTTCACATATTTTGTGACAGTAACAAACTCCATTAAAAGCCAATGTTAAATAAAGTTAAGAATAAACCATTAGGTCTCTTTAAGATTATTAGGCTTATGTTAACACTTATGAATGGTTGTTTAAAGGATGTCATAAATGATTAAAATACCCTTATAATAAAATTGTATTAAAAATCAAGAAAACCATTAGGTTTATTTTAAGACATATAAGTGTGTTTTTCAAGAAAATAATTAGATTTATTTTTTAACACATATAAGTGCTTATTTAAGGATGTCATAAAAGGATCGAAATACCATTCTAATGGTAGGCATCACAAAATTGCATCTTTTACATTGGAACTGGATATTATCCCCATAGAGAAATGTTCTTTTCATTTGCCAGAAGATGGAATAAGGTAGAATATGAAACTGCAAGATAGAGGGAGTCTTCTTCTACCTACAGGTGTGGAATAACCTTCTGAATTGTAATATAGCATTTTAGTCTTATTAATACAGACCTAGACAGATGTAGACTATAATCTTAGCCCACAGGTAATTTTATAAGATACATCAATCTGTCACTTAAGTTTGATGTCAATCAACTTAGTGTAAAGTTTTACATAATAAAATTGATTATAAGTTTAGCCCACCGGTAGATTATAATTAATTTTAGTGTGTGACTGATTATTGACGTGGGTTGATATCAGTATAAAGTTGTACGCCAATAAATTTAAACTTCCTTATTGTTGTTTGCAGTTTATAACCAGATTAGTCTCTCAATGCTTACTAGGGAAAATTATTCAGATTGAAAACAAAAGATTTATTTGATTTTAGAGTGCCTAGATTTGGATATGGCGCTCAGTGTAGAAGAGCCCACTACTCTTTCGGATTCTAGTATGTCAGTCCAAATTGCTCATTATGATAAGTGGGAGCGGTTTAACCACTTGAGCCTGATGCTTGTCATAAATAATATCGACAAGAGCATTAAAGGGTCAATTCCTGAATGTAAGAAGGTTGCTGACTACATGAATGTAATTGATGCTCAGTTTGTGAGTTCAAACAAGATATTAATAAACACTCTAATGGAAAATTTTAACTCATTAAGTAACAATGGTAAGGATGATGTGTGTGACCACATCACGCACATGAGGGACATCTCAGCTCAGAGAATTTTGGTTTGTTATGAATCAAATTTAGTTGATTCTCATTCAAATAACTGGTGGATTGATTCTGGATCAACAATCCATGTGACTAATACCTTGCAAGGTTTTCTGCAAACAATACTTTCGAAAGAAATAGAAAGACACATCCATTCAGGAAACTGGATGAAATCTCAAGGGGAAGCTATTTGTGTCTACAGATTGATATTGCAATCTGGATCTGTATTAGGTTTAGGAGAAACCTTTTGTGTTCTATCTTTTGCAAAGAATCTTATCCTTGTTTCCAGATTAACACCTTTAGGTTATGTGTTTAATTTTCTGGTACAAAATTAAAGATTTTTTAAGAATGATATAATCATCGGTTCAGGTTCTTTGGTTAATGGTTTATTTCTCTTAAATCTATATCCAATATATGAAAGTAATTTACTCTTTGTAAACAATATTGACATAAAGAGAATGAATGTGAATAAGAATTCCTCTCATTTATGGCAACTTAACTAGGTCACATACCTAGTAACAGAATCAAAAGATTAGTGAATAATGGAATCCTTAAAACTCTTGATTTCACTGACCTAGGTTCTTGTGTAGACTGCATCAAGGGAAAACAGACCAACAAAACCAAGAGAGGTTCCAGAAGGACAAATGAGAATTTAGAAATCATACATACAAATATCTGAAGACTATTTCCCACTCCCTGTATGAATGGTCAGAGTTATTTTGTCTCCTTTACTGACAACCACTCAAGATTCATGTATCGTTATCTTTTAGTTCATAAAGATGAGGCATTAGAAGCATTTAAGAACTTCGAGACAGAAGTAGAGAAACAAACTGAAAAAGTGATCAAGATCATGAGATCAGATAGAGGTGGTGAATACTATGGTAGAACTACAAAATATGATCAAAGACCTGGCCTGTTTACACAATATCTTCAAGAGGAAAGTATTGTACCACAATATACCATGCCTGGATTTTCGAATCAAAATGGCGTTGCAGAAAGAAAGAACCGTACATTTATGGATATGGTTAGGAGTATGGTTAGTAACTCTAGTTTACCTCTGAAATTATAGAGTGAAGCTCTTAAGACAGCGGTGTATATCTTAAACAGAATATCATCCAAGTCGGTTCCTAAGACTCCTTTTGAATTGTGGAATGGTTGGAGACCTATTTTTAAGCACACTCGCATATGGGGCTATAGAGCCGAAATAAGAGTTTACAATCCACATCTTCAGAAGTTGGATCCTAGAACAGTTAGTGGATTTTTCATTGGTTATTCTGAAAGATCTAACGGTTACAAGTTTTATTGTCTCTCATATAGTCTTACCATTATAGAGTCTAAAGTTGTCAAGTTTCTAGAGAATGGCGACAAGAGTGGGAATATACAGAGTCGCAACAATGAGTTCAATGAACAAGATGTATCGATAATCCCTTTCACATCTAGTGGTCAGGGTTTTATTTCTTTACCAGTGGTATCTATGCTACATGAGACCCTACAAGCTCATGATGAAGTACCACATCAAGATACACCACATCAGGAACCAGTTGTCATTGAACCTGTGGTTCAGGGTCAGGAAATCAATAATAAGCCATAAGTTTTAAGGAAAACCTCGAAAGAGAGAAAATCGATAATCCTTTCAGATTTTCAAGTGTATTTCCAAGACTATGAAACTGATATTGGAATAAGTGATGATCCGACATCATTTTCACAAGCTATGGGTTGTGTAGATTTCATTTTATGACATGATGTCATGAAGGAAGAAATAGAATCTATGTCAAAGAATCAAGTATGAAAATTTATATAATTTCCTAAGGGCACCTCCATTGTGAGGTGTAAATGGGCTTTCAAAACTAAAAGAGACCCACACGACAATATCCAAAGATAGAAGACCCGACTCGTGGTAAAATGTTATAATTAAAAGGCTAACATTAATTATAAAGAAACATTTTCGCTCGTATCTTACAAAAGATTCTTTGAGGATCATCATGGCACTGGTGGTTCACTATGATCTTGAGCTACACTAGATGGATGTCAAGATGGTATTTTTGAATGGTGATCTGATTAAGGAGGAATACATGGATCAGCTTGAAGGTTTTACTTTGGATAAAGGAGATCATATAGTATGCAAGCTTAAGAGATCTATATATGGATTGAAACAAGCTTCCCAACAGTTGTATTTGAAATTTGATAGCACGATTACTTACTATGATTTTGTAAAGAATCGAGCTGATCAGTGCATTTACATAAAGATCAAGGGAACTAGTTTCACCATACTAGTGTTATATGTGAATGACATCCTTATAGCTAGCAATGATCTAGGAATGCTATATGAGACTAAATATTTCTTAACTCAAAACTTTGACATGAAAGATATGGGTGAAGCCTCCTATGTCTTAGGCATAGATATTCATAGAGACAGGTCTCTTAAGACCTTAGAACTGTCCCAAAAGGGTTATATTGATAAAATTTTAAAGCGATTCAAGATGAAACAATGTTCATTAAGTATAGCACCTCTTGTTAAAGGCGACAGACCTAGTCTGGAACAATTTTTGAAGACCAATTTAGAACAACAGGCAATGCAAAATATCCCTTATGCATCAGCAATAGGCAGTTTAATGTATTTTTAGGTCTGTATCAGACCTAACATCTCATATTTAATGGGATTATTAGGTAGGTTTCGAAAGAACCCTGGTTTGCCACATTGGATAGTAACAAAGAAAGTACTGAGGTACCTACAGGGCACCAAGGATCACATGCTCATATATAGATATATTGATATTTTGGAGCCAATCAGTTACTCAGATTCAGATTTTGCTAAATGTGGAGATACAAGGAAGTATACTTCTGGCTTCATTTTTGTTGGTTAGAGGAGTAGTGTATTGGCGCAGTGTAAAGTAACCTAAGACAACCTCTTCTATTATTAAAGCGGAAGTAGTGGCGTGTTATAAAGCAGTTTCTTAGGCATTATGATTGAGGCATTTTATCACAGATTTGAAGGTCATAAGTTCTATTGAAAGACCTATAAAGATCTTCTGTGACAATATTGCAGCAGTACGTTTCTATAACAACACATGCTTAGTGAGTCGCTATCGACACATTGAGATAAAGTATTTTGTTGTTAAAGAAGATGTTCGAGTTCGTTGCGTTCAGATAGAACATATTAACACTGATGATATGATAGCTAATCCTTTCACCAAAGGGCTCCCGCCCAAGGTGTGTGTAGCTCAAATGGATCATATGGGACTATGTAAATCATTAAGTGTTTGAATGTTTTATTTATGATTTTACAATATAAAGTTTTGATGACTCGAAGTAAAGTTATTTTTTGTCATTCGTTCAGTATATATAAAGTTTTGTAATGACAGATGCCTATAAAGTTTTCAAGGCAGTAAAGTTGACCTTTGAATCGATTGTTGAATTGATTCTATAAAGTGGGTTGTCACAATTGAGGTTCATTTTAAAATGAACAATCCATTGTAATACATGGAACAATGTTCTTGTGTATGGACATGTACTGCCATGATTCATGGGTTGAGAGTTTTATTATGAACATAAAGAAAAAATCCATAAGGAAAGATCTGAAAGTTAATGTATGACCATGCATCAGGTTATGACTCTAAAAATGGTTTGCCAGGTGGCAATATGGGCCAAGTGGGAAAATGTGAGTGAGTGGCCCACATGCCACTGATTCATTTATGGTATCCCGTTAGGAAAGTTATGTGTGTCGGATCTGAGGGACATGTGGCATTCAGATCACAGTCCATCCTTGATGGAAGGAGACGGTTGGTCTATAAATACTAATGGGTATAGAGTCTTGTGCATACTGACGAAAATCTAAGAACTCCATCACATTCTCTGTCTAGGAATACAGTGAGTGCACAGAAACCCTCCCTCCTCTCTTCTCTTTTGTTAGCAGACGCAGGCATTGAAGAGTGCATCAGATAGATGATTCGATTGAACGGATAATGGCTAGAACAAATCCCTACACTACGGGTGTGTTGAATCTTATTCCGCATATTGACATGCATATAAATTGTAGTTTTGTTACAAAAACCTCAAGGAGAGATCATTTCAGCAGCTCATTATATCTTCAAGAAACTTGAAGTTATTCCTCTTGAAACAAAACCATCTCAAGTATACTAATTTAAGCCCCCAACGAATTTCGCAATTTACCAACTGAATTTTCTTTTAATTTTTACTGGCATTTCTGAATTTGTGCTTTCTTTTTAATTTTTAAGTGTATTTTGAAATGCTCAATTTGTCGTATAAGACAAAAATCTAATTATATATAGAATGCTCACTTTGCGAGCGTGAAAATCATATAGGTTTTTCACTTACATGTCATAAATTTTCAATACGTCCTACCATACCTTTCACCAATACAATAGAGTTCATAAAATATTTTCTCCATAAATAATCTTAAACTCACCCACAAGTGAGAGGGAAAATTCCAAAAATGCCCTTCCCTTAGCCATTCACAGTTTTTTTTTCAAAAAAAAAAAAAAAAAAGAAAAAAAGTTTTTGAATATAGAAATTAGAAATTTCTATATTTTTCGATTGGGATTCTTTCCAAATCTCAAAGGGACATATTTTACACGTTCCTAGTCTATTTAAAGGGGGGCCCCAGGCCACCTCCCCCCCCTCCCCACCCTAATCGAATTGAGAGAAAGAGGAGAAGGAAAGAGAAGAAGAAAGGGAAGGAAGAGAAATTAAGCCAAAGAAGAGTTTCGGAGAAAGATTAACCTTCTCGGGTATGGATACTAATTCTATGGGTTTTACAGGGACCTTAGGGTAGTAATTAATAAGAGAGTGATCTCGGAGAAACCCAAACCATCCATCCATGGTTAGGTTTTCGGGGGAAAACCAAGGAGGATGCATGAAAACTATTTAGATGAATTATACATGGTTATAGACCATGGAATGAATGTTGAATGAATGTAGGAAGCAAGCCATAGGACCCAAACACGAAGAATGGACTTTAAATGGAGGGGGGAGGGTCGATAGACCCATCGACCCTAGCATCGACCCTCGGTTAAGAATGGTTTTTAAATTCGAATTAATTCCAATTAAATTCTATCGATTTTGTTAGGTCTTTAGCAATATAATACCAGTATAAGGGTGATTTTAAAGCTTGGAAAAGTATCTTTTAGCAAGCTAAGGTGAGGAACCTTAACCCCAAACTAAATTGGTTAATAATAAACTATTTTCTTTTTTTTTGGTTCTTTGCCCTGTTTTTTTTTTTGTGTGTTTTTTTTTGTTAATTGTAGCTTGCCATCCATTTTCTATTACTTGTTCATGCATATTTATTTTATTGTTTATAACTGATGATGATGATGATGATAGGAATAGGCTGTGTTTGTTGTATGTGCTTGTATGTGTGTGGTTGTTGTTTTTTTTGGGGGGCGGTCGGGGGAGGTGTGATGAGAACGTCAATAAACGTTAACCTTTGGCGGGTCTCAGACTTTAGCTTTATCTCCAACTCAAGTCTTGTGCATTGGCATCGTTTGTATTGCCATTACTTTAGCGGAACTATTATGTCGCGTAGGTGTCGGGGAGGTAGTCTCGGTCCTTGTTCTTTAGTCTCTCGACTCTCTCGGGGATTTTAGCTTTATCTCATGGACATTCCGAGGGCTTTGGGAATGCCTTTGGTTTTGTTTTTGTTTTTTGGGTGGGGGGCCTTGGTGTTGGTATGACACTATGTAGCAATAAACGTAACATTTGTTATATATTGTTCATGATTGGGTGCGTGTGGGTTGGCGATAAAGGGGGTTTTTGGGGGGGGGAACCCCCATGGGGGGGGGGGGGGGGGGGAAGGGGACCCGGGGGTTTGGCACCCCAACCCTCTATAGCATACGCAAACTTATAAACCGGACCAAAGATATAAATTGATTTTTCTTTGCATGCATATGTAATGTTGCATTGTTTTGGCTACTGCGGGGGGCGTGGTTGTTTTTCTCTCCCCCCGACGTCGAATATTTTTAGTTGATGAGGGGTGGGGTTTTTTTTGGTGGGGGGGGGGGGGGTTGGGGTGGAGGTGAAGATGATACACCGCTTTTGGGGTGCACTCGTGTGTATTTGATTAGATATTTTTGTAGGTTTCTTTCATTGGATTTATAAAGACTTGTATTTGATGTTTAAATATTTATGTCTCAGTTGGAAACAGAATAATTTGCTATTAAATTATTGATATCATCTTAGTTCTCAGTTCATTTATTTATAAGATTTCCGCTATTGTGTATTTACTCTGATTATGATTGTGGGTGCGTGTAAGTATGAGGATACGTGCAAAACCGTTGGTTTAATTAGCGGTTCATCTCTCCGTTACGCTGGGCGGAAATTTGGGGTGTGGCGGTCCGTCAAACCCGAATGCTTTGGGAATCGTGGGGTTCTACAGCCCTAGATTGGTCGACTGGGGCCAGAGTGATTTCGCTCGTCCAGGTTTGGATGAGGATTTAAGGTGTGAGGATGAGGATGTGCAACCGGGTTGGGGTGTGGGTGTGTCATCCCAAATTGTCGATGGGTCGAGTGGTCTATAGGAGCCTAGAAAGACTGCTTCATCTATCAATTCATCGAGTCGAATTTTTCACAGGTGACATATTGAGGTGGCAGGTTCTGGCCGACTCCTGGTTCACCTCTTTGCTACGAGGTTCAATGTCTTATTCTCTGATTCCCTACATTTGTGGGTTGATGGAGTGCTTCATGTACGTTGGTGAGCCATTGCAGTGAATGGAAGATCTGATGGTGTTTTAGTGTGTTTACACAGTACTTCGCCCCATGGTGGGAGCCAAATTGTTGCAGTGGAAAAACGAAACGGCCTCCTTGAAGTAAGTCGGTCATGTGAACAAAAAGAAAAAAGAAAGAGAAGTCAGTGTAAGAATTTTTAGATAGATCCTCTTTGGATTTTCCCATGGGATTTCCCATGAACCCTAACAAACACACTACACAGATTACTAGAATACAATGGGTATTGAAAAGAGATGATTAGAGACATACCTCTTGCTGTAGATTGATTTCCGACCATTTTCCCTTTGGGTTTGAATGCTTGGAATGCTTGGATCAAAGTCTTCCACAGCCTGTCGGGATCCCTTGACCTTCTCTCTGCGTATGAGAACAGGAGAAGAAAATAACACCGTGGCTGTGGGGACTCTAACCATTGGTATTTATAATACCACCCCCAACCCTGGACCAGTCCCACAGTGGACCAGGTTGGTCCATCTTTAATCATACTTAAACCGATTTACCCGTAACTAAACTCCCACTGAATCAACTAACCTTATAATTAATTAAGCCCATAAAAATATCTTACAATCTCCCATTGGGATATATTAATTATAAATTCACCATTGATCCAATGTGGCCATGGAATCTAATTACACCAAAACCATCCTTCACTTTGATTCAGTTATCAAGCCTACCAATGTCGAACAACAGCGAAAAGTACTCCTATACATCCGGTGTACCCCCTACTGTCAGTCACATACAGAGGTCTACTTAATGACATAAATCACTTTGAGATGAATACTTGAGTCCAATGATCGCATTATCACGATCCCATTACCTTAAAATCCTTATAGGTCAACGCACTTTGATATTATCCAACTTATATATTGTAAGACCCGTGTCAATTTAACCCGGTCTTACCATCTTGAACCAGGTTTACCCATCATGGTCGAGTCAAATGGACCAAGGGAGGGGGGGAGGGGGTGAAGGGGGATCGCGGCGGAATCCGACCAAAAACACTTAATTTTAGGGGAGGGTCGCACACCCAGAAGCAGGGTCGGACCTCCCAAAATAGAAAGTCGGACCCCGGTTTGAAGGGGGGGGGGGGAGGGGCGTTAAGACCCTAGGGTCGACGAGATCATCGACCCTCGGTTTCGACGAAAACTGAAATTAGGAAATTTCCTAATATTCGGTTGGGATTCTTTCCAAATCTCAATGAGATTATTATAGGACATTTCTAGTCTATTTAAAGGACGTTCCTAAGCCACTTTCACTCCTTTCACAACCCCAATTGGATTGGGGGGGAGGGGGGGGGGGGGGGGGGGGGGGGAGGGGGGGGGGGGGGGGGGGGGGCTGTGGGGGGGGGGGGGGGGGGGGGGGGGGGGGGGGTTAGGGGGGGGGGGGGGGGGGGGGGGGGGGGGGGGGGGGGGAGCAAAAGGAGAAGAAATTACAGAGGAAAGTAATCTTCTCGGTATGGATACTAATTCCATGAGTTTCAAGGACTTGGCTAAGGTTGGGGGGGGGGGGGTGGGGGGGGGGGGGAACCCCCCCCCCCCTTGTTTTTTTTTTTTTGGGGGAGGGGGGGGGGGGGGGGGGGGGTGGGGTGGGGGGGGTTTGGATGGGGTGGGGGGGGGGTGGAGGGGGGGGGGGGGGGGGGGATAGAACCCCAAACACGAAGAATGGTTGGATGAGGGGTCGGACCGAGGGTCGTAACCATCCGACCCTAGGTGTTTCGACCATCGACCCTCGGAAAGATTAGGGGGGTTTTGGGGGGGGGGGGGGGGGGGGGGCTTTCACTTTTTATAGGGGGCGTTTTTTGAAGGGGGTTTTTTTTTTTATTTATTTTTCTAATAAAATTCTATCGACTTTTTCCGTTAGCAATCTAATAACATTGTAACGGTGATTTTAAAGCTTGGGAAATATCTTTTAGCAAGCTAAGGTGAGGAACCTTAACCCCAAACTAAATTGGTTATTAATAAACCGTTTTCTATTTCTTGAGTCCTATGCCATGTTTGATTCTATGCGAATATGCTTGCAATTTGACAAGTCTTAAATAATCAAAAATACATACAAGCAATAAATGCTCACTAATAATCCTCGCCATTACCCCATTAAACCTGGGGGGACTCGACTGGGGCCTTAGCCTATCTCTATGGATGTTCGAGGGATCTGGGGTGAGGCCTTGGACACAATAATCATTGTGGGGGGTTGGGGTATAGCATTATATAGCAATAAGCGTTAACCTTTAAATCATCAATTACCGGATCTCCCACAAAACCTATAAACCAAGACCAAATATGAATTGATTTTTGCATCTAAGCACTCCCCATGGAAATGGGGGTGACATATATAGGCAACCGCCCCCGGCTGACTAATATCATACTTTGGCTTACCGCCTTCGGCTCTCTTTGGCTAAATACCGTTCTTTGGTAAATGCATTGCAATTTGAAAGAAAAAGGCAAAACAATCACATCCCAAAGTAATAAATTCGAACACCACACGAGAGGGGGCCTGACTAAGAGAATCTAAAGACTCCCACAGACAAAACCTTTTCAACCATTCCAAGAAAACCTTTTCAACCTGTCTCTACATTGCCCTAGAGATCAACTATGACTGGTACAACTAGTCAAACCTAAGATTGCACAGTCAAACATGAAAAACTATTCACCGCATCACATAACAAATACAATCAACATTACATGCAATCATTTACCTTACAACATCATAGGCATAATTTCTTTCAATTTAATTGAAAAGAAAAACTTTATATTCCGATATTTCAAATAATATCAATTACATTTTAATATGGGAACAATATGCTAAGTCAAACAATAAACATAAAACAAAGTAAAATCAAAAGCAGAAAAAAAAAAAAACATTCGAATGTAAAAGAAACTTTACAATATTCAAGCCAACAGTCTTCAAGACCCTCCTACCCCAAATACCTAGGGAGTCCTAGAACCATTATCTCTTTCTAGATATGCTTATCTGGCTTAACAGTATTTAGTCAAACCACCTATCTATGGTCAATCTACCCATCTTTGAGTAATCCGCCTTGGAGTTACCTAATAATAACTGGTACTAGAGAGCTAGGTTAATAAACTATCTTCTGATCCCTTCTAAAACATTATTCTTATCCTTTGGATTTTTCTTAAATAACCCCTTCGCAATATTTCTCATCTTAATACTGCTACACATAACCTCAATTGTAGAATACCTTACAACTTATGTAAACTACAATAAAAGATACATCTAGGTCAAACGATCCTAGACAATTCTCCAACCTTTTCATAAGAAATTTTATTCTTTGTCCCAGGAAGAGAAAAAAATAGATATCAAAACATTCTTTGGGACAGTCATACTTGGATGAACACATCAGTGAATGAGTTTGAATACAATATCAAACAACTGAAGACTCATACATATACCCTTTACTTGCATTAACCATATAAACCTTTCATGCAAATAAATATCATTTTCCAAGAGTTAACCAACTACACAATCTCCTTTGGGATAAACATGCAGTGGTCTTCTCAGTTTCTGTGCAATAACTGTGAAAGAATAATGACTCTCGAAAATCCCACCACCTTTGGGTTAATGAGACTCCCTAAAGTCAAAACTCTTTCATGCAAATAAATATCATTTTTCAAGAGTTAACCAACTACACATTCTCCTTTGGGATAAACATGCAGTGGTCTTCTCAGTTCCAGGCAATAAGCTGCGAAAGAATAATGACTCTCGAAAATCCCACCACCTTTGGGTTAATGAGACTCCCTAAAGTCAAAACCCTTTCAATTCATATGCATGAACATACCTTTAACTTTGACAATGCCACCTTTGGGTTAATACTGACTTTCTTAGCTGTTTTTCACACCATAAAGAATAGTGTATTAAAATATATCCTTTATTGCATATGTAAATGTATAAATTTAGGATTTGAGGACTACCATGATGAAACTGAGTGTACCACTTTGATGGATTCCACTCAATCTTCACATGACACCCACAAACCTTAATTTGATCAAAACTTGACAATGCCACATTTGGGTGTACATCGCTCTTACACAAGAATTTACAATTACATGAACTTTGAATTTGAAGACATCATGATGAAACTAGGTGTACCACTTTGGTAGGTTCCACCCAATTCCACAATGATATCCTCAAACCCTACTTTACAGCACATTGTGGGTCAATAAATAAAATCTCATGCACACATAACCTTCTACATGCATCTGATACAAAAATAACTGATAAATCCGACGAAATCGGATTAATTGGGGACCTTTAATCAAAATAAAATTTTCAAATCACCAAACTGATCAAACTATGTACGCGAGCATCAAAATACGAACTGAACGTCCAAACCGGCTCCTAGCTCCCACAATCGCCGATCAAAGTTGGCTTAAGCATCCTTGAATCTTGAACCGGCTAGAACCGGTTCATCCGAGTTCGGTTCGGTCTGTCCGGGTTCAGCTATGGGCGGACCGAACCCACAAAACAGAACCCTTTTTCTTTTTTTTTTAATGCTTTGGTCCAGGCCAAACCAAACGGTCTGGACCTTAAACCGAACTATAAACTGGCGGTCCAACCTCCGGCCCAATCAAATATCAAATTCTGGGTTATCGGACCAAAATTTTGGGTTACCGGGTCGGGTTTTCGGGTCAAATTTCGGGGCAGGTGGATCGGGTTATCGGGTTGACCCGATCCCACTCCGGGTCGGGTCTGACTCACTTGGTCTGGCTGGGTTTGCCCCCTGTCTGGACTGGGCCTGGGCTAGGCCAGCCCTGGTGCGCCTGGGCTGGGTAGACTCTACCCGAGTCAACCCAGCCAACCCGTTAAGGTTCACGATTTAGTGCCGAGTCGACCCGGCGATGACTCGGCGTCGTCAGATTTTTTTTTTTTTTTTTTTTTACTTTTCCAACCCCGACGCGTGGATCTCACTCGCCTTTTCAGGCGGTGCGTGATGGCGCGTCGGGTAGTTTCCGGCGACCAACTTTATGTGGCCGGCTCCGTCTCTCCGAGTCCTACAATCCTGTATAATTTATTTTGCTTTTTAGTGGTCCGAAAAAAAAATTTCAAGATCCAAACCCTAGACAGGTTCGAAGAGAATTTTGGGAGATAAATCTCTCCCCTTTTTGAATTCATTCAAACATAAAGTTTTAACAATGCTTTCCCATGATTCTAGATCTGTGTAGGTGACTCTGATACCACTGTAAGAATTTTTAGATAGATCCTCTTTGGATTTTCCCATGGGATTTCTCATGAACCCTAACAAACACACTACACAGATTACTAGAATACAATGGGTATTGAAAAGAGATGATTAGAGACATACCTCTTGCTGTAGATTGATTTTTGATCGTTTTCCCTTTGGGTTTGAATGCTTGGAATGCTTGGATCAAAGTCTTCCACAGCCTGTCGGGATCCCTTGACCTTCTCTCTGCGTATGGAAATAGGAGAAGAAAATAACACCGTGGCTGTGGGGACTCTAACTATTGGTATTTATAATACCACCCCCAACCCTGGACCAGTTCCACAGTGGACCAGATTGGTCCATCTTTAATCATACTTAAACCGATTTATCCGTAACTAGACTCCCACTGAATCAACTAACTTTATAATTAATTAAGCCCATAAAAATATCTTACAGTCAGGTCTTGGATCATTGGGCTACTCCAATGCCTAAGTTAGTGCTCTGAGTACAAGCAGATATAGAACTCGATATGAGAATATGAGCTCCGAGTAAATGGGGTTGTAGAGTGAGTTTGAGTGTAAAAAGTTCTATCCCCATACTTTCGGAATCTGTTTTTTTTATATTGAAGAACATCGGGTGGTGTAAAGTCTGATTTGCCTCTGAGTGGAGTTACTCATCTATCGATTACGTTAGATGTGTTGTCTGTTACATTCGAATGGGATTACTCATTTGTCGGTTACGTTGTACATGTCTTCCGTTATGTCTGAGTAGAGTTATTCGCCCGGTGGTTATGTCATATGTGTTGACCGTTATTCGTAAAATGTGGTGCATGCTTGTCATGCTTGCTGAGCACACATAACGCGCCTGTGAGTTGAACGGGCAGATTGTCAAGGCAGTCCGAGTGTGGAGCTCAAATGCTGACCTGCCCAAGTTCTAAGGTGGCTGATTCTCTTGCTAACACATTTCCTGCCACATCTGATCCCCTGATTGGTGGGGACCATAATCCCCGAAACACTAATGTAACAACATTTTTGCAATCGTATAAAACTTTAGTCTCGCTTAATTTGTTGCCACTTGGTTGCTTGTTTTAGGTTGAAGTTTGAACTGTGAAATGGGTATCACTAAAGCAAATCTGAATTTTTTGCGAGAGAAATAGCAATCATAAATACAAATTTCCATCGCTAAATGAGTATTCCCTACAGAATAATTTTGGGGTCATATGTTAGTTCCAGTCTAAGGGTGTTAAACGGTATGGTTCATTTTCAGTTTAATGTGTAATGAGTAAAATTAAAATTGAACCATGCATTTATTAAACGGTTTCAAAATGCTTATCAAATCGATTATTAATTGATTTTGGTTTGTCGATTTTTAAATGGTTTCACTGGTGGGAGGGAGAGGAAGAGAGTTAGGAACAAAGTAGAGGGAAAGTTAAGGAAATCATTAAAATAATTTTAATCATATATGAAAGTAGACTTAAGATTTAAAAGTATCCCCTGGGAAAAACATTAAAATATAAGTTATTTCTACAAATATGAAAATTTAACACTAAGGGGTTAAAGTAAATGTTTAGTCTGTTTTAATGGTTCCAAATAGTCGGTTTAAACAGTTTCATTCTTGAAACTAAAATCAAACCGTTTAACCAAACGATTTTATTTTTGAAACCAAAATCGAACCATTTAATAATCGATTTTACGATTTCGATTTAAATGGTTTGATTCGATTTTGGTACACAATTTGGTTTCATTTTAGACTCCCTTAAGTTCCACGGCCATAAAAAGGTTAACAATGGAAATTTGAGCCTGGTCAGATATTGTATGCGACGGTAAATAGGATCCAAATCATCTCCTCCCAGGGTTTGGGAGGAGACTCGGCTGCCACCAGTCAATGCCTGACATGTGGGCATCGACTGAATTCGAGTCATCCAGCCATTTGATAAGGTGAACCATAGAGGGGGGGGCTATCTTATGCACTAGCGCTGGCTGAACGGCTCAGATCCAGTTGATGCCCATGTGTCAGGCATTGACTAGTGGCAGCCGAATCTCTTCTCAAACCCTTGGGAGGAGATGATTTCGATTCCAAATAATAATGTCTGTCGTGAAAATTTTACTTTATACGACAAGAAAATTTTATATTGACTATTTCCTACGGAATTTAATGGCCGTAGTTATATATAATATTTATAAACAAAATTTACCCTGAAAAGCATTGGTTAAAGCAATTGAAATAGATCCCACTAAATAATTATAAAAAAATTCTATTTGAAATGGATGTAGAGTCCACACGGTATACATTTTTTCTGGTTATGAATGTAAGAAAAAAGACACATGCATGGCATGATCAACACAACTTGCTTTTGTTAGTATTTTGGTATTCACTCATGCTCATTTTTAAAAGTGGAGTTTCCAATGATTTTACTAATTTTAATTTGTAGAGTCAACTTTGAAAAATAACCATGTAGTAACTAGTTGGAATGTTGATATCAATGGCGGTGGTGGTGCGTAGTACTAGTTTTTTTTTATTTTTTATTTTTGGCAAATTTATAGTATTAGTAATTGACCCTTGAATCTGATCGAGTATCTAATTTAAAGATTCTAAACATAAAATAATGGGTGCCATTGTAAAAAATTATGTTCATTATTTGTAGCCTTCATCCTATGAAACAAAATTAGATACTTTAGATTTTTATTTATGGAAAAGATTATTTGAATGGTAGAGTGGGGGTTAGGTGGGATCTTCACTCTTTATTTTTCTTTTTGACACTCTTTCTCTTCCCCAACGATCTGCCATCGTCTGCATCATTCGTATGTGATTGACAAGTCTTGGGTATCTATTGGCCGGTGTTGTTTGTATGCCTGTATAGTCCTGCTGAATGGGGCCCATGTGTTGTAACTTTGTTGGGTCACAGCCTCAACCTAACAAATGAATCTGGGGAGGTCATGTTGGAATGAACTGCTGAGTTTGGTTTTTGTCTATAGGACTGCGTTTTACATTTTTATGATCATTTTTATGGGATGAATGGTGGGACTGAGTATTTTAGTTATGGGAGAAGGATTTACACACTGCCTGCAGGTGTATTTGAGGATAAAGAAAGTCGGTTCATTGAGAAGAATTTGGATTTCAAAGGAGAGAGAAAAGAAGAATATGAGAAGAAAGTACACACCGACAATATACTTGTTTTTCTCTCTCTTTTTTTTTTTCTTTTGGG
Source organism: Protea cynaroides (assembly GCA_028583415.1). Classification (NCBI taxonomy): domain Eukaryota; kingdom Viridiplantae; phylum Streptophyta; class Magnoliopsida; order Proteales; family Proteaceae; genus Protea; species Protea cynaroides. The sequence goes on along the minus strand of CM053276.1, from coordinate 96,614,625 downwards.
TGGGGTGCCCTTTAGTTATTATATTGTATTTATTTTATTTTGATATGCCTCCTAATAATGAATTGATCTTCTTCCTTCATGCTATTATTGTGCTTGTTAAATAATTTTCATGTCTACTTTGCTCCGTATTGAATATATTCCAGTATTTTTACTCTCAAACTTTGATTAAAGATCATATGAAACATATATGTTTTCGTATCCAAACTATTGATTATATGTTATTTTACATCGAATTTTCAAAGTATTGTTTAAAGGGCTAATTACTATCACTTGCCTATACTTACTTACCTTTATATTTACTTGAACTTTTCTACCTTAAATTTATTTATGGATTCTTCTAGAAAAATGAACTTCCACCTCTCTTTCTCCATTAAGATATTAAAATCCCAAAATTATCCTTCTATTAGACAATAAAACCGGTCTTTTTTTTTATCTTTTTTGAGTTGGTTTAGTTTATTAATATGGTTCAAATGAACCAAACCAGATGTCGCTAGACGTTGTGATCAGTAGTGTTATGGTGTCCTCTAAACCTTTTAGACTCGGAATACAATAACAAACATCCTCATTGTAGGTGGTGGTGTTGGTTGAGGGATGGGGGTTGGGTTAGATAGAGAGAAGATGATTTGATTCATTTGAACTATATTAATAGATTGAATTAAGGGTAATTTGAGAATTTTGAAATCCGAGAAAAAAAAAAAGTAGAAATTTATTTTTCCAAGAGAATCTAAAAAGAAGTTTGAGTCTTTCGACAAAAGAATTTGAATAAATATAGAACAAATATAAAGGAGTGATAATAATTATCTTTTGTTAACTAACTTTGTTATGATACGAAGATGATAACTTAAAACTATCTACAAAACTTGGAAAATATCCCACTAGCAACGCTTGATAGGTAAATTATATTTATCATCAATCCTTCTCTAGTGGGCCCACTTAATAGATTACCACTATATATAGCTCATGTGCTTTAATGGCTTAGGAATTTGAAATGTTCATCTTCACACGATAAAGCATCACAACGAGCAAGAAATGAGTGTACATGATCACATCATCATCATTTCACAAGGAAAAAGAAAATTTTGAAATATTTTGAAAAATGGAAGATGCATAAGGTCAAAAGATTGACCAATCATAAGTAAATCAGAAGTTTTAAATAAAAAGAAAGGTTTTTTCTTTTTTGGTAAAAAAAAAAAAAAAAAGAAAAGTTAGAATAAATATTTTTCATATCAAAGTGATATATTCTTTCTTTTTTTTTTAAAGGAAAATAAGTATATTTGTTCATTTAATTTTAAGTTTAATATTATCCAAAATAAAAAAGTGCAGTTGTAATTGTTTGAAAATTTTGAGGCATATTTGAATTAAGGGCAAATTGCTGTATTCGAAATTTTTCAATAAAAATAAATACGTAATAACTAGTGGGAATATTGATATCAATGGTAGTGATGGTGTATATTAGTATTAGTACTAGTAAATGAACTTTGTATCGGAGAATTTTAATGAATAGATATGGCTTTAGCAAAAAAATAAATAAATAAATAAATAAATAAAATTGAATCTTGTATCTAGTCTTAGGTATTTAATTTAAAAAAAAAGACAGTTACCTCCCTTGTAACTTACCTTAATGACAGTTGATCCCTAATGATTTTGAAAAAGACAATTATCTCTCTTAAGAACATTATTAAAATACAAATAGACTCACCGTTAGGAATATTCCATTAGATGGTAATGGTGGGAGTTCAATATTTCTTTAGTGACCAAAGTAACCCTTTACAAGGGTGACTGAATTTCTATTGGGTTTTTTTTTCTTTTTGGTCAAGAGAAAGCCCACCGCCATCGTCTCCTTCACTCTTTTATTTTTTTTATTTTTTATTTTTAGTCACCCTTGTAGGGTTAATTTGGTCATTATGGAAATATTGAACTCCTACCGTTAGTATCTATTAGAATATTCCTAACGACGTGGGTCTATTTGTATTTTAATAGTGTTTTTAAGGGAGGTAACTGTCTTTTTCAAAACCTTCGGAGATCAACTGTCATTAAGGTAAGTTACAAGGGAGATAACTGTCTTTTTTTCCTTAATTTAAAGATTATGGACATAAAATAGTGGGTGCCATGGTAGAAAATTTTGTTGATTATTTTTAGGTTTCTTTTAAGTGATTCTTTTTCTTTCCTAAGAAAAAAAAATCTATATATAATTATATATTTTATATTTTTATTTATGAAAAAGATTCTTTAGATAGTGGAGTAAAAGCTAAGCCGGAACTTATTATCTATCTTTCTTCCCTCACATTCTCCCTCTTCCCCAATGATCTATCGTCGCATGCATCCATCGATAGGAATAATAAACAACTATCACTATGAGAATCTTTTTCCTTTTCTTTAATTTTGTTCATTTTCTCATCTAATCATCGACAATTTTGGCTCAAGTGCAGATTAAAGGATAATCTAATGAAAGATTGGAATTTGAATCCTAGAGAAACCAAATATGCACTCTCGGATTAATTTGGAGGGTTATAGATGGGCAAGCTTGTCCCATATTTATCCGGTTTAAACTCGACCCATGCTTCGTATGTGGTTGGTGGGTTTTGGGTTTTTGTTGGCCGATGTGGTTTATATACCTGTATAGTTTTGGTGGATGAGGCCTAAAATATTATGTTACGCATTTTCATATAAATTCCATTGACCATACCATTGGTTTAGCGTTGGAGATTCTCCCCACACAGGCATTATGAGAAAACCCTTCTTTTATCCTTTGTCATATCTGTTTTTTCTAACTTGACCTAATGAAGTTGACCTAAACCCACCAGCAAAATTTGGAAAAGAACTCACTAGCAACTCCTGATAGGTAGAATATATTCGTCAATCCTTCTCAAGTGGGCCCACTTAATTAGAAATAGCTCTTATGCTTTAATGGCTTATAAACTATAGTACTAACTTCACCCTTAAGGAATTTCAAAAGTTCATCTTCACACGTTAAAGCATTAAATACAACGAGTAAGAATGGGTCCACCAAATCCCATCATCATCATTATTTCACATGGAAAACCAAAAATTTGAAATATTTGAAAAAAATAAAAATGCAGCAGGTCAAATGATTGACCAATCCAACGGTCATAAACGAGTAAAACTATACTTTGACTTTCTAATCTAATCATCTAAAAATTAGGTTTGCACAGTACTTCGCGTAACCGTCACAATTTTTATGCCGATACACCTAATCACCCTTAATGTTAGGAAGGATAATCTGTCCATACTCCATACTCAAAAATCCTACGCGTACCGACGCAACCCTACAACCTCAACCCGCGTATTTTCTTATTTCCTTTCATGAATTAAAATATAATAAAAAAATCTATACTGTTTTTTCCATATTCAGTGGGTCCCATACTCTAGTGGTGGGTCTCACACGGTGAGGCCACTCTTGTAGTGAGGCCACTCAAAGTGTATATGTGTATATCTCAATGCACTTGGAATAGATCGAGATCCCAAGAAGAGTATATGTATGTGATCCAAACTCTATATGCCTGTGTCCGTGTGATCCACCACTGGTGGGCTTCATCTGCTATAATCTCTCATGATATGCATGCCACGTGTACACGCTATGCAACCATATCACTAACCGCTTCTTCTGCCATTTCAAATTTGGAAACCGTCGAAAGACGGAGAAAGTGGGTAGCCAAACAGTCCCTTAGTAAACAACTTAAATAAGCGAGAACAGCCTAGAAGAACACAAATAACCTTCTCTGATGCCGCTGTTGCGATTCTGAAATCTTTCTCAGTAAAATCCCACTGGAATATATAAATACAGAGGGTGTTCGTCGTTTTACTTCATTGTTTTCTTTGATTTCTCTGTAAGTGGATCGTTTTACGGTTGATTTTATAGAGAGATCGACGATGGTTCGGGTGAGTAATAATCTGATAGGGATCTTAAACTTCGTTACATTTCTGCTCTCCATTCCGATCTTGGCAGGAGGAATATGGCTGAGCACCAAGGCGGACACGGTCTGCGAGAAGTTTTTGGATAAGCCCATCGTCGTTTTGGGTGTTTTTCTCTTGTTGGTCTCTCTTGCGGGACTCGTTGGTTCTTGTTGCCGTATTTCATTGCTTCTCTGGTTTTATCTTGTTGTGATGTTCCTTCTCATCGTTATTCTCTTCTGTTTCACCATCTTCGCTTTTGTAATCACTAACAAGGGTGCAGGAGAGGTTGTTTCTCAAAGAGGATATAAGGAGTATAAATTGGGGGATTATTCGAATTGGTTGCAGAAGAGAGTTAGTAACCCTAAGAACTGGGAGAAGATCCAGAGTTGCTTGATTGAATCCAAGGTTTGCCAGAATCTCGCTGATGCGAATGTGAAAGAGAGCGTCCAACAGTTCTATAACCAGAACTTGTCTCCTATTCAGGTATTCAAGAGTTCTTCGGATTTTTGTTTTCAGTAATGTGCTTCTTTCTTTACTTTCTGTGTCCTTGTTATGCTATATTTTCCTTTGTTCTGAGTATGAAAACAGGGCTTCCTTTTTTGGTTTAGGTTCTTGATTTCAGTAAAAAATAGGGTTCTGTGTTCATCCACTTTTTAAGATAGTCTTGGAATTTCTCTGTACTTTTTAAGATTTTACTTATGGGCGTTTGGTGATTCTGATATTCCGTTTTGGATCTGTTCATAGTTTTAGATGTAGAAACCACCAGAAACCTCTGTTAATGTAATTTTTCATTTGGTTATTACTGTTCTCCTTGGAATTTTTTCCGGAGCATAACTCTTTTTATTCGAATCATAACCTAGGACATTGAATTTTCTGAAATATTTGATAGAGTTTTTCGAAGGGTTGTGGGTGTTTTTTTTTTCCCTAGATTTTCAGCATGTGGGGTATCCTGTAATCTTTATCAATTTCGAAAAATTTGGTCTTTAGATTTGTTTATCTGCCTTTTTCTTGTAGTCTGCATCTGTATGCCACTGGATCTGGATTTTGAATGTTCCTATTCCTTACAACTCCTTAATGGATTTGGGTTTTCATCTGGGTTGGTGGCTTCATTTCTGACAAAAATTGTGAAAATTTTGCGCTTTTAGTTTTATGTTTCTCTGATTGATTCAGTTACCTCAGGTTATACATTTTGAAAAGAAATCCAATTGGGTTTTCATTTGTTCTGAAGTGTCTTCATTTGAAATTCTAATCTGTCCTTGGGTTCTCTTTTCTCATGTGATCTGCAGTCTGGTTGCTGTAAGCCTCCAACTTCTTGTAACTTTACCTTTGTGACTCCAATCGAATGGACCAAATCAAACACTACGACCTTCACTGATTCTGATTGCACAACTTGGAACAACAATGATCTCTGCTACAGCTGTGAATCTTGCAAGGCTGGAGTGCTTCAAAACATCAAGAGTCAGTGGAAGAAGGTGGCCATTTTAAACATCATCTTCCTCATCTTCCTCATCATCGTTTACTCTATTGGTTGCTGTGCATTCAGGAACAACAGGAGGGATAAGAATTCTTATCCAAGATTTAAGGGCTACCCTTAGAATCTCAATATGAGAGTGTTTTCATTGTTAGAGACAATGTGAAAAGTAGAGAGCATATTTTATTGATTTGCTTGACTTTGTTTTTTATTTGATTCTTAGTAAATTTGATAGATGGACATGCTTCTTTTTCTTGTATAGCTCTGTCTATTGGTGTTTCATCATATACTGAAGTTATACCTTTCTGCCTGCTGTACACAACTGTTTTTACCTGTTCTGTTGGTGGCTGTGGAGGGATTGGATCCTTTTAGTGGGTTTTTTTTTTCTCTTATTGACACTGACTGATACCTTATGTCGTTGGATTGGTGCAAAACCTTCCTAATTCTCTGGTCTCAGATACTAAAACTATCCCTTATATTGTGGTTTCGGTTATGATCCATTCAGTGGGTTTTTTTTTCTACCTAACACTGACCGGCCCTGACATTGACAGGCGAGGTGTTGGTCAAACCGTTGCAAACCCTCCTCACCTTCTGTCTCAGATACTAAAACTGTCCCTTATATTGTGGCTTCGATGATGATCTAATAAGACCGGTGCAAACCTTCCTCACCTTCCGTCTCAGATACTAAAACTGTCCCTTATATTGTGGCTTCGATGATGATCTAATAAATGGGATTAGCTAGATAACCTCTACTGTAGTTAGTTTTGTTTTTGTTCTGGATTCTGCATATTGGACCACTTGGTTAAAAGGTGCAATTGGTATGAGCAATGGTGAAAGAGAGAATTTTACTTTTGGTGAGTTATGGGACTTAGCTTGACTGAATATCCTAGATAATTATTTTGAATCATGAAATATTAAAATCATTAAAGTATCAACAAAAATTATATTGCACATTCTCTCTCCTTTAGTGAATAAAAGTCAAACCCATTATAAAAATTTCCAAGAAAGTTTGATTTTTTTCAAAAAAAAAAAAATTTCCATCATTTTCTAATCTATCATTGTTTTAGTGGAAAAGGTAGAAACCTTTGTCGCAGGTGGGTTCGCTGTTCCCTTACTCCCACTAGACTATTTTAATTAAGGAAAGTGCGGTGGGCAGTGGGCACAGCCACAAATAAGGGCAAATGTCACTATTTACAGAGATTTTTTTATTGACATCGATTTGGTCACTGGTGTCAACAATTGTTAATATAAACCCTTTTATTCTTTTCAATTCAATGTCAAATTATTTTTATATTTTAAGATTTCCATGATAATCCAATAACGTTAAATGAAAAAAAAATGGATGTCAATGATCAATGATACAAGCTGGTATCAAGTAGACGGACCTAAATACTTGAATATTTTGTAAGTTGATGACAAGCTTTATGTGGAATGAATAAATGGAGCTCCACTGTGATAAAATTTTAACGATAAATTATAGCGAAATTTTTTAATGATAAATTGTAAAGAAAAAAACATCAAAACAATGCCGTCTTCTAATATTCTAACATTTTCTTTCATTTTGTTTTGTAATTTTTCTCTTTCCTGACAATGTAGTTTCTTCCATTGGAAATACCATCTCTTCTTCCCTGACCATGTAGGCACCTCTATTGGAACTATCATTTCATAAGATCTGTCTTCGTTTTGCAAAGATGCCCACAATCCCCAGTGTAGGTATCCCTTCCCAAGGATAACGAGCCATGCGGGTTTCCTATTAACATTCTCGGGTTTCCTATTAACATTCTCTATCGTCCTTTGACAAATGTGGACTCCATCCATAGGCCTACATTACTATTGATTCCCACTCCAAAAAAAGATTCTTGTTCGTCCAGACTCTAAGGGATGAAATGACCATCCTGTCCCTCTAGTTGGATACCTATATGTGTACTCCCATGATCCCGTACTGATGAAGGAGCCACAAATCGGGAATTGAGGAAAGGAGCCTCACTTTTATTAAATGTACAAAATGGAAAGCGTGTCTGCTCAATGAAATGAGAAAAGGAACCTCACTTTTCAATAAGACCCGCACGAAATGTGCACTTTGGGTTAAAAAAAATAGTCTTCCATGTTAAGATATGGTAAGTAGAGACTAAAGAGAGCTTTGGGAAATTTCACCCAAGGAAGGAACCTCTTAAAAAAAACATGGATAGATTAGGGCAGAAGAATAGGTTGAGTGAGATCGAAAATAGGTTCATTTATCCAAAGTTACATTGTTCTGCTACAGCCTCTTATCACTCTCTACTCATTCTCTTTTTATTATTTGGCCTTCTAAATTTATTGTTAATTGCTCGGGTCTGACTTAGGTTTCAGACTAGTTATCACTACACCATTTGACCTTGAGTCCCAGCACTTGGGATTCAAATAGTTTCCTACGGAATGAGGATTCAAGTAGGAATCTAAGGGCTGGAATTCATCCGGCACACATACCAATACATCGGTATGTGCACCGGATGAAATCCAACCCTTGGCAGCTAGAACTGCCGCAATAGAGGATTTCTATACCCACTCTTGTATTCGTCATTTATTACCAACTGTAGACTAGGTTCCACCTCGAAAGAAGAGTTTGGATTCTATCATCAATAGTCTTTTGACAAACATTTGAAAGGAGCTAACCCACTCACCCTTGTATATTATGTGGAGGGAAAGTTGTTTTAATCAATGAAGATGCAACTCTAAAACCATATGATAATATGTTAGAGATGCTGCGAAGGCATTCAATGAAGAACATCCAACCTGCATATCATGCACCACCATTGATCAGAAATAAAAATTTATGGTGGGTTGGGGTCTAATGAGGAGACCTTTGACTGGTAAAGTCGCACAGGAATTAAAGAACAGAGGGAAAGAAGAAGTATGAAGAATGGGTAAGAGAAATAGGAACCCATTTGCATTACTGGTTTGGAATGACACGTGAGAGAGGAAGAGGGAGGTGAGAGAGAGAGGCAACAAAGATAGACTGGGTGTGGGAGAGAGAAAGCGAGAAGAGCAGGGATGGGAGAGAGAGGGAGGGCGAGAGAGACAGTGAGAGAAGGAGAGTAGGGAGAGAGGAGGAAGAAGTAATGATATCTGACGTGAAAGATGAGAGAGAAGGACGAGGGGGCTGAGGGCAGATACATGATGATAGAAATGTAAACAGATCAAATTTGAATCAAATATACCAATATTTGAATTCTATTGGGGGAAAATACGATGGAACGATCTGGACCATCCAAAAGTAATCAAGAGAGGCATAACAAAGGTCGAACGTGTGGCGTCCATCAGAGGGTCTACGTGTCCCCCAAATAGAGTAGAAAATCTAGCTTGACCTGTCTGGCAGCAATATGATTCGACCCCTCAAGCTTAGTATCAGGGAAATCTGATGCTATTAAATGCGCCAGGCATGCATTAAATGCAACGTTATAAATGCTCATTAATGTTGACAAGAGGCATTAAATGCATAGTGTATTAATATGACCAGCCACCTCATCTCTCTAAGAAGCACCACGAAGGTAAAGATCCAAAATCTGCTCGAGAAAAAGAAAAGGATGGCCACTCACATCAAACAGACTTAGTGACATGGACTGAATGGGGTCGTAGAGGCCAGATATTGGAGATATACTACTTTTTAGGGGGTCGTAGACCCCTTTATCCTACATGATAGAGTGATGATGGCATGGGAAGACGAGACAAACTGATTAGAGGAAGGAAAACGTGCTTAGCAAGCTTCATACTTGGCCTATAAATAGAAGAAGATAGCAAGAAAAAAGTGATCCAACTTTCACTACAACTAAGGTATTGTTACTCTTTAGAATGTTAGAAAATTATGTGTTTAGGGTTTCAATGAAACCCATTCTCCATCCATACAGTTACCATAGAACACAATAGAGAAGCCATAAACAATGAACATAAAGACATACCTGTCTGTGAAGAGATTAATTTCCCATACGCTCCACGACGCTCCAAGCTTTGATCAAAATCCTTCGGCTACAGTCTTCCACAGCCTCCAGAGGATATTCTGACGTCTCTTGCTAATGGGTGCAGAGAACTGATTAACTGTGGCTGTGGGGACTCTAACCCTGTATTTATAGAATACAGATGTAACCCTAAAACCCTTCCCACAGAATTAGGGTTACCAAACCTATCTCATACCATGTGACAAACTAAATCAAACCGGTTATACCGTGTCAATCAGATTCCCACTAAATTAACTAGCTTAAGTAATTAATTAAGCCCACATAAATCTAACAATCTCCCACTTGGGCTATATTAATTACAAAACTATCGTCAACTAGTGTGATCACAGAATCCAACACACTAAATCGTCACTAACTTTGAAACATCCATCAAGCTTTCCAATGCGAGCAACAGCGAATAATACACCTTAACATATGGTGTACAAACTTCTGTCAGCCACAACAGAGGTTTACTCAATACATGAATCGTCTGAGATAATGCATGAAAGTAAACTCCCATGCGAGTCCAAACTTGATTAAAGAACCTTAATCAAAGTGCCCCAAACCTTTATGGGTAATATAACATGGTATTTAAATATTTTGGAATTATAATATCATACTTTGGTTAGACACCACCTTAAATCTTTGGCTAAATACTGCCTTAAAACTTTGGCTAAATACTGCCTTGAAACTTTGGCTAAATACTGCCTTAAAACTTTGGCTAAATACTGTCTCATATCTGTGATATGTCAAACACATAACTATGTATGCAAAATAGCAATAACGCAAATGCTAATGTAAATAAAATCATAGTTACAAAAACTGTACCCATCAAACCTTGAGTAATACAATCAAATACAGTAAACAATGTGTAAACACAAGTATAAACATAAAGAGTCTCCCACTGATTATGCATATCTAGAGACTCCCACTGATTCCTAGATCTTTGGCCACTTAAGCCTCTGATAAAATTATTTATTTTCAACCATTCTTATATTGGACATACCTTCCCTTAAAGACTCCCACTGACAAAGCTTTCGTCCGAGAATCTACAACGATATAAAATCTTTTAACATCTTCCTTACTTGAAGAGATTCGATCTCTATTATGCTGTGAAATACTATATTTCTTATTATTCTTTGATAAGAACACAGCTGAATCGCTGTCAGAACACATCTCCATAGGTTTAGAAGTGGAATCTACAACCTTCAAATTAGAGAATAAATTTTCACACAAGATATCTTGCTTGTTATCATTATATAGAGTTATAAAACCCTACTACCATGACAATGAACCTTGATGTTGGTTTTTTGTCATCAATACAATCATTATAAATTACATCAAAATAGCCTAGAGTGTTACTACTTTCATAAATGAACATGTAATATTTGATCTTCTGCATATATCACATAACCTTTCTTTTCCCCATTGTCCAATAAGCTATACCAGCATCCAACTGAAAACATCCTATGACACTCAATGAAAAAGGTTATATGAAATGATTACAAACTTAAACATATATCAGGCTCTCTACTGCATTGTAGATGCTAATACTTAATATCATTCTTTGTCCATAATTCTGTCAATTTGTCTCCTTTATCGATTTTAGCATCCGCAACTTACTAGTTATACATGCATACTGAACCATTCGAAAACACGAACAGTATTTATACTTTGAGATAAATCCAGAATTTTATTTTTTCTATCACGAGCAAACTCAATATCAGGTACAAAGGTACTTACTCATACAATTTTACATGACGAAGTTATCAGACAGAAAAACATTGATTTCAACTAGTAAATCATGTCACTACAAGCCAATGAAAATCATCAACACATATGACAAAGTAGTGAATCCACTCCCACTGACCTATAGATATATACAATGGTCAATGATAATCTCAACAAAGTTGAAAGAAGATACAACCCTGTCAAACTTCAAATGCCATTATTCGGATACCCGTTTAATCCACAGATTGACTTTATAAGTCTACAAAACATATCTTCTTTATCCTTATCACAAAACCTTGTGATTAAAATATATAAACATTTTCTTCTAAATTTTTTTGATCAAAACGATCTTTACATCTACCTGATGCAACTCCAAAATAAAATAAGCAACTAAGATCTCAAAATTTGAAGTTTTCTTTCTCTTCCTTTTGTGTGATTCTACTTTGCTATAAATCTTACTTTGTAGCAATCAATTCTCCTATTGAAATCACACATTTTCTTTGTATATCCATTTTTAGCCTATGAGTACACCACTCATTGACAAAAGCATAAAATTTCAAGTCTCGTTATTGTTCATAGACAATAACACATCATTTATGATCATTAAACATTCAAGAGAAATTTCATTACTAATAACTTCCTAAAAATCATTAGGATCTTTATTTTTGTCCATCACCAAAAACATCTATCTTGAAGTACAATATGTGATTAGATGAAATCACAGATCTACATGGTCCAGTATATCTGTTCATTGCCTCATCAGGCTCTGCTACTATGGCTGAAGCATCGCTCTTAATGAATATATATATATATATATATATATATATATATATATATATTTTTTTTTAATCATTTCTTTATACTCTGGTAATATTTTTGGTTACTTCACATCCATTTCCATGTGGTCTCATCAAACTTCAAGTTTCTTGAGTCTATTTTGACATCCCATAATATAACAACTCAATGTCTTAAAATAATCACTCTCCTACGAGTGTTATGAAACCATGTCAGTTCTACAATTTTAAACAAGAAGATAACTTAAACTGGAACTAACTAACTATGCATTATATTAATAATATAGACTGCAATATCAATTCTTTCCTTACAGGATCAAATACATTCTTAGACTTTTGTAAACACTTGCTTAAATTTATCAGGGAATAAACCAGTATCACATGGTCTCCCAAAACTCTCTCATTCAGTTCCAATAGTTTTAATTCTTTTAATAAAATTTTTTCCACCTTAATTTTCATTATTTGAAAAAACAACCATAGACTAAACTGTGACAATAAGTCCTAGATGAAATATCGATGTCCACCAAGTCCAATAAATCCTTGTTGTGAATAACCTTCACTTACTTTAATCTTGTCATCTTCTCTTTTAATTAATTCTCACATATATACATGTAATAAACCTTGGAAGGAGAATTTCAGAATATTATTCTTTCTAATCTTTCTTTGGACAACAGTCCTAAACCCTTATGACCAAGGTAGAAGATTACAATATACAGTTTAACTTCTAAAGGTAGAATAAATTAAAGATTTTTATACTTCTATGGGTTCAGACTACGATTAATACTTACGTGTCCAGTATACTGCACCTTCTTGCTCAGAAGTTTCATAATCTTTATTCCTTTTTCACTTAAGCCTGTCCAGCTATATAAATTTTTCTTTACATGTCCCTTCTGGGTCACTCTACAAGAATTTTAGTCTATTTAGATCCATTTTATCTTGTAGTTTCTTTCTAATTCTTTGTCATAAAGTTTCTGACTATTCCATGAAAAAATATTTTTCTTTCTATGGGTTTCTCTACCCCTTTTACAACTTGCCTTTGTCTAGGTATATATTATGTGCTATGACATTGGCATTCATATTTTTTTTCTTTTCTTTGAACTTTTATCCTTAGTTCTTTCACTTTAGGGTTCACTATATTTTTGAGTACTATAGGTCACCAGGATCTGACTATACAATTCTTGTGAGGAAGTAAAAAGTTTAAAATATCACCTACATAGGTTTTAATGAACCTACAAATATTCACTTATCCTTGAGCTTATCATTAATACTTAACAGCTATACCTTGTACTTCCTCACATTCCCAATACCATTTTTTATCATAAAAAACTGATACCGATAGACGTAAGTAGTAAAACATCTCTCTGCCCTTTCTTTAAATATCAAATCTTTCTTTGGATTTCTCAGGAAATATCATTTTCCAATGTTTCTCATATGAACATTGCTTTACTTGATCTTAAGGACTAAACACCCTAAGGATCATAATACAATTTTTCTGTTGAGTACATCTAGTTTAAACAGTCCTAGACAAGTTTTCAATTTCCATCCCAATTCATAGAACTGGCTGCCAAAGACAGGCATCTTAAGGTATTTAATCATTACATGTCCATAACTATATTACAATGTCAATAATTGTAAGTCTACGATTAATACCAAATAAAATTAGCTAGCAAGAATATATATACATAACATGTGCAAGCTAATTAATATCTTTGAAAAGTCAACCGAACTACACACACATCCTTTGGGACAATATGTGCACTGGTCCTCTCAATATCTGTGCAATAACTGCAAAGAGATAATGACTTTCAAAAATCTTTCCACCTTTGGGTAGATGAAGACCCCTAAAGTCACAATCCTTCAACCATGTGCATGATTTCCTTGTAATCTTTGACAACGCCACCTTTGGGTGGACAGTGCCGTTCTTTATAATCTTAGACAACGCCACATTTGGGTGGACAGTGTCATTCTTTGCTGCATCTATAAAAGTGAGAGTTTATGTCAGTGTCATTTTTGTGTGAACACTATACTTTCTTACTGTAGTTTGTAAATGCATAAATGCTAGATTTGAGCATATTATGATAGAACTAAGGTTGCCACTTTGGTGGTCACACCATAATCCTTACACAATAGCTATAAATCATAATTTGAATAAACTTAGACAATGTCACCTTTGGGTGAACATTATCAAAACTGAAGCATTTACAAACACATATCCTTGAATTTGAACACATCATAATAAAACAAGGTTGCCACTTTAATGGTCACACCAAGTTCCACCATGATATGAATAAATCCTAAACTGCAGCTCATGTGGGATATTTATTTAACCATGAATGCTTTAAAATATAATTTTACAAGTCTAAACATTCATATAAACATGCACATTAGCTCAATCAATCAATTTTGTATAATAACTTTAAGAAAAATCAGCAAAAACATTACAAATTGAGTTCCCATAGGGTATTTTTTCATAACAATATATTTTTCAATGCATCAAAATATACCAAAATGTATATCAGATTGAAGAGCATTAAAAATGGAGTCCAACGAAACAAACCGGAGGTCAATCCGACATTCCTAGCTCCCAGAATCACTGTTTAATGTCTTTTTGTTAAAAAAAATGAACCAAACAGACCCTTATAAGAAAACCCTGTCTGGGTCAGTTCGGTTCGGTTCGTTCTGGTCTGACCAGAATCTGTTTAATTCTCTTTGAACCGAACTGAATATTCCACTTTTATTCTCCACCTCTTTTTTTTATTATTATTACTTTTACTTTGGTCCAGGCCGAACCACACAGCTTGGGGGCAAACCGAACCAAGGCCTGGACCCAACGGTTCAACCACCGGGTTATCCGGTTCATGCATTCGGTTCCCGGGTCAAAAATCTGGGTTTTCGGGTCAAGTATATGGGTCAATGTTTCGGGTCTTCGGGTCGGGGCAATTCGGGTCTGTTATCGGGTTATCGGTTCGACCCATTGGGGTCCTTGGTTCAACCCACTTGGCCGCGGCTGGGCTGGCCTGGCCCTAAACCTGGGCCAGGCTTTTTTTGGACTGGACTAGCTCTGGTTTAGCTGGGCCAGGCTAACTCGGCTTGGCTCGAACCGAGTCTAGTCTACGGTTTTCGATTCAAGCCGAGGTAACTCGGCGACTTATCGGCGTCGTAATTTTTTTTTTCGAAATTCTTCCACCTCGCGAGTAAGTTAACTCACTCGCGGATACCACCGTCGATTGTCGGCGCATCCGGCAGCCTACGCCGGCGATTTTTATATTGCCGGCTCCGTCTCTTTGAGACCTTTCCAACGGTATATAGCTTGACTTATTTTGTCAGTCGAAAAAATTTTTGTCTATGGAAAACTCCGACAAATCTAATCGAGATTCGATCCAAAACTTAAGAAAATTTTCTCTTTCAATTTAACCATTAATCATCAGTCTTTATAATCAATCTCCATTGATTCTAGGTCTGTATAGTTGGCTCTGATACCAACTGTTAGAAAATTATGTGTTTAGGGTTTCAATGAAACCCATTCTCCATCCATACAGTTACCATAGAACACAATATAAAAGCCATAAACAATGAACATAAAGACATACCTGTCTGTGAAGAGATTAATTTCCCATACGCTCCACGACGCTCCAAGCTTTGATCAAAATCTTTCGGCTACAGTCTTCCACAGCTTCCAGAGGATATCCTGACGTCTCTTGCTAATGGGTGCAAAGAACTGATTAACTGTGGCTGTGGGGACTCTAACCCTGTATTTATAGAATACAAATGTAACCCTAAAACCCTTCCCACAAGAGAATTAGGGTTACCAAACCTATCTTATACCATGTGACAAACCAAACCAAACCGGTTATATCGTGTCAATCAGATTCCCACTAAATTAACTAGCTTAAGTAATTAATTAAGCCCACATAAATCTAACATAGAATTCTCTTTAGAATCCACTGTCCACTATCTATGAGTTCTAACTCACTTGAAACTCTCAACCATTTTCCTATTACCATATCTGAACTAGGAAGGAAAGGTCTTACAGAGCTCCTGTACTCAGTCACTTCTCTCTAACGACCTTGGGTATCTTATCCCTAAGTTCCATTCTGCTTGTCCTAGATCATTACTGACTTAGGCATTGGAGTGGCCACGAGATAAAACCCACCCACCTCGCTGTGTGTTCTTAATCTGCATTCATGGTAGCATCTTGCGCATCGGGCGAAATCCAGCGACAACAAATTCGAACGTCACTTGAATTTCACTAAGAAAATGAATGCCGTTTACCAACTACCTTATTTGAAATCCACCAAAATAAAATCGAATTCGATTTTAACTGGATATCTAGTTAAAACCCGATTCGAATCCGAAAAGTATATACTATATTATTTTTTATATGTGTATGTATAATAATAACCATAAACAAAAAAAACCTCAAAATTACAATTTTATTGTATACTTCAATTTGTCGTCTTTTAATTTACAAAAACATCAATAAAAGGGAAATAATACATCTTACAATTTTATTTTATTTTAAATTATATGCATCATAACCCATAAGGCTACATTGTTTGCAGATACCTAAATGAAGCGGAATATATTCACTCCTATTATGTGATATCTGAATTCGTATCCGAGTCTGTGCGACTTCGGATATTTAATTGGGATTCGGATTCTCGTAAATGGATGCAATATGAATCGAATCTGGATTTTTGACTCTCTCTTTATATTTCGACATCAAAGAGGGAGAGTGGAGGGAGTAAAACCAGAAGTTGAGACTCATGAGAGTGAAAAAGTGAGAAACATGAGATAGAGGGGTTTGGAAGCTAGTTCAGGTCTTCTCCCCACATGGGTATCTTTCCTATGATCCCATCACTACCCATCTTCAATGGTCCCATTCTTTAGAGGATGGTGATGGAATCATAGAAAGGGTATCTATGTGGGGAGAGGAATCAAACTTGATGGGGAGAGACGTGAGCAAGGAGGGAATTTGATTTGGCACCTGAAGAGTGAGATCTCAGAAGGATAGAAATCATCTCATGCCCTTCATGCTGGCATGAGAAAATCCAACGGCTGTAAGTTTACCATGTAAAAAAAGCTAGAGAGTTACACTTTCCTATAATAAGAAGGATCGGATAACAAGTTGTCTAACAACAAGACACGTGAGAAGGAAAGTAATTTAGTAATTTAGTAATTTAAAATAAAAATTAATTCTTTCCTATGATATATTAAAAGGAGGGACGTCAAGAAGGATTCAAATCGTCGCCTGTTGATAACAGGCGACCCGGCTGATTGAAGGCGATGCTTGACACGTGGCAAAGGAATGAACGGACGTTCTTCATAAACTGTGTATAGATCTCATAATGGTAAGTCGATTTCACCTCAACATTTAACCTTTTTGAAATAAACCGTCTGCAAATTCATCTCCTCCATTCTGCGAAGTCATCTCTTCCATTTGGATCTCGGCCTGCAACTACCAAGAGGGAGAAGAGAAAATAGGGGGCTGAGACACCCGCCTGAATCTCAAAAGCTCGTAGATGGCGGTGGTGAGAATAACTCTCAGCGGTTCATGTGGGAACCAACGGGGTCATCATCAGACTTGCTCTAACTGGGAACCATAGAGCCGCCTTCGGATCATAGAGGAGGCCGAACTTCCCCCCTTACCCCCATTGTGCAGGGCTTCACCACGCAGAACTTCCTCTCCTCCAACCATGTCGTCTGATTCTGGGTTTTTGGCGGTTTCTTATTTCGGTTGATCTTCTTGGAGGAAAATAAAAAACCGGGAACCAAGCATTGCAATTCAGAAGCAGATACAGCAAAACCAAACGAAGAATTGGATCAACTAACCTCCAAGAAGTCGTGGCTCTATCCTCATGTGGATTCCATATTTTTATTCTAAAGACAACTCTATAAATAGATATAGAATTCAGTGGTTGTCATTTCATCATTGAGAGAGTGAACCAAGTGAATATATCTGAAATCGTCAACAGCATTAGAGCTTCAAATTCATTACAGTAGCATTCCTATCAAGAGTGTTACTACTACTGCTGCTTCTGATAACAAAAACTCAATCATTACCAGTAAATTTGAGAAAGGAAAAATAGCATGCAAAGGATTTCTTCAGGTACAGGCCGAGATCCAAATGGAGGAGATGATTTTGCAGAGCTTTTGTGAAATAAGAAAATGAAATCGGGAGCTTTTGCAGGGATGCAAACGGTTTATTTCAAAAAGATTAAATGTTGAGGTGAAATCGACTTATCATTATGAGTTTACACATGATCTATGAGCAACGTCCGATCATTCCTTTGCCACGTGTCAAGCATCGCTTTCAGTCAGCCGGATCACCTGTTGATACCACAACATGCGACGATTTGAATCCTGTGAAGAAAGGTAAGAACAAAGGATGTGAAAGAGACACTTGAGATAGATCATAAGGAGAGAGAAACCGTATTACCTAGTCATCCAATATCTATTTTAAATAAAAAATATAAAAAGATGGCAAATTTATTCATACCACTCTTGGATTAAGGATCAATTACATTGACATTCTAAAGTTCACAACAATTACATGTACTATTCCTTAATGTCAAACATTGTTACACAGTGGCCCATTTCGTTAGATTTTTTCTGTTAGTTGTTGATGTTAGCACGAAATCAACATTTGAAGGTCAACAATACCCTTGTGAGTGTTGTGAAAAGACTAAAGTAACCTCCACTTAACTTTCCCTTTCCCTTCTTCTTCCCTTCTCTTTCTCATTCGTATTTCCTTTTTCATTTTGGCAAATCTCCTGAAATCACGAACAAGACCTTAAGCATTTGATTTTAGAAGAATCCATCGGCGGCAAAAATCTTCTACTGGTTCTTGCGGGTCGAGATTTATTTTCTCCTATTCTTTTTATTTCTAAAATTATCCTTCTCAACATCACAACAGCAACAATCTTCTTTTGGTTTTTCAGCATCATCATAGAGACAATCCTTCTTCTAGTTCTTTGGCATCGCAACGGCGACAATCCTTCTTCTGGTTTTCCAGTCTCTGCGATAGTGTCAATCTTCTCTCTGGTTTCTGGCATCGCAACGACGATAATCCTTCATCCTGATTTGATTTTTACCACAAGGTTCGGTTTGATCTCTTGTTCTTCATCAATTTGTTTCAGTTGCTAGGTTTGGTTTGATCTCTTGTTTTTCATCGATTTGTCTCAGTCGCTAGGTTTGCTTCAATCTCGTCTGTTTGCCAACATCCTTGTGAATCTCTGATCTATGACAGTGACCCTCCTCTATCCTGGTGATGCTTCGGCGATGGACTATCCTCCTCTGACCGTGGTTCTAGAGCTCCAACCGTGAGTAGCTGAAGTAGCCTGAGATGTCAACGATCTTCGAGTTGGTCAATAGCCGGAGTAGCTGAAACAATTGGTCGAACGTTGAGAGTGCAAAGAGAGGGGAAAATGTAGTTTTTTATATAAGGGTTCGAAAGGGTGACTTTGGTCTTTCATCATTCCCTATTTTTAGAAGATTTAAAATGTCATTTCAGCCCATTTTGCTTATAAATGCATCAAGGATAAAATTATCTTTAATTTTTTTTACTTAACATTGTTAGTCAACCAGATATGGTTGTAGTTGTGTTGTGAACTTTAGGCTATCATTGTATTTGGACCTTAGTACAAGAATGGCATGAATAAATTTCCCTAAAAAGATTCAAACAAAGGATGTGCGGAATATTAGAATTTCATAGGATCTAATCATGTAATATAAAACATAAAAAATTATTGCTTCAATCAAAACCCAAAATCCAATTTTCACGAAACGAAGAGAGAGATGGAGTTTCCATGTAAAGAAGGAAAGTGAGAAGGCATACAAGGAAGAAAGATGTATAAAAGAGGAACTGTAATATAAAAAAAAATAGTAATAAAATTACAAGGGATATGAGAGATATAGTTGAGAGATAGATCATAAAAGGGTTCTGAGGTAAATCGTCATCCAGTATTTTATTTTAAATAATATATAAATTTCAAATAATTATTTCAACCAATCAAAACTGAAAATCAATTTTGAAAGTGAGTTAGCCTGTAAGAAAGAGAAAACTTCGAATCAGCTACAAAGTCCCAATTCAACAATGAGTCACGTATGCCCACGCCTAAAAATTTCTATATATACACTGAACTCGTCCCCTCTCTCTCTCTCTCTCTCTCTCTCTCTTTCACTAGAGTTTGAACTTTCCTTTCGGTTAATCAGCATTGCACTCAAAATGAATTCCTATTGGAAGAAATCGAAGTTTAGAGGTATACAGACGGAAATAAATCCTCTTATACTCCTCATGCTGACATGAGAAAATCCAGTGGCTGTAGTTTACTGTGCGTACATACTGATGTATATCATATGTGTACAGTGGATGACAGCCAATGGATTTCCTCATGTGTGCATGAGGGGCATGAGAGGATTTGAATCGTATACAAATAGAGGCTTCGTATAGGTTGGCAGGCAAAACCCATATATCAAATCTCTTTTTTTTTTTTTTTTTTTTTTGAATTGAATTGAATTGAATTGAAATGTATTTAAAGAATAGAAGAAGAAAAAAACAGAGAAAAATTACTGATCAGTATATACATCAGAACTAGATCAGTAAGTCTTTATAGCTCAGGATGGCAAGAACTCGTTGTGTGTAGGCTTGCATGGAACCACTATTCTTGAGATATTGATCCTAACAACCCAGAAACCCTCTTTAAGTTCAGATTATGTTGCATTGTTTTCTCATTAGTTTGTTATATCCCTGTAAAAGATGGGGAACTTAATCGCAATGAGGAAGAACCATTGATTTGGAATACAGCATTGAGTCCAATGCTAGAATGTGTTAATGTTTAAATGTGTAGTACAAATATCATTAAAATGATTTTTATGACTATTACTCTATACATACAATACTAATACTAAACTTGCTGACACAAAAACTGATTGCATATAATGTAAATAAAATGTAAACCACTTACAGTTTCATAACCAAATCAAGGATATGGCTGAGTTGTGCCTATGGTCACTATCTTTAAGATTCTATTTACCCACTATGGCATAAAGGATCTTGTGAATCAACCTCTAAGATTAGAACAGCCCGTATGAGGCCCTCCCAGCTATGTGCACTCAAAAACTGAACCTCGTCAGAAGAATCAACGGCTGAGATCAACCATCCTTTAAAATAGAGTAGGCTTTGATTCAATCAAACAAAATGTGTGTGTGTGTCTGTGAGAGAGAGAGAGAGAGAGAAATTCAAATTGAATTCTGAGTGCCTTTGGATTGAAGATGCATCCTCTATTTATAGAGGATTGGTGCCTGTCCAGAAGGGCACTCCCAAGGGTTACATCTTCAGATGGACGAGCAGAAAGCATTTGAACCATAGGTCAGCACCCTTCAAAAGGGTACATACGTATAGGTACACATCCGCGTTTGTATTCATATCCATGCTTGGACAATGACCAAACCGGCGCGCATGCGAGTTAAAGACACCCCCAGAACCCTTGGACACATCATTTAAGAGGGAGCCTTTTTTGTAAGAGCTCAAAATGTATTAGGACACCCTTTACATATAAATCTCAGCTCAACTTTGTCCCAAAATAATGTGGGATTAAAACTCTCACTAGTTCAACCAACTCAAAACAAAACCTAAATTGAATTCCCCCCCCCCCCCCCCACAAAAAAAAAAAAAAAAAAAAATCTTTGTATAGCATAATATTAGAAACCCCAAAGTAACTATGGGCTTGAAACTTTTCAATTGGACTTGTGGTTTGCCTTATCAAAAACCCATGGTTGGGTTGGGCTTGGAAAATGGAATTGAACCAGGAATGCTAAATGTTAATAGAACGAGAAGTTCTGATTGGTTCATTTTTTAACTTCATCGCTAATCTTTGCCTTTTTCGCCACCTGTTCATTCTTAACCTATCTGAGACTAAGACTCTGTTTGGTTGCAAGGGGAATTGAAGGAAAGGGAAGTGAAATTTTTATACTTTAAATGAAAACTTTTGTAGTGGTAACACAATATGATTGTATAAGACGTAAAATTTATTTTACTTTTTTTAACATATTTAGTAATGATACTTATAAGATGTAAAATTTATTTCCGTTTTCAAATGGGAGGGATTTGGATGCAAAGTGAAGTGTATGTTAGTAACTAAACTTGGAATAATTTGGAATTAGTTAAATTGTAATGTAATAGCATGTGCTGTAATCATTACAAAAGTTTCCACTTAAAATATAAAAGTTTCATTTCCCTTCCCTTTAATTCCCCTTGCAACCAAACAAAGCCAATATGGAAAGTGACTTCTTAGAGGAAATTTTGTCAGGGCTCTATTTGTTTTTATGTAAAATAGTGAAATTTTTTTTTATTAATAAGATATGTTCTACCGTTCTAACATAAAATAAAAAATGGATTGAAAAAATAGGAAAATTTTCCTATGCTTGAAAATTTTCATTTACATGATTTTTGTTTTTGAAAATTTTACAAAAAGAAACAAACAGGTTTACAGAAAATAGTAGTAAACGGATAGTCAAAAATCTCTATCTGAATCCGTTTAAGGGTATCTGTATCCAATTTGGGATACCCAGAACTGAATTAAGAGAATCCAAAACATATTTTATCCTATCTGAATGAATATCGAGCTAATAATAAAAAAAATTAAATGATTAATTATTTGAAGGATTCTTGAAGATTTGACAAGTTACACATAATAAGAAAAATAAATCACGAGACTAAAACAAGTGAGAGATATAAATTGAAAGCAAATTGTACCCATCAGGAGGAAGAATGTCTGAGTTACATAATTAACGGATGTCAACGAATAGTTGAAAATCCAAATTTCATTTGCATCCATATTCATTTAAGTTTATCTATATCCAATCACGGGGTATCTAGATTCTATCACATGCATCCAAATCTGTATCTGATCCATTTACATCTCTACATTCATGTCTGAGATGATACATTCATCTCATAGGATTCTAAGAACAAGGACACTGCTTATTTTGCTTGCTTGAATATGATTCATCTTTCATTGTTTACTTGCACCCAATTGCCAATTTAGGCTCATTTGAACAAATCCTAGCCTAGCCTAATTTGAGCCTGATTTAACCCATCACAATGATATGCATCTGGGTTTGGCGATTAACACTTGAGCACTACGACAATTTGACTTTTACGACGGTTTTTTTTTGTCGTTAAAAGTTTTTACTATCACAATTAAATTTTACGACGGTTATTTACCATCGTATATAACCATATTAGCGTTGTGGTCGTAGGAACTTATGACGGAAATAGGCAATCGTTTAAATTTTTTTTACGACGGTACGTAAAAACCATCGTCAATAGTTTTTTATAAGATGATAAATAAAAAGTGTCATAAATAGTTTACTTGTATACGACACTAAAATTCCGTTGTTAATAGTACATTCGTTTAGGATGGTAAGTTATTTCCATCGTTAAAGTACTACCTTTGCGACGATTATATATTACCAGCACTAAAATTCTCAGATGGAAAAAAAAAATACCTATCAATGTTTACAAATAATTTCCTATAAACACCTCAAGAAAATTCTAATAAACTAATACAAGCCATTTAATATATTATCATCAAGACTAGAACATATAACAATGAGGGATAACTTTCCCCTTCCCCCTTATTCTCTCTTAAAAAAGAGCTTTACAGCCAAGGATATACCAGGTCTCCTAGTGCCTTCAGCAAAACAAAGAGGAATGCTGCAAAATCAGAGGATCAATGAAAAAAAAAAACTCAATGATTTGTCTCCATACCTGCCATTAAGATTGATCTGGATAAACTATAAAGTTCGCTATCTAGATCATGGAGGAGACCTTAGATAAGATGCTTTAAACAAGAATCCAACGTCTAACCTTGGTCATCTAAAAATGTTGGAGGACATTCATTTCTAGAAAAGGTTTCCTTATTGGGGTGGGTGGGGGGGGGGGGGGGGGGAGGGAATGCCTTCTTCAGAAGGATAGTGTTAACTTCTGCTTGATCACTTGTCATTTAGCATATAAAATACTCTATCTATATTGTGATAGATGCCATTCTTTTTCTTTCAGTAACTCAATTACATGGAAATAAAAACATACCTCGTATGGAAAGAGTGAGGCATCATTGTTGAAAGAGCTGCAAGGTATAGAACACTATACCTAGACATGGCCTACACAATCAGACAAGGTTGTGTTAGCATATTTGCAAAATATGATCCTCAAGCAAAGTTACGGTTTTCAGACAAGTAAAGATGGCAGCATTCGAGTGAGGAGTTAGAAAATAATAATTAAAAGAAAATAAAAGCCTACAACTTATAGAGGACAAACTCAAAGGCTTATTAGCTTATATAACTATCGGTATTAATTAGCAAGAACATTGTGTGAAGATATGTACATGATCCTTTTCTTGATCACCACAACGTCGTGCACTACAACCAATAAACTTGAACAATCAGAGGCCCTTAACCAATAACACTTCATTCCTTTTGGCACAATAATTTCTAAATCCTTATGTTTTGTGACTCCAAAACTGGTCGCAAGTAAAGGACTTTAAAGGCTATTGTATCAGGAGATTAGATTGACACTTGAAAAATGGTTGTTGGTTTGTAGTTAACACCTTACAATGAGCATGGGGAAGTGGTGAAGAACAACCTTTTATCTCGAACCTAGAAGGCAAGTAATCAAACAAGTGTCGAAAGTAAATAACACAGTAGCATTTAGAGAGAAGTGCAACTCTAGAATCATCTCCCTAATTGTAGTCCCAAAATTAAAACACAAGAAACAAATCACGCAGACAAGCTCTGCTTGGGGTCAAAGTTTATGGTTTATTTATGCAGGTAGAAAATATCCAACCCTAACATATCATCAAATTCTTGGAAATAGGATTTTCAAGAGGTTCCATGATGCTAAAAACTAAATGTCAACAATGGGAATATTTTAACACCTCCACTCGCATGTTAGTTCATAATCCCATCATAGGACTCTCATTTCATTTTCCTCGTATTTTCATCTATATCCTAGTAGCAAGCTTTCTCCATCCTGTCTACTCTTTAAGGCACGATCAACTGGGGCTTTCCGGGCTTGTTTCATGCTTTTTAAGTTGAGACCAATTGTGGAGCCTTATAGATTGCACTCAATAACTACTAAAAATCAATCACTGCCAAACTGCAAGTAAAGGAAAGAGTGATACAACAATGATTATCACAAAATAACCTAGTACCACTTGTTAGGAAAAATATAAGACTTTTCCCTCTTGTATGCAAACCAATGGAATATACAACCACAAAAATATGCACAGAGATATAGCAGTGAAAATAAATAGAGACAATCAAACCACAAGAGACACACCAATTTTTACATGGAAAACCCTTTCCCAATATTACTATTATGTGTGATTGGAGAAGAAGAAAGAAAGATAAAGAAGCTCTTATTCCTTGTACGTGCGGTGGATGACATTCTCCCTGTCCAGGAAAGAGAGAAAGGTGATAGTTCTTCTCAGTGATTGTTGCATCGGCATTGAGGTGAGAGTATTCTTGTGATTTTAGATTACCATTAATTATTTTGATGATTTATTTGTATTACCCAAGAGTGGGTTATTTCTTTTGGAGATTAGTAACCTCTAGCTGTGAATAGAGAAGATTGTATTTTGTACCCATTATAATTATAGTGGAGATTTGCCTGGACTAGGTCCCGTGGTTTTTCCCCTTTCACCTTGGAAGGGTGGTTTGCATACAAGAGGGAGAAGCCTTGTGGTTTTCTCTAACAAGTGGTATCAGAGTCAGGTTTTTTAACTGTGTGTGAACAATGGAGGGAACCCTGATGATTAGTTTGAATGGGAGTAACTGGATGATTTGGAAAACTAAGATGGAAGACTTATTATATTGTGAGGATCTGTACAGACCCGTAAAAGGTGATACGACAAAACCAGAAAAATTGTCTGATGCCAATGATGCCGAGTGGAAGACCTTGGACCAAAAAGCTATTGGGTTTATTCGACAATGATTGGATGATACAATTTTTCATCATGTCTCCATAGAGACATCGATACAGTCATTGTAGAATAAATTGGAAAGTCTGTACGAAAGGAAGACGACTGGCACAAAGCATTTCTAATAAGAAATCTTGTGAACCTAAAGTACGGAGATGGACACTCAATTGTAGAACATTTAAATAAGGTATAGAGTAATGTGAATCAATTATCGTCCATGAAGATCGTATTAGATGACGAGTTACAAGTCTTATTACTACTCAGTTCATTACTCGATAGTTTGAAGACACTAGTGGTGTCTCTTAGCATTTCTACACTAGATGGGAAAATCATAGTGAGTCAAGTAACAATAAGTCTGTTGAATAAAGAAACAAGAAGAAAGTTTTCGGGTTCATCTCAACAAGAGACTTATCATAGAAAACCGGGGGAGAAGCAAATATAGAAAATCCCAAGACCGTGTGAAGTCAAAAGAGAGATCCAAATTAAGGCAAGGGGTCACATGTTACTATTATAAAAAGGTAGGACATATGAAAAAGGGGTGTAGGAAACTCAAGAGAGATTCCATGAAAGGAAATGGAGAAGAGAAGAACAAAGATACAGCTGCCGTCAACTCAGATGGAGACACTATTATTATCTCAAGTTGTGAAGAATCTTGTTTTACATCTTCATTTTATGACTCAGATTGGATTGTTGATACTGGTTCTTCATACCATGTTTCCCCTCGCAGAGAATTATTTACCTCTTACAAAATAGGTGACTTTGGTATTGTAAGAATGAGAAACAATGGTGTTTTAAAAATTGTGAGAATATGTGACGTGAGTGGAAAGACAAATGTTGGATGTAAATTGACTCTCAAGAATGTGAGACATGTTCCAGAACTCTATCTGAATTTGATTTCTACAGGAAAGTTAGATACAGAAGGTTATCACAGTCACTTTTATAATGGTCAATGAAAGCTTACCAAAGGTTCTCTATTGGTAGCAAGAGGAAACACTGCACTTTGTATAACACAAAGGTACAAGTGTGCAAGACTGAAGTGAATACAGCAGAGGGTGAATTTACTACAGATTTGTGGCATCAACGACTTGATAACATGAGCGAGAAAGGGATGCAGATCCTCACAAAAGGTTGCCTTCTTCCAAACATGAAATTTACACCTCTGAATCGCTGTGTTCATTGCTTAGTTGGCAAACAACATCGTGTTACTTTCATGAAAAACTATCCTCATAGAAAAAGAAATATTTTGGAATTGGTACATTCTGATATTTGTGGTCTTATGAAAGTGAAAACACTTGGTGGTGCTTCTTACTTTATTACTTTCATAGATGATGCTTCTAGAAAAATATGAGCATATGCTTTGAAAACCAAAGATCAGGTTTTGAATATGTTTAAAAATTTTCATGCTATGGTTGAAAGAGAAACATGGAAATCTCTCAAATGTATTCGTACAGATAATGGTGGCGAGTACATTGGTCCACTTAAGAAGTATTGCAGTAGTCAAGGTATTCGGCATGAACAGACAGTTTCCAAGACCCTACAGCATAATGGTGTAGCAGAAAGGATGAATCGTACTATTATGGAAAGGATCAGGTGTATGCTCTCACAGGCAAAGTTGGCACGGTGTTACTGGGGAGAAGCAATGTGTATTGTAGTCGATTTAATTAATTTATCTCCATCAGATCCTCTGAATAGAGATGTTCTTGAGAAGGTATAGAGCTGGAAGATGTTTCCTATGGTCATTTGAAAGTATTTGGTTGTAGGGCATTTGTGCATATTCCAAAAGATGAGCGGCCAAAGCTTGATGACAAATCAAAGCAGTGTATTTTATTGGGATAAGTAGATGAAAATTTTTTATACAAATTATGGGATCCGATTGAGAAGAAAGTTATCAGAAGCAGAGATGCGATCTTTCTTGAAGATCAAACAATTGAAGACTTTGAGAAAATTAAAAAACCTCACTCGTTTGTTGATGACTTGATCGATCTTGATCCAGTTCCTCTACCTGTGGTACATGATGATGGGGGAGATGTGCAAAATGATAATGATGATATTCTCATAGATGATACAGGTGATGTTGAACAAGGGGAGCAACCCTCTCCAGAGCCACTAGTTGAGCTTCAGTTGAAAAGATCTACCAGGGAGAGACAACCATCTATCAGGTATTTACCAAATGAATATATTATGCTGATAGATGTAGATGAACCAGATTGCTTTGAAGAAGCATAAACTGATGAGCACAAAGCTGAGTGGTTAAAAGCTATGCAAGAGGAGATGGATTCTTTGTATAAAAATCATACTTATGATTTAGTAAAGCTACCTAAAGGTAAGAAGACACTCAAGAATAAATGGGTATTCAAGTTGAAGACCGAACAGAAGAGATCACAACCAAGGTACAAAGCAAGGTTGGTTGTGAAGGGTTTTGGACAAACAAAAGAAATTGATTTTGATGAGATTTTTTCTCCTGTTGTGAAAATGTAATCTATTCAAGTTGTGTTGGGTTTAACTGCAAGTTTAAATTTAGAAGTTTAAAAAATTGATGTCAAGATAGTCTTTCTTCACGGTGATTTGGAGGAAGAGATTAACATGGAGCAGCCATAAAGTTTCAAAGTTAAAGGTAAAGAATACATGGTTTGTAAGTTAAGGAAGAACTTGTATGATTTGAAACAGGCACCAAGACAGTGGTATAAGAAGTTCGATTCATTTATAATAGATCATGAGTACACCAAAACAATGATAGATCATTATGTGTTTATTAAAAATTTTTTGAAGGTGATTTCATTATTCTTCTACTCTATGTTGATGATATGTTGATTGTTGGACAGGATATCAATAAAGTTGACAGGTTCAAGAAAGAGTTGTGCAAGTCTTTTGACATGAAGGACTTGGGACCAATACAACAAATTTTAGGCATGCAGATCTCTTGTGATAAAAATCAGGTAAAATTTAACTATCATAAGAAAGGTACATACAGAAAGTACTTGAAGGGTTCAATATGAAAAAAGCAAAGCCAGTCAGTTCCCCACTTGCAGGTCACTTTAGATTGAACAGTGAGCAAAGCCCTTTAACTGAGCAAGGAAGTATAGAAATGAAGAAAATTCCCTATGCATCAGTTGTAAGAAGTTTAATATATGTCATGGTGTGTAATATTGCATATGCAGTTGGGGTTGTAAGTAGATTTCTTGCTAATCCTGGCAAAGAACACTGGGAAGCAATCAAGTGGATTATGAGATATCTCAAAGGTACATCCAATGCGTATTTGTGTTTTGGTATTGATAAACCTGTGTTACAGGGGTACATAGATGCTGATATGGCAGGTGACAACGACTCAAGGAAATCAACATCAGGCTACCTATTTACTTTTGCAGGGGAAACAGTGTTGTAAGACCCGCACTCCATGAACCCGATCTAAACCTTTAATTCATGTCGTAACAGGTCTTCCAATCATCATTGGGCCAGACGGGACGAATGGATGACAACCAGGTATGAAAATGGACCCATGTATGATAATTATTTCATACTGGTCAATCGGTATGTCTGTGCAGGCAGACTGCTTAGATCAAGAACCGGATCTCTACGGGTCCCACTTTCCAAATATCGAACCCTAGGACTTTCCTAACGTAAGGGGGACTTCCTAAACTCAATCCTAGTCTATTTAAGGACCCCTAAACCTCCTAAAATCTCTTTCATTGATCCTCACAAACCCTAGAGAGGAGAAAGAGATTGAAGAAGGAGAAAGAGCTAAGGAAGGAGGGAGAGGAGCCACCGTTGCCGTTGGACGAAGAACACCCTTCTGCGAACCAACGGTAAGTGTTTGAACCTTCCTTTAAGTTAAGCGTTATAGAAGATTAGTTATGAATGGATCAATACCATGCAAGGCAAGGTATTGATCTAAACCTCTAAATTTGCCGTCAAATCCTAATACAGTCGATAACCCTGAATTCAAGTTCTAGGTTGAGGATCATCGGAACTTGAACTTGAATGGAGTATGAAACAACTCTAACTCGTTGCTCAGACCTAGAATGTATAGGAGAAACCCTAGAATCAATAGGGGGTGACCGACAAAAGGCGAGAACCGCATTGATGGTCTTCCAGAGGAATACCGATCGACCATACCGGTCGCACCCTATGCGACTGGTACTATGACCGGTACCTCTCGGGGACTGGTCTGTGGGGATCGGTCAACCATACCGGTCACACCTTTCCCCATAGTGTCGCGACCGGTACTGCGACCGGTCTGTACTGTGAAGAGTATTTTGACCCAATTGGTTTTCCAACCAACATAACCCTAAGATAAACTATTCTAATTCAACCCTAACATCATGTAGGACCTTGTGATAGCGATTTTGGATTCTGTGATGCGGAGCAAGCTATCAATCAAGCGTCAGGTAAGGGAATCAAACCTAAATCCTAATAATTTAATAACAGTAAACCGTTGTTAATAATTATGATTCTATGGAATGATGTTTGTGCATACTCGCATGTCATTTTTTACTTTCAGTTGTTATATTGTTCATGCATACTCGCTATGCTAGGATGTGACTGTTAGGCAAGTGATTATTTTCGTTGGTGTATGGAATGGGAAGGGCCTGGGTCTTGGATCATTCCTCACACTAGCACCTTTTCGTATCACATCTGTCTTAGCATGCTTGGTGCGGGTAGGGTATCAGGGGGAGGAAGTGGCACTATGGTCTCTGGCCTAGCCACTAGACTCTAGCTCTATCTCTATGCTGTAGGGAGCTCTGCTAGGATAGGACCTACTTTGATGACATATAGGATTGGTTAGTTGCGAGCCCAGTTTGTAAGCCCTCGCCAATAGGGGCTTACGTGTTGGTAAGGGTAGGGAATCGGGGGAAGTGTTGGTGGTGTTTGATCCGGACGCTTTAGCTCTATCTCTATTCCATGGTGGGTGCATGTGGGACGACAGTGGTATTTGATCCATTGGGCGGATTCACATACTCGTATATAGAGGTGCAGTGGCCACCAATCCTTTCTATAGTACATTGCAAACTTAAAATCAGACCATAATGTGAATGTTATTCATGTATGTTGTTTGTTGTATTGTCTGATTTTCTTACTAAGCTAAGTTGTGAGCTCACCCTTGTGTATACACTATTTTAGATGTTGATGTAGGTTACACTATAGAGGACTACTTGGATGTTCCAATATATGGAAGAGTTGCTGCCTTGGAAGTGCAAGCAGGGGAGGACGAGCATGACGCTTCCTGCGAGTGTCCTTTCTCTGTGTACCTTTAGGATATTGGATTCGTTTATTTTATTTATTTTTGGTTGGATTTACAAATGATGTAAGGATAATTATTTAAATTCTGGTGTTTGAATAATTAGATATTCTATTCAAATTATCAATAGAAGTACTCAGTTCATTTAATTTAAGACTTCCACTGTATTTAATTATATTCTGATTATGGTTATGTGCAATGGTTTGTATGAGTGGATACATTCTTATTGAGATCCTGGTGTGAACCGTTGGCTCAGTGACGGTTCACTCACACTTTTGGTTTAACCAGAATTGGGGTGTGACAACTTGGTATCAGAGCTAGACAAAACCCGAACATCAAATGTTTCAACTGCCAGCAATTGGGCCATTATGCAAATACCTGTACTCTACCTAGAAAGCAATTTCCATAGCAAGGGGAGATATTTATAGTCACCACTGAAGAGGCAGCCGCATCACCTGATGTGGTTACTGGTATGATTCCGTCCCTTACTATTTTGCTTACTGCTTTGTTATGTATGAGTATGTAGAAGTAAGGGATAATTAAATTTCAAGAACTGTAGATATAGCTGGTGAACCCGCCAGAGTACTCTTTGACTATGGGGCTATACACTCATTTGTTTCTATGTCTTTTGAGAAGCGAATGAAATTACCTGTCAAGTATTTAACCCCAAGCTTGATAGTTCGCTCTCCGTTGGGAGTAGAAGTGGCATTGAAAGAATGCTATGGGTCGTGTTCAGTTAGTATTCAGGGGCGAAACCTAGAAGCAAATCTTGTTCAACTTGAGATGGCAGATTTTGACGTCATCTTGGGAATGGATTGGCTAGGCCATCATTCAGCTAGCTTATTATGTGGTGAAAGAAAACTTGTTTTTAATGATGATAAGGGAAAGGAGTTTAGCTTCATTGGAACCAAATTACCTAAGAAGCCGAAGCTGATCCTCTCTGTCCTAAAAGCTAAGAGATGTTTAGAGAAGGGAGGAGTGGGGTACTTAGTATCTGTGGTCGACATCACTGCAGAGGTTCCAAAGATGGAAGATCTAGATGTGGTACAAGAGTTTCTAGATGTATTTCCAAAAGATCTACCAGGTCTACCTCCAGACAGGGCTACAAAGTTCGTGATAGACTTCATGTCACACCCCAATTCTGCACCATTCAGAACGGTGTGATGAACCGCTAATAAACCAACGGTTCAATCAGGATCTCTAATAGGCTGTGTCCTTGTAAACTAAATCATACACATCCACAACCATAATAAGAATAAATACACAATAGCGGAAGTCTTAATATTAAATGAACTGAGGAATCTAACTGTGATAATCATAAATAAAGTATCAAATTATGTTGTATCAACCGAAACATAAGTAAATAAAATATCAATTACATTTCCTTAATAGTTCAAATAAAAATCTAATTGAAAACGCATGAGTTGCACTCGCATGAGGAGTCATGCGTCTCCACTATGTCTTCAACCTCCATCGCAGCCACGTGTCCGTACATAGAAGCATTCATATAATCTTTCACAGTGGTACCTACATCATCAACTAAAAATATTCGACGTCGAAAGGGTGAGCACACATCACGGCTCAGTGAGCAAACAAAACAATGCAACAAACATATGCATGCATTCAATTCATATCTGTGGTGGTATATAAATTTGCAATGTGCTATAGAAAGGTTCGGTGGCCGCCTCACCTCTATACACGAGTGTGTGAAACCGCCTAATGAAAATGGCACTGTCGACTCCACATGCACCCAATATGACACAATATACCCCCATGAAAACGGCATTGTAGTACTGGTTGCCTCATACCAACACGTAAGCCCCTGCTGGCGAGGCTTGCAAACTGGGCTCGCAACTAACCAATCCTAATGTCAATCAGTGTACCAAGGCCTCACCCCAGCATCTTTCAATACATCCATAGAGATAGAGCTAAGGCCCCCCGGTAGAGTCGAAGACTACACGGTCCGAGACCACCTCCCCTGATACTCTACGACATAATAGTTCTGCTAAGGTAATGGCGATACGATGATGTTAGTGGACAAGACTTGTATAGAGCTATGACACAATATACCCAATGAAAATGGCATTAAAGTACCGGTTGATACCATCCCCTATCCGCATCAAGTACACTAACCAAACACAAACATTCACATGCCTATTCCTATCATCATCACCATCATCATCATGTTATAAACAATGAAATTAAATATGTATGAACAGTAATAATAGAAATATTGGATGACATGTTGAATGCACATTACAAGCATACATGCATAGAATCAGTCATGGCATTGGACTCAAGAAATAAAATAATTTATTATTAGCCAATTAGTTTAGGTCTTGTTCCCTCACCTTTGCTTGAATGTAGATCATCTTTCAAGCTTCAAGAATCACTTTTATATCAATAGGAAAACCTAACAAGTTGATAGATTTTAGTTAGAAGTCATTCCGGTAATTTTAGACTTGCTGTTAAGCGAGGGTCACAGGGTGGGTCGCAGGTAGGGTAGCAGTTCACTGCAACCCCCAGGGTAGGGTCGATGCCGGGGTCGGATGTTCCATCGACCCTGGGTGCGACCACCCCATCCTTGGACTTCCCGAATGCTGGGGGTCGATCTTGTGGTCTGGTAGGGTCGATTCCTAATCGACCCCACGTGCGACCCCCCGTGGTTTGAGTCGAGAATTTCATTCCTACAGTCCATTCTTTCTTGTTTGGGTCCTATGGCTTACTTCCACAATCCATTCTATGCTTGTTCTATGGCTTAAAACTCTAGGTTTCTTCCTTACTTTGCCTACCATGATTTCTCCATGGATTTCATTGAAATCCTCCCATGGATGGACGATTAGGGTTTCTCCTAGATTATACCCTCTTCATGAACTATTCTAAGGACTTAAATGATTAATGGAAACATACCCATACCTTAGGTTTTGCTGAGAATCAGAGGTTTCTCTGAATTCTTCTCTTTAGTCTTCTTCTCCAACTTTCCTTCTCTTCTCCTTCTCTTCTCTTTCTCTCACTTTCAATTAGGGTTTCAGAAGGAGTGAAAGAGGCTTAGGGACGTCCTATTTATAGAGTAGAATCTCCCAAAATAAGTCCCATTGAGATTAGGAAAGAATCCCATTGAAATTTGGAAAGTTTCCTATTTGCGGTTTCTGTCGGCAGAGAGGGGGTCGATGAGGGGGTCGGAGATCCCCTCGACCCTCAGTTCTAAATTGTCCGATCCCCAGTTAAAATATCAGGGGTTTGACTTCTTAATGAGGGGGGGTTTACCCTGCCTATCTGGGTATGCGACCCTACCCTCCATTTTACTATTTTTGGGTCAGTTTAATACCTGGTTTCGCTATTTCCTTCACGCACTTGGTCCATTTGGCTCGACCATGATAGGTAGACCTGGTACAAGGTGGTAAGACCGGTTAGTTTGATACGGGTCTTACACTTCATGCCAGGGTCGACGCCGGTGTCTAAAGCACCATACAGGATAGCCCCTACAGAATTAAAAGAGTTAAAGACCCAGTTACAAGAGCTACTAGATAAGGGTTTCATACAACCAAGCTTATCGCCATGGGGAGCACCTGTATGTTCGTAAAGAAGAAGGACGATAGCGTACGACTATGTATCGACTACTTAGAGTTGAACAAGTTAACCATCAAGAGCCAATATCCTTTGCCTAGGATCGATGATCTGTTCGATCAGTTGTAGGGTGTAAAGGTTTTTTCGAAGATTGATCTTAGATCAGGGTATCACCAATTGAAGATCAAGGCAGCAGATATTCTGAAGACTGCTTTCAGAACAAGGTATGGGTATTATGAGTTCTTGGTAATGTCTTCTGGGTTGACTAACGCTCCAATGTCGTTCATGGAACTGATGAACCGAGTGTTTCATGACATGTTGGATACTTCGGTCATCGTATTCATTGACGACATCCTGGTCTACTCAAAGGACAAGGAGACTCATGCAACACATTTGAGAGCAGCCCCACAACGGCTAAGAAGGGAGAAGCTTTACATCAAGTTCAAAAAATATAAATTTTGGCTGAAGGAAGTGGCCTTCTTGGGTCACGTGTATCTGCAGACGGTATCAAGGTAGATCCAAGTAAGATCGCAGCTATAGTAGGATGGGATGCACCGAAATCAGTTGTAGAGATTCGTAGTTTTCTTGGATTGGCTGGTTACTATAGAAGATTCGTGGAATACTACTCAAGAATCGTTGTTCTACTTACCAGACTAACCAAGAAAGGAGAAAAGTTCATATGGACAGAGGAGTGTGAGAAGTGCTTTCAGACTTTGAAGTCAAGACT
Organism: Protea cynaroides; assembly: GCA_028583415.1. Taxonomy (NCBI): domain Eukaryota; kingdom Viridiplantae; phylum Streptophyta; class Magnoliopsida; order Proteales; family Proteaceae; genus Protea; species Protea cynaroides. The sequence continues at coordinate 96,579,231 of CM053276.1, read as the reverse complement.
AGTCTCTGCACCTATCTTGACCATCTCAGCACCAGGCTTGCCGTTTATCCTATATACGGATGCCTCAGGGTTAGGTCTTGGATGTGTGTTGATGCAAGGAGAATAGGTGATTGCCTATGCATCAAGACAGTTGAAAGAGCATGAGAAGAACTATCCTACACATGATCTGGAGTTAGCAGCGGTCATTCACACCATCAAGACTTAGAGGCACTACCTTTATGGTGAAAAGTTTTAGATTAAGTCAGATCATAAGAGTTTAACTTACCTTTTTACTCAGAAGGACCTGAATATGAGACAGAGGAGATGACTGGAGCTATTAAAAGATTATGACTGTGACATCCAGTACCATCCGGGTAAGGCAAACGTGGTGGCTAATGCCTTAAGCAGAAAGTGGGCATTGAAACCAGAGGCAGGACCTAGTACAAATGCTGCACTCTGTGCTGCAGCCTCAGGCTCAATAGAGAATGATAAGGAGTATATATTAAAGACTGTAGGAGATCCAGTGGAACATGGCTTAATTCATAAGTTCACATTGATGTTCGCAGCTTTGAAGATCACATTGGATCTAATAGATGAGGTCAAAGTAGTAATCCTACAGGATCCACACCTCAAGACTGTGCAAGAAGATCTAGAGAAGGATAAAAGCAACCTTGATTTTACCTTGGATTCAGACAAGTTACTCAGGTATTGTGGACGATTATGTATACCTGAGAGTGAGAACTCAAATATCCGAGATAGAGTTATGACAGAAGCTCATTACACCCTATATTCGGTACATCCAGGAAGCACCAAGATATACCATGATTTAAGAAGATTATATTGGTGGAGGAGTATGAAAGCGGATGTATCTCGATTCGTATTCCAATGTCTAAATTGCCAGCAAGTGAAGGCAGAAAGACAGAGACCCGTAGATTTGCTACAACCACTATCGGAGCCAACATAGAAGTGGAATTGTATCACAATGGATTTTGTCATTGGCCTACCCTTGATACCAAGGTCAGTGGATGCCGTGTGGGTTATAGTCGATCGACTTACCAAGACAGCTCGCTTCATCGCTGTCAGACCTCAGTATACCATGGACAAGCTAGCCAAGTTATATGTGGATAATATAGTCAGACTTCATGGCGTCCCAAAGAGTATAGTATCTGACAGAGATCCCCGTTTTACATCAAAGTTCTGGGAAAGATTACAGAAAGCCATGGGAACCAAGTTAAAGTTTAGTATAGATTGTCATCCTCAGACAGACGGACAGTTAGAAAGAACTATTCAAATCCTAGAGGATATGCTCCGAGCGTGTGCCCTAGATTTCAAAGGAGCTTGGGACGAGAAGCTATCGCTTATTGAGTTTGCTTATAACAATAGTTACCAGGCTATGATCCAAATGGATCCATATGAGGCACTCTATGGGAAGAAATGTCGTACACCTCTGTTATGGAATGAGGTGGGAGAGAAAAGGATTGTAGGATCGGAGTTCGTCAAAGAAACTTGTCGAGTGATTGATCAAATTAAGAAAAGAGTGAAAACAGCTCAAGTTCGACAAAAGCACTATGCAGATAACCGACGTCAAGATCTGGAGTTTACAGTGGGTGATAAGGTGTTCTTGAAGATATCACCTGTGTGAGGTCTGAAACTGTTTGATAAGAAGGGGAAGCTATGCCCCAGGTATGTGGGACCATACGAGATTTTGACCAGACATGGTAATGTGGCATATCAACTGGCTCTACCACCATCCATGTCAAGCGTTCATGATGTATTCCATGTTTCTTTATTGAAGAAGTATGTCAGGGATCCATTGCACATTTTGACAGTATACCCACCGGACTTGATAGAGGACTTGACATTTGAAGTGGTACCTGTGATGCTCACAAGCCAAAAGGTACAACATCTCCGAAGCAAAGATATCCATTATGTGAAAGTGCATTGGAAACGCCAAGATGTAGAAGAAATCACTTGGGAGAAAGAGAACGCGATGCGAAAGGAATACCCTAACCTTTTTGATGAACAAGGTACGAACAAATTTCGAGGCCAAAATTTATTTTAAGGGTGGGGGAGTTGTGAAACCTACATGCAAATTACGGAAACAAAATTTCTTTTACGGGTAGGGGAGTTGTAAGACCCGCACTCCATGAACCCGATCTAAACCTTTTAATTCATGTCGTAACAGGTCTTCCAATCATCACTGGGCTAGACGGGACGAACGGATGACAACCAGTTATGAAAACGGATCCATGTATGATAATTATTTCATACCGGTCGATGGTACCGATTGACCAGTATGTCTGCGCAGGCAAACTGCTTAGATTCGGAACTGGATCTCTATGGGTTTTACTTTCTAAATATCAAATCCTAGGACTTTCCTAACGTAAGGGGGACTTCCTAAACTCAATCCTAGTCTATTTAAGGACCCCTAGACCTCCTAAAATCTCTTTCATTGATCCTTACAAACCCTAGAGAGGAGAAAGAGATCGAAGAAGGAGAAAGAGCTAAGGAAGGAGGGAGAGGAGCCGTCGTTGCCGTTGGACGAAGAACTCCCTTCTGCGAACCAACGGTAAGTGTTTGAACCTTCCTTTAAGTTAAGCATTATAGAAGATTAGTTATGAATGGATCAATACCATGCAAGGCGAAGTATTGATCTAAACCTCTAAATTTACCGTCAAACCCTAATACAGTCGATAACCCTAGATTCAAGTTCTAGGCTGAAGATCATCAAAACTAGGACTTGAATGGAGTATGAAACAACTCTAACTCGTTGCTCAGACCTAGAATGTATAGTGAAACCCTAGAATCAATAGAAGGTGACCAATGGAAGGCTAGAACTACGTTGATGGTCTTCCTGAGGCATACCGATCGACCATACCGGTCACACCCTATGCAACCGGTACTGTGACCGGTACCTCTCGAGGACTGGTTTGTGGGGACCGATCGACCATACCGGTCGCATCTTTCCCCACAGTGCCCGACCTGTACCTGCGACTGGTACCTACGATCGGTCTGCATTGTGAGGAATGTTTTGACCCATTTGGTTTTCCGACCAACGTAACCCTAAGATAAACTATTCTAATTCAACCCTAACATCGTGTAGGACCTTGTGATAGCGAGTTTAGATTCTGTGACACGGAGCAAGCTATCAATCAAGCGTTAGGTAAGAGAATCAGACCTAAACCCTAATAATTTAATAACAGTAAAACATTGTTATTAATTATGATTTTATGCAATGATGTTTGTGCATACTCGCATGCCATTTTTAGTTTTAGTTATTATATTATTCATGCATACTCGCTATGCTAGGATGTGACTGTTAGGCATGTGATTGTTTTCGTTGGTGTATGGAATGGGAAGGGCCTGAGGTCTTGGATCATTCCTCACACTAGCACCTTTTCGTATCGCTTTTATCTTAGCATGCTTGGTGCGGGTAGGGTATCAGGGGGAGGAAGTGGCATTGTGGTCTCCGGCCTGGCCACTAGATTCTAGCTCTATCTCTATGCCATAGGGAGCTGTGCTGGGATAGGGCCTACTTTGATGGCATATAGGATTGGTTAGTTGCGAGCCCAGTTTGCAAGTCCTCGCCAATAGGGGCTTACGTATTGATATGGGTAGGGCATCAGGGGAAGTGTTGGCGGTGTTTGATCCGGACGGTTTAGCTCTATCTCTATTCCATGGTGGGTGCATGTGGGAAGACAGTGGTGTTTGATTCATTGGGTGGATTCACACACTCGTGTATAGAGGTGTGATGGTCGCCAATCCTTTCTATAGCACATTACAAACTTAAAACCAGACCATAATGTGAATGTTATCCATGCATGTTGTTTATTGCATTGTCTGATTTTCTTACTGAGCTAAGTTTTGAGCTCACCCTTGTGTATACACTATTTTTAGATGTTGATGCAGGTTATACTGTGGAGGACTACGTGGATGCTCCAATATATGAAAGAGTTGCTGCCTTGGAAGTGCAAGCAGGGGAGGACGAGCATGACGCTTCATGCGAGTGCCCTTTCTCCGTGTACCTTTAGGATAATGGATTCGTTTATTTTATTTATTTTTGGTTGGATTTACAAATGATGTAAGGATAATTATTTACGTTCTGATGTTTGAATAATTGGATATTCTATTTAAATTATCAATAGAAGTACTCAGTTCATTTAATTTAAGACTTTCGTTGTATTTAATTATATTCTGATTATGGTTATGTGCAATGGTTTGTATGAGTGGATACGATCTTATTGAGATCTTGGTGTGAACCGTTGGTTCAGTGACGGTTCACTCACACTTCTGGTTCAGCCGAAATTGGGGTGTGACAAGTGTCATGGCAATCCAAGTTGCAGATGTGTATCGCTTTGTCAACAAAGAGATGTTATGGATGAGGTGGTTCATTCAAGAACTAGGTATGGCATAAGGCAAATATATTATTCATTGTGACAGTTAAAGTACCATTCACTTGAGTAGGAATCCTAGTTTCCATTACAAGAGCAACCATGTTGATGTGAGGTATTACTGGATTCAGGATATACTACAACAGAAACAACTTCAAGTTGAGAATATCCATACTGACAAGAACTGTGTAGATATGAAGACAAAAGCATTACCTAAGGTGAAGCATGACTTTTGCAAAAGCATGACAGGTTTAGGTATGGAAAGTCCCCGCTCGTAAGTCAGAGGGGGAGTTTGTTGGGTTTCCTCCTTTCCCCACGTGGATGGAGGGACCCACCACTACCACCTTTTCTTTTGGCAAGGTTTTTCCTTAAGGCGGTTCTCTAAACCGTCTCCTAAATCTTCCTTATATATATATATATATATATATATATATATATATATATATATATATATATATATATATATATATATATATATATATGCCTTCTGTTAAAGGCGGTGAAAAAATATGCGCGTGAATTCTTGAGTTACCAAAATCAGAGAGAGAGAGAGAAAAAAAAAGAGCCTTGAGATCTCAGAAGAAAACCCAAGAGCCATAAGTTCTCCGAAGAAAACCTTTCTTCCCTAATATTACTATTGTGAGTGATTGGATAAGAAGAAAGAGAGATAGAGAAACTCTTATTCCTTGTACGTGCTGCGTGATGACATTCACCCTGTCCGAGGAAGAGAGAAAGGTGATAGTTATTCTCAGTGATTGTTGTGTCGACATTAAGGTGAGAGTATTCTTGTGATTTTAGATTACCACCAATTATTTTGATGAGTTATTTGTATTACCCAATAGTAGGTTATTTCTCTTGGAGATTGATAACCTCTAGCTTTGACTAGAGAATATTGTATTGTATACCCGTTATTATTATAGTGGAGATTTACCTAGACTAGGTCCCCTGGTTTTTTCCCTTTTACTTTGGAAGGATTTTCCACATAAAAATTACTGTCTCTTGTAGTTTGATTATGTAAGACCCGTACTCCACTAACTTAATCTAACCGTGTCATGCCAGGTCTTCCCATCATTGCTGGACCAAGTGGACCGACCGTGTGAAGATGGATCACAAAACCATGTATGAATCAAGTTAAAATGCTCAAAAGTATACGTAGGGTCACATACCTAGGTAGGTACTGTCGACCATATGGAAAGAAACAATGGTCACTGATCAATGACCCTACGATCGATGTTTTCAACCCTATGGTCGACGGATTCTACGACCGTAGGCCATCGATCGTGTGACCCTAGACCAGACTCCGAGTTGAAAACTTTCCTAATTTAAGGGGGATTTCTTTCTTAATGTTGGAAAACTCTATATGGAGAATTTTTCTCTATATAAAGGACGTCCCTCAACCCTTTTCACTCTTTTAGAATATTAGTAAACCCTAGAGGAAGAAAAGAAAAGGAAGGAAAAGAAGAGAAGACTAAGGAGAAGGTTTTGCTGAGAAGATTTTAGCTCTCTACCATAGGAAAAGGTATGAACCTAATCCCTGAAGATGTAAATTCTATGGAATAAGGCTTCTATGGGGGATTGGAGATGTCAAACTAGTATGATCCATGTGATTCCTTGAGTAAATCCCAAGGCTAATCATGAGGGGTGATTTTGGTGATAATGGTTGATGAGAAACTACTAATGATGACCATAGGATAACCTTAGTATGAACCCAAGAGAAAAGCCTAGGAGTTGACCCAAGAAGAACTCAAATTGAATGTAGTTGGTGACCAGAAGTCTTAAGGTCGCAGCTACGGTCGACCATAGCATGACCAGCATGACCAGAGGATTGACCATAGGCATTTGGGAAGATTTCAAAAATCATATGGTCGCAGCTACAGTCGCACCATATGCGACCGTAGGGTATCGACCGTAGGTAGTAAGGTCGACACAGTATGAGACCATAGGACCAATCAGACACATATCAGTGCTCTATTTTGATTTTTGACTACTGTAACATGTTACATATGAACCCTAACTTAAATTCATATAACTTTTAGGTTATTAAATCAATTCAAAGAGAATTACAAGGCTTGGAAGGAGATTAAGTTTTGCTAACAGGTGAGGAAACAAGACCTAAACTAATTGGATAATAACAAACTATTTATTTATTTGAGTCCAATGCCATTATTGATTCTATGCTTGTATGTTTGTAATGTGCATCTCACATGCCATCCAATATTTCTGCTATTACTGCTCATGCATATTTATTTTTGTCTATTTATAATATGATGATGATGATGATGATGATGATGATGATGATAGGAATAGGCATGTGATTATGTGTATGGTTAGTGTGCTTGATGCGAGTGGAGCATCAGGGGGAGGACGTGGCATGGTGGTCTTGACCTGGTCATCAGACTCTAGCTCTATCTCTACTCAAGTCTTGTTCACTGACATAGTCGTATCGCCAGTACCTTAGCAGAACTATTACATCGTAGAGCATCAGGGGTGGTGGTCTCAGACCGTGTAGTCTTCGATTCTACTGGAGGGTCTTAACTCTATCTCTATGGACGTATTGAGGGATGCTGGGGTGAAGTCTTGGATACACTGGATGACATTTAGGATTGGTTAGTTGCAAGCCCAATTTGCAAGCCCTCGCCAATAGGGGCTTACGTGTTGGTACGGGTAAGGCATGAGGGGAAGTATTGGTGGTATTTGATCCGGACACTTTAACTCTATCTCTATTCCATGGTGGGTGCATGTGGGATGACAATGGTGTTTGATCCATTGGACGGATTCACACACTTGTGTATAGAGATACGGGGGCCACCAAACCTTTCTATTGCATATTGTAAACTTAAAAATCAGACCAAAGATATGAATTGAATTCATGCATATGTTTGTTGCATTGTTTTGTTTGCTCACTGAGCCATGATGTGTGCTCAACCTTTCGACTTTGAATATTTTAGTTGATAATGCAGGTCCTACTGTTGAAGATTATGTGAATGCACTGATGTATGGACACGTTGCGGTCATGGACGTAGAAGCTGTTGAAGATGCGCATGGTCCTTCATTCGAGTGCAATTAGTGCATTTTTGATTAGTTTAGCTATATTTGGTTATTGGGACATGTAACAGATTATTTAACTTTATGTCTTGAATTTTTAGAAAATAATTGGATTACATAATTATTATATCATTGTTAAACACTCAGTTCATTATCTATAAGACTTCCGCTTATTTGTTATTTATCTCTGATTATTTTTGTGGCATGGTGGTCTTGATCTGGTCACCAAACTCTAGCTCTATCTCTACTCAAGTCTTGTTTACGGACATCGTCGTATCGCCATTACCTTAGCAAAACTATTATGTCGTAGGGCATCAGGGGTGGTGGTCTCGGACCGTGTAGTCTTCGACTCTATCGGGGGGCCTTAGCTCTATCTCTATGGACGTATTGAGGGATGCTGGGGTGAGGTCTTGGATACACTGGATGACATTTAGGATTGGTTAGTTGCAAGCCCAATTTGTAAGCCCTCGCCAATAGGGGCTTACGTGTTGGTATGGGTAGGGCATCAGGAGAAGTGTTGGCAGTGTTTGATCCGGATACTTTAGCTCTATCTCTATTCCATGGTGGGTGCATGTGGGAGGACAATGGTGTTTGATCCATTAGGCGGATTCACACACTTGTGTATAGAGGTGTGGGGGCCACCAAACCTTTCTATAGCATATTGCAAACTTAAAAACTAGACCAAAGATATAAATTGAATTCATGCATATGTTTGTTGCATTGTTTTGTTTGCTCACTGAGCCATGATGTGTACTCACCCTTTTGACATCGAATATTTTAGTTGATGATGCAGGTCCTACTGTTGAAGATTATGTGAATGCGCCGATGTATGGATACGTTGCGACCATGGACGTAGAAGTTGTTGAAGATGCGCATGATCCTTCTTGCGAGTGCAACCAGTGCATTTTTGATTAGTTTAGCTATATTTGGTTATTGGGACATGTAACGGATTATTTAACTTTATGTCTTGAGTTTTTGGAAAATAATTGAATTAGATAATTATTATATCATTGTTAGACACTCAGTTCATTATCTATAAGACTTTCGCTTATTTTTTTATTTATCTCTGATTGTTTCTGTGGAAGGTGTGTGTGGTTGATATGGTGGGTACTACCTAACGGAGATCTTGGTTGAACCATTGGTTTATTTATGGTTTATCACACTATTCTGGTTAGTCTAGAATTAGGGTGTGACAACTTGGTATTAAAGCTCTCCCAGGTTCTACCCATTGACCTAACTACTTCCACATGAGTCATGAATTAAGTTAAAATAAAATTTAAAAACTGTAATAAGAACACACCATAAGCACCTTTGTGGTTTGAGACATAAACTGAAAAGAGAATAATGCACATATGTGAATGGAAAATAAATTTTATATATAAAAAGGGGAACATGACAAATGTACATCCGAATCAGTGTATGGTCCACAATCTGGACAGTTACTCTATAGTATAAAAGGGAAAAAGAAATAAATGGTATCATAGAGCTGGGGGTGCTGGAAGAGGAGGTGTCTCACAGTCTCTATCATAATCCTTAGCATATACTTTCGCAAGCTAGGCTACCTAAGTTTGAGTCGCTTAGAGACTAGCTGCCAGATCTACTACTCGCTGGTCTGTAGCACTCTGAGCCTCGTGAATTTCACGTAGTAGCACCATTATGTCATCTGATGGTGGGCGTGAAGGGCCAGCTGAGTGAGAAGTCAGAGAAGGACCAGCTCTAGTAGAATGCTATGGTGATGGAGGAGGTATGGCATCCAGATCCATGTACATCCTATCATCATCCTCATCATCATCACTCTCATCTGCCTCTGCTGCTGCTACTACTGCCGCCTCTGCATCTGCTGCTGCTATCCGAGTGAGAGGACGTCTCATAGCATTCCTCTCGTCATCACTGACTATATCTCTCTCATGCCCATCCTACTGATGACCTCCCAATCAAGTTCAGCTGAGAAGGTGTCTTCAAAAATCCTCTCATCCTCTAGGTTCACCTGTAGACGTGCCAGCAAAATAAAGATCAGCCGTCCATAGGGCAAGTTACCTCTTGAGTCAGAAAACGTAGCTCTGTGCATGGTCCGAAGGATGATGTACAGGAGACAGACAAGCTGCTTAGTACAGATACAGTACAACATGCACTGAGTCAGCTGAGAGACCATCTCGTAGTGTCCACCCTGAGGGATCAGATTATGCTGGATAATCTTATAGTAGACTCGTGGCTCTGGATGCAGGTTAACCACCTTCATTCCCCAATGGTTGTCCCGAAGAATTCGATTGTCTATCTCTGCACGCACCTGTGTAAATAGGAATTGGGGTTCCCTTGGTGCACAGTAGACCAACTGTCCATCGTTGAAAATGCCTAGGAGATCAGCCAACTCCTGACAGTTAAAAGAGATAAGAATCCCTTTCACCCAATTGGTAATCCGAAGATCTCTACCCCTATCCACATCCTTTAGGTCACCCTCTACTTGATGGTGATAGAAGAACTGCTTCACTAAATCTGGGCGAGTACAAGCCTTGTACAAGATCACTAGAAGCCAGCCCATATCTCCAAATGCCCTCTCTACATCAAACATGGCTAAATGGACTAAGTTCACACATCGACCCCCTTTTACTTTCTTTTGATCAAACCAAGGATATTGAACCTCTGCTTCAATAGACCTGAAGCGATTAGAGTCATGGACTCGAGGAACCTTGGGGCGAACCATGATAACTGCAAGAGAAGAAAATAAGGAAAACAAGTTAGAAATTTAAAATTTGGGCAGCACAACGATGTAAAATGGGAAAAAGCTTCACTTTTCACCCAAACATTTGGGCAGGAGGACTTACATAGGCAAATCATCCTGCAAGGCTCATACAATGGAAAATTTTAACTAGGTAAATTTGATTTGAAGAAATTTTGACATTTGGAAAAACCCCCAAAATTTAGGTCACAACTAGGAATTTTTAAATTTTTATCAAACCAACCGATGAAACTCAAATTTTCTTGAGGGCTTTCATCCATTGGATAGCCAATAGCAATAGCCCCAATAAAAATCAAATTTTTATGGTAAAAAAGATATTAATGTGATGAAAACCTAGGTATAAAATCTTAAAAAGGGAAAAGAGTAGAAAACATACCTTAAGGAATGGAAGAAAAATTATCGATCGATGGAAAAATCACTAAGTTCGTATGGTTGATACTGTAGCAACTCAGTGGTGGTGAGTTGAGTTGAGATCGTAGGAAGAAGGAAGGAAAATGAGAGGGAAATCTCAAAAAACAAGTTTTAAAACTGATTATGAACCTTACGATCGCACAATTCGACCAAAATGATCGATCATGTCATCGAACGTATGATCCACCATAGGGTATCAAGAATTTGCCAGGGATTTGGTGGTCGAACCTATGGTCGCACAACATGCGACCATAGGCCATCGACCGTATGACTGACTAATGTCTGCCTTTTGATTCTGTTCGAACTTTTGCCTATTGCTTTTGTTTCTTCTCTCGTTTTCCATTGTGAGAGTAACCTAATACTATCATTCTATTTTGTCTTACATGTACAGCCATTCAAAGTACCATTTATCTAGGAATTTAAATGGCTGGGTGAAGAGTTAGCCAAAGAAGACAGAATGCAAACCCACCTCCGCCACCTATGGAGACCAATGACAATGAAGGTTAGCAAGGACAAGACGGAAATATTGGGAATCAAGGTACTATGCCTCAGGATGTTTACTCACGAGCCAACCCAACCAACTTACCCACACCACCTACGGATTTGGCTACTGTGGTGATGCATTTGGCACAGCAAGTGCAACAGATACAGCAAATGCAAGCCAACATACAAGCTGCTATGGAAATTGCTTCCCCAGTTGCAAACGCAACACCTCTACCTGCAGGGCAAGCTAGTACCGTACCTGGTGGTAGCAACACGGTACCCCAAGCACCTCAAACGCCAGTGTTACAAGCTCAAGTGCAGAATACTGAGGCATCGCAAGGCAGACATAACCGGGGTAACTATCAGTACCAACCGCCTACGTATGGAGTATACGCTCAGTATCAACTTGATCACTCCTGATTGATCGAACGTTTTCTGAATATGAAGCCTAAGGAATTCAATGGCAAGCCGTCGGATCCTCTGTGGCCAGCTTACTCGATCGATGAGATGGAAAGAAATTTTATGATGATGATTGTAAATGAAGAGGAAAAGGTGTTATGTGCCATTTTTATGCTGAAAGGTGATGCACACCATTGGTGGAAATCTACTCGAAGTTATCTATTGATAAAGCACACCCAACTGACCTGGGCTATTTACAAAGAAGCTTTCTTCGAGAATTATTTTCCCATGAGTTTCAGAGATTAAATGGAAAAAGAATTTCTGAGTCTATATCAAGGACAAATGTTTGTAGATGCTTATCAACAGCGTTATGAAGAGCTGTTTTTCTTTGCTCCCTCTAGCATGCAGGAGGAAAATACCAAAACCCGAAGGTTCATCATGGGACTTACGGGAAGCATTCGTGAGCATGTACTAGGACTAGAAAAGAAGATTTATAATGAAGCGGTACAAATTGCTCGAGTTTTGGAGTCAAGCCAAAGGCAGAGTTATTTTGCTCAAAATAGGAGTATAAAGAGGCCGAATGGGAATACGTTCAACGGAGGGAACTCAAGAACATTCAAACCCTTCCTTACTCAAGGTTTCAATGCTGCATCTAAGACTACTCCAACAACTCAACCTCAGCAGAAGCAAAGTAATGCTGGAGTCAAATTTTTTAACTGCGATAAAATAGGGCATTATTCAAGAGATTATCCTAAGACGAGGAAACAGCTACAGCAAGGAAAAGTTTATGCAATTATTTCTAAAGATGTTGTCACATCGCCTGATGTGGTCACAGGTATGATTCAACCTTTTGTTTTGAAATACCTTGTGTGAGCATGTAGAATAAATTAAATCAAATCATAGGTATCGTACCTATTAATGACATACCCGCCAGAGCACTCTTTGACTCTGGGGCTACTCATTCTTTTATATCTGTGTCGTTTAGAAAAAAGTTGAGTCTACCCCTCAGGTCTTTAGATTTCAAACTGCTTGTACGATCACCTATGGGATTAGAATTGTAACTAGACCAAGGTTATGGACCATGTCCAGTTATTATTGGTGAGAAAACTATGGATGCAACCTTAATCCGACTCGAATGGCAGACTTTGACGTCATCCTAGGGATGAACTGGTAATCCCAACATTCTATGAGTTTGATTTGTTCTGAGAAGAAGATATCATTTAAAGATACAGAAGGCCTAGAGTTCAGTTTTACAGGAACCAAACTTCCCCGTAAACGAAAACTCATTCTTTCGGCGTTAAAAACTAGAAGATGCCTCGAGAAAGGAGGAGTTGGGTACCTAGTGTCCGTGGTCGACCTCACCAAGAAAGCACCATGAATGGAGGTTATTGAAGTTGTGCTTGAATTTTTGGATGTATTTCCTGAGGAATTACCAGGATTTCCACCTGATCGAGTGACAGAGTTCGTTATAGACCTTATACCCAGAGCCGCACCAGTATCTAAGGCACCCTATCGATGGCTCCTACTGAACTGAAGGAACTGAGGGTATAATTACAAGAACTGCTGGACAAAGGTTATATTCGACCCAGTATATCACCATGGGGAGCGCCGGTATTGTTCATGAAAAAGAAGGACGGTAGCGTTCTACTTTGTATAGATTATCGAGAATTGAACAAGCTCACGATCAAGAACAGGTATCCGTTGCCTCGGATCGATGACTTATTCGACCAGTTGCAAGGTGCCAAAGTGTTCTTCAAAATTGATCTTTGGTCGGGATACCATCAATTGAAGATTAAGGAAGGAGATATTCCGAAGACAGCCTTCAGAATTAGATATGGACATTATGAATTTTTAGTTATGTCTTTTGGATTAACTAACGCACCCGTAACTTTTATGGAACTTATGAATCGGGTATTCCACGATATATTTGATACGTCAGTCATCGTATTCATTGATGACATACTAGTCTACTCCAAGGATAAAGAAACTCATATCACAAATCTAAGAGTTGCTCTGCAGCGACTAAGAAAAGATAAGCTTTACGTTAAATTTACAAAGTGTGAATTCTGGCTAAATGAAGTTGCTTTCTTAAGCCATGTTGTATCCACTGAAGGAATCAAAGTGGATCTAAGCAAGATTGAAGCCATTGTAAAATGGGAAGCACCTAAGAATGTTGCCGAAATTAGAAGTTTCTTAGGTTTAGCTGGTTATTATCGACAATTCATGGAAGATTACTCTAGAATCGCAGTACCACTCACCAGTCTGACTAAGAAAGGAGAAAAGTTTGTTTGGACCAATAAATGTGAATAGTGTTTCCAAACATTGAAGACAAGATTAATCTCAGCTCCCATCTTAACTATTTCGATTCCAGGAGAACCATTTATCTTGTATATCGATGCGTCTGGATTAGGTTTGGGATGTGTGCTCATGTAAGGAGAGGAAGTAATTACGTATGCTTCCAGACAATTAAAGACACATGAGAAAAATTACTCAACTCATGACTTGGAACTAGTAGCAGTAGTACATGCTATTAAGATATGGAGACATTATTTGAATGGAGAGAAATTTCTGATTAAATCAGATCATAAGAGTCTTACTCATCTTTTCAATCAGAAGGAGTTGAACATGAGATAAAGGAGATGACTGGAATTGCTGAAGGATTATGATTGTGATATCCAGTATCATCTAGGAAAGGCTAATGTAGTGGCCGATGCACTAAGCAGAAAAGAAATGACAAAGTCACAGGGAGAAGCTAGCACAAATGCTGCAATGTGTGACACAGGAAGAGTATTCAATTACAGCAATGAGCAGTTCGTGATCGATAAACCAAGTGATTCAACCGACCTAGGGTTTATTCATCGATTCTCAAACATGTTTGCTACATTGAAGATTGTACCTGATCTGATAGACGAAGCAAAGGTAGCTATTCAATCAGACCCCTATCTGAGAACAGTGAAAAAAAACCTTGAAAAAGGTAGGATTACTCCTGACTTTACCTTTGACCTTGAAAGGGTACTACGATACAAAGGGAGAGTATGTGTGTCACACCACTACGATACAAAGGGAGAGTATGTGTGTCACACCCTAATTCTACACCAACCAGAATGGTGTGATGAATCGTCTATGATCCAATGGTTCAACTAGGATCTCGAATAGGCTGTGTCCTTTTACTTAAACCAAACACATCCACAACCATAATCAGAGTAATAAACAATAGCAGAAGTCTTTAATATTAATGAACTAAGAATCTAACAGTAATAACATAAATAAATTATCCAATTATTTTCAAATGACTAAGACATAAAATAAAATAAATTAATCAATTACGTCTTCTGAATAATCCAACTATAAATCTAATCGAAGACGCATGAGTTGCACTCGCACGACGTATCATGCGACTCCATCATAGCTTCTGCATCCATCGCCGCAACATGTTCGTACATCAGAGCATTCATATAGTCTTCTACAGTAGTACCTGCCTCATCAATTAAAAATATTTGACTTCGAAAGGGTGAGCACACATCATGGCTCAGTGAGCAAACAAAACAATGCAACAAACATATGTATGCATTCAACTCATATCTATGGTCTGGTTCATAAGTTTGCAATGTGTAATAGAAAGGATAGGTGGCCGCTGCACCTCTATACACGAGTATGTGAAGCCGCCCAATGGATCAAACACCATTGCTGTCCCACATGCATCCATCATGGAATAGGGATAAAACTAAAGTGATAGGACCACACCACATTACACTTCCCCTGATGCCCTACCCATACCAACACGTAAGCCCCTATTGGCGAGGGCTTACAAACTAGGCTCGCAACTAACCAATCCTAATGTCAAACAGTGTATCTAAAACCTCACCCAGGATCCCTCACTACGTCCATAGAGATAGAGCTAAGGCCCACCGACAGAGTCAGAGACTACACGGTCCGAGACCACCTCCCCTGATGCCCTACGACGTAATAGTTCTGCTAAGGTGATGGCTATACGACGATGTCAATGGACAAGACTTGAGTAGAGATAGAGCTAGAGTCTGGTGACCAGGATGAACCATAGTGTCACGTCCTACCCCTGATGCCCCACTCGCATCAAGTACACTAATCATACACATACATTCACATGCCTATTCCTAGCATCATCATCATCATCATGTTATCAATAAACTGAATTAAATATGCATGAACAGTAATAACAGGAATATTATATGACATATGATATGCACATTACAAGCATACAAGCATAAAATCATTCATGGTATTGGACTGAATAAATAAAAATAGTTTATTATTAGCCAATTAATTTAGGTCATGTTCCCTCACCTTTGATTGATAGTAGATCCTCGTTCAAGCTTTATGAATCACTTTTAAATCACTTGAAAACTTAACAAGTTGATAGATTTTTATTAGAATTAATTTCCATGTGTTTAGACTAACAAAAACTGAGGGGTCGCAGGTGGGGCAGCACCTGGGGTCTCAGTTTCTGTGACCACAGGGTGTGGGGTCGCAGGGTAGGGTCGGACATACTCCGACCACACGTATGACCACACCCTCCCTGAAAACTTCCCGAGGGCTTGTGGTCAGACATGTGTGTCTTATGGGGTCAGACATCATGCGACCCCACGTGCGACCACATGTGTTATGGTTGACCTTTCACTCTTAATTCCATTCCTTCATATTTGAATCATTTGGCTTATCATCATGGTTCTTTTATGATTGTTCTATGGCTCAAAACTATAATTTTATACACCATCCATTGTCCACATAATTTCCTCCATGGATTCTCTTGGAATTTGTCCATGGATGGATGATTTGGGTTTCTCCTAATCCTATCTTCTTCATGAACTATCCTAGGCTCTCAATTTAGCATGAGAAATAGGTTCATACCTTATGCTTGCTGAAGATTCAGAGTTTTCTCTGAATTTTCCTCCTCCTTAGTCTTCCTCTTCAATTCTCCTTCTCTTCCTTCTCTTCTCTTTCAAATGGAGTTCTAAAAGGATGAAAGAGGCTAAGCGACGTCCTATTTATAGACAAAAACCTTCCATAATATGCCTTAATGAGTTTAGGAAAGACCCCCTTTGGATTAGGAAGGTTTCCTAAATTTGGTTCTGACTGGGTTTCGTGGGGTCGGAGGTGGGGTCGCAGAATCAGTGACCCTACCTTTTGAAATGTCCAACCACATGGCCTAAATTTGTGTGGTTGGACTCTTTTGAGGTGGGGTCAGTCACACCTATTTAGGCATGCGACCACACGCTCATAATTGACTGTTTTTGGGTTGATTTCATACCTGGTCTTGTGGTTTTTTCACGCACTTGGTCCACTTGGCTCGACCATGATAGGTAGACCTGGTACAAGGTGATAAGATTGGTTAGTTCGATACGGGTCTTACAACTCCCCCCTCTTATTAGAAATTTCATCCTCAAAATTTGCACATACCTTCCGAGTCGAAAAGGTGAGGATATTGCTTTCGCATAACATTCTCTTCTTCCCATGTGATTTCTTCTATATCTCGGCTCCTCCAAGTGACCTTAACATAATAAATGTCACGGTTGCATAGACGTTGAACTTTTTAGTTGGTGATTTCAGTTGGTGCTACTTCGAATGTTAAATCATCAGTTAGACCTGGTGGATCTACTGCTAGAACGTGTGTTGGATCTCTGACGTACTTCTTCAGCAATGAGATATGCAATACATCATGCACACTTGACATAGATGGGGGTAGTGCTAACTGGTATGCCATTTTTCCACATTTAGCTAGAATCTCATATGACCCGACATATCTTGGACTTAGCTTCCTTTTCCGTCTGAATCATTTTAAACCTTGCATAGGTGATACTTTCAAGAATACCTTATCACCTACAACGAATTCAAGGTCTCGACATCGAGTATCTGCATACTGTTTCTGACATTCTGAGCCGTTCAAACTCTTTGCTTGATAATGTCAACTACACGACGAGTCTCTTCAATAAATTCAGGTCCAACGATACTCCGTTCACCAACTTCATTCCAAAATAAAGGAGTTCGACACTTCCTACCATACAATGCTTCATAGGGTGACATCTGTATAGTAGCCTGATAGATGTTGTCATAGGTGAACTCGATTAATGGTAGTTTCTCATTCCATGATCCTTTGAAATCAATAATACAAGCTTGAAGCATGTCTTCTAAAATCTAAATGGTACGCTCCGACTGTCCGTCTGTTTGAGGATGTAATGCAGTACTGAATTTTAGCGTTGTACCCATAGCCTTCTGTAATCCTTCCCAAAACTGTAAGGTAAAGTGTGGGTCTCTATCGGACACAATGCTTTCAGGTACACCACGTAATCTGACAATGTTATCCACATATAATTTGGCTAACCTCTCTAGGGTATACTGTGGTCATATAACTATAAAGCGAGTTGTTTTAGTTAGACGATCTACAATCACCCAGACCGCGTCAACTACTCGGGGAGTCAATGGTAACCCAGTGACGAAGTCCATAGTGATGCAGTCCCATTTCCATGTCTGGTTCTGGCAGTGGCTGCAACAATCCTGCAGGTCTTTGCCTTTTAGCCTTTACCCTCTAACAATTTAGGCATCGAGACACGAATTTAGCTACATATGCTTTCATTCCTCTCCACCAATATAATTTCTTCAGTATGATACATCTTTGTACTTCCAAGAGGTACCGAATTAGCGGTGGTGTGAGCTTCCTTCATTAATCTGTGTCTAATGTCCAAGTTTTTCATTTTAGGAACACATACACTTCCTTTGTACTTCAGTACCTTTTCATCGTCCATGGTGAACTCAGGAATAGTCCTACCTTTTTCGATGTCTTCTTGTACCGTTCTCAGATAAGGGTCTGATCTAAGGGCGGCTTTCACTTCATCTATTATATTAGGTACAATCTTCAATGTTGCGAACATATTTGAAAACTGATGAATAAACCCTTGGTTGGTTGATCTGCCCGGTGCATCTATCACGAACTGCTCATTACCATGATGAAATACTTTTCCTATAACACACATTGCTGCAGTCGTGTTAACCTCCCCTTGGGATTTTATCATTGCTTTTCTGCTTAGCGCATCAGCAACTACATTAGTCTTTCCTGGATGATACTGGATATCACAATCATAATTCTTCAATAATTCCAGCCATCTTTTTTGTCTCATGTTCAACTCTTTCTGATTAAAAAGATAAGTGAGACTCTTATGATCTGATTTAATCTGAAATTTCTCTCCATACAAATAATGTCTCCATATCTTGATAGCATGTACTACTGCAGCTAATTCCAAGTCATGAATGGGATAGTTCTTCTCATGTGTCTTTAGTTGTCTTGAGGCATACGCAACTACTTGTTCTCCTTGCATAAGTACACATCCTAAACCCAACCTAGACGCATTAGTGTACAAGGTAAACGGTTGTCCTGGAATAAAAATAGTCAAGATGGGAGCAGATATCAATCTAGTTTTCAATGTTTGAAAACCTTCTTCACATTTATCGGTCCAAATAAACTTTTCTCCTTTCTTAGTCAAACTGGTGAGAGGTACGGAAATTCTGGAGTAGTCTTCCACGAATCGTCGGTAATACCCAGCTAGACCTAGGAAACTTTTGATTTTTGCAACACTCTTAGGCGTTTCCCATTTCACAATGGCTTCAATCTTGCTAGGATCCACTTTAATTCCTTCAGCAGATACAACATGGTCTAAAAAAGTGACCTCATTTAGCCAAAACTCACACTTTGTAAATTTGGCGTAAAGCTTCTCTTTTCTTAGTCGCTGCAGAGTGGCTCTTAGATTCATGACATGAGTTTTCTTGTCTTTGGAGTAGACTAATATATCATCAATAAACACAATGACTGACGTATCCAACATATCATGGAATACCCGATTCATGAGTTCCATAAAAGTTGAGGGTGCGTTAGTCAATCCAAAAGACATGACTAAAAATTCATAATGTTCATATCTTGTTCTGAATGCTGTCTTTGGAATATCACCTTCCTTAATCTTCAACTGATGGTATCCTGACCGAAGATCAATCTTGGAGAATACCTTGGCACCGTGCAACTGATCGAACAAGTCATCAATCCGAGGCAACGGGTACCGATTCTTAATTGTAAGCTTATTCAATTCTCAATAGTCTATACACAGTCGAACACTACCGTCCTTCTTCACAAACAAAACTGGCGCTCCCCATGGTGATATGCTAGGTCTGATATAACCCTTGTCCAGTAATTCCTGTAATTGCACCTTCAGTTCTTTCAGTTCAATAGGAGCCATTCGATAGGGTGCTTTAGATACTGGTGCGGCTCTGGGTATAAGATCTATAACGAACTCTGTCGCTCGGTCGGGTGGTAGTCATGGTAGTTCCTCAGGAAATACATCTGGAAAGTCACGCACAACATCAATATCCTCCATTCGTGGTACTTCCTTGGTGAGGTCGACCACGGATACTAGATACCTAACTCCTTATTTCTCGAGGCATTTTCTAGCCTTTAATGTAGAGAGGATGAGTTTTCATTTACGGGGTAGTCTGGTTCCCGTAAAACTAAACTCTGCTTCTTCCTTGTCTTTAAATGACAATTTCTTTTTTGCACATAATAGGTTTGCAGAATGCCGAGCTAATCAATCCATTCCCAAGATAACGTCAAAGTCTGCCTTCTCGAGTTGAATCAAGGTTGCATCCAAAATCTTCTTGCCGATAAGAACTGGACATGGTCCATAATCTTTTTCTAGTTCCACTTCTAATCCTATAGGTGATCTTATAAGTAATTTGTAGTCTAATAATCTGAGGGGTAGATTTAGCTTCTTTCCAAATGACACAGATATAAAATAATGAGTAGCTCCAGAATCAAAGAGCACTTTGGTGGGTATGCCATTAATACGTACGATACCTGTGATTTATTTTAATTTAGTCTACATGCTCACACAAGGTAATATAAATGAAAGGTTAGGTCATACCTGTGACCACATCACCACATCAGGCGATGCGGCAACATCTTCAGATGTAACTGCATAAACCTTTCCTTGCTGTAGCTGCTTCCTAGGCTTAGGACACTCCCTTGAATAATGTCCCATTTGATTGTAGTTATAGCATTTTACTCCTTCATTATTTTGCTTTTGTTGAGGTTGGGCTGTTGGAGTAGTCTTGGCTGTAGCATTAAAGCCTTGAGTATGGAAGGGTTTAAATGTCTTTGTGTTCCCTCCGTTATAAGAATTTTCATTCGGCCTTTTGATACCTCTATTTTGAGCAAAGTAGCTCTCCTTCTGGCTCGATTCTAGTACTCGAGCAATCTACATGGCTTCATTATAAACTTTCTTTTCTAGCCCCAAAACATGCTCTCGAATGCTTCCCCTAAGTCCCATGACGAACCTTTGGGTTTTAGTATTTTCCTCTTGCATGCTGGAGGGTGCAAAAAAAAAAAAAAAAACAGCTCTTCATAACGCTGTTGATATGCATCTACAGTCATCTGTCCCTAATACAGACTCAGGAATTCTCTTTCCATTGCATCTCTAAAACTTATGGGAAAATACTTCTTGAAAAATGCCTCTTTATAGATAGCCCAGGTCAATTGGGCGTGCTTGGTTAACAAATAACTCCGAGTAGACTTCCACCAGTGGTGTGCATCGCCTTTTAGCATAAATGTGGCACACAATACTTTTTCCTCCTCGTTAACCATCATCATCATAAAATTCCTTTCCATCTCGTCGATCCAGTGAGCTGGCCACAAAGGATTTGCTGGCTTGCCATTATATTCCTTAGGCTTCATTTTCAAAAAACGCTCGATCAGTTGAGAGTGGTCCAACTGATATTGAGCATAGGCCCCCATACATAGGTGGTTGATATTGGTAACTGCCTTGGGCTACCTCAGGGTTCTGTATTGGAGCTTGTACAACTGGCGTTTGAGGTGCTTGGGGTACCGTGTTGCTACCCCCTGGTACTGTGCTAGCTTGTTTAGCTGGCATAGGTGTAGTATGCACAGCTGGAAAAACCATTCCTATAGCAGCTTGTATATTGGCTTGCACCTAGTGTATTTGCTGCAGTTGTTGCGCTAGGTTCATAACTGCTATAGCCAAATCTGTAGGTGGGGCTGGCAAGTTTGTAGGATTTGCCTGGCCATTAGCTCCTGGTGGTGCCATATTCTGATTCCCGTGTCCTTCAGGATTTTCATGGCTGTCTTCCTCCATAGGTGGTGGTGGTGGAATTGGGTTACGTCCTCACCTGGTTACTCTTCGCCCAGCCATTTCCTGTTCCGATGGTGGTAGTGTCTGAAAAATCATAAAACATGTGAGGCAATCATTATATAATTCATTCCCATGTCAAAATCCAACTAATCAATGTAAAATTCCAATTTTCCAAGTCATTCAGTCAAAATACTGTATTTTCCATCGTGGGGTCGGCAGTGGGGTCGCACTATGTCCGACCACAGGGTATGCGACCTCACAAAATCCTGTCAGCTCACAGAGAGCTTGTGGTCGATCGTGTGGTCGGACCCTGTGGTAGTTGTCACACCCCAATTTTGTACCAACCAGAATGGTGTGATGAACCGCCTATGATCCAACGGTTCAACCAAGATCTCGAATATGCTATGTCCTTTTACTTAAACCATACACATCCACAATCATAATCAGAGTAAATAAACAATAGCGGAAGTTTTTAATATTAATGAACTAAGAATCTAACAGTGATAACATAAATAAATTATCCAATTATCTTCAAATGACTAAGACATAAAATAAAATAAATTAATCAATTACATCTTCTGAATAATCCAACTATAAATCAAATCGAAGACGCATGAGTTGCACTCGCACGTTGAATCATGCGACTCCATCATAGCTTCTACATCCATCGCCGCAACATGTCCATACATCGGAGCATTCATATAGTCTTCTACAGTAGTACCTGCATCATCAACTAAAAATATTCGACATCGAAAGGGTGAGCACACATCATGGCTCAGTGAGCAAACAAAACAATACAACAAATATATGCATGCATTCAATTTATATCTTTGATCTGGTTCATAAGTTTGCAAAGTGCAACAGAAAGGATAGGTGACCACCGCACCTCTATACACGAGTGTGTGAAACCGCCTAATGGATCAAACACCATTGCCGTCCCACATGCACCCACTATGGAATAGGGATAGAGCTAAAGTGATAGGACCACACCGCATTACACTTTCCTTGATGCCCTACCCATACCAACACAAAAGCCCCTATTGGTGAGGGCTTGCAAACTGGGCTCACAACTAACCAATCCTAATGTCAAACAGTGTATCCAAGGCCTCACCCCAGCATCCCTCAATACGTCCATAGAGATAGAGCTAAGGCCCCCCAGTAGAGTCAGAGACTACACGGTCTGAGACCACCTCCCCTGATGCCCTACGATGTAATAGTTTTGCTAAGGTGATGGCGATACGACGATGTCAGTGGACAAAACTTGAGTAGAGATATAGCTAGAGTCTGGTGACCAGGATGAACCACAGTGTCTCA
Source organism: Protea cynaroides (assembly GCA_028583415.1). Taxonomy (NCBI): domain Eukaryota; kingdom Viridiplantae; phylum Streptophyta; class Magnoliopsida; order Proteales; family Proteaceae; genus Protea; species Protea cynaroides. The sequence goes on along the minus strand of CM053276.1, from coordinate 96,556,309 downwards.
TCCTCCCCCTGATGCCCCACTCGCATCAAGTACACTAACCATATGCATACATTCACATGCCTATTCCTAGCATCATCATCATCATCATGTTATAAATAAACTGAATTAAATATGCATGAACAGTAATAACAGGAATATTATATGACATATGATATGCACATTACAAGCATACAAGCATAAAATCATTCATGGTATTGGACTGAATAAATAAAAATAGTTTATTATTAGTCAATTAATTTATGTCTTGTTCCCTTACTTTTGATTGATAGTAGATCCTCGTTCAAGCTTTATGAATCACTTTTAAATCACTTAAAAACCTAACAAGTTGTTAGACTTTTAATTAGAATTAATTTTCATGTGTTTAGACTAACAGAAACTGAGGGGTCGCAGGTGGGGCAGCACCTGGGGTCTCAGTTTCTGCGACCATAGGGTGTGGGGTCGCAAGATAGGGTTGGACATACTCCGACCACACATGTGACCACACCCTCCCTGAAAACTTCCCGAGGGCATGTGGTCGGACATGTATGTCTTGTGGGGTCGGACATCATGTGACCCCACGTGCGACCACACGTGTTATGGTTGACCTTTCACTCTTAATTTCACTCCTTTATATTTGAATCTTTTGGCTTATCATCATGGTCCTTCCTATGATTGTTCTATGACTCAAAACTATAATTTTATTCACCATCCATTGTCCACATAATTTCCTCCATGGATTCTCTTGGAATTTGTCCATTGATGGATGATTTGGGTTTCTCCTAATCCTATCTTCTTCATGAACTATCCTAGGCTCTCAATTTAGCATGAGAAATAGGTTCATACCTTATGCTTGCTGAAGATTCAGAGTTTTCTCTGAATTTTCCTCCTCGTTAGTCTTCCTCTTCAATTCTCCTTCTCTTCCTTCTCTTCTCTTTCAGTTGGAGTTCTAAAAGAATGAAAGAGGCTAAGGGACGTCGTATTTATAGAGGAAAACCCTCCATAATATGCCCTAATGAGTTTAGGAAAGACCCCCTTCGGATTAGGAAGGTTTCCTAAATTCGGTTATGACTGAGTTTCGTGGGGTCAGAGGTGGGGTCGCAGAATCCGTGACCCTACCTTTTGAAATGTCCGACCACACGACCTAAATTTGTGTGGTTGGACTCTTTTGAGGTGGGGTCGGTCACACCTGTTTAGGCATGCGACCACACGCTCATAATTGACTGTTTTTTGGTTAATTTCATACCTGGTCTTGTGGTTTCTTTACGCACTTGGTCCACTTGGCTCGACCATGATAGGTAGACCTAGTACAAGGTGGTAAGACTGAATAGTTCAATATGGATCTTACAATGTGTCTCTAAAAGTGAAGACTCAGATATTAGTCACAGACTAATGAAGGAAGCCCACATCACCGCTTATTCGGTACATCCCGGGAGTACAAAGATGTATCATGATCTGAAGAAACTATACTGGTGGAGGGGAATGAAAGCAGATGTAGCTAAGTTTGTGTCACAATGCCTGAATTGTCAGCAGATAAAGGCTAAAAGTTATTGCAACCACTACCAGAACCAGCATGGAAATGGAACTGTATCACTATGGACTTCGTCACTGGGTTACCTTTGACTTCCAGAGTAGTTGATGCAGTTTGGGTGATCGTAGATCGTTTGACTAAGATAGCTTGTTTTATAGCTATACGACCTTAGTATATACTAGAGAGGTTAGCTAAGCTATATGTGGATAATATTATCAGCTACATGGTGTACCTGAAAGCATTGTGTCCTACAGATACCCACGCTTGACCTCAAAGTATTGGAAAGGATTACAGAAGGCTATGGGCACAACATTGAAGTTTAGTACAGCATTTCATCTTCAGACAGATGAACAGTCAGAGCGCACCATTCAAATTTTAGAAGACATGCTCCGAGCTTGTGTAATTGATTTTAAGGGATCATGGGATGAGAAGTTACCATTGGTCGAGTTCGCTTATAACAATATCTATCAATGTACAATACAGATGTCACCCTATGAAGCACTGTATGGTAGAAAGTGTCAAACTCCTTTGTTTTGGAACGAAGTTGGAGAGCATAGTGTTGTTGGACCAGAGTTTGTTGAAGAGACATGTCGAGTGGTCGACATCATCAAGGAAAGAGTCCGAACAGCTCAGAACCGTCAGAAGCAATATGCGAACAATCGACGAAGAGATCTTGAATTTACCATAGGTGATAAAGTATTTCTGAAAATATCTCCTATGCGAGATTTAAAAAGGTTTGGACAGAAGGGAAAGCTATGTCCTAGATATATTGGACCTTATGAGATTCTAGCAAGGCAGGAAAGGTAGCATATCAGTTAGCACTACCACAATTAATGTCTAGTGTACATGATGTATTCCATGTCTCAAAACAGAAGAAGTATGTCAGAGATCCAACACACGTGTTAATAACGGATCCACCGGATTTAGCTGAAGACTTGACGTTTGAAGTAGTACCTTTTGAAATCACTAGCCAGAAGGTTCAACATCATCGCAACTGCGACATTTACTATGTTAAAGTTACTTGGAGAAGCCAAAATGTGGAAAAAATTACATGGGAAGAAGAAAACGCTAAGCGAAAGCAATATCCTCACCTATTCGACTCGAAAGGTATGTGTAAATTTCGAGGATGAAATTTATATAAGGAGGGGGGGGGGGGAAGTTGTAAGACCCACACTCCACTAACTTGGTCTAACTTGGTCTAACTATGTCGTGCTAGGTTTTTCATCCTTGCTGGACCAACTGGACCGATCGTGTGAAGATGGATCATAAAACCAGGTATGAATCGAGTTAAAATGCTCAAAAGTATACGTAGGGTCGCATACCTGGGTAGGTACGGTCGACCATATGGAAAGAAACAATGGTCACTGATCAATGACCCTACGGTCGACGGATTCTACGACTGTAGGCCATCGACCGTGAGACCCCAGACCAGGCTCCAAGTTGGAAACTTTCCTAATTTAAGGGGGATTTCTTTCCTAATGTTGGAGAACTCTATATAGAGAATTTTTCTCTATATAAAGGACGTCTCTCAACCATTTTCACTCTTTTAGAACATTAGTAAACCCAAGAGGAAGAGAAGGAAAGGAAAGAAAAGAAGAGAAGACTAAGGAGAAGGTTTTACTGAGAAGATTTTAGCTCTCTACCATAGGCAAAGGTATGAACCTATTCTCTGAAGATGTAAATTCTATGGAATAAGGCTTCTATGGGGGATTAGAGATGTCAAACTAGTATGATCCATGTGATTCCTTGAGTAAATCCCAAGGCTAATCATGAGGGGTGATTTTGGTGATAATGGTTGATGAGAAACTACTAATGATGACCATAGGATAACCTTAGTATGAACCCAAGAGAAAAGCCGAGGAGTTGACCCAAGAAGAACTCGAATTGAATGTAGTTGGTGACCAGAAGTCTTAAGGTCGTAGCTACGGTCGACCATAGCATGACCAGCATGACCAAAGGATCGACCATAGGCATTTGAGAAGATTTCAGAAATCATAAGGTCGCAGCTACGGTCGCACCATATGTGACCGTAGGGTATCGACCGAAGGTAGTAAGGTCGACACAATATGAGACCATAGGACCAATCAGACACATATCAGTGCTCTATTTTGATTTTTGACTACTGTAACATGTTACATATGAACCCTAACTTAAATTCATATAACTTTTAGGTTATTAAATCAATTCAAAGAGAATTATAAGGCTTGGAAGGAGATTATGTTTTGCTAACAGGTGAGGGAACAAGACCTAAACTAATTGGATAATAACAAACTGTTTATTTATTTGAGTCCAATGCCATGATTAATTCTATGCTTGTATGTTTGTAATGTGTATCTCACATGCCATCCAATATTCTTATTATTACTGCTCATGCATATTTATTTTTGTCTATTTATAATATGATGATGATGATGATGATGATGCTAGGAATAGGCATGTGATTATGTGTGTATGGTTAGTGTGCGTGATGCGAGTGGAGCATCAGGGGGATGACGTGGCATGGTGGTCTTGACCTGGTCACCAGACTCTAGCTCTATCTCTACTCAAGTCTTGTTCACTGACATAGTCGTATCGCCATTACCTTAGCAGAACTATTACATCGTAGAGAATCAGGGGACGTGGTCTCAAACCGTGTAGTTTTCGACTCTGTTGGAGGGCCTTAACTCTATCTCTATGGATGTATTGAGGAATGCTGTGGTGAGGTCTTGGATACACTGGATGATATTTAGGATTGGTTAGTTCCAAGCCCAATTTACAAGCCCTCGCCAATAGGGGCTTATGTGTTGGTAAGGGTAGGGCATGAGGGGAAGTGTTAGCGGTGTTTGATCCGGACACTTTAACTCTATATCTATTCCATGGTGGGTGTATGTGGGACGGTAATGGTGTTTGATCCATTGGGCGGATTCACAGACTTGTGTATAGAGGTACGGGGGCCCACCAAACCTTTCTATAGCATATTACAAACTTAAAAACCATACCAAAGATATGAATTGAATTCATGCATATGTTTGTTGCATTGTTTGTTTGCTCACTGAGCCATGATATGTGCTCACCCTTTCGACTTTGAATATTTTAGTTGATAATACAGGTTCTACTGTTGAAGATTATGTGAATGCGCTGATGTATGGACACGTTGCAGCCATGGACGTAGAAGCTGTTGAAGATGCGCATGATCCTTCATTCGAGTGCAACTAGTGCATTTTTGATTAATTTAGATATATTTGGTTATTGGGACACGTAACGGATTATTTAACTTTATGTCTTGAGTTTTTGAAAAATAATTGGATTACATAATTATTATATCATTGTTAGACACTCAGTTCATTATCTATAAGACTTCCGCTTATTTGTTATTTATCTCTGATTATTTCTGTGGAAGGTGTGTGTGGTTGATATGGTGGGTACTACCTAATGGAGATCTTGGTTGAATCGTTGGTTTATTTACGGTTCATCACACTATTCTGGTTAGTCCTGAATTGGGGTGTGACAAATTGTCTCTATTTATTTTCGCTGCTATATCTCTATGCATATTTTTTGTAGTTGCGTATTTCCATTGATTTGCATACAAGAGGGAATAGCCTTGTGGTTTTCTCTAACACAAACTGTAACAAAAAATAAAATATCTCCACTTTCCTTCTGGGAAAGTGATGGCAAGGCAAGGTTATAACTCAATTTCAACCTAATCCTTGCAAGGGGATCTTTCACAACCAATCCAATACCAAAATTATAGGTAAACAATCAAATCAGAATTGTAACAATGTAGAAGATTGAAATTATTAAAATCTCTCCAAGCTTGACGAGGATGATCTTCAGAATATATATTAACGCATACCGAAATTTATATATGATTTGAATAAAGCTAAGGAAACTATAAGTCTTGAAACTGGCTGCTAACTGCTACCACCACTGGTTATAAACAAATCTAGCTGAGGTGATGGTAATCTTCAATTCCACTAGCTTCATTTGATTAGATCAGTAACTAACAGAGTCGCAGTATAAAGTAATAAGAACTTGAATGAATTAAAGATTTTGATTGAGTCTCACAACCTATGAGACTCAACCAGAATCTTGACAATAATCTGGTTTGAATCTGTGTTTCTCCTCTCCTTCATCTTATTTATTGACTTTAAGATAATACAAACAAAGTAAGACTGATTCCAAAAGGAATATCCAAAAAAAAAGAATAAGAAACTTACCAAAAATAAGAATAAGAAACTTACCTTTATAGCTTTTAGCTTTTCGAAAAGTTTTCAAAACAACTAAATATCTATAACTGATTTTACGTACTATGCCTACTTAGGAAACAAAACTAAAACTGACTTTAGGAGAAGGGATAGAAATCCTCTCCATCCTTGGGTCGGATGAAGACACGAGTGCCGACCCCTGATGGGCAACACATGAGGGTCGGCTGAATCCGAGCCCTCCATCCGAGCCAATAAGGTGAGCCAACAGGGGGTGTCGGCTTATGCACTGGCTAGGATGGATGGCTCGGATCCAGCCGACCCCCACGTGTGGCGCATTAGTGGTCGGCAGCTGTGTCTCCATCTGATACCGAGGATGGAGAGGATTTCTATCCTAGGAGAAAAGGGAAATAGAGGCTGGTGTGGACAGCTGCCCATAGCTATTGAGGTTAGCCAACTAGCTTGGCTTTTGTCTTCTTCTGTCTTTGTGTATAAGTCTTGACGGAAAAAGATCATCTGTAATGAGGCCACCCCTGCAGTGGGGATCCTATCCATTCAAAGTGGATCAGCACGTATCCTGATCCACTCAAAGTGCATCGGAATACACATGGATCCACTTTGAATGGGTGGGATCCTCACTACAGGGGTGGCCTCACCATAGAGGATTCCAATCCAGTCTTGACTGCATCAGAAAGGGTTATAGTTATAGTTGTTATAGTTAAAAGTACTGTTAAAAGTATCAAATCAGTATAAACAAGCAATGTTTTGTCGATTGCTTCAGCTAACCAAACTATAAGATTTTAAGTAATCCCAGCAACTCTTTTGACTATCTTGTAGTTCCTTAACACAACCAAACACCACTTGGGAAATGTCTCATTTTTTTTTTCACTTTGGATATCACCTCCTTACACTACTTTTCCTAAGACAATAAATACTAAAGAATTTTAAGTAATCAAACCTTGTCTTCCAACTGCAATCCAAGATCGAGCACCACTGGATGCAATATAATCTGCACACAGTCTATTGGTTATTTTGAGAACACAATCCATATACAGTTATTATACGTGCAGGGAAAAAACCAAGCACCTGGAAGTATATCATGTTTGGCTATCTTCACCGATGCACAGAGGTTAGCATAGCAGCTTACTAAGGTACCATTATGGTGTAGCTCCCATATCTGTAAAGCATAGGCACATAGTTTCATTAGAACTAAGTTTATTTTTAGATGTTCCATTAAAGGAACTAATGCATTGCAATTGTATTTTCCTAAATCTATAAATAAGAGGAAGGAGCAAGGGGCGGACAGACCTTTAGAGCCCGAGATTTGCTGTCAAAATTCTAGGTTGAGTTATCAGACTCAACCGTAGGTTTATTATTGTGTTTCTTTGTGTTTTACTTTCTTCCATTGATTCTTCCATACCTCTACTAAATTGCGACACTGTTTTACATTTTTTTTCTGAGCATTCAAACACTCTTTCTTGGAGCCGAGAATCAGAATTGCCACATTGTTGGATTCTGGAGCAATAGCAGCAGCATAGGCTGGTTTTGGATCTTTTGTGGATTCTGTTGCCCTGATCAGATTTACTTTAGACTCTGGTATGTCGACTACTGTGTTCTAAAGAAGATTGTCTCTAAGTTTTCAGTTTTTTCTACCGTTGGATTTTGAGATAAATGCACTTTTCTACTGATACAATTCAGGATTTTCTGTTAAGTGTTAATTCTGGTCTGGACTGATTGTAAGATCCTATCTTAGCAAAGTTTAGGGGTTAATTTGAGTTGGAACCCTACCTTTGACATCAAAGGGAATACATGGGGAATGGTAGATTACACTAGATCATCTAGGATTTTACTTTAACACTCTTTTCTTTAGCAAATGGTGGTATAGTCATTGTTTCTTTGGAAGCTCCTCCTTTGGCAACAAGTATATTACCTGGATCTATGCCTCAAAAGGTGGCTTGTAAAATTAGTAAATGGATTTCAGTTCTCCAAAGTCAATAACTAGAGAAGCCAATAATAGGAACGATGCATAAACTGATTTTTCTAAATAACAGAATATAGAAAACCCACACATACTGGCTGGTTGAGCCCACCCATGGCTTACACCCCATCCACTTGTTACATAGAGGTCAGCAATCAACTTCTGACACTGTGTCATATCCGATATGAAAGCCAACACATACTGTAGTGATTATTATGGTTATACTGATTTGAAACCAAACATTAACCTGATATGGGCATAAATGGCAGAAAACATGGTGAGAGAACCTCATAGAGTTGCAGGTAATGGAAATGAGTTCAAATCATTAGCCTCAATTGTTCGACTAGATCTACATTTTATGGAGGCAACTGCCACCAATGAGATGATGGTAGTCTTCACATTGGTAGTCGGTTAAATATCACAAAGTTACGTGTTTTCTTTAGAAGAGCATATTTTCAATATCTTGTAGTCTACAAAATGCACATGCTTATGTAATTCACAATCTATTTACCAATGCAGCTTCTTCAGAGATTCCTTCTTCACTTATCTGTCCAAGGGCCAATGCAGCTTCACTAAAAACAATAATCCATAAATCCAATGGCAGCTCCTCCTCTATTGATCAGTTCAGCCTTACTAGAGTTTCTTTAATTTTTACAATCTTCTCCCATTGTCTCTGTGACCAATCCAAACAGCACAGAGATAAGAAAATTATAAAATCTAACAACAATTTGCATCTTCTATTTGGTGGAAATTATAGCTAAATCAGTACAAGATTTGTTATAGAACACATCAGAAAACAAATATACCAGAATAGAGAATCCACTCCATTTGAAAAAGATAAAAGGTGCAGCGTCATGATAATATGATAGATAGCTAGACAAGACCTTTTTCGGTTTTTTTTTTTTTTTCTTGGTTCCTTTGCTGCTCATTAAAATTCAATGTTTCACTCCTTCACCTATAACAACCCCCCTTAAAAAATAAAAAGGGAAAAGAAAAAAGTAAAAGACAAGTAACATACATGGATTATCCTCTAGTTTCATTTGAAGAATTTAAATTCTATAGATAATATCATAGGTGTTCTATTACTCTTCCCGTCTGAATAGAAACCATGAGAGTCCATGCAAACTGAAAGCAAAATTATTGGTTCATTCTTATTTTCTGCTTACTTTGGTAGAGAGTGATATAGGAGGTTTGAAAGTACTTGCACAATGGGACTAATATAGGAGGAGCAAAAACTGATGTAAAACAGATGAAAATGTCAACAAGCAATCAATCTCAGCTCAGTCTCTACCAAGAGTATCTACAAAAGACAACAAGCCCCCTTTTCCTGATGATGAGAAAGGCTACAAGAGATATTGGAACAGGAAAGAGTTTACAATGAAATTAAATTATTTCAACAAGAATCTCTCAAGAATCATGATGTAACTAGAGAGTCTTTTGCTAATCTATTGTAGTAGGTTTAGCCATGGATCAAACTAGAACTTGCTGTTATCTGGTTTAACTTCGGTCCAGTTTTAAAAAATGTGATTCTAATTCCAACAGCAAAATGGAAACCTATTATTATATTAAGTAACTCACCTTTAAGGCTCTCTTTGGTATCAATTATAGAATTAATTGTATAATATATTATGACAAAAGTAGTTTTTTGGTATGATTTATGGTATTTATTTATATTTAAAATAAATTAATATAATCTACAATCTACAAATAGGTTAGAAGGTGTTTATCATTATTGCGATAATATATTATTACTTCTTAATTTATTTTTAATGGAATTAAATTATTATTATTTATGATTCATAATTTATTCCTAAATGATATATTATAAATAACTCATAAACATAAGCCTAAGAGGGACTTACTGAGCATCTTGGCTACCGAGTACTAAAGAGTGGTTCTAATGTAAATGGTTTGAGCTTTGATAGCAGCTCATCTTAGTATAGAAATCCAACAGGGAAGCCAAAAGAAGGGTTTCCTTGGATTTGAAGCTAGAAGGAGAACATATTATAATACTAAAAAACCAATGCCTCATGTAATTTTCCAGGTGTTTTAAATACTCTAGAGGAATCATTAGAAATGATTCACAACATAACATGCTTATCCATCATCCACAACTGCATTCAAATCCTTCACCATGCCTCTTTTGGCTTGTGTTGCACTGACCAAGAAGGTTAGAGAATGAATTTCTTGTTTGTCATAGGTTGACACTGAGAGAGAGGGAGAGGGGGTGAATCACTGTCTTCAAAAATTCTTCTCAGATATTTCCTTGAAGACTGATGCTACCCAAAACTGACACTTCACTCACTGACCACAGCCACAAAATCATTGAAGTACAACCAAACACACAATCGTATGTACAACCACAGAGTGGCCATGTAAGAACCGTGCTCTGAAAATCCGGTTTAACCATGGTTTACATTGTATTAGGTCTCCCAATCATAAGCGGACCGGAAGGCGAGGCCGGATGACGAACCACGAGATCCAAGTATGAGAAACGATGTGTAAAAATGTGAATTTTACATACCGGCCTCAGTACTGGTCGCACTCAGGGAGACCGGTATGTACGACCGGTATGTGCAATAACGGCTGGAGACGGACTCCAGCAGGTCCCACACTCCGAATCAAAATTTTGGAAAGTTTCTAACCGTGGGAAACCTTCCTAGAACGGTCTCCCACTATATATATATGCCTCCCAACCCTCCTATGATCCTTCTCAAACCTTATCAAACCCTAGCCGTCTGGAAGAGATCTGAGAAGGAGCAAGGAGGGAGGAGACCGCTCAAGAAGAGGGACTTTCCGTTGGAAGAGCACGCCACCATCCGACAAACACCGGTAAGTGCTCAACCCTCTTAGTAATCTTAGGATTTCGGATCGGAGCCGTAAAACGGCGCAACGATCCAAAATCCTAGAACCCCAAAACCCTAGTTTCTTTTAAGATCCAATCAGGGATTTATGCGACATCATAGTCGAAACCTAGAAGGCTAAACGAATATTTAGACCTTAGAATGGTTTAAGAAAAACCCTAGAAACCAAGTCGATGACCGACGGGGGAGGGAGATCCGAGATCGGGCTCTCGGACCCAAACCGCCGGACCTAACTGCTGGACAATAAGTCCTGCGATATTGGTCCTATGGTATATAGCGCTGGACATACCGGCTGGACCTAAATCTAGCGGTATAGCCCTGCGGTACATACCGTAGGACATACCGGCTGGACTGAAAGGTCTTGCGGTATGGGCTTGCGGTATATACCGCAGACATATACCGGTCTCACTCTGAGTGAGAGAGTGAGACCGGTATACATACCGCAGGACATACCGGTCCCGCGACCGATATGCTTACCGAAGCCTGTTTGCTAGGCCAGACTTGGTTCTGACCAACTGTAACCCTAATAATGTAATTCTAATCTATGAGTATGATTATGTAGGACCTGTAGACAACGTGAGTAGGCCCTGTGACACAGAGCGAACTTGTTATCACGCGTCAGGTAAGGGACAAGATCCCAAACCCTAATTAACTAAATAACAGTAAACTGTTATGATTATTTTGTATCTATGTTTATTGTCTGATGTTTGTGCATTTCACATGCCATTTTAGTTGTTATATTATTATTATCTATTCATGCATATCATATGATAGGATGTTGGTTGTTTAGGCATGTGGATGTTTTTAGTTAGTGTGTGGAATGTGAAGGGGAGTGGAGCCCTGGATATATCCTCACACTAACACATTTTCGTATCGCCGTCTACCTTAGCGAACTTGGTGCGAATAGGGTATCAAGGGGAGGACGTGGGATTGTGGTTCAATCTACCCACCATACTCGAGCCCTATCTCTATGTCGTAGGGAGCCGTGCTAGGGTAGGGCCATAGATACTGTATTGATATATGGGACTGGTTAGAAACGAAACCCACTTGTAAGCCCTTGCCAATAGGGCTTTAGGTATTGGTACGGTGTAGGGTATCAGGGGGAGGATGTGGTAGTGTGGATTGTTGCCTGACCGCCAGACTCTAGCTCTATCTCTATATCAGAGTGAATGATGTAGGGCAACAACAGTAGTGTAGATTATTGCCTGACTGTTGGGTGTACTCACACTCTCGTGCATGGAGGTGCGGTGGCCGCCAAACCTTACCATAGTATTTTGCAAGTTATACCTGACCCAAATTGTAATGTTATCTCATACATTTTTTGTGTTGCATTAGTTTTGTACTTACTGAACGAAGTTGTGAGCTCACCCGAATATATATTCTTTTTTTTTTTAGATTTTGATGTAGGGTATACAGTTGATGACTTCATGACTGCTCCAGCATACGGTACAGTCACTGCCATTGACGCACAGATAGTCGAGGACGAGCATGACGCATCATGCGAGTGCTCATTCTATGTTTTCCTTTAGAGATGGTTTAATTTTAAACAGTACTTTGTAGTATTTTATTATTTAAGTTTGTGAATGATGGAATAATTTGGATCATTATTTTATTTACCATATAGAACTCAGTTCATTTATCTATTAATTCCGCTGCTATTTATTACTCTCTGATTATGTTAGATTGCTTGGAATGGTTTGTTGACACGGTCTATTGAGATCCTGGTGTGAACCGTGGTTTTGGAGACGGTTTACTCACACTTTTGGTTCAACCGGAATTGGGGTGTGACAACTTGGTATCAGAGCCCTTAGGCTTTGTCCAGCTAACCATTCTGCATCTAACTGTGTCCAATGAATTGAGATAGGAAATTAAAAACTTTAATAAAAACACACCATAAGCTTGTTTGATGCCTGAGACTTAAAAGAAGAAGCATAACATATTAGTAATGAAGAAAAATTTTAAGCACAGAAGTTTTTGAAGAAAACCCAATTAACTCTTTAATGATATGAACATAAATAAATATAAAGAGTACGACAGAGTACAGTCCACAGGTCGGACAATTACTTTAGCAAAATAAACCATAAATATTTAAACAAATGAAACTAGGTCAGACTATGGTGGAATTACGGGCCTGGGTGGTATCGGATCTGCGATATCATAATCACGCTCGTACGCCTCTCTAAGACAATGAACTTGGTCCTGTGTGACCCGTAGGCTGTGAGCTAGACGTCCCAAGTCCGGACTCATCTCTCCCTGAGCATCTTGAATCTCCATGAGCATGCTCATCACTGTATCTGGAGGAGGCTAAGATGGTCCTACAACGGGAGAAGGCTGGGGTGCAGGTGCAGGGATGTCCTCCATGTGTGCATCCCCATCACCTCCTACCTCAGCTTCTGCTGCTGCTGCTGCGGCTGCCGCCTGGCTTCTAAGTGGAAGGGGGCGAGCTTGAAGCTCCTCGTCACTAAGCTCTAGATCATCCATCCATCTACATCTTATAGATGGCCTCAACATCTATGTCAGAACTCATAGTGACCTCAAAAGCTGGCTCTCTACGCCTGTCCACACCTAAGCGGTGCAACAACACTGTAATCAACCTACCATATGGGAGATTCCCTGTTACATCGGGCCTCGCAGCATGAATCATGGTACGGATGATCAGGTAAGGCAGGCAGACTCGGTGCCTGGTAGTAACACAGTAGGTGATGTACTGAGTCAACTGGGACACCTCTCCATAGTGACTACTCTGGGGAATGATGTCATACTGTATAATACGGCAGTATAAGCGAGGCACGGGACGAAGGTTCGTAGCTAACATGATATTGCCTGGTAACAAAATCTATTCAGCAATGGCTACTCTCATGTCCTCTGTAAGGTACCCTTTAGCTCTGGGTGGACAGTAGATAAGTTCCCTGTCATCTAGAATCTCGAGAAGCGTAGCCAACTCAGTCGTATTGAAAGAGACCATCACTCCTTTCACATAGCTAGTAATCCAAAGATCCCTAGCATGTCCCAGTCATCTGGATTCCCTTCTACCTCCAGATTTGTAAAGAATAGTTTTACCAAATTAGGACGAGTGGTCTCTTTGTACTGAATAATGGGCAACCAGCCCATAGCCCCAAAGGCAGCCTCAACATCGAAGCGGTGCAGGTGTTCCAAGTTCACAAAACGACCCGATTCAATACGTTTAACTCGAAACCATGAAAGGCGCGCCGCTGCAGCCTCTGACCGGAAAAATCTCTCATCATAGAGATGGGGAGGAGGATGTGGCCTGTGCATACCCGGGCCAAAAGATCGTTGACCCACCCCACGATGTCCAGACATGTTGCAAACTGTTGAACAAAGGAAAATATGAGAAAGTTAGGAAAGAAATTGTCAAAATTTCGACAGCATAACTGCAGAAAATGTAGCAAAAGCCTCAAACTCACCCATTATGGGTAGGAGGACTTATGTGATGACACTATGCTAATATATGATCAAAAAATTTCAACACAAGACAAAGAAATAGAGACATAACAGTAGAAATTTTTCAAAAATTTTGGAAAACCTAGAAACCTAGGTTAAAAATTGAAATTTTAGGATTTCTCCCAAACCAAACAATGGAACTTCGAATAGGTTGAGGGGTTTTGCTCATTTAGACCCCAAGAACCTTTCTCAAGCAAAGAAAGAGGTTTTCTACTATTAAAAATTTTCAAATCAAGAAAATATAGGTTTTGGGCATGAAAGACGATGAGATTTTTCTCAAAGAGAGGAAGGAAAGGAGAAGCTTACCTTAGAAACGAGTTTGATACTCTTGGTTGAGGGAAAACACTCCTAGAAGCACCGGTTGGACTGTAGAGACTCAGTAACACGGAGAAAAATCACCACCGGAGTAAACACCAAAGAGAGAAAGTGAGAAATGAGACAAAAATCACGATTTTAAAGGGGATTTCAATGATACCGATCACACTCAAGGACTGGTAAGTGCGAACGGTACCTCCTGTAGTATGGTGTGACCGGTATGTACCGTAGGGTATACCGGTCTCACTCAAGGTTGGTATGTGCGACCGGTACCTCCTGCGGTATGGTGCGATCGGTATGTACCACAGGGTATACCGGTCTCACTCAATGTGAGACCGGTACTGCGACCGGTACCTCCTGGGGGGCTGGAAATTTTGAACCATTTCCCATTCCGGCCGAGCCATGACTACAGAACCCCAAGCCAGTATGTTATGACCGGAATCAATGATTTTGCCTAAAAAAATTTGAGAAAAATTTAAGATTTTGTCTGTTTGCCTTCGACTGATATTTATTGTTCGTATATGTTGAGACTAAATAATATCATTTTGAATAATTGTCTCATTTGTCTCATATGTGTTCAATGCAGTCAAATATCATAAGGAGAGTCCAGTAGGTCACAATGGTGAGAGAAAATGGTTGTATAATTCCTCGCAGACACCGTCACTCAAGGGCACCTCCAATAGAAAGAAATTCAGGGACAGAAAACTCTGAAGAAAATGAAGAGAGGGAAAATGGGGAAGAACTTAACCCTCTGAGTGAAAGAGGAAATCAGGTGAGAGATAATGAGGAGTCTCCACTGCCGGGTCAGACACACACAAACTTTGAGACCCTAATGGCAAATTTGGTCACCCACATGGAGGCACAGTAGAAGAAATTCTTCGACAAAATATTGAAGATGTTTAGGCCACTTGGGCTTGTACCGACACAAGAAAATACGGTACCAGTGGGGGTTAGCACAGCTGCTGAGGGACAACAATAACCGAACCAACACAACACGTTTCCCCAGTCGGTTACTGGGACACCCACCCCTAACCAGGATCAGGGTGGATATCAGGGTCCATATCAGGGTGCATATTATGGTGGAAATCATGGAGTAAATCAGAGTGGCTACTCGTATCAGCCGCAATGGTATGGTCAGACAATGTATGGACAACCACCTTATGGACAGTCACCTTATGGACAGAGTAGTCTCTAGAGCGGTGGATGGATTTCTAAAGTTAAAGCCACCAACTTTTACAGGAAAGTCAGGGAAACCACTGTGGCCAGCATAGTGGATAGCCGAGATGGAAAAGAATTTCCGTTTACTAGAGTGTTCTGATGAGGAGAAAGTGTTATATGCCACCCACATGCTGAAGGAAGAAGTCAATGGATGGTGGAACTCAACCAGAGCGTATCTGGAAACAAAGCACCAGATAATCACTTGGCCCATATTCAAAGAGACCTTCTTTGAAAAATACTTTCCAAGGAGTTTCCGCGACCAGATGGAGAAGGAGTTCCTCAATCTACAACAGTCTCAGATGACCATAGAGGCATACCAGCAGAGGTATGAGGAGTTGTTTTTCTTCGCTCCAACCAGTATGCAGGAGGAAGAAACTATGACCCGTCGCTTCACAATGGGTCTTCGGGGTGTTATAAGAGAACATGTGTTGGGGCGAGGACTTAAAATCTATAATGAAGCTATACAGGTGGCTCGAGTCATTGAAGCAAGCCAGAGAGATAGCTTCTTTGCACAGAATAGGGGTCTGAAGAGGCCTAACCCTGAGGTCCAAGGCAAAAGAAACAACAGACCATATTGTCCATTCAGGCCACCAGCTAGCACAGTGCCACCCAGACCTGTTCTTGCAGTGACACAGCAAGCAATGGGACAGAACTCCAACGTGAAGTGTTTTAATTGTCAATAGGTGGGTCACTATGTCAGAACATGCCCACTACCAAAGAGGGAACAACAGCAAGGCAAAGTTTATGCCGTTACTACAGAGGAGGCAGTCGCATCACCAGATGTAGTTACTGGTATGATTCTATACTGACTCCTTAGTTACTGCATTAATTGTTTGAGCATATAAAACTAAAGGAAAAATTAAAAACCTCAAGTACAGTAAATATAGAAGGGGTACCCGCCAGAGTCCTATTTGACTCTGGGGCCACCCATTCCTTTGTGTCAGTATCATTCGGGAAAAGACTAGATCAACCCATCAAGACTTTGGAACCAAGTTTGTTAGTTCGATCCCCCATGGGAATGGAAGTAGTATTAGAAGAGTATTATGGGCCTTTCCTAGTACATATTGAAGAACGAGAGTTGGAAGCCAATCTAGTCCAACTTGAGATGTCAGATTTCGATGTCATTCTGGGATTAGACTGGTTATCTCAACATTCAGCAAGCCTGTTATGTGCTGAAAAGAAGTTAGTTTTCAAGGACAGTAAAGGAACGGAGTTCAACTTTAAAGGGACTAAGTTTCCTAGAAAGAGAAAACCTATACTCTCAGCCCTAAAAGCAAGGAAGTGCTTAGAGAAAGGGGGAGTGGGATACCTCGTATCAGTTGTGGATGTGACCGCAGACTTGCCAAAAATGGAAGATATCGAAGTAGTATGGGAATTTCCTGATCTGTTTCCAGAAGACCTACCCGGATTACCACCAGATAGGGCGACTGAGTTTGTGATAGATCTCCTACCAGGGGTGGCACCTATGTCCAAGGCACCCTACAGGATGGCTCCCACAGAGTTGAAGGAATTGAAAACCCAGCTACAAGAACTATTAGACAAGGGCTTCATAAGGCCGAGTATCTCACCTTGGGAGCACTGGTGCTATTTGTCAAGAAGAATGATGGTAGCATACATCTTTGTATGGACTACCGAGAGTTGAACAAGCTCACCATCAAGAACAGGTACCCGCTACCTAGAATAGACGACTTGTTTGATCAACTACAAGGGTCAAGTGTATTCTCAAAGATTGATCTGAGGTCAGGGTATCATCAACTCAAGATCAAGGAGGTAGACATTCCCAAGACAGCTTTCAGGACAAGATATGGACACTATGAGTTTCTTGTGATGTCCTTTGGGTTGACCAATGCACCTACATCGTTTATGGAGCTAATGAACCGAGTGTTCCATGACATGTTGGACACATCGGTTATAGTATTCATAGATGATATTTTAGTATACTCCAAGGACAAGGAGGCGCATGCAATACACTTAAGAGCGGCATTACAAAGACTAAGAAGAGAGAAGCTCTATGCAAAGTTCAAGAAATGTGAATTTTTGCTAGACGAAATGGCCTTCTTGGGTCACGTGGTATCTGCGGAAGGAATTAAGGTGGATCCCAGTAAAATATCAGCCATAGTAGGATGGGAGGCGTCGAAGACAGTTGCTGAAATTCGAAGCTTCCTGGGCTTAGCTGGATATTACAGAAGGTTTGTGGAAGATTATTCCAAGATTTCCGTTCCACTCACCAGGTTGACCAAGAAAGGGGAGAAGTTCGTATGGACTGAAGAATGTGAGAAATACTTTCAAACACTGAAGTCAAGACTGGTTTCAACACCTATATTGACTATCCTTGCTCCAGGTCTTCCATTCACATTGTACACAGATGCTTCAGGTTTGGGACTGGGATATGTGTTGATGCAAGGAGAACAGGTGATCGCCTATGCATCGAAACAACTGAAGGAGCATGAGAAGAACTACCCTACTTATGACCTAGAATTGGCAGCAGTCATTCATGCTATCAAGACTTGGAGGCAGTACCTGTATGGTGAGAAATTTCAAATTAAGTCCGACCACAAAAGTCTGACATATCTTTTTACCGAAAAAGACCTGAACATGAGGCAGAGGAGGTGGTTAGAATTACTCAAGGACTACGACTGTGACATTCAGTACCATCCTGGTAAAGCCAATATCGTAGCTGATGCTCTGAGTAGGAAATGGGCATCGAGCCCCGAAGCAGGCCCAAGTACAAATGCAGCTTTGTGTGCTGTAGTTTCTGGCTCATCAGAGAATGAAGAACAACTCTTATTAAAGTCAACAGACGATCCAATTGAGCAAGGATTGATACACAAGTTTACTCTTATGTTTGTAGCACTGAAGATTTTGCCTGACCTGAAAGAGGAGATAAAAGCAGCAGTCCTACATGACCCATACCTCAGGACAGTGCAAGAAGATTTGGAAAAGGGTCGAGCCAATCCTGATTTCACCTTGGATGCAGACAAGGTACTCAGATATCATGGACGGTTATGCATACCTGAGAATGAGGACCTGGAAATCAGAAACCAAATCATGTTGGAAGCTCACTCCACTCCATATTCAGTACATCCTGGGAGCACAAAGATGTACCATGAACTAAAGAGGTTGTACTGGTGGAGGGGTATGAAGGCAGATGTGGCTAGATATGTATTTCAATGTCTAAATTGCCAGCAAGTCAAAGCAGAAAGACAGAGACCTGCATGGTTATTGCAACCATTACCTGAGCCAGCATGAAAATGGGATTGTATTATCATGGATTTCGTCACTGGCCTACCTATGACTCCGAGGTCAGTGAATGCAGTTTGGGTAGCTGTAGACCGCCTCACCAAGGCTACAAGATTTATCCCGATCAGACTGCAGTACACCATGGAAAGGCTGGCAAAGTTATATGTAGAAATTATTGTTAGACTCCACGGTGTCCCAGAGAGTATAGTATCAGACAAAGATCCACGCTTCACATCAAAATTCTGGGAGGGACTACAGAAGGCCATGGGAATGAAACTAAAGTTCAGCATAGCCTTCCACCCTCAAGTAGATGGTCAGTCAGAGAGGACCATCCAGATCCTAGAAGATATGCTTCGAGCATGTGCTATCGACTTTAAGGGGGCTTGGGATGAGAAGCTTCCACTCATCGAGTTTGCCTACAACAATACCTACCAGGCTACAATCTAGATGGCCCCATATGAGGCCTTGTATGGTAAGAAATGTCAGACACCATTATTATGGGACGAGGTTGGAGAAAGACGGATCGTAGGACCATAATTTGTGGAGGAAACTTGCAAAGCAGTGGATCAGATCAAGAACCGAGTAAAGACAACTCAAGTGCGTCAAAAGCACTATGCTGATAACAGGCGCTGAGACCTCAAATTCATTGTTGGTGATAAAGTATTTTTGAAGGTGTCACCAGTAAGAGGCCTAAAGCGGTTTGAAAAGAAAGGAAAACTGTGTCCTAGATATGGGGGACCGTATGAGATTTTATCCTGATGTGGCAAAGTGGCCTATCAACTTGCATTGCCACCAGTGATGTCTAATGTCCACAACGTCTTCTACGTGTCCTTACTGAAGAAGTACGTGAGAGACCCTTCGCATATCCTAGTTGCAGACCCCCCAGATTTGGCAGAAGACTTGACCTTCGAGGTGGTACCAATCAAATTAATCAGTCAAAAGATACAGTAGCTTCGAAGGCGAGCTATACACTACGTCAAGGTAGTTTGGAAGAGTCAGGATGTAGAAGAAATCACCTGGGAGGAGGAGGATGCCATGCGACAAGAATACCCTCATCTTTTCGGCTCTGAAGGTACGTTCAATTTCTGGGACGAAATTTCTTTTAAGGGTGGGGGAATTGTGAGACCTACTTGCAAATTTCGGGGACGAAATTTCTTTTAAGGGTGGTAGAGTTGTAAGAACCATGCTCTGAAAACCCGGTTAACCATGGTTTACATTGTATCAGGTCTCCCAATCATAAGCAGACCGGAAGGCGAGGTCGGGTGATGAACCACGAGATCCAGGTATGAGAAATGATGTGTAAGAATGTAAATTTTACATACCAGTCTCAGTATCGGTCGCACTCAGTGAGACCAATATGTGTGACCGGTATGTGCAATAACGACTGGAGACGGACTCCAGCGGGTCCCACACTACGAATCAAAATTTAAGAAAGTTTCTTACCGTGGGAAACCTTCCTAGAACGTTCTCCCACTATATATATATATGCCTCCCAACCCTCCTATGATCCTTCTCAAACCTTATCAAACCCTAGCCGTCTGGAAGAAATCTGAGAAGGAGCAAGGAGGGAGGAGACCGCTCAAGAAGAGGGACTTTCTGTTGGAAGAGCACGCCGCCATCCGACAAACACCAGTAAGTGCTCAACCCTCTTAGTAATGTTAGGATTTCGGATCGGAGCCGTGAAACGGCGCAACGATCCAAAATCCTAGAACCCCAAAACCCTAGTTTCTTTTAAGATCCAATCAGGGATTTATGCGACGTCATAGTCGAAACCTAGAAGGCTAAACAAATATTTTGACCTTAGAATGGTTTAGAAAAAACCTTAGAAACCAAGCCGATGATTGACGAGGGAGGGAGATCCAAGATCGGGCTCTCGGACCCAAACCACCGGACCTAACCGTTGGACAATAAGTCCTGCGGTATTGGTCCTACGATATATACCGCCGGACATACCGGCTGGACCTAAGTCCAGCGGTATAGCCCTGTGGTACATTCCGCATGACATACTGGCTAGACTAAAAGGTCCTACGATATGGGCCTACGGTATATACCGCAGGCGCATACTGGTCTCGCTCTGAGTGAGACCGGTGAACATACTGCAGGACATACCAGTCTCACTCACAGTACCGCGACCGGTATGCTTACCGAAGCCTGTTTGCTTGGCCAGACTTGGTTCTGACCAACTGTAACCCTAATAATGTAATTCTAATCTATGAGTATGATTATGTAGAACCTGTAGACAACGTGAGTAGGCCCTGTGACGCAGAGCGAACTTGTTATCACGCGTCAGGTAAGGGACAAGATCCCAAACCCTAATTAACTAAATGACAGTAAACTGTTGTGATTATTTTGTATCTATGTTTATTGTCTGATGTTTGTGCATTTCACATGCCATTTTAGTTGTTAAATTATTATTATCTGTTCATGCATATCATATGCTAGGATGTTTGTTGTTTAGACATGTGGATGTTTTTAGTTAGTGTGTGGAATGTGAAGGGGAGTGGAGCCCTGGATATATCCTCACACTAACACCTTTTCGTATCGCCGTCTACCTTAGCAAATTTGGTGCGAATAGAGTATCAAGGGGAGGACGTGGGATTGTGGTTCAACCTGCCCACCATACTCGAGCCCTATCTCTATGTCGTAGGGAGCCGTGCTGGGGTAGGGCCATAGATACTATATTGACATATAGGACTGGTTAGAAACGAAACTCACTTGTAAGCCCTTGCCAATAGGGGTTTAGGTATTGGTACGGTGTAGGGTATCAGGGGGAGGACGCGGTAGTGTGGATTGTTTCCTGACTGCCAGACTCTAGCTCTATCTCTATATCGGAGTGAGTGATGTGGGGCAACAGCAGTAGTGTGGATTATTGCCTGACTGTTGGGTGTACTCACACTCTCGTGCATGGAGGTGCGGTGGCCGCCAAACCTTACCATAGCATTTTGCAAGTTATACCTGACCCAAATTGTAATGTTATCTCATGCATTTTGTGTGTTGCATTAGTTTTGTAGTTACTGAGCGAAGTTGTGAGCTCACCCGAATATATATATTCTTTCTTTTTAGATTTTGATGTAGGGTATACAGTTGATGACTTCATGACTGCCCCAGCATACGGTACAGTCGCTGCCATTGACGCACAGACAGTAGAGGACGAGCATGACGCATCATGCAAGTGCTCATTCTGTGTTTTCCTTTAGAGATGATTTAATTTTAAACAGTACTTTGTAGTATTTTATTATTTAAGTTTGTGAATGATGGGATAATTTGAATAATTATTTTATTTACCATATAGAGCTCAGTTCATTTATCTATTAATTCCGCTGCTATTTATTACTCTCTGATTATGTTAGACTGCTTGAATTGGTTTGTTGACACGGTCTATTGAGATCCTGGTGTGAACCGTGGTTTTGGAGATGGTTCAACCATACTTCTGGTTCATCCGAAATTGGGGTGTGACAGGGCAGGTCTACCAAATTGTGCATGCCCATCCTGTAGGCCATTCCACACACATCACGATATACAGAAGATAAATAATTCACACAAGATCCACAACATAGATATACGTGGTTCACCACCACAGTGTGTGATGGATAGTCCACGGTGTAATGCCCTACGGGCTCCGTATGTACTCAATATTTTTTTTTAGCTGTACATACAGTAGAATGTACATACACCTAATTTACCTAACATAAAATCAGAAGGGCACAAATGTGCTTTCAATTCAGGTACCAAAGTACCAGTATTCAGCACTTGCTGCATACACCAAACTTATTCCGCACCTACAGGAAGCTAACAATATTAGTTTTAGGCTTATAATTGCTTTACAATTTTTTCCCACTAGTTAGGTATTCAACATAATCACTTACACTAGCATATATATATATATATATATATATATATATATATATATATATATATATATATATATATATATATATATATATATATATATATATATATATATAAATGGAAGCAAGGTAAACATACAAGGCACATAAATGCTTACAACCATCGCTTCTAGAAATCTAGAGATGTCTATGAAGCTCTACACTGCTCACTAGAATTTTCTTCCACACACCCAAGCTCACAAGGTCTCCATTGAAGCTTACAGAATTTACACCTCTCTTTAACGGCAATAATTCTTTAAAATTTTCAATGAATGATTTTAGCACCAAACCCTCGCTTCCTTTTCCATTCCACTTCCCTCTTTTCTTCAATGCAACAAATGCACAATGGAACCCTTCATTTAGTTTCTCTAAAGCTTTTTCGAGCTCTCACAATCACCATTAATGGTCAACCTTTCTTCAAGGTCTTCAATAGACACAATGACACCTCATACAACCCATGGATAGTAAATGGTAGGAAGTGATCCTCAATGCAAGACCAAATCGAAACCCTAGCATGGTATTTCAATTAAAACAGAATAGCTTCTTCTCTAAATTTTCCTTACTTCCATTAATGGCTCATAGCCATTCTTACCTTACAAGATCCTCCAATGGACCCTTAATGACCTCCTTGAAGGTGAGTGTAGATATTTAATACATTAAAACTCACAAAAACCTTTCAAGAGACGTTTTCACCCCAAAAACCAGAGAGACTCTACCTTATTCATCCCCAAACCATACCCAATAGGTAGAGCATTCAAAATAGGGCACAAAGGAATTTGAACAGTCCGATTTGGAAGTCAAACGATCAAGATATGATCGAAACAATGTTAACCAATGAAATCATTCAAAAAGGAACCTTTTTAACATTTCCGTACACCTGCGGTACACTGGAGCACCACCGCGTTGACAGTTGAGTTGTCGAGTTCATGTTGGTCGGTCAGAGAATCTTGTGTCAATTCCATCGGATCAATGAGAATTGGCGGGTTTCACTGTAGACCTTTCGATCAGCTTGATAGCGTCAGATGGAGTCGGGATTTACTTTGTCCGTAAGATTTGTATCTTCCCGCTGCCATACCATACACGCACCATACCTAATCACTGCATAATCTCAAAACGTCGCGGAGTATCGTATTAAGTTGCATCCCACCAATGAAAATCTTCGTGGGAGTATCATTTTGTGTCTGCCGAAAAACACTAAAGCCCGCTCCGAAGAGAATCCTCCATCAGTGGCTCTTGCTTGGCTATTGATTTCGAATCCCTTCATTTTGATTTTCCCAAAATACCCTTGAAAACCAATAATATGGCCTTTGTGACCGGGTTTTTTTCACTTGAAACACTTTGAGACTTTAAGACTGGCCGAGGGGTGCTTCTCTCCTTGCATTAAGTCGAGCAGGTTGGGCGCACCCCATCCCCTTGCACGCGGCTATGGTCATGCGGGCCTGCTGGCTTGCGGGCCTACAAGTGCTGGTTGGTGGCATGGCCTGCCGCCTGCTATGGGCCTTACTGCCTTGCGGGCATGTTGGGCAGCTGGTGGCCTGTTGTTGCTTGGTCCTACGGCCCTTAGCCAGGTGCCATGCGGCTGGGCTGGCTGCCATGGTGGCAAGCCACCTCAACCACTTCTTCTCTCTCCTCCTTTTCTCTCTATTTTCTCTCCCTTCTTTTTCTCTTTAGATTTTCTCACTCTTGATCAAACAAGTCACATCATCAGTGAAACCCACACTCTCTCCTCTTGCCACACCATTAGTGGGACCCACAATCCACACTCTCTTTCCTCTTGCCACACCATCAGTGGCACTCAGACTTTCTCGAAGTTGTAGAACACGTACCCATGGCTGCCTCAGTTCTGTCACTTGCACAGATACTCTCTCCTGTACTGATGCTCTTTCCTCATTTCTTTGACTGTAAGCTCATCCACATTGCTACATCAGTCAAGTTGCCAACAATGACAACACTTGGCCAACATTTTTTCCCACAATTATTGCAGGTGAACCAGTTTAAACCGAAAAAACAGATCTAGACTGAACCTCAGGAGTTGTAGGATTTTATAGCATCATGCCAAACTGAGCAACTCATTGTTTGTTCATAAAAATAACATGAGGATACATGAAGTGATTGGTAGACAGATAAAATGAGACATTAGTTGGTAAGATAAGATTAGAAGAATTCTAAGGGACTATATTTAATTTGTGGAATTATTATGACACTAAGATTGAAATCATGTGTTCAAAACTTTGAATCTATTATACCAAATCTACCAGAAGATGCAAATCTATCTCGGATGGCTGCCACGTGGCTCTTAGGTGAATCTGAGACCCACATCTGAGCCGACACTCCCTGTCGGCTCGGCTTGTCGGCTGGGTATCAGCTCAAACGTGGGTCTCGAATTTACCGAGAGCCACATGACGACCATCCAGGGCATGTTACCACTGTCCTCCCAAAACCACTGGTTGGAGAAGATACGGATCCCCCAAACTCAATAATTCAAAATTAAAATCAAATAGTTCTCTTTCAGATCGGGGAATAATGAAGGCGTCAATCAGAGTAAGACATCCGTCGGATACAAATCCTTAATTAGGAAAAGACATGTATGAAGCCACGTGTGAGTTCACTACGGATGTCATCTAGTAAATCGGTTATATAAAAGGGGTGATGTAAAATCCGGACCTATAAAACCCAATAAAACTTGGTTTTTCTTCCTGTGTTAAGTGTTTTCTCAGCAGACGGAGCAAGTTCGATGACAGCATAGGATTTTGGATCGAACCATGTGAGAATATGATAGAATAGTTATATAGATAAGACCGGAACTAACTAATACTGTCCGGTTAGAACCTGTCCAGTCGTAGGTGTCCTGATCAGGTGGGACCGGACCTTGCCTCCGAACAGGTTAAGTAGCATATCCGCCAATAAAGCATGTGTCAAATTCGTCGTTTGGAAGAAAGAGAATATTTCTTGACTCCTAAACAGGTGCTGTGGGTCCCAACCCAACTCGAACTCTCTCTTGACGCATTAGAGGTGGATTCGATTCCTAAATTCCTTTGGAACCCGACACTTGTCAAATTTCCCTTAATCCCTCCTCTAGTGGAGAGTCCCATTCAAGAGGGAGACACCTAACCTAATTAAATCACCATCTCCTGTCCTTAATTTAGAGTTCCGCACTCCTCTCAAA
Organism: Protea cynaroides; assembly: GCA_028583415.1. Taxonomy (NCBI): domain Eukaryota; kingdom Viridiplantae; phylum Streptophyta; class Magnoliopsida; order Proteales; family Proteaceae; genus Protea; species Protea cynaroides. The sequence goes on along the minus strand of CM053276.1, from coordinate 96,530,491 downwards.
CTTCGGACGCATCCTTGCAAGGAGAGAGAGAATTGGAGGAAGAAGGTACAGCAGTGGAAGGTTTTATAGGGAGAATCGTTGGCACCGGTCGAGCTACCGGCCAATACCGTCATTCTACCATGAACAGATTGCCTGTAAGCTTTTGCCTTCTAGTTCATTGGCATAGGTTGAACGAATCGTCCTGTAAGAGAAAGTCTCTAACCCATGCTATATAAGAAATCTTGATTAATAATAAGATAAATCAATTATTTCGGGAACTCTATAGATTTATGGAATGGATTATTATTCTTGAATCTCAATAGGAAAAAGTTATCCATTGATGCACCTTCAGTTTAGCATCCACTTTTGTGCTCTGACTGCTCAGCACGAAGGTGCTTATAAGACGTTACTGGGAAAACATTAGTTACAGGCGGTGATAAGTGTGTGATTTTCATATTTTTATTCCTTTTATATTATACTTTTTAATGTGTTTTATGTCTTATTGAATTGAATATGTTGAATTTTATTAATTTGATATATTTTAAAGACATTGTAAATTAATTGTTAAAAGATAAGAAAATTCTAGCATCCTTAATATTGACGTTTTAAGTTCCATGCATGTTTTTAATATGAAAAGAATTTTAGAATTGAAAAGTTGTCTTCAATAAAATTGTAGAGGATGTCTCAACCTTTTCGGAATGATATTATGGAGAAAAATTCAAGTTCGTTTGGGGCTCCAAACGTGGCTTCAAAATCTAACACAAAAATCTAATCGAATCCGAATTGAAGTAGTCCTCTGATCTGATTAAAGCATTCAACGGTAGATGTAAATTCTATAAAGAGTCTCTTAATCAAGTTAGAAAATCTAAACATATAATAAAAGACTCCAAATAAGAAAAGATGACTCTACAATTTCAGAATTCTAAATAAAGAAGAACTCCTACATGAAGAAGAAATCCTGCACAAAGAAAGAGTTATAAGTCACAAAGGATTGTCATGTTTTATATATAGAGCATTAGTGTTAAGATAAAATCTCTTTCTTTTGTTGAAAATTTTTCTATCTTTAAAAGGATTGCAATGTCTAACTAATTTTCTTATTCAGTTCAAGGGGATTTTGAAGCCCAAACTCATGTCAATGGTGTAATCTTTATTTAGTAACATTCTTCTTCTCTCTTTTATTGAAATTGCATATGTTATTCTTTTCTCTTTAATTATGATATTTGTCTGAATAATTCAATAATGACCGATTGAAATTGTTAGATTAATATTAATTGCTAGATCTAGAATCTGTGATACGTAATCATCTTGATTCTAATCACAAGTAGCAAACAGTGGTAGATGATTATGTTCAAGTTTTCATCTCATCATTGTGAATAATATAACTTAAGTTAAATAATCTCCGCTTGTGTGTGATTGTTGCTTAGATTGATCTATTTTCTACCCTCTTAATGCTACCATTGAATTAAACATTGAGAGCTTATTCAGTGTTGTTCAATGGTTAGATCTCTTTGAAGAGCTTGTTAGTTGAGGTAGTTAAGGAAAAACTCGGGTAACAGAGCTTATTGTTATCTAGGGTCTTTAATTCTGATTGAAAAGAAGAGATTAACATTGCAATTAATTTTACTCATTGTATGTGTGGGTGGATATTGAACCAAAGACTGAATTTTCTCATCTAATTATCTTTCAATTTAAATTCTGTCTATATACTTTTAATTTGATTCAAACAACCAAACTCTCCTTCGTTATTGTGTTTAACTAGCATTAATTAGTATATTTAGTTTGACTAGAATATAAATTTTAATCAATTCATTCTCTCGACCTTTGCTTATCCTATTTACAGTTTATTAATCAGGTCAGTAAAGAAATATTTAATTAAATTGGTGCATTGGACACGCCACCAAATTTCGGCGCTGTTGTCGGGGAGTGAATTTTGATTAGTTTTTATATCTCTCTTTATTAATTTTTTTTTTTAGATTAGAGTGGTTTTTTCTATTTTAATTTTTTTATTATTTATTCTATTAATTTTTATTTAGTTTCTTTTCTTCTTATCTTCTTTTTGTTTGTTTGGTTTTTATTTTTAGTTAATTATCTTAGCTAATTGTGTGAGTTTATGATTCTGACGCTATCCACTCAAAAAGGAGATTTAAATTTTGATCCAGAACTTGAACGTAGTGTGCGTCGGTTAAGAAAAGAAGCTAAGCAGATTACGACAGAAAGAGAATCAATCACTCTCACAGGATTTATTTTTGAAAGTTCTTCGAGTGACTCTGAAGAAGAAGAAATCATGATTGAGAATGACAGGATGTGATTCCCAGATTGACACTGAGAGGGGGGGGGGGTGAATCAGTGACCACTAAAATTCCTCCCAACTCTGTAAAGTCTGTCCACCAAAAAACACACACTGCTTCCAAGAGCTGTCTGTTAACACTTGCTGCCTTGAGCTGACTGTGGTGGTTATTCAAACATTTATCCTGTTAACACATTTCGTGTAACACACTATGCCACTCCATACCAGAGGCTTGGCCTACCAAGTGTGTATACCCAGATCTGCAACCCACATACTTCAAATGCACAACACAAGCAAACACATCCACATCCATAGACACATTATGTAACGTGGTTCACCTATCACACACTGTGATTGCTACTCCACGGAACAATACCCTAATCAGGATTTCGTATTATACCCAATACACTACTTTAATGTTATGGTTGCACCTACAACCCAGATGCTACAACAGCGACCACATTCTCAGCTGCAACTGAGTCCTAGGCAACAACCCTCAATCCTGTTAAGCCCCCAACTTGACAGGTTACAAAGATTTTGATAATGAATGATTACAAACCCTTCCCATATAGCATTGGCATAAACAAATAGGGTTTGTGAGCGTGATTACCTTCCCAGCGTGATCATGACATGTGTGGTGCTCATCAAATGGGCTTCCCAAGCTCTCTAATGGTGGTGGGTAAGCTTCTTCAACAAAATGGGACTCTGGCACTCTCCCAATGCTTCTCGCACAACATCATCCACACCAAACTCTCACCATATGCTCACACTACCTCTCCAAAGCTTCAAATGATCATTAATGTCAGAGAGAGATAAGTGGAAATAGATTTTTTCACTCAAGGAGAGCCCTAATCCCCTTTTTTCTCAAAAAACCGTAACTTTTCTCACTGAAGTTCTTTTTCTTATTGCAGGCAGATTCAACTCGAAGAGAGGAGTATGGGACAATTTGAATCGCCTCAATCGGACATCGGATGGCCGATATATGGCCATCCAAAGTCTAGCCAATGAAATAAATCAAAATAGAATCTTAAGAAGTTATAATCGTGAGTTGCGAAGCACAATAGCCGCCGCTCTGCTGACATGACAGGTCCGCTGTCGAGTTCGGATTGGGGGATCCGAGGATCTTAAATGACGTCCGTTGGATCCATCAGGTAAAAGCGGGAAATAAGCTAGGCCTTGCGATTGGCCTCATCACGTTAGTCAGATCTCAACGCATATTATGGCCGCCAGATACGAATCCACATTGTCGCGTAATGTTTGTGCGTTTCACCGAATCAGGGTGCGATCTCCAAGCATTGAGGCATAACTTTTTAAGCTGTGTCTAGCCATTCAGAAGGCTCGCGCATGGATCTTGATGCACTGACCGACAAACACAGAATCCTGCATTTTTATTGATCGTCGAATAGGGATTTGTGATGCTTGGATCACTCATGGCCATCCATTTCGAATCAATTCTTTATAGCTTAACCGAAATGCCCTTGAACAAACCTTCAAATGGCCTCTGTAACCGGCTAGTGTCACCTACAAGGAATGCGATTCCAATAGGGTGCTGAGGGGAGGTTTCTTTGCGACAATTCGTCGAGCACATGGGGGGCTATAGCTGCGCGAACCATGCGGGACCTGCGAGGCGCGCACGTGGCTGGTCTTGCGGGCCTGTGGGCTTGCGAACCTTGCTGGCCTGCTTGAGGGTGGCTGCACTGCTGTGCTATGCTGCTGCTGACTTGTTGTGCTACTGTGCGCGCAGCTGGCTCTGCTACTGTGGGCATGGCATGCCATGGCATGGCTGTCGGTTGGCCTGCTGCATGCAATGTAGTTCTCTTGCCGGCCAGTTGTATTGTGCTGCTGTGCGCATGGCTGGCTCTGTTTCTGTGTGCATGGCATGCCCTGGCATGACTGTCTGCTGCCCTACTACCTGCTGTGCACCAGCATGCTGCTGGGTGGCTTGCTATGTGCTGCATGGCCTGGTGCCGTGGCTACTGGCCTCGATTGCAGTTGCTGACCTGGTCTGGGCTGGCTGCCTGGCCACCTAAAATGGGACCCACCTAGCCCATATTTTCTCTCTCCTCTTTCTCTCTCTTCTTTTTGGTCTTTATTCTCTTTCTTCTGATAGAGTCTCTCATCAACTGTTGTGCCACATCATCTGTAGGGCCTCACTAGGGCCCAATGCCACAACAGAGGGGCCTTAGACACTCTCTCCCCTCAGTATTACTCGGCCAAGGTTGCCAACAATGACAACCCACATAAGATGTCTACACTTTGCCATATCATCTACCTGTACTCACTCTGTACTGCTCAAACTAACCAAGGTTCCAACAATCTTTCCCTTTGGAATTGTTGGCAACCCACACCTACATAAGATGTCTGCACTCTGCCTGCACTGCCTTTCTCCCCCTTTGACAACAAGTCCCAAAGGGCATACATACATGAGAAATGCTCCCCCTTCATATGTACTCTCCCAACATAGCCTCACATGCAGGAGTGCCTACCGCATCTTTCCAATCCTGCTGGTGAAAAATGATGCTATGTAGTCATCAACTCCCCTTACACCTATGCCACCTACAGGGTGTCAAGAGTCACAACTCCTAGTTGGTCTCTGAGTCTCTCAAAGGAGTCCTTTGGAAGTACCTTAGTGAAGATGTCTGCCACCTGGTCTGCTGTAGGAATGAAGTCCAGTCTCACTTCCCCTTCAAGCACCTTATCCTTCAAATAATGATATCTAATATCAATGTGTTTGGTTCTTGAGTGTTGCACCGGATTCTTGGAGATGTTAATGGCACTCATGTTGTCACATTTAATGACCACTAGCTCCTCACAAGTAACACTGAAATCTAACATCTGTCTTTTCATCCAAATTACCTGAGTGCATGTAGCTGCATCTGCTATGTACTCTGCCTTTGCTGTAGATAAGGAAACACATTCTTGTTTCTTACTATGCCATGCCACTAGGCTTTTCCCCAAAAAGAATGCACCACCACTAGTGCTCTTTCTATCATCAATACTATCAGCCCAGTCTGCATCTAAGAATGCAGTAAGTGTGAACCTTCCAGTCTTGGGGTACCATAAACCATGGTCCATTGTGCCTTTCAAATACCTAAGTATCCTTTTCACTGCTATTAAGTGAGTCTCCTTTGGGCAAGCCTGAAATCTGGCTACCAAGCATATCGCTTGTAGAATATCAGGTCTTGAAACTGTTAAGTACAGTAAACTTCCAATCATTGATCTGTAGAGAGTCTGGTCAACAGTTGGAGAGTCATCACTTGAACTCAACTTATAGTTCACCATCATTGGAGTCCCCATTGGTTTGCAGTCTTCCATTAAAAGTTTCTTCAACATCTCTTTTGTGTATTTAACTTGAGAAATAAAAATTCCATTTTACCTCTGATGAACTTGTAGACCCAAAAAATAGGACAACTCCCCTAGCATAAACATCTCAAACTCTATCCTCATCTTCTCAGCAAATTGCTTGCATAGCTTCTCACAATGTCCTCCAAAAATGATGTCATCCACATAGACCACAACTACCAACTGACTGCTATCTTTTGTCATGACATACAAGTTGATGTCCACTACTCCCCTTCGCAAACCCAATTGATGCAGATAAGTGTCTAGTCTTGAATACCAGGCCCTTGGAGCTTGCTTCAAATCATATAAGGTCTTCTTCAGTCTGCACACCTTATCTCCATCATCACTAAGTTGAAAACCCTCAGGTTGCTCAATATACACTTCTTCAAGGTTACCATTTAAAAATATAGATTTGACATCCATTTGGTACACCTTGAAACCTTTGTGAACTGCCAATGCTAAGAACATCCTGATGGACTCAAGTCTAGCCACTGGAGCAAAAGTCTCATCAAAATCAATTCCTTCCACTTGGGCATAACCTTTACACACCAGTCTGGTCTTGTTCCTGACTACCTTTCCATCTTCATTCAACTTGTTCCTGAAGACCCATTTTGTGACAATGACATTCTTGTTTGTTGGTCTTGGAACTAACTTCCATGTGTTATTCTTTTCAATTTGATCAAGCTCTTCATTCATGGCTTTCATCCAGTTCTCATCCTTGCCTGCTTCATATACAGACTTGGGTTCCACTTCTGACAATAAGGAGAAAGTAGTTGTCTTCATTTTCCTGGTCTGCATCCCAGCATTGGGATCTCTAATCACTTGATGATTTGGATGAATCCTTAACCATTTGTTGTCCTTTAGTCTTCCATCCTTTTGCATTTCAACCTCAACCTCTTGTGATTCTGATCTACCTCTGACTGTTGTTCCTTTTCAACTGTCACTGTTTCATTATCTTCAAGTTCTTCAAACACTAGACTTTCTGGCTCAACTCTCTTGGAGTAAGGTAATTGCTCATCAATTCTGACATCAGAACTTTCGACCACCTTTTTTAGTCTCTTGTTGTAACACCTATAAGCCTTGCTTTTGAAAGAGTATCCTGAAAAGATACCTTCATTTGCTTTGTCATCAAACTTGCCAATGTTTTCTTCCTTCCTCTTGATGTAGCACTTTAACCCAAAGACCTTGAAGTACTTTACTGTGGCTTTTCTCCCAAACCATAGCTTATAAGGAGTCTTGTTCTCATGGGGCCTCAAAAAGCATTTGTTTGTGATTTGAACTGCAGAATAAATGTCTTCTCTCCAAAAATGCTTGGCAACATTATTTTCTGAAAGCATTGTCCTTGCCATTTCTTGCAAAGTTCTATTCTTTCTTTCAACTACCCCATTTTGTTGGGGGTTTTTTGCAGCTGAGTGTTGAATCCTTATTCCATTTTCATTGTAAAATTTGGTGAATTCATTCCATGTAAACTCCTTTCCTTGATCTGACCGAATATACTTGATTGTATTTCCTGTTTCATTTTCAACTATCTTCTAAAATGTCTTGAATTGATCCAAGGCTTCAGTTTTGTCTTTGAGGAATATGACCCAAGTCATCCTAGATTACTCATCAATAAATAAGATAAAGTACCTTTCTCCTCCAATGCCTTGGGTCCTCATGGGCCCACACAAGTTTGTGTGAATTAAGTCAAGTGGCTTGCTGACATGGAACTCTTTTGACTTGTATGTTGCTCTTGCCTGCTTTCCTTTCTGACATGGTCCACATACATGATTTTTTGGAACCTTCAAAATAGGAAGATCTCTCATTGATTCTTGTTTACTTATCTTGGCAAGGTTCTTGAAATTAATGTGCCCCAGCCTTTTATGCCACAACCAGTTCTCATCATCCTGACTCATCAAACATTTGTTGTCATTAGTCTCTGAAAGAACATATAAATTGCCTCTAGTTTTGATTCCCTGTGCCATAGTCTTTCCCTTTTCAATACTTTTAACTTCACAACCATTCTTGGTGAAAGTTACTTCATTGCCCTGATCACAGATCTGACTGACACTCAAAAGATTATGTTTTAGACTATTGACATACAACACATTATGGGATTTTAAATTTTCACTGTTGATGTTAACATTCCCTCTTCCATCATGCTGTCGGAGTAAAGGATCGTCAACAAGGGCGTTCCTTGCACCATCATTATTTCCAAATCTAATTGATCCACTTTCTTAAGCTTTTAGACTTGAGAAAATTTCTTTATTGCCTGTGATGTGAGTGGAACATCCACTATCAAGGATCCATGGCAAGGGCCTCCTATTGGCCTTGAAGGCCGCCTACACAATGAAAGATGTATTTTTTTTTTCTTGTTTTTCTCAACCCATATTGCCTTTTCCTTCACTGTGATGGGTTTTTTAAATCTTTCCTCCACAATCCTTTCTTCTCTCTGAGCTTGTCTCCTAGGGGGATTTCTTCTGACATTCCTTCTAGGTTGCCTTTGAGGTAGAAGGATGGTTTGGCAATATCTGGCTATATGTCCAAACTTTTGACACCTAAAGCAATCAATTCTGTCTTCAACTAAAGGTGCAAATCTATTTCTGCTTGTGAATACTGATTGTATGATTTGTCTCCTGCACTTTGAAATTCTGTGTCCATAACCATTACACCCATAGCAGTATCCTCTGAAGCTGTCTCTTTGCCTGGATTTGTTGACTCTTGTGAAGCCTTCTTTGTCAGTTTTGTTCTTAGAGTAATTTTTAGCATTTGACTTCCTTTGTTTTGCCTTAACAAAAACAATGGAGTCCTCAGCAAACCCTTTGCCCTTAGTTTTCTTTGTCATCTGCTTCTCATACCCAAGTCCTGTCTTATTGTGTGAGGGTCTTTGATAACTTAAGATTTTATCAAGCACATTTTCTTCTTCTTCCATTTGTGAAGAATTATTTTCAGCCTCTTGGTCAGTCACAAATGAAGATGAGGTAGTAGCTTCCTTGTAGCTTTTCTTTTTCTTCACAGACTCTATAAGCTCTGTTTTTAATCTCAGAATTTCTTCCTCAAGCTTTGCACCCTCACTTGTTTTTTAGGACAAAGCATTTTCGAGATCATTTGCAGTTTTCTTTGTTTCTTCATTTGAGACTTTTAGCATACTAATGAACTCAGTTGCCTCATTGTACTTGTCATTTAACCTTTTGTTCTTCTTCCTTTCATCTCTGAGATCTATAAGAGCTGAATATAGTTCAGCTTCAAGATTGGCCTCATCTTCAAGATCATCTTTCCTTTTAGAAACTTCATTGTTCTTAAGCATTTCATCAAATCTGACCATGAACAGGGTCTCACAATCATCTTCCTCTTCTGACTCATCTGAGGATTGATTCTTCTTGGTCAACAGACTTCTCCTTTTTGGTATAAATTTTCTTTTACCTTTCTTGTCATGACTCTCCTTGGGGTCTTCATCATCAGAGTCATATACTCTTCCTTTCTTTTGACACTTAGATGCAAAGTGTCCTAGGCCTCTACAGTTGAAGCATCTCAGTGTTGACTTCCCTTTGTATTTTTCACTTCTCTTCTCTTCTTAAGCCTTCTGGCAAGATAGGCTATCAATTCATCATCTGAGTCATGAGACTCACTAATTTCTTTTGCTTTTGATTTTTCACTTGGTTATTTGATCTTCAACTTTCTCATGGCTTTAAAAGTTGCTTCCTTCTCTGTAGGCATTTTATCAACCATTCTCATTTCATAGGTCGTCAGAATACCATGTAGATCATCAGTGGTCAGGGTATCCAAGGTGTCTATCTCTTCTAGTACTAACACCTTGGCATTGTACAGCTTGGGCAGAGTCCTTAGGATTTTCTTGACAACAAGTATCTCTTTTATCTCTTTACCCAATGCTCTGATTGCATTGGTAATGGCATTCACCCTGTTAGAATAAAAATCAATGGTTTCTCTTTCGAACATCTTCAGACTCTCAAACTGAGATCTCAGAATTTGTAACTTTGCCTCTTTTATCTTATTGTCTCCTTCATGCACACTTTTCAGTTTGTCCCAAATTTCTTTGGAGGGAGGACAGTTGATTACTCTGGTGAGCTCATTGCTAACAAGAGATGCTAGAAGAGTTGTGACTGCTTTAGCTTCATTTTTCCTTTTCTTTATTTTTGCTACATCTGTGATGTCTTCTGTGGGGTGTGTGTACCCATTCTTTACTACAAGCCAGACTCGATAGCCTTGAGATATCAGGTATGCTTCCATCCTGACCTTCCATACACTGTAGTTGGACCCATCAAATAGGGAATTCTTTCATGCCTGTGGTTATCTTCACTGGATGCCATTTTTCACTGTCTCTCAATACTGTCAGTACCCAAAGCTGTTAGTCTTCTTCCCTTGGGAACCTGTGCTCTGATACCAATTGTGATTCCCAGATTAACACTGAGAGGGGGGTGAATCAGTAACCACTAAAATTCCTCCCAACTCTGTAAAGTCTGCCCACCAAAAAACACACACTGCTTCCAAGAGCTGTCTGTTAACACTTGTTGTCTTGAGCTGACTGTGATGGTTATTCAAACATTTATCCTGTTAACACATTTCTTGTAACATACTATGCCACATACCTACAGGTATCCATACCAGAGGCTTGGCCTATCAAGTGTGTACACCCAGACCTACAATCCACGCACTTCAAATGCACAACACAAGCAAACATATCCACATCACACTATGTAACGTGGTTCACCTATCACACACTGTGATGGCTACTCCATGGGGCAATACCCTAACTAGGGTTTCATATTATACCCAATACACTACTTCAATGTAATGGTTGCACTACAACCTAGATGCTACAACATTGACCACATTTTTAGCTGCAACTGAGTCCTAGGCAACAACCCTCAATCCTGTCAAGCCCCCAACTTGATAGGTTACAATGATTTTGAAAATGAATGATTACAAACCCTTCCCGTATAGCATTGGCATAAACAAATAGGGTTTGTAAGCGTGATTACCTTCCCAGTGTGATCACGGTATGTGTGGTGCTCATCAAATGGGCTTTCCAAGCTCTCTAATGGTGGTGGGTAAGCTTCTTCAACAAAATGGGATTTCGGCACTCTCCCAATGCTTCTCGCACAACATCATCCACACCAAACTCTCACCATATGCTCACATTACCTCTCCAAAGCTTCAAATGATCATTAATGTCAGAGAGAGGTAAGTGGATATATATTTTTCCACTCAAGGAGAGCCCTAATCCCCTTTTTTCTCAAAAAACTATAACTTCTCTCACTGAAGTTCTTTTTCTTGTTGCAGGCAGATTCAGCTCGAAGAGAGGAGTTTGGGACTATTTGAATTGCCTCAATTGGACATCGAATGGCCGAGATATGGCCATCCAAAGTCCATCCAATGAAATAAATCAAAAGAAAATCTTCAGAAGTTATAATCGTGAATCGAGAAGCACAATAGCCGCCGTTCCGTTGACATGATAGGTCTGCTGTAGAGTTCGGATTGACGGATCTGAGAATCTTGAATGACGTCTGTTGGATCCATCAGGTAAAAGCGGGAAATAAGCTAGGCCTTACGATCGGCCTCATCACGTTAATTAGATCTCGATGCATATTATGGCTGCCAGATACGAATCCACATTGTCGCGTAATGTTTGCGTGTTTCACAAATCAGGGTGCAATCTCCATGCATTGAGGCGCAACTTTTTAAGCTACATTTAGCCATTCAGAAGGCTCGAGCAAGGATCTTAACGCACCGACCGACAAACACAAAATCCTTCCTTTTTATTGATCGTCGGATAGGGATTTCCGATGTGTGGATCACTCATGGCCGCCCATCTCGAATCAATTCTTCGTATCTTGACCGAAATGCCCTTGAATAAACCTTCAAATGGCCTCTGTAATAGGCCAATATCACCTATAGGTAATGCAATTATAGTAGGGTGCTGAGGGGAGGTTTCTTTGCTATAATTCGTAGAGCACATGGGGGGCTATAGCTGCGCGAACCATGCGGGACCTGCAAGGTGTGCAAACGGCTGGTCTTGCGGGCCTGCGGGCTTGCGAACCTTGCTGGCCTGCTCGAGGCTGGCTGCACTGTTGTGCTATGCTGCTGCTGACTTGCTGTGTTGCTGTGTATGTGGCTGGCTCTGCTACTGTGGGCATGGCATGCCATGGCATGGCTGCCGGTGGCCTGCTGCCTGCTGTGCAGTTCTGCTACCTACCAGTTGTATTGTGCTGCTGTGTGCGAGGCTGGCTCTGCTTCTATGTGCATGGCATGCCCTGGCATGGCTACCTGCTGCCCTACTGCCTGTTGTGCACCAGCATGTTGTTGGGTGGCTTACTGTGTGCGGCATGGCCTGGGGCCGCGGCTGCTGGCCTTGATTGCAGCTGCTGACCTGGTCTAGGCTGGCTGCCTGGCCACCTAAAATGGTACCCACTTGGCCCACATTTTCTCTTTCCTCTTTCTCTCTCTTTTTTCTGGTCTTCATTCTCTCTCTTCTGATAGACTCTCTCATCAACTATTGTGCCACATCATCTGTAGGGACTCACTGGGGCCCAATGCCACAACAAAGAGGCCTTAGACACTCTCTTCTCAGTATTACTCGGCCAAGGTTGCCAACAATGACAACCCACATAAGATTTCTACACTTTGCCACATCATCTGACTGTACTCACTCTGTACTGCTCAAATTGGCCAAGGTTCCAACATAGGACATTAAAGGAGTTGGCTACCCCTGATTTTAACCAACAACCTTTGTGCATTCAATACCCTACTTTGGATGTCGCTTTTGAGCTTAAGTCTGGTTTAATTCATTTGTTGCCTAAATTTCATGGTTGTGCAGGTGAGGATCCAAATAAACACCTGAAGGAATTTCATGTAGTGTGTTCAAGCATGAAATAGACAAAAGTATCTGAAGAACAGATCAAATTACGAGCCTTTTCTTTTTCATTATCAGATGATGCAAAAGATTGGCTCTACTACCTACCATCTGGGACGATCACTACATGGAATGAAATTAAAAAGTTATTTTTGGAAAAATACTTCCCAGCTTCTAGAGCTGCCACCATCAGAAAGGAAATCTGTGGCATACGACGGTATACTGGAGAAACACTCCATGAATATTGGGAGCATTTCAAGAAACTATGTGCCAGCTGTCCACATCATCAGATAAGTGATCAACTCCTAATTCAGTATTTTTATGAAGGATTATTACCCATGGAAAGGAACATGATAGATGCAGCAAGTGGAGGAGCTCTAGTGGATAAAACCCCCGGTGAATGCGGAATGGCTATTGTGAGAAGGTGGGTAAGAGCCTGCAGGTATGAGGCCGCGGGTACAACTGTAAGGGGCTATGGTTGAAGTGCACGCTAGAGAGCTTTCGGCCCATCTCAAGGTTGTTTTTTCTAGTCATACCTGAAGCTGCACGAAGGTTAATTACAAACATTGCTGCAAATTGCCAACAGTTTGTTACAAGAAATGATGTACCACTCAAAAAATTGAATGAGATAAATACATCTTTCCTTGAACAACAGTTATCTGACCTTACCTCTCTTGTTAGACAAATGGTTGTAGAAAATTTACAGCAAGTAAAAGCTTGTAGGATATGTTCGATGATGGGACACTCAACTGATATGTGTCCAACACTTCAAGAAAGACCCACCGAATAAGCCAATGCTACAGGTAACTTTCCAGGACCACCAAGGTAGTATGATCCATATTCTAACACATAGAATCTAGGTTGGAGAGATCATCCAAACCTGAGCTATGGAGAAAACGGAATAGTAGGGCAGAAATTCTATCAAAATAGACAGCCAACATTCCAACCCAGGCCACCTGTCCCTCAAAATTCAAACTCATCATTAGAGGACATAATTAAATCTCTTGCGCTAAATACCCAATAGTTTCAAAAGGAAACAAAATCTAGCATTCAAAGTCTAGAGGGCCAGGTGAGTCAAATGGCAACTGCTATGAATCGTTTAGAAGCTTAGGTTGGAGGAATATTACCATCACAAACCATGGTGAATCCAAAAGAAAATATAAATGTTGTGACACTCTGAAGTGGTCACGAACTTAAGGAACCAAAAAGGGTGAGTCCTGCTATACCAAATGAAGAAGAAATTGAAAAAGAAATAGAGAAAGATGAAATAGCAGCTCAATCTGAGGTAACACCCAAACCTTCTATTCTGTCTAAGACTAATCCTCTTCCTTTTCCTAGCAGAATTGTAAAATTCAAAAAAGAGGACAAGGATAAGGAGATTCTAGATTTATTTCGTAAAGTGGAGGTAAATATACCCCTGTTGGATGTAATCAAATAGGTACCTAGGTATGCAAAATTTCTTAAAGAGTTATGCACTAACAAAAGGGAGTTGAATGGTAATGAAATATTAAGTATGGGAGAGAATGTCTTAGCAGTCCTCCAAAGAAAACTTCCTCCCAATTGTAAAGACCCAGGTATGTTCACTATTCCCTATAAAATAGGTAATACCAGAGTTAAGAGAGTTATGCTAGATTTAGGAGCATCTATTAATATAATATCACAATCTATTTATGCTTTATTAAATTTAGGCCCTTTGAAAGAAACGGGTGTCATTATCCAACTGGCTGATCATACTAATGCGTACCCTGAAGGGGTACTTGAGGATATTCTTGTACAGATAAATGAGCTAATATTTTTAGCTGATTTCTATATTCTGGACATGGAAGATGATGTCTCACCAAATCCAACACCTATCTTGTTGGGAAGACCATTCTTGAATACAGCTCGAACAAAGATAGACGTTCATGATGGTACCCTCACAATGGAGTTTGATGGTAAAGTAATTCATTTTAATATTTTTGAAGCCATGAAACACTCCACTGATGTTCATTTGGTTTTTACTATTAATACTGTTGATTCTAGATTGCAGGAAGTGTTTGAATTAAATAATAAGAATGAACTAGAGGTTGCAATTACCATAGAATTATAGTTAGAGGAGAACGATGAGATAGAGATTAGTAAAGAATTGAAGGAGACTGTGGCAGCTTTACATTCTTTAAAACTAATTCTAGAAAAATGTGGAGTTTCTTTTATAAAGCTACATGGGTCTCATAAAAAATTATTACCCTCTCTTTTGCAGGTTCCTACCCTAAAATTGAAGCCATTGCCATCCCATTTAAAGTACGAGTACTTGGGAGAAAATGAGATATTATCGGTAACCATTGCGAAGAACTTGACACCTAGTCAAGAAGAGAAGTTGGTTCAAATGCTATTGTATCATAAGGAATATTGGACCTATTGGCGGTTAAGTATTACAACATGAATATAACTGATGCTAGTGTTCAAAGAAAGTTGCAATTGCAAGAACTTGAGGAGTTGAGGAATGATGCATACGAGAGCTCCAACATTTACAAAGCAAAAACCAAGGGTTTTCACGACAAGATGATTTTTAGGAAGAATTTTATTATTGGCCAAAAAGTTCTTCTCTTTCATTCTCAGTTAAAGCTATTTTCAGGTAAGTTGCGTTCTCGTTGGATTAGCCCTTTTGTTGTGACTAATGTTTTTCAGTTTTTCATCATGGTGCAATGAAAATAAAGAGCTTGAAAACAAATAAGATGTTTAAGGTGAATGGTCATAGACTTAAACTTTACCATAATGATTTTCAAATGGACAATATTGAAGAAGTGGGACTAGCAGATCCTACTTATGAGGGGTGATTGGACAAAGTTAGTCGGATTAACGACGTTAAACAAATGCATTGCTTGAGAGGCAACCCAAGAAAACAGATTTGACTTTTTTCTCTCTATTAATTGCTTTCTTTTGCATTCTTATTTTTCATTGAGGACAATGTTAGACTTAAGTGTGGGGGGAGAGAAATTAGGATCTGTCATAGGAAATTTAGTTTTATTTAGAGTTTTATGTTTTACTTAGCTTTATTTTTTTTAGACTTATTTAGTGTCATGTTTTTATTTTTAGTTTCTTTTAGTGTTAATGTGCTTTGGGAGTAGTTTTCATGAAATTTTTTAACATTTTTAACATTGGTTTAGTAAAGTCATACACTCTTACTATGGTTTTGACACAAAAATAGAAGGAAAGAGAGACTTAGGACACCATCACATGCAAAGTAATAAAAACCTATGTGAGGATAATACCTAGTTTGTATCTTGAGGTGGGAATCGAGTTAGAAAATACATTTTACCTGACCTAAAGCTAGAAACTTTTTATGGAGCTAGTTGGCATTTAAACCTTTTATTAAAGCTGAGACGTTATTATTCAGTATAAAAAAAAAGAATTTATGTTCTTGGAACTAGACAGGGCATTCCGCCTTAGGAAGCGATATGTCTTGGTTGAAATTCTTTGGATGAGATTTAAAAAAAAGAAAAAGAAATACTCTCTAGCATCAATGTCCTTGAGGATATATGCAAAAAGCGAAGCTACATAAGTAACATGGGAATGCATAACCACCTGCACTTCTCAAGCCAACTGTAGTGGAGTAGCTTAGAGAGAAAGAGTATAGAAAAGAAATATGAAATATAACTGTTGATATCTGAATATGGTCAAATATGCTCTAAATCTTGGGTCTTGGTTACCAATGTGTTACTATAGGATTTGCTTTAAGGAAAGGTATGTTTGAAAGATATAACAAAATTCCCTAATTAAAGATGCATGCTTAGTATTTGATCATATGAGATAATAAAGTTTAAGTGTGGGGACTTCCTTATTTTCTTGATCCCAAGTTGAATGTCTTAGCTAATAGGATTTGTGTATGTTCTTTTTCTAAATACCAAAATTAAAGTTTAAAATTTTTATATAAATTTTTGTGTGTTTATTCTCTGAAAACACTCACGATACACAACTCATCCACTAAGGGTGACCTAAGGGTTTAAAGGCTTGTTGTACGTGCTAAGTGCAATAGTAATTCCTATGAAAGTGAGTTAGGATTTTATTTTATTTTATTTTTATATTTTTCTTACCCGATGATGTGCAAAAGCTAAGTATGGGGGTATTTGATAAGTGTGTGATTTTCATATTTTTATTCCATTTATTCTATGTTTTTTAATGTGTTTTATGTCTTATTGAACTGAATAGGTTGAATTTTATTAATTTGACATATTTTAGAGACATTGTGAATTAATTGTTAAAAGATAAGAAAATTCCAGCATCTTTAATATTGACGTTCTGAGTTTCATGCAAGTTTTTAACATGAAAAGAGTTTTAGAATTGAAAAGTCATCTTCAGTAAAATTGTAGAGGACGTCTCAACCTTTTTGGAATGGTATTATGGAGAAAAATTTAAATTCGTTTGGGTCTCCAAACATGGCTTCAAATTCTAAAAATCTAACCGAATCCGAATTGGAGTAGCCCTCTGATCTGATTAAAGCATTCAACGGTAGATGTAAATTTCATAAAGAGTCTCCTAATCAAGTTAGGAAATATAAACCTACAATACAAGGCTCTAAATAAAAAAAAGAAGACTCTACAATTTCAGAATTCTAAATAGAGAAGAACTCCTACATGAAGAAGGAGTCCTACACAAAGAAGGAGTTATAAGTCACAAATGATTGTCATGTTTTATATATAGAGTATTAGTGTTAAGATAAAATCTCTCTCTCTCTCTCTCTCTCTCTTTTGCTAGATATTTTTCTCTCTTCGAAAGGATTGTAATCTCTTCGAAAGGATTGTAATGTCTAACTAATTTTCTTATTTAGTTCAAGGGGATTTTGAAGCCCAAACTCATGTCAATGGTGTAATTTATATTCAGTAACGTTGTTCTTCTTCTCTCTTTTATTGGAATTTCTTATGTTATTCTTTTCTCTTTAATTATGATATTTGTCTGAATAATTCAGTAATGGCCTGCTGAATTGGTTAGATTAATATTAATTGCTAGATCTAGAATCTGTGATACGTAATCATCCTGATTCTAATCACAAGTAGCAAACAGTGGTAGATGATTATGTCTAAGTTTTCATCTCATCATTGTGAATAATATAACCTAAGTTAAATAATCTCCGCTTGTGTGTGATTGTTGCTTAGATTGATCTGTTTTCCACCCTCTTAATGCTGCCATTGAATTAAACATTGAGAGCTTATTCAATGTTGTTCAATGATTAGATCTCTCTAAAGAGCTTGTTTCAGTTGAGGTACTTAAGGGAAAAATCGGGTAACAGAGCTTATTATTATCTAGGGTCTTTAATTCTGATTGGAAGGAAGAGATTAACGTTACAATTAATTTTATTCATTCCATGTGTGGGTGGATATTGAACCAATGACTGAATTTTCTCATCTAATTATCTTTCTATTTAAATTTAGTCTGTTTACTTTCAATTTGATTCAAACAACCAAACTCTCCTTCATTATTGTGTTTACCTAGCATTAATTAGTATATTTAGTTTGACTAGAATATAAATTTTAATCAATTCATTCTCTGTGGGATCGACCTTTGCTTATCCTATTTACAGTTTATTAATCAGGTCAGTAAAGAAATATTTAATTAAATTGGTGTATTCGACAAGCAACTAGGCGGCCAGAATAATAGAAAGAACGAGCCATAAACCAAGAATCCAAGATTTAAATTCTCCTGATCAGTCAATAGACTGAGCAGATTCAGCAAGCAAGCACTCAAGAAAGTCGTTGTTCCCTTGCGAGTTGTTTTGTTTGCCTTCCCTGTCGCTATTGCCTACAACGAAACTATTAGACAAAGAAAGGTTAGTTGAAACTGCTTAATCGAGTTGTATATCCTTATTCACTGTATTAGTTCCCTACCAGTTAAGCCAATCACCCCTCCAGATTCTCATTCTGTTGAGGCAACATCTTCGAACCTCTCCCGACTCCACTGATGATTATCTCCCAACGAAGGAGAGGCTTTCGTATCACCAATAATTGTGAAACAGGACTTGTCTCAAATAGGTAGAAAAGAATGGAACTCTTTAGGAAATATTCCATTCAACCCAAAGCAACATCGTGACATGTAAGGGCATGGTCCCTACGTCGAGGACAAACAGTTTAGTAACCCATCATAAATCTTAATATTGGATTGACACAGCACTCTCGGAATTTCGAATAAAGTGGGCAGCCTATGGACTTCTACTGTGGAGGTCCGGAAGCAAGTACGATTGCAAAACCCATGCAACCGAATAAGCCAAACATCAGACCAATTCTTTGGATAGGTCCAGTTGGTAGCTAGTAGCACGACTATGTAACCAGAGCTACAACTAGACACTACCAGAAGGTCTTGGTTGTGCGACCAGTGCTGCTACCAGACACAATCAAATAGGGCCCTCGCTAGTCCGGAGGGAGATTAAATGTAGCATCCAACCTAACACCGTGTATATGACACAAACCAATGTCTACCATCAAATAATAAGCCAAAAACCTCATGTGTCTTAATTAGGTGTCACGTACGTAAGCAAGGAGAACCTATGTGGTGTGGAATCGTATATTAGCTAATGCACAAGTGAGGGATTGAATTTATTTGTATGTTTGTAATTAACTTGCATGACTATTTTACATCCTTGGTGAATAACATGTCATCAAATAATTGTGATAAATGCATATGCATTTGCATCTTGATAACTATCTGTGTGGGAAGTTGGAAAGGGATTGAGGGCTGCCAGACCATTTCATTACACATGCACTAATTGGATGACCTGGTACCTTAGCTGATTGACAGTGTCAAGGAGGGAGTAGATGGACGGACTGGCATATCTGTTGAGGTACAGTCAGGCATCGTGGTGACATGTAGAACTAATTAGAAGAACCATACCCCATTTTTCTAACCCTGGCCAGTAGGGGGTTAGGTGTTGGTGTGTGGTGGGGAATGCGGGGGAGGTCTCGACAATGTTTGTCGGAGCATCATTGGGCGAGACTCATCTCTATTACCATCCACTATGAGAGACGAGTGGCTTCACTAGGGTTATTGGAGCAATACTGAGTGAGCGACCATTCTCTCTCGTGCATGGAGGTTGTGACCAACTTTGGAGAGTGTGGTCAGACCTTCCCATAGCACATTGTAAACTATACCTGAATTGCATGTAAGATCTTATTATGCATTATTGCTTGCTTGATTGTCTATTTCTCATTAGCTCATGTTTGAGAGCTCACACCATGTAAGTGTTCTATTTTAGATGTTGTTGCAGGTCCTATAGTTGCTAAGTATATGAACGCGCAGACCATGGCAAGCCTCGCTCAAATGGACGTGCAGACGTTTGAAGAAGATGAGCATGAAGACACCTGCGAATGCAATGCCTGTGTGTTTGACTAGATGTGTCACACCCCAATTCTGTACCAACCAGAATGGTGTGATGAACCATCAATAAACCAACGGTTCAATCAGGATTTCGAATAGGTTGTGTCCGTTACTTAAACCATACACATCCACAAGTAAAATCAGAATAAATACACGATAGCGGATGTCTTTAATATTAAATGAACTGAGAGTCTAAAGATGATAACATAAATAAATTATCCAATTATCTTCAAAAAGACTAAGACATAAAGTAAAATAAAAAAATCATTTATATTTTTTTAATAATTCAAATAAAAATCTAATCGAAGACGCATGAGTTGCACTCGCATAACGAATCATGCGACTCCATCATAACTTCTGCATCCATCGCCGCCGCATGTCCATACATCGGAGCATTCATATAATCTTCTATAGTTGTACCTGCATCATCAACTAAAATATTCGACGTCGAAAGG
Organism: Protea cynaroides; assembly: GCA_028583415.1. NCBI lineage: Eukaryota > Viridiplantae > Streptophyta > Magnoliopsida > Proteales > Proteaceae > Protea > Protea cynaroides. Next base: position 96,510,234 of record CM053276.1, on the reverse strand, counting down.
GTGAGCACACATCATGGCTCAGTGGGCAAACAAAACAATGCAACAAATATATGCATGCATTCAATTCATATCTTTGGTCTGGTTCATAAGTTTGCAATGTGCAATAGAAAGGATAGGTGGCCGTCGCACCTCTATACACGAGTGTGTGAAACCGCCCAATGTATCAAACACCATTGCCGCCCCCACATGCACCCACCATGGAATAGGGGATAGAACTAAAGTGCTTAGGACCGCACCACATCACACTTCCCCTGATGCCCTACCCATACCAACACATAAGCCCCTACTGGTGAGGGCTTGCAAACTAGACTCGCAACTAACCAATCCTAATGTCAAACAGTGTATCCAAGGCCTCACTCCAGCATCCCTCAATACGTTCATAGAGATAGAGCTAAGGCCCCCCGACAGAGTCAGAGACTACACAGTCCGAGACCACCTCCCCTGATGCCCTACGACGTAATAGTTTTGCTAAAGTAATGTCGATACGATGATGTCAGTGGATAAGACTTGAGTAGAGATAGAGCTAGAGTCTGGTGACCAGGATGAACCATAGTGTCACGTCCTCCCCCTGATGCTCCACTCGCATCAAGTACACTAACCACACACATACATTCACATGCCTATTCCTAGCATCATCATCATCATGTTATAAATAAACATAATTAAATATGCATGAACAGTAATAACAGAAATAGTGGATGACATGTGATATGTACATTACAATCATATAAACATAGAATCATTCATGGTGTTGGATTCAATAAACAAAAACAGTTTATTATTAGCCAATTAGTTTAGGTCTTGTTCCCTTACCTTTGATTGCTAGTAGATCCTCGTTCAAGCTTTATAATTCACTTTTAAACCACTGAAAAGACCTAACAAGTCGATAGATTTTAATTAGAATTAATTTCAATATGTTTAAACTAACTGAAACTGTAGGGTCGCAGGTGGGGTAGCACCTGAGGTAGCAGTTTCTGTGACCACAGGGGTAGGGTCGCAGGGTAGGGTAGCACCTAGGGTAGCAGTTTCTGCGACCCTAGGGTGTAGGGTCGCAGGTGGGGTCGGATACCATTCGACCCTAGGTGCGACCACACCCTCCCTGGGACTTCCTGAGGGCATGTGGTCGATCATGTGGTCTCGTAGGGTCGGATATCATTCGACCCTACGTGCGACCACACGTGTTCTGAGTTGACCTTCATTCTAAATTCCATTCCTTCATGTTTGAATCCTTTGGCTTACTATCATGGTCCATCCTATGATTGTTCTATGGCTCATATCTACAATTTATACACCATTCACTGTCCATAACAATCTCTTTCATGGAATCTCTTGAAATTTATCCATGGATGGATAATTTAGGTTTCTCCTAATCCTATGTTCTTCATAAACTATTCTAGGCTCCCAATTCATGTAGGGATTTAGCTCATACCTTGGATTTGCTGAGATTCAGAGGTTTCTCTGAACTTCTTCTTCCTTAGTCTTCTTCTTCAAGTTTCCTTCTCTTCCTTCTCTTCTCTTTCTTTCACTTTCAATTAGGGTTCTAAAGGATTGAAAAAGGCTAAGGGATATCATATTTATAGAGAAAAACCCTCCATAATAAGTCCCAATGAGTTTAGAAAAGACCCCCTTTGAATTAGGAAGGTTTCCTAATTTCCGATTTCTAGCTGTTTTCGTAGGGTGGCAGAATCCATCGACCCTATGTTTTTTTAGTCATGCGACCCCACGACTAAAAAGTCATGGGTTGGACTCTTTTGAGGTGGGGTCGGTCACACCTGTTTAGGCATGCGACCCTAC